>CM022667.1:14534667-14544667 GCA_012295275.1 Chrysomallon squamiferum | reverse complement strand
TCCTCATTTTTTCAGTTATTATTATTATCATTAACATTATCATCATCATCATTATTATTTTTGTTATTATTATTATTACTGTAGTAGTAGTAGTAGTGATGTAATAGTAGTAGGAGTAATAGTAGTAGTAGTACAGTACTATGTAGTAGTAGTAGTAGTAATTGTAGTTGTAGTATTATTAGTAGAAGTAATTGTTGTTTTATAGTTATTGTTTGTTGAAGTAACTGGAAAAAGATTAAGAAATTTAATTGTTAACAAAATTAGAAATAGATAATGTTTTCTGATCTGGATGGAAATAGAAAATACTGTTTTTCTAAAGTATTTCTTTCTTTCTATCTATCTTTCTTTCTTTAACTGTTTGTTTGTTTGTTTGTTTTATGTATGTATATTTGTTTGTTTGTTTGTTTGTTTATTTTGCGCATTTGTTTGTTTGACTAATTTGATTTATGTTTATGGTGAGATTGCAATATACAGTATTTAATTTAAAATGTTGAAGTGACATCTTGACACAAACCATTTTGGGGGTTTATGTTTTCTGTGTTTTTGTTTGTTTGTTTGTTCTTTTTTTTTTTTGTTTTTTTTTTTTTTTTAATGTACAATATGATAAGAAATTACGACTTGAATAAATGAAATACACGATCCACATTTAGTAGGAATGGAAGAAACATGAATTGATCGAACCATTCCGAAACCACAAAACCGGCATCTGCATATTGTCGTAAAACACAATTATTTAATTGACTTAATCTGCGACATTTTGATGTTTCCAGACATCCATATTCGTCAAAGTTAAATTACTGGGACTTAACATATACAACCAGCGGACGATGAGTTATGCCGCATCTTTTATGTAATGATTCCACTTCGAGCCCATTTCCATAATATTATCAATGATTGGTGCAGATGACTTTCAAGGCGGTGTGTGGCAGTTATTCACGATATGATGGGAACCTCAACAGAGTGACAATTCTAAATTTATTGGCACCGCGTTGAACGGGTTATGCAGACCGGCGATTTGGTATTAATCACCTCACACTTATATCGGCTGCATCGCCCCAGTTCACGAGCGTTCATGTTTCATTACACAAATGAATCTCGTTCATTTGCACGTTCTGACAATACGTATGGTGGATTGATAGTCGTGCGGTGCAGACGACATTCATCAAAGCAATGTGTTCTTCCAAGCTTTACGTCATAACAAAGCCATATATCTCCGGCCACGCGATCAATCTGTGTTTACCCGCCAAAGATCAATGACGTCACAGCGTTTGGGGTTTACGCGTTTGTTTTGCGAGGGTAGGAAGCGAAATGGCGGTTCGTCGGAGAATAAAATTATTGACTATTACTCCGGGGAAGCTCGCCGGTTCAGAAGATAACTACTGTTTGAAATTCTGACAGTGAAAAACTGCTTCTGACCACGGCGTGCATGTTTGTGACGTTAAGGAGGAAATGGCATTGCTTTAGATGGAGAAAACTGATTACATGGACGCACGCCATTATCAAATCGGCTGATCGTGAGCTACAGTAATCGCTTAATGGTTTTAAATAAAAGCCTCAACGCATCATTTTAGGAAAAACGACCACACTGGGAACTCCTTGTACATTTGAAGCAAATGCGTTGAGCGCAAGGTTGCAGCCGAAGTAGCCTCGGTATCGGTAAGCAGCATGACCACTGACCTTTATTGAAAATGAGGTTAGCAATTAAACCCGTTTTCTAAGGCGTAAATAAAAAAAAAAAAAAAAAAAAATTTACTTTTTGTAATGTTCCATCTTATTGTTGTTTAAATTAATTAAGTAGCCAAACTGTCTTCTTCTTTTTTTCTTTATTTTTCTTTGTATTTTTTTTCTTTCTTTTCTTTTTTTTTTTTTTTTTTTTTTTTTTTTTTTCATTCGTTGCATCTCATAAATAGAAAGTTCAAGAACCTTCGAAGAATATCTAAACTTTTAAAGGAAAACACAGAAACAGGTGGGCATTCAAAAATAAAAAAAAACATGTGTACGACTGTGTGAGTGTTTATATGTATATATATATACACACATACGTACACATTCACACACATACATATAATATATGTATGTGTGTGTGTGTGTGTGTGTTGTTTGTATGTATGTATAAGTATGCGTAAACTCACACACATATGTTCAGACACGACATCACTCAGTCACATTCAATCAGTCTGAGTCTTTCTCCATCATCAAAACGTCAAATCACTGGAGATGCTGTATTGAAACGTACGCCTAACAAATTTCCCTTTATCAATCAGTAACGGCGCAAATCCCATCAGCTTCATGTTCTGAATGCTTCATCTCTTGTCGAAAGAGGTTTTCTTTCTCACGTCAGCAGTTCACTGCCCATATAATTATACCGTAGACGCGTACAACAAACTCTCGATAATTGTTTTAAAATAATTTCAGTTTGCTTCGAGTATTTGCCTTAACAGTTATGAGCTCGGCCCAACGAAATGAGAAGAAGAAAATCTTGCTGAAATAGACTTGAACGTTATTGAACTGAAAACAGATAGCATATATTGACCAAACAGAGAGAGAGAGAGAGAGAGAGAGAGAGAGAGAGAGAGAGAGAGAGAGAGAGAGAGAGAGAGAGAGAGAGAGAGAGAGAGAGAGAGAGAGAGAGAGAGAGAGAGAGAGAGAGAGAGAGCGGCTAGAACGATTAATACATTGAATACAATTTTGAAATTTAATTGGATGCATGTGATGAAGAAGAAGAAAGAAGAAGATATTTATGAAGATGTGTATGTATATTTATGTTTATCATTTGACAAACGATCTACGTTTTGTTGATTTTTAACATTTATTTTCGCTAATACATGATCAAATAAACATAAATAACTTACTTCGTAACAATCAATCCATTCCCCAGGACCTTCAACAAATGTTAAGCGATTACAATACCGTCATACCTTTATGACGTAATTCTCGTGTTTCTCCAGCGAATGTTCACGGAAAATGTCGAGCGTTTGACAAAAAATATATACCGCATGAGATAATTCTAATTAATTTATTTATTTATTAGGAAAAATAAAAATTTTTATACAATAATAATAATAATAAAAATATTATTAATACTGTTATAACTGTTTAGACATTATCAATACAGAAAGGAATTAATTTTTTCTCTTGTTGCTGTTCTTCCTTAATTTTTTTTTTTTTTTTTCATATGCATTAATTACTTATTCAAGCACATGATTTTTGAATATTTTTTTCAAAATACATATACTATGTGACTTTTTTGTTTTATTTCTTTATTCTATTAATTCAGCGGCTTGTCATTAAAAACAAAAAATAGACCGATTACTTGAGAAGTTGATTTATTGGTCTAACAAAATTTGTCTTTAGCTAATTCTTATTTTAGTCATGTGTTGTGTCTGAATTTAATTCTCATTCATCATCATTCATCGATGATTGTAAACAGTAGGAAAAACAGACGTCCAAGTTGACCAGTCAGATCAGCTTTTTAATCAATATTATTTTCATTTTACTGAGGTGAAAATATGTAAATAGTTGTAACCGTTGATAATCAAAGTGGTTGTCAGCAGACATGAAAGCAGCGGTCTTTAGGTAGTTTTTTTTTTGATGGGCTAGAAAAAAGGAAAAAAAAAAAAAAAAAAAACACTGTTCGTTTTAGTATTTGAATACAACTGTCACAAAGGTTTACTGTTTATTTTTTATTTATCTATTTTTTTTTTTTATATTATTTTTTTTTTTTTTTAAATGAAAAGAAAAGACTAGGAGAAAAAGAAGAAAAAGAAACGAAAGAAAAACACGGTTAGTATTATATTTGAATGTAACTGTCACAAAGGTTTACAGTTTTCTTCGTCTTGTTTTTTTCTCTTTTTTTCTCAGCCTCTAACATTCTTTTCTTTAGTCATCTCTTGAGACAGAGAGGGAGATAAAATAAAAAATAAATTCATTAATTTAAATGAAATGAAATAAAAACAAAATAAAAGCAACACAGCAACAACAAAAACAACAACAAAAAGCAAAAACAAGAAGGTAAATATTTTGCGTGATAATATTTGAATTTAAGTTAATGTGTTTAACTTGACGAATCTATAGCTCTCTCATGTATGTGTTGTTAAGATTGTGAGAATTGGGGAAAAAAAAAAAAATAAATAAATAAACCATTGTGGCTTTTCCAGAGAAATTAGTCCTTAATCTTGAAAAAGCGGGTGATTCGTTTTTCTTCTGGTTCTTTTAACACGAATCATTTCAATAAAAAGAACAACCTTTTAAGCCAGTTAAATAACAGGAAATAATTATTAAGTTTAAAATTTATTTTGGACCCTGCTAACAACTGAGAAAACGTGCTGAGAGAGAGAGCAAAAAAAATTAATATTTCTTTCTGGTACTTACGCAGTAGGCGTGATGAGTGATGGACCAAAACAAGTTACGACATCGCAACCGAATCCTATGGGACAGTTTGTATCACTTCATTTTTTAATAACGATTACATAAATACCCATGCTTTGTCTGCATCAACAGAATTAAACTCGTAAAATAAAGAAGGAGATAGAAATGTGAGTGTTAGGGTAAAACAGAAATTAATTTCTTTATCACAAATATCCTGATAGGTGTTAGTTTCGTGAGTGATACCAGTTATCGTTAAACACATTTTGCCGTACATAATATTATTTGCTCTACGGTGACGGCAATTTGTTCACCACCTGTCGAAGATGAAGATTTCCAAACACCCAGAGACATGGAGATTTTTCATATTAGAAACTTTTTACAGTGGTTAATAGGTTTTTCAAAATACGTGTATTTTGTTGCTGAATGCAGACAATTGGACTAAATGAACCTAGATGACTCCGTAAAGAAGTAATAACAGTCAAGTTAGCGTTTAATACAACAGTTAAAGAATTTAAATATCACTTTATTCCTTATTTTAGTTTAACCGATGACAGAGATAATGAAGTATATTATTTTCAAGACGACTGTCGGCGGCCATCTAAAATGTACAGGTCACGTCGATCCGATAACTGAACAAGAAATATTCCGGTGTTTCGAAAATCGTGTGAGTTGAACACATTTTTTTAGTTTAAAGCTTCCTTGGTATCAGTGTCATCCAGAACAGAAAGTGAAACAAAATAACATTGGAAACCATGAAAAATTACATTACAGTAATAGATATAGGCAGCTCGATGGCGATGTATACATTATAAAGCATGAACACTTTTTCTCTTCCACCATCTCTCTCTCTCTCTCTCTCTCTCTCTCTCTCTCTCTCTCTCTCTCTCTCTCTCTCTCTCTCTCTCTCTCTCTCTCTCTAAAGTATCCTTAAATGCTTGTCTATGTGTAGGTTTCAGCAAGAAATAAATATTTTATATCTAGCTTTCGTTTTCTATATATTGTAAACATTTCATCATTATTTACAAGTATTATTTATTTTATTATATTTTCTTTTTTTTATTCTTTACTTTGTACTTATTTATTTATTGTTGATCTGCTGCTGTTGTTGTTTTCTTTAATTGAGGGAATTTGTTTTCGAACAGTTCGTCATCACTACTGAATCCATTTACGTTCTAGTTACTCATATGACACAACCGAACGCGACCACTTACCGGCGTTCGCGCGAATTTGTTTCCTCAGTAAATAAATACCAGCCATTAACTTTAGATATAATTAATTTGATGCGACAATGGTGTTGTTTCAGATGAGATATCAGGCCATCTTTTATATTTTTATTTTATTATTACTATCTTTCACACCCTGTTGTAACCTTTTCTGTAATGAACAAGACGATGCTAATTAAATAAAATATCGCTTCGGTATGTCGAATATATGATAGATCGCTTACATGTCAAGGCGTCAGCGCTTTAAGAAAATTAGAATCTTTACAACTTGCAGTCTGTTTCGTCACAAGTGGTAATAACAGGGAAGGTTATCATGGTAGTAAACCTTATCTGTAACTGTTAGCAGAAGTTTCAAATACTGAAAGAGATAATGTTGATATCAGTCATTTTACAAACTTGCACTATGGGTTTCGTAGATCGATTGGTATATTTACAATATATACACACAAATACATATGCATGAATAAACATGAATATGCATATATGCTCATAGATACACACACACACACACATATATACATACCACACACATAAAAACATGCACACACACATCTATATTACACACACACACATAAAAACATGCACACACACATATATATTACACACACACACATATATATACATACCACACACATAAAAACATGCACACACACATATATATTACACACACACATATATATTACACACACACACATATACATACCACACACATAAAAACATGCACACACACATATATATTACACACCCACACTTATATATACATACCACACACATAAAAACATGCACACACACATATATATTACACACACACATACATGCATACGTACAAACATACAAACATTTTCTCTTCTTTTACATAACAACTATTAATAATAAAAATAATAAACAAACAGTTAAGAAAAGCAATTCATTTTAATCTGCTACATATATTCTGTTACAATAATTTGTGTTCAAAATGTTTACAACTCATTTGTATCATATCTGTTCTGCTGTAATAAAATATTTTTCATATTAAATTTTTTACGTTTTTATCAGCATAAAACCAATTTCCTATCCTTTATAGTAAGAAATAAATATTTTCGATCAAACAGATAAAAATATTCCTCGGGATCGTATATTACAATATCAAGCGTTTTAGACGTATGTAATTTATATATTTTTTTTATTTTTTATTATGTTATTTTAAAATAGTGATATATAACTAAGAAACATGATGTATTTTATGGCCAAAGATTTTAAATTTATTTTATCCCCAGTGGATATCCTATATGTTTGTAATACAGAATACACTTAAAAAATATTTTAAAATAAATATTTTATATAAAACATATATAATTCCAGACAGATCTGTAATTGATATCTAGAAAATTTGTTTTGCTTTAAAAAATAAAGAAATAAGACTAAAAAGAAAAAAAAAAAAAAAGAAAGTAAGAAAGAAATAAGAAGAAGAAAAGAAAAAAAAATTTAAATCAATAAATAATAATGTTTCTTATATAAAATACACTTTAAAAATATTCGAAAATAAATATTAAATATAAAACAGATATATATTCCAAACAAATCTGTAATTGATATCTACAAAATTCGTTTTACTTTTAAAAAAAGAAATAAATAATAAGAAGAAATAAATAAGATGAATGAGCTAAAAAAAGAAAAAAAAAAAAAAAAAAAAAAAGACAGAAAGAAATAAGAAAAAGAAAGAAACAGAATTAAATAAATAAATAATAAAATGAATTACTACTGCTACCATTACCATTAACACTACCCCTATCTACAACAACTACTACTACTACTACTACTACTACTACTACTACTACTAATAATAATAATAATAATAATAATTATTATTATTATTATTATTATTATTATTATTATTATTATTATTATAACAAGTATTTAAATAAATAATCATAATCATAATAATGATGACGATGATGTCAAGAATAATAATTCAGTCAAAAATCAAATATGAAATAAAGATGAAATCCCACTTTAATTACTAATTAGATGTGTTCATTCGTGTTTGCAAACTGAAATCATTTTCCTTAGATCATTGTCATCAATCTTGCGTCAAAACAATTTAGATAAGAACGTGGTGATTAATCATTTTAATCCACGTGATCTTATCATATCACGTGATCTCGTCATGTCATGTGACCTCCGGTAATATGGATTGGCATTTCAAAATTGCATTCAAGTTCAAGTATAATTCACGTGAAAATGATAAATGACATACAAGTAAAAAGAAATATGTATATGTATAGTAATTTATATATATATATATATGTATAGAATATGTAATTTATAATAAGTATATATTTATATATATATAGAATATATAGAATATGTATATTCATAATAATGGGACAAATGGACAAACAGACAGCCAGGTAGCAATAAGTATATTTATGTATATATATTCATACTTATATTAACACACACACACACACACACAGAGAGAGAGAGAGAGAGAGAGAGAGAGAGAGAGAGAGAGAGAGAGAGAGAGAGAGAGAGAGAGTAATGAGTCTAATTGCTAATCGTAGAGGCGAAACTGTTATGGATGGTTTAGAAAACTGTGAGTGGTTACATTTTCAAACCACAAAAAATGGCTTCCAAAATTTGCCGCTCCGGGCACATGTTCCATCTGCACGACCTTAATTACGCCATCGACTAACTAGGCGTTATATTGGAAAGGTCAAGGTCAGTTGTCTTCGTTCATTAATATTGATGAAATGATGGATTTTCTGCCATGACGTAAATTAGAAACAAACCAGGCGGTCAGATGAGCACGAGCGTGTTATCGGAGTGACGTGGCGCCCGCAGATAACCAATCAAATCAAATTTTATTTTTAGTAATGTCTTAGGATTATTTTCACTCATTTAAAATTGTCGAAGAAACATCAGATTTAGAAAAATTAAAATAAAGCAAAGAATAATATGTACCGATTATAATTACGATTTTTTCTTGAAGCAATGCATAACCGTTATTATTAGTAGTAGAAGTAGTATTTTTATTATTTTTATTAGTAGTAGTAGTAGCAGTAGTATAAATAGTTGCAGTAGCTGCAGTATGAATTGCAGTAGTAGCAGCAGAAGTAACAGTAGTAGTAATAGCAGTACCAGTTAGTAGTAGTCGTTGTAGTAGTATTGGTAACAGTAGTTATAGTAGCAGTAGTAATAGTATTATTATCATTGTTCTTAATATAAAAAGAAAAAACACAAACACTACAAAACTGTCAATTATTACTCCTATAGTGTGTATGGTGTGTTTGTGTGTCTGTGTGTGTACATGTATGTGTATGTGCATGTGTATGTATGTACATGTGTATGTATGTATATGTGTGTATGTACATGTGTATGTATGTATATGTGTGTATATGTGTAAATGACTGAATATGCTCATATGTCTGATATGTTACAGTTATTCTGTTCTGTTTTGTTTTGTTTTGTGTATATTTGTCAACGTACAGGATGGAACGAAATACCCGGGATTATTCAACCAACATTACTTAATTTCTTCTCTATAAATGTTACGTCATGATAGCTTTGATGCCAAAACTTTCTCTCCGAACTTTCTTAAATTAGCTTGGGCGCCATTGGCAGCATGCAACCAGATCCACAGAAGAAGGTTGTAGCGAAGGAAACAAAATTAAAACGATATCAATTCAGCTTAAATTGTTTGACAAGATCTTTGCAATATTTATTTTTCTGTGCTAACGACACGCTAGCAGTCACATCAAAGGTTAAATGATAGCATCTCCATATTTGATGTGGCTGCATGTTTTGCAAACATCAGTAGTAGGAAGTTAGAATTATGTGTATCGTTAGCTTTTGCGATTATCGCTTGGCTTATCAATAAACTGAACTCGAGCGAAATAATGGGAGATAATTACTGAAGAATTCAGTATCGTGTCGTCTCGGCATGTTTTGGCCCAGTTCCACACGAAAGGTCTCTCTCTCTCTCTCTCTCTCTCTCTCTCTCTCTCTCTCTCTCTCTCTCTCTCTCTCTCTCTCTCTCTCTCTCTCTCTCTCTCTCTCTCTCTCTCTCTCAATTGTTCACTCACTCTCACTAATAAGAAATATGTTCTGTAAATCAAAGAAGTTGTAAATAAAAAGAAATTCACGACTGACAGAGATTCTGAGTTCATTAGTTTTCTCGCAATTCAATTTACTCCCTACTCTCAAATTAGTAAAAAAAAAATTTTTTTTTCCCCTTTTGACGTTTTTCTTATCATGTTTGTGTCCTCTTTTCTTTCTTTCTTTTTTTTTTCTGTTTCATTCTCTTTTCTTCTTTTTCTTCATATTTTGATCTACATTTTTTTTTTCAAAGATAGATTATGTTCATTACTATCGTCAGTATCACCTTGTTAAATCAACATCGTCATAATTACAGTAAACAGCATCGAGGG
>CM022667.1:14519667-14532167 GCA_012295275.1 Chrysomallon squamiferum | reverse complement strand
TTGGCGTATACATACATCAGATAATAATCACTGTGGCCAGTGTTCGGCTCCCGAATGTCTCGCTCATCTCTCAGATGACCAGCACCACATCCGCTGTTCTGAGACACTTAATTGACACTGGTCCAGAAAACTATTAAACCAGAGCGTACGTGGGCAATGGAGGAATTTAACCGGACATACAAAACATTAGTTTGATGACAACGCTGTAATCAACCGCCGTACAAGCGTCAACGGATTTGCATAAAAGAATTCTGCGCTAATTTCGCTGTCCTTGTATTTCGGCCTGTCGTTTATTTGCTACTTTCCGCTCCTTTGTTGCCGCAAAACAAACGGTTCCAACGCTGGTGTTTTAATTCTCAGTCAATAATGCCGGCGTTTATTCGACTTAGAGTAACTACAAAAACAAGAGCCAGGATGTAGCTAACTTAGTCACTGGTTTCGTCCTCAAAGACGATCGTGATCACTGAGATGATATCGATCGCTGACAAAAAAGGAGAAAAGAAGAGCGCGCGCGCGCGGTCTCAGCTCTTTGGCGGAAGATTATAAGAAAATCGGTCAATCATCAAAGATGTCTTTACGAGCAGATACAATCGTAATGATACAATCTCGCAACAAGAAGCAATAACAAGCGAATTTTGATAATAATAATATTAATAATAATAATAATAATAATAAAACTGATGTGAGTGGAAAAGTTATTTACTTTATAATTTTATTTTGCTGTAATAATTTTATTTTGTATTATTATTATTATTATTATTATTATTATTATTATTATTATTGGATAACTACGTTGGACTTTCCGTCTCTCTCTCTCTCTCTCTCTCTCTGAATGTGTGTTGCTGTTTTTCTGCTACTAATGGCTACCTTTATATATATTTTTTTTTTTATAAAATTGTCTTCTTCGATCTTTTACTTTTGTTTTTGGTTTGTTGTTGTCGTCATCATCGTCGCCATTGTTATTGTTGTTATCATTATTATTATTATTATTATTATTATTATTATTATTATTATTATTATTATTATTATTCATGAATCTGAATTCTTTGGCTTCAACCTGATATGACATGACACACAGAGAAACAGCTGACATTCCATCAAACTTCAATTTCCAGGTCACGTTTCTGCCGCTCAGCTTCCAAATCTGAAATTCGAGTTACGCACGTGAAGCTCTCAAATACATCCCATGTGACTGACGTCATTCACCAGCGATGTGGAAATGAACAAAAAGTAAGCCATCTTAATTTCGTCCGGGTTCGTTATAAATGGACGCTGCTAGTGAACCGGTTTTCGTTGTTACCGTCACGGACGCATTTCCGCAAAACTCTGCCGAGGAGCAAGGCGCGTTGCCGTTGTAACCCCCAAAACACGTCGTAGGCCACGCGGTCGTATTAATAACGCTGTTTCGCTTGCTGTGTTATCACGCACGTCCTATTTTCGTTGAGCGATGGTACACCATTCAGTTAAATGTGAATTCACGTCAGGCTCTATTCGACTGGAGATGTGGTCCAATTTCCTACAATAACAAAAACAATCAACTCAATCTTTGATTAATATACAAGAAGACGGAAGACAAAGACCCGAGATGATTCCGGTTTCTTTTCCCCCGTATTTACTATATATAGATCATAATATATATATATATGTGTGTGTGTGTGTGTGTATATATATATATAGATAGACCATAATATATATCATATATATATAGATAGATCATAATATATATATATATGTATATATATATACAGAGAGAGAGAGAGAGAGAGAGAGAGAGAGAGAGAGAGAGAGAGAGAGAGAGAGAGAGAGAGAGAGAGAGAGAGAGAGAGAGAGATGCAAAACTAATGAATTTAAGAATTAAAAATAGACACTGGCTATACTCTCTTACTTTTTTTTACTGTATTTAGCATTCAGTGACCTCTGAGTAGCGAATACCAAATATAGATTAAAACTGAGACAGCGTCCTTAAATACTGCATTTATTTGCCGAACAATCATTCAACTCGTGTACACTCGCACTTCTCTGTATAAAAAACGTCATTCTTCACGACGGACCATTTACCACATTCAATTTTTCGTGCACATATTTCATAGATGGCCCATTAACGGAACTTGCTGCTGGGTTTTGTTTTTATTTACTACAACAACAAAAAAAGAAGTAAAAGTAAGAGAGTAGAAAATAATAATAACAGAAGTTCTGTGACGGGGGGCCACTAACAGACCGCAGATAGCGTTTCCATGTTTTCACTCGAAGTCGTCCGCGACCTCAGAGAAAAGGTCTCCGTCGAATGTTTATGATTAATAGTTGAATCGTCTCATCGACATCTCACGTTTTCTCCCATCCATCGGCGAGTCTCGGTCTCCGAGACCGTGAGGCCCAGAACGAGGCTGAGACGTATCTGGTAAAGACGCACGTTTTCATATTCGATCATCTCCGAGCAAAGATTAATTAAGGCTAATTGATTCACCACTGGCAAGACGAGTCTGTGTGTTCACGAGAGTCTGCTAACAGAGCGCACTTTCAGTAATGAGCTGAATGCGAGATGACCAGAAAGTGAATATGCGTTGTTAGCATAATCTCTCTCATCTCTCTCTCTCTCTCTCTCTCTCTCTCTCTCTCTCTCTCTCTCTCTCTCTCTCTCTCTCTCTCTCTCTCTCTCTCTCTCTCTCTCTCTCTCTCTCTCTTTCTCTCTCTCTGTCTATCTCTCTCTCTTTCTCTCGCTGTCTATTTCTCTCTGTCTGTCCTCTCTCTCTCTCCCTCTCTCTCTCTGTCTATCTCTCTCTCTGTTTATTTCTCTCTCTGTCAATTTTCTCTCTCTCTCTCTCTCTCTCTCTCTCTCTCTCTCTCTCTCTCTCTCTCTCTCTCTCTCTCTCTCTCGCTAGCTAATTATTTCTTTTTCTTTTTTCTCTGTGTGTATGTGTGAAGGTCATGTATCAGCAGATTTATTATCATTATTATGATTTATTTTTTAGTATTTATTTTCAGCAACATCAGTCGCCGAACATAAAAAAGTAATGAAAAAAATACACGAAATATATATATACAATTTGACAATTTCAGAAATATTATATCTAGTTAAAGAAAAAGAAGAAAAGAATTTTTTTTTAAAATAGCGTTTGGTTAATAATTTGCTTTAAAGCATTGTTAAATATTGTTACTGCACTATTTGATCTGTGACTTAATTCTACTAAACAAACAAAAAAATAATAATAATAATAATAATAATAATAAAAATATAAAAAGTATAAAAGTACGGTTTGTTCTTTTGAAAAAGTACTTCAGCAGTGGTTAAACCAGAAAAGCCATTAATGGACTTTTTTCTCTCTCTTCTCTACGATTTATTTATCCGTTTTAAATAATTAATGTACGCGACATTTGTTTGCTGCATAAATGTACCTTTTATGCAACAATCAGACAAACAATTTATTTCACAAAAGACACGCAATTATTTGTCGTCTAATGTTATCAGTAATATCTATTCTGCAGTGTTCTGTGTATGTATTACCGTTGTAAGTCTTTACTTAACTATAATGACGTCTGTATACCATAACAATAGCACTGACGATATGAGAGAGAAAATAATAAGCTTACAGTGTTAAAGTGTTTTGGTAACCAAAGTACAACCAGTGTTAATGTGTTTTAAAAAAGGTTGATTAATGTTGAAAATTAAATGAACCGATATTTTACAGACTGGGTTAGTTTGTGTGTTCGAGTTTGTGCATGAGTGCACACATGCACATTCACATTCATACAGATGTATGTATAAATGTACGTTCGTATACACAAGTGGGCACGGCTGCACGCGCGTGCAGATAAGAACACACAGAGAGACATTTTAGACAGACAAACATACGGAGAAGCAGATTTGAGCCGCTGTGAAAATTATTACATTTATAGCTTGTTTTGTTTTAAAAGAAGTTGAAGAAAAAATTAAATATGGTTTAAAATACACGTTTACTTAAAAATATTTACAAATTACATTTTTTTTTTTTTTTTATTGAATTAGTGGAAAATTGATACAAACTAAGCAACAACAAAAAAAGATATATTTTATTTCACTTCATTTCAATTTATTTTTTATTTTGCTCTTTATTTTATTTTTTATTTTATTTTTTTTTTATTTTGTATGTTTTATTATTATTATTTTTTTAAACAAAGTTACAAATTCTCTTTATGTTATTTACTTACCTACCATCTTATTTAGTTACTTTCTTACATATGTTTTGATCAAAAAAATATTTTTTCGTTTTCATTTACTGGTGTCATAATTTACTGTTGTTGTTTTTTTTGTGTGTGTTTTTTTCTCCTTCTCTTCTTCTTCTTCATTATCATCATCTTCTTCTACTTCTTCTTCTTTTTCTTCTTCTTCTTCTTTTTCTTCTTCTTCTTTTAGTTTTATACAATTTACAATTAATGCTATTTTCTCTGACCTAACAACTTTTACAAAAAGCTTCATCAAACATGACCGCTGTCACAAATTCTTCTACACAATCGGTTCCTAAAAGGCGTACTTAAATCACGAAGAGCTATACGTATATATTTAAGTAAGTTTTATTTGTGACACAGCGCTAACGTGGGTCCATTATTTAAACAGACGCAGTATACATTTGCTAAACCTTTTTTTAATATAAGTATGGCAAGAAAGGGACAAACAAATGTATGTCATTAATGCCTGCCGGTTTGTTTGCAGTTCATTAAGCACCGTTTGTAATATGGCATTTACTAGTTCTAGCAAATGGATCAGAGGTCCTTTTTTTTTTAAAAAAAAAAAAAAAAAAAAAAATTGAAAAGAAAAAAAGAATATTCGAAAATACGTAATAGAAATATCTATCTCTTTCTTGATACGTGTAAAAAATCAATGACACACGAAGACAACAAAAAGAAATCAAACAATGGGCAAACATCTTAGAATGCATTTCGCACCGATTTCGCAGCTCACAAAAGTGTATCCATTTTGTTACATTTCCGCCAGTTTTCATTTCAACGGCAAGCCAGCAGACAATACGCAAACAACTAGTTTTTGTGGAAAAAAGGGGGAAAAAAAAAGAAAAGAGTAAAAGACAGAAATAATTCTGTAACATTTAACGGGACGAAGCTCGAGCGTATACAAAAACCTTTAAATAACCATTCCGACAATAGCGGCATGATGAAAACCCATCAAAGAGATGATGCGGTGAGCAAACAATCGCATGATTTCATTAGCCGTCTGCGAGAGAATGCTGATGACGTCATTAGTCCATCAGCACGTTATGAATCAATTTCGTTTCTTCGAAAAATCTTTTATTATTAATGCTTTGGGCGCTTTTAGTGTCTTTCTTCATTTTTTTTTTTTTTTTTTTTTTAAGACATTTTTTGCTTTTTTTTTTTTTTTTTTTTTTTTTTTTATTCTTTGTTTATGTTTGTGTTTATTGTTGTTGTTTTTATTTCTTTTTTTTTTTTTATGTTTTTTTTTTATTTATTTATAATAATAATAATAATAATAAATTAATAATTAAATAAACAAATAACCTCACAAAGTATAATAATTTCTGTAGACATTAAACTAACTTAATGTTCGGAAAAATGGTTCGACACTTTCCGTGAACGTCCGCTATAGAAACAGTAGAGTTAAATCATAAACACATGACGTTGTTTGAACTACTCGGCAATGTTTCTGTTCAAAGTCATAGCAGAAATGGGTATAGATTCTTGTAAGGTAACGTATTTATCCTTGTTTCATAACTTAACTGATACTTTCTAAAAGTGTTTACGATAGGAAATTTAATAAATCGAAGCGAAATCCCATCAAAGTCAAATATTTCGCTGAATGACGACTTCTTTAAGTACACGCATGTGTGTATTCATACAAACACATATACACATGCACACACACACACACTCATATCACAGCCGACACAATAAACTGATCAGTTGAGATCGTCATCCAAAGAATTTTACATTTGTACAAAACAACAACAAAAAAAACATTTTGTATTACAACAC
The DNA here is from genome assembly GCA_012295275.1 of Chrysomallon squamiferum. Taxonomy (NCBI): domain Eukaryota; kingdom Metazoa; phylum Mollusca; class Gastropoda; order Neomphalida; family Peltospiridae; genus Chrysomallon; species Chrysomallon squamiferum. The sequence goes on along the minus strand of CM022667.1, from coordinate 14,526,188 downwards.
GGTCCTGGTCCCCATCAGTTTTGTCACTATATAGGAATATTAAATTTGTATAAATTTACACACACACACACACACACACAAACACACACACACACACACACACACACAAAGAAAAAAAAGTACGCAAAAAAGCAAATCAAAATCAAAACTAATAAGAAGGAGAAAAAGAAAAAAAAAAGACGTAATATTAAAGGGTTGTTTTCCCTTCGAGGTTTACTCATTTTTCTTCTCTTTTTTATTTCGCTTTTTTCATTTCATTTTTTATTTTATTTTAATTTTTTATCCATATGCATGTTCTTTTTACCTTCTTTACAAGCGCAAGTTGATACAGATACTGTCTTTTTCATCTTAGTATCATATTTTTGTTTTCATTTTTCTTTTTCATCAATCTTCCTTTTATAAGAAAAACTATAATCAGTTAGTTACCCATGTCTTTCATGTGCAAGAGTGTGTAATTTGGTGTGGGTGGATTTGAAATATATTATTACCTTTCGTCAAAGATTCTTGGTAAACTGAGACGTTATAGAAATACACCAAATGCAGAACATGGCAGTGAAACTGATCAAGGCTGTCAACTGTACAGTTGTTTGAACGTAAAAGCAAATGAATAAAAATGGAAGAGAATGTAATATGCGAATAACCAACCAGTGTTTTATAAGTTTACGTTTAATAACAACAGTGCATACCATAGACTTTAATAAATTACAATCTACGTTTTATTCTCGCTTTCAAAAAATCATTGATAAATTATTCACTGAAAATGTTGAATAGAAAGAATTAGGTAATATAATATGAAATTAATTGGATTCATTGACAAAAAGCTCCAAAGGTTATGGAGACTACTGTTCACAATGTTTGTTTGCTAGCTTTAACTTTACAAAAATATTTCTGCTTTCTGTCTCCGATCTTCAATTTATTTATGTAGATGCTGATGATAAGAGAAACAGTGAGTGATAGAGAAGAAGAAGAAGAAGAAGAAACTGTAATGTATTAAGTAAAGAAAAATAATTACAATTCAGGATAGTAACTCTGTTTGTGTTTAATGTTTGTCATGTGTGTACCTTATTGTTGTTAATGGGGGAAAGCAAATGCAATTCCTTAATATATGAAAGGACAATACTAAACAAAATTTAATAAAAGTTTAGTATTAACCAAACACGAACAGATTATACAGAAACGTGGTATTCCACCCGGCCAATCAAGAATGATCTTAATCTGAACACGTTCACACATCTATCCAATCAAAAACGTGCTTGGTGAAATATGTAGCAGGCACACGACGCCGCTCGACCAATCAAAACAATACGTGGCCGTGTAAGTCACGGCGAACTCGACAGCGACCAGGACGAACAAACACGGCGTGCTATTCCATAACAATAAACGTCCATTATGCCAAGTTTACACAAGTTTAATCAAGATATTGTCTGCACGAAATTGCGTGTTACGTGATTCTTTCTCCATCGCCTCCGTTTCGTTTTCATTCACCATCATACATTGGAGAATTATTTGCATCTGAGTCTTTTGCGGCTTCCCGCAAAAATATTCATAGCTTGTTATTCATTTGGGGAAGGGTATGCTCAGAAATAACAAGATAATCTAACATCATAGACAGCATAAAATTTTATTTTATAATACTGAAATGCAATTTTCAAAAAATATGAAAAGTCCTATTATGCATTTTCTTGACATTATAATTTAGAGCTGTTTTTTCCCATTGATTGATAAAGATGAGAAATAGACAGCATCAGTAAATGTTTGCGTTCTGTCGTGTTCTGAGGGCATCAGTTTGTTTATTCTTGGGTATATCTCTGTTTTGCATTTTGCCTGTTTATGTTGTATGTGTACATTTCTGGATCCGCATATGTGTAGGTTCTTGCAAACATTTATCAATGAACACGTATTTTAGTATCTTTATGCATACTGACTTTCTACTGTATTACTAATATCTTAATGCATTTTCAGTCAAGCCAGAAAGAACGTCTGGAAAAAAGAGAGTAAAACCCGCTCGAAAATACGTTCGATTATAGCGACGTCGTCATTATAATCATATCAAATGTACCAGAGGTGAAGTAATACTTTATAACCTCCAACCACACATCGATAAAAATATTTCAGACCTGTTTTCAAAGAGATCGGAAAATAATCTTCTCTTATGTGTGGCTATTTGTTTACAACTATATATTTTTACGGTGTAATTTTTTTTTTTTTATTATTATTATGTTTTATTTATTTATCTATTTATACCTTTTTTTTTTTTATTATTTATTTATATACTTTGTCGCTTCTTGTCTCGATCTATTAACTGTCGGTGGGAATCAATACGGCAATGATCTGTCAATTTAACACGTTTACGGACTGCTTCGGGCAGATTCGTGCACCAATAATAGTCATTAAGTCCTTAAGGAAGTCAAGTAGTTAGAATCGGAAATGCTTTCGATAATTATCTCATGAGAAATTCCCCCTCGGAGCGCGGAGCACCGCTGCTACCGCCCAATCTGGTGTGTGCGCTGGAGGCCATACCAATCAGAATCCCGAGCGCGGTTAATGATGGCGAACTTCTGGTGTTCTTGAACAAACATTACCTATCTGGAGGCCAACTTGTTTATGGATTAGTTTTGCCTGACAGGGACTTAGCAACGGAGACTTGGTTTACAAAAGCATCGAGAATCTTTGGTTTAGTGTACCGGAGGTCAGGCCTGGAGGGCGCGGGTCTATGGAGTTATCATAATTAACGTGACCGGTCTGGATGCGGGTTAGTTTGACAAATTATCCAATGCAAAATTCATTCTGTCACTCCTCGAGGTGTTTGCCCGTGACATATGCCGTCACCTTGTTTATGTTTCTGGCAGCCTCTGTGGAAAGAGAATTCAAATGCGTAAGAAACGTATTTTCAGAGTTTTCCTTTCCTTCATTAGTCCTGTATTAACGTCTGTTAGCAAATGCACGGATATAATACTAATGATAATGATAATAATAACAACAACAACAACAATAATAATAGAGGCACTGGTAGTCGTAGTCGTAGTAGTCATAGTAGTAGTAGTAATAATAATAATAGTATTCTTATATTTTATTTATTTGTTTGTTTACTTATTTATTGAAATTTGACCTTTCACCTTTGACTGATTTACTTGTGTGTGTGTGTGTGTGTGTGTGTGTGAGAAAGAGAGAGAGAGAGAGAGAGAGAGAGAGAGAGAGAGAGAGAGAGAGAGAGAGAGAGAGAGAGAGAGAGAGAGAGAGAGAGAGAGAGATTAATCTAAGCACGTTCCTACGTCTAGCAAATCAAAAACGATACAAGATAAAAACCAAATTAACTCGTTTGAAAACTTTTTTCTGAGGATTTTAATCATGTCATCTTAAGTCATTCAGCATTAAATCCCTTTGCGACAGATCTCATCCGAACCAGTGTAAAATCACCAAGCAATCAAAGGCCACGGTTTGTATTTTACTGTTTCTGGGAAAGTACGCGTAAAACATCCCTTGATGCTAAAGGATATACAAAAGTGCATTATCTGCGGTTTAAATGTATAATTTATATAAGGGTTAATTTGACAGATGTTCGCAGGATAAGAGGGTAGCAGTGTAATTTGTCCATGGGAAAACAAAGCAGTAGAAAATGATAATGTAATACCAATAGGAGTTGGTGCTGAATTTCCGAATATACGGAATGGTCGCATCTGTGCCTATATTTTTCTAATAACAGAAAAAAAAATTATGTGTGTTTATACAGAAAATAAAATCGATCAGTTCAAAATTAAGACAGTTGTAATAAATATCGGTCAGTTCAAAATAATAATAATAATAATAATAATAATAATAATAATAAGTAAAAAAGATCGCCGTTTTGCGTTATGTCATATACAACTGTCTGTTTTTCCTTGGACACAGCCAAAACTTCTAGGTGATTTACAAAAATCCTCTGGTTCTTGTCCTGTCTGATTCTTTTTCTTTTAATACTGTCTCAGATTTGGTTCCCGTGTGTGTAGTCACTTACATTCCATGGAATCCACTAACAGGGTTAACTGGACATGAAATTCAATTCTACCGCCTTGACTCCGCCATTGTCTCTAAGGTAAATCCTCTCCCAGATTCGAAAATCGATCATGAGTATCAGTAAACTAACCAAGTTTCAATAAGCGCTGTACGAAAGACAAGAAAACGCAGAAGAGACGTTTCGCGCAGCTCAACCCCCGATGTCACGAAAATTGCTTTTTCAATATTTTACGACAATCAGCAGTCGATTGTTGATGAATTACGACGGTGCTGCCCTCTGGTGATCGCCTTTGCCGTAAACAGTTTTAACACAGCGGGGTTTGCGCGATGCGTTTTAGCAGAGGCGACGCGAGGAAGAGGTCGGGTCGTAAAACACGATTATTGGACTTTCTCAAACTGTCATGGCGAGCGATGACGTTTTTCTGCAAATTGGAGCAGGGTTGCTGACTCGAATGTAGATGTTGCCGATAAACAACGCGCTCAACGATTTTTATCAACGATGGTCGGTGTCGCTAGTAAATAACACCTTGCAGCTCGAAAAGAAGATGACGTTTTTCGTAATCTCGTTCTGGTTGCCTCTCTGCTTTAACGACTCTCAGGAATTGTTGTAATAGATCAGAGTCGACTGGCAGCAGATCGCGTAAATCTGGCCAAAACAAGCCTTGAGTAATCGTTAACATTTCATCATCACCATCGTAACATACTCATCATCATCTGCATCATCAGTCATCGTCATCATCGTTATTATTGGTTTTAATAATAAATTTCTGTTGCAGCAGTATCAACTGTTATTGTTGTTGTTGTTGTCGTTATAATCGTGGTAATAGTAGAAGTAGTTGATGTATGGTAGTAATTGTTGACGTAGTTGTAGTTGTAGCATTAGCAGTGAGATAATAATAGTGATGATAATAATCATTAATACTTCCACTGCTATTACCTTTACTGCAACAACTACAACCACTACTACCACTCCTACTATTGCTATTACTATTATTGCTACTGCTACTTCTGCTATTACTATTATTACTACTACCATTACTACCACCAATATTATCATACTACTACTACTACTACAACTGGAGACAACTAGTTTTCGTCACTACAGCTACCTCTACAATACTTGCCACTACTAATACTATTTTTATTTTTTAATTATTATTTATTTATTTATTTATTATTTTAATATTATTTTAATATTAGTTTTTAATTCCTAACTTTTTAACAAACAAAAAATAAAATAAAATAAAACGTTCTCATTTCTCCTTTCACCAACGATCTTTTTACCTAACGAAATCTACAAAAAAAAAAAAAAATAAAATAAACAAAATAAACAAATTAAAAAAAAAAATTCAAAACTGAAACTGACAAGAAAAAGAGATCTTATACGTTTTGCTAAACATAAATTCATTAATTTAAAAAAAGATAATAACAACAAATTTAAAAAAAAAAAAAAAAAAAAAAAAAAAATTCTTTCATTAAAGCCGGTCAAATATGTGTCTCTTAAACAACGCTTCACGAAAAAAAAAAAAGATATTTGAAATCCTCGATTGTCTGAAAGCATGAGTCTCTGCTGACCTGTTATTACCAGTGATGTGCGGTAAACATTCGCTATCAACGAGACTATTTCGTTCATTTCAAAGTGATGTGTTATTTAACGTCGAGCCTGCATTTGGACCACATCACTTGAGCATCGTTCTAAAATAGATTTGTCAGCTCTGCAATTAACTTGAGAGCCGTTTATCGCTTCATTCTCGCAGCATTTAAATCAAGCAGAGACAGCAGTGCGCCACCATCTTCAACCTCGATTGTTTATCATGTTCCGTTGAAACAAAGTGAAGCAACTGTCAGGTAGTAGTAGTGAGTTCAGATTATGTTTGTTTGATGCTTCGACCAGAGAGAGAGAGAGAGAGAGAGAGAGAGAGAGAGAGAGAGAGAGAGAGAGAGAGAGAGAGAGAGAGAGAGAGAGAGAGAGAGAGAGAGAGAGAGAGAGATTTATGTGTGAAGTTGGGAGTCTCTCACCTCCTCTCTCTCTCTCTTGTTTTCATGAGCTGTTAGTTGATTTTTCAGTTCGGATAATAACATAAATAAATTTTCAGTTTGGATAATACATGAATAAATAATAAAATAATAATAATAATAATAATAATAAAAACAAAAATTAAAACAAAATAAAGAAAGATGAATGAGTGAATGAATGAAATTTCCAAAGACTAACGCACTGAATCTTTTCCTTCTTCTTCTTCTTCTTCTTCTTCTTCTTCTTCTTCTTCTTATTATTATTATTATTATTATTATTATTATTATTAGTGAAGAAGCTACAAAACAAAAACGAAATGAAGATGCATTATTTTCTTTGCTTTGAATACACCTTTAAACAAACACACTAAACCGAGATCGAAGAATAATCACATTTAATCGTTGGCTCCATTATTTTCCGAGCTACCTTTTTTTTTTTTTTTTTTTTTTTTTCTTCTTCTTTCTTTTAATTGTTGTCTACACGGGCAGACGAGAAAAGCACGAGAAAAGTG
>CM022667.1:14312167-14514667 GCA_012295275.1 Chrysomallon squamiferum | reverse complement strand
AATCATAATAATAATTATAATGATAAGGTTTGCAATTGTATTATTTACACCAAACGGAAATTAGAGATGTTGAATTGTATCATGCCATATCTCTACTGCAATAATAATAAACTTAAATACATCACTGACTGGATTCATTGTTAGATAACTGTTAACTTTTAATCACAGGCATAGTTACTGCAACAAATCATCATCATCATTTTTTATTGTCATCAACATCATCATAATTAAAATAACAGTTACATAACAATATAAAGTCAAATATTACAAAAAGTTACAGATAACACAATTATTGTTGGGTATATGGTATAAAGTTATATACAACTGTATTAAATCATATATAACGATATAGTTATGTGTAAGATTTTAAAGTTATATATAACAATGTAGTCATTATAACAATAGTTATGCACAAAAATATAACATTATAAATAATAATAAAGTTATATATCAATATAGCTGCATGTACAACACAACAGTATATAATGTGGTTTTGCATTTCTTCAGAAGTGTGACAATATTGTGCAGTGATATGATTGATATGGCTACAAGTCTACTGACGAACATGCAAACTGCAAAAAACTGTAAATTAAGAAGAAAAACCCCACAAAAAAAAACAAGCTTTATATATATAATGTACCTAAAATATATATTAAAATTAACATTAAAAAGATCATATTACATACTGAAATTAAATCTTTTTTTTTTTTTTCTTTTTTTTTTTTTCTTTTTTTTTCAACTATAGTGTATCTCAAACCAAAGCACAGCTCCGATTTCACATAATAATATACAAATGAATTGAATTTAAAAAATTAAAATGAAAATAACGGCCAGTTCCCCAAAAATGTCTAGTACAAACTACTACTAATGTGTTTTTTTGTTTTTGTTTCTTTGTTAAAAGAAAACATATTAACTTCAACCATCAAAACAAACACAAAACTCCTCTTTAAACCTACACTCATTCAGTGAAGATTGTTTGTTTCCAGTTATTTCTAGTACTTCTTGTTTTTGACTCAATTTGTTTTAAATTTTTATTTCATTTCTTCAACAGCTCTTTTTGGACAATTTGTTCATTTCTTCTCTATAACAAAATAACATAAAAGCAAGACAGTGACATAAATAAGAAGAAACATATTTCTTGCACCAGTTAAAACATGAATTATTTTTATTTATCAACTTATTCACTTATTTCTGTAACATAATACATCTGCAAAAATTAACAATAAAAATAAGTGAATTAATATTAATCATAATTCTGAATCAGATGATTATCAGACAATAGTTGCAAACTGGTTTATGTAATAAACATAATACTCTTCTCTCTCTCTCTCTCACATGCACACACACACACACACACATACACACACACAAGCACACCCTCAATATTACCACCATTAAGAAAATGACTGTAGCAAAAATGACTTTAGAAATATATAGATGGCACATGGTTTCAGTTTTTATATTCACCAGATTTATATTCACATTAATATGTGTGTGCACACACACACACACACACCACACTCACAAACAACACACTCTCATACATACAAACACATACTTATATGCATGTAAGCATCAATAGAAGGATCAAACCTCAAACTAATTTTAAAGAAAGCAACTGTAACCATATGTAAAATAAATAAAAAAATAAAAATAATTTCTGTAAGCAATATATTAAAAAAAACAGTATTAATATCAGTTGCTTTTTTTTCACCTCCATGGTTTTTACACATCATTCAAAATGAAACTTTAAATTAAATTTTATCAGACATTTTTAGAGTCATGTCATATTCAATTTAATCATTTTGACTCATAATGCAAACATAACATCTTGCAGTGTAATAATATTATTTTATTAAAAAAAAAAAATATTGAAAATTGTGCAATTTAAATCAATCTTATACATAATCAAAATATGTAATGATAAGGTCTTATATATATTTTTCAGCTGATATATCCCATAATGCAATGGTATTGGCCCTTAACACTTTACCCACAATGCAGCAATCATATCTAAATGCTCAAGTTATCATATAATGTAACAATTAATATGAATAAAATGTTCACCACTTCTCCCACAATGCAACGGGATCTCTCCAATAAATCACAGTTGAAGCTGACACAAGTAACATGATAAAAAGCCACCAAAACATCAAATAAAAATCAACCTTCCTTTTCATCCATTGGAAAACAATATTTCATCAACAAATGCTTTAATAAAAAGGGGAAATAAAATAAAGAAAAAAAAACGTGGGGAAAGAAAAAAAAAAAAAATCTCTTCTTGAATGATTTAATTGCATTTTTTTCTTTTTTTTTTTTTTTTTTTTTGCTTCTTAGTCTTAATTTTTTTTTTTTTTTTTTTTTTTTTTTTTTTAAGCTTGCGAAAGTGACAGGAAAATGAATGAGCAAATGAGATCACATTTATCATCAGAATCTCTGTTTAATCGGAAGAGATTCAGTTGTTTGCATACAAAAACGGAGAGATTCTTGCAGAGAAGTAAAAGTTCATCATTCAAAACTAAACAAGACAACATCATTAGATCCAGTGCTTTGAATGGGATAACCAGTAATCCATGATTTCTTTTGTTATTGTTGTTGTTGAAATTTTAAGTTTAGAAAAAGAATAAGACATTTGTTTTTTAATACCGTTAATCAATTAAAAAAATGTTATTAACTTTTTATTTATTTTTTACTTCAGCAAAATGAATCAATTTACAAATCTGAAATTATAAAAAAAAACAAAAAACATTAAATAACCCCTTACCCGAACAAAAAAATAAAAAGTGTATAATTCCTATTTACTTTTCCAATTACAATTCAATTTATTTTCTACATTTTAATTTTCATCATCTTTTATTTTTTCTAAAATGAATCGATTAGCAATCTAAAAACAAAATTCTCTAAAAAACACATTCCATTCAATCTTTCACTGCACATTCACTTGAACAGTAACACACTACAAAAGTGATTAGTAATTTAATTCACTTCCAAGTATCCCATAATTCCACTGAGATTTACTGCATTTGAAATATTTGGCTACTTCATGGGACTTGCATTCACAATAAATAATCATTCATTTTGTCATGGCAGACTCCAGAGATCAAACTGTTATTTTTTATAAATTTTCTTGAATTTTTAATTTTCATGTCCAAAACCATTTTTTGATTATTGCAGAAGTGCAATTATGTTTATTCTCATATCTAAAAAAAAAAAAAAAAAAAAATAAAATGAAATGAAATGAAAAGAAAAAAAGACAAATGACCCAACACTGCCATTTCTTCTTAAGTCAATATTATTATTATTATTAGTTTTTTTTTTTTTTTTTTTTTCAAAATATGTTTTATAGGAAGCTGTTGTATCAAAACCTTTTTGACATGAATTTTTTCTTAACTGCAGTGCATTTTGCATGTCCTCAAAACACATTAAAATAACCATATTTACACATTTTAGATATACATTGTCTGAATATACACTCAAGTGTCAGAGCAAATCCACTATGTTCAAATGAAGAAAGAAACAAACTGTTTTTGATGATGTTGTTGTTGTTGCTGCTGCTGCTGCTGCTATTGTTGTTGTTACTCTATTATGAGAGTGTATGTAGTACTATCCAAAATCTAGACTTCAATTTTTTAATATTAATCATCTTTTTCTTTTCTTTTTTAATCTTAATATCTTTAAATTTTTAAATCAATATTTTTTTTTTTTTCAATACAGAAATAAAATGTATAGATCTATGAACTGGAACAATGAGATTCTTGGGTAAATTTGGTGCAATGGATTGTAATGTAAGACTAAACAAATGCTATCCATGGACAGAGTTTAAGTCTTGCAGTTTTCAGTTTAATATTTACTTTGTTAAAAAAAGACACACTGGCAAGGTGAAGTCAAGTACGTTCTTAGAAAAAACGGAAAACTGATTATAAATAAGAAATTAATCTTCTTTTAGTAATAGAAATATATATATATATATATATATATATATACAGTCCGTGCTTTTTATTTGTTCATTTTTTGTTGACAGATTTATCGCCATGGTGATCAAGTATCACCAGAAAACACACAAATAATAATACTAACAATATTTTATTATTATTATTATTATTTTATTACTAGCACTATTATTATTATTATTATTATTATTATTATTATTATTATTATTATGAAAATAATAATAATAATTTAAAGTGCATCTTTTGTGTCAAGAAGAAATTAGGCGAGGGTCAAATGGATGTTTATTTTTAGCGAGCTCAAAATGAAACAACAAAATAATATCCAGCTTCAAATACAGCAATGCTTTTTTTTGTCTTTTTTCTTTCAAAAGAGGACATTTTATTGATTAAATCAAAGTGTGAAAGAGCAGTCATACTTAAATACTGTTAGCTAAAGTCTAAACACAAAGCTACATACAGTTCAGCACATGACCAGCATAAGCATCACGAGGAAAAGAACAAATTACACACTAGTGGACATTATGCAAGAAATTAATCTTCTTTTTTCACATTATGACTTTTCATTTCATTTGGTTCGAATTTCACACTCCCTTAGTAGAAACAGCCTAAATATATTCTGCATACTTCCAATTTTTTATGTGTGTGTGTGTGTGTGTGTGTGTGTGTGTGTGTGTGTGTGTGTGTGTGTGTGTGTTTGTTTGTGTTATCCAGTCTTAATTAAAAATGATCAACAATGGCAAAAGAATACAATTAAAAATATCTGGGCAAAACAATTTTGGTAGTAGTCATGATGTCATCACATATAAGTTTTTCTTAATTGTGTTAGAAAAAAAAAGTTGTACAGTAGTAAAATGGAGGCATTGCAATGTTTTCTGAAAGTAACAGTTCACTGCCATACTTTATTATTAGTGAAGGTAGCTTGCCCAAAACAATTAAATAATATCTGGGATGAATGCAGAATTCTTCAGACCTTTTATTCCAATACTCTTAAAATAATACTAATACTAATAATAATAATAATAAAAATAATAATAAAAATAATAATAATAATAAAAATAATAATAATAATAATAATTAATAGTGATAATAACAACAGCAATAATAATAATAATAACAATAATTTAAAACTGTGATCCCTGTAATAATAGTTTTAATATATTAATGATAATGATGATGATGAAGATGATGATTATAATGATGAAAACAAATCTATAACACAATGTTATTTGTAATATGGATACAATTATTGACATCTATTATGACCTTGATAAAACAAAAATTACGTATCACACAAGCAAAATGAGTTTAAATTTTAATAGCTAATAAACGTGGTATTAATTATATTATTGAAAAAAACCTTTAAAAATAAATAAAAATGTATAACAGTGGTTATAACTGAAAATCAGGTGGGTTAATTTTTACAATTTTTGATTATGTGAAATAAAACAGTTATCACAGTGTGAAATGTTGGTGTATTTTAGAAACAGACAGACAGAAACACAGGTGACACACAGACACACACACAGAGAAAGAGACAGAGAGACAGAGACAGGGTTCTTATTAAATTAACATTAAATAAACTGAGAGCAGTGGTAAATCGAACCACATTTTTAAAAACAAAAGTATATCTAAAACCGTAAGTTCATTCAAATCTGTTTTAAGATGATTAATCTGATTAACATATTAAAATTATGGTCATGAAAACTAGTTCATTTATAACACACAAGTGTGCATCAAATAAAATAAGAACTGAATAAACATTCTGTTTATCATAAAATTTACAAACCATCATCAGAACTGAAATTAAAATATACTGCAACTTCATGCTAACCAGTATTTACTGTTGTCACTTTTTATGTAAGAATCATCACTATCTATACAAATCTGGGCTATTCTTTGAAGAATAAAAAATGTATGATATACACACACATATATGTATTTATACACAAGCTCTGTTTGTAATGCCCTGACCAAAATCTAATAAATCTAATAAATTCTTTGAAGAAGAAGAAATGTTTTCTAATGGAATTCTTATAAGTTTTGTTTTAATATTTAGGGATGAAACAAATTCAGCTTGGACCCCAGATGGTTTTCAAATTCATAAAATGTATTTCAAGCATTTTTAATGAGAAATCAAAACTGCAACCCCTCAAAAATCTATAAACCATCAAACAAAGAAACAATGAAATATATAAAAAATATAAAAATTTAAAAAAACTTTTAAGTAAAGAAGAAAGAAAAAGAAAAAATTAAAAATAAGAAATAAGAAATAAAAATTGAGAAAGATATTAGAAATTTGACATATCCATTTTCACAGTGTGTTTAAAAAATTAACCCTGGACAGTTATCAAACAAATAATACAAAACTAAATAAAAAAAAATCCTCTAAAATATAAGCAATAAATAAATTTAAAAACCAACATACTAACACATAAATAATTAAATGTAAAAAAGATATAACAAACCATATTAATAATAAAACTGGTTTTTAGAAGAAGAAGAAAATTATTAAAACTGTCTGTAGCTAAAACAAGTAAAACAACATTAAAAAACCCAACATAAAGCAGCTATTGTGAGGATGTCTCCTCGTCATATCGTCAAACAGCGTATGTGAAGTTCTTCTGGTACACAAACTGTGGGGTAGAAAAGGGAGAGAACCACTTCCAGGAAAACGGATGACCAAACACGGATTTCAGACTCAGCCATTTTGATCTTCTGGTCCATGTGGCTTGTTCCTTCTTCAGCTGTTCTATACCCTGTTAAAGACAATTAACATTAACACAATGGATAAAGATAATTGGGAGGGGAAAAAGATGACAGAGTGAAAGAGTGAATAAGTCAATGTATGAATGAAAGAATTAATAAATGAATGTAAAATGAAAGAAAGAATGAATAAGTGAATGTAAAATGAAAGAATGAATAAGTAAATATATGAATGAAAAAATGAATAAGTAAATATATGAATGAAAAAATGAATAAATGAATATATAAATGAAAGAATCTTAATCTATTATTGTTTTTGAAGCAAAAATCAACACTTAAAAAACAAAATCAAAACAAAAGAATTGTTATAAAATAATTAAAATATATAACATAGTATATATATAGATATATAAAATAATAATAAAAAAGCACACAAAGTAGCACCAACTAAAGAAAAAAAAAAAAAAATTTTTTATATGTTTTATTATTATTTATTTATTATTTTCTTTGACTCTTATCTACAACTTCACTGGCAGATATACACAAAAGACAACACACCAGTGACACACAAAGAGCTTCTAAATTGCAAATCACATCCCCTGATAAATCCATCCAATATTAAACAAACGACTGAACGACTTCCACAAACACAAGCAAATATCAGAAACGAGAAAATCAAAATTCCCACAAGGACATTCACATATTAAACCAAAGATGGCACACATCGCAATTTGAAATTAATAACTCTCCTCGGACTTTCAGAAATTACCAATAAAAGCTAAGAATAACATTTTTGAGATTTAATGTCTCCCAAGATTTCTGAAATACAAATTATGAAGTTTCATAATGAGAAACCAAAAAAGTAGCAACAATCCATAAACACTGAAACATAATTACATACATATATACAGGGTGTCCCAGAAGTCACGCACCATGAAGATTTTTATTTAGATACACATAAATTAGTAGCGAAACCCTCAACAGAGTAAAAAACAGTTTTATAAAGAGAATTGAAGTATGTATCAATGCAGAGGGCAAGCAATTTGAGCATTTGTTATGATTATTATTAATAACATTTTTATTCATATGTATCATAATAAAAATCTTCATGGTGCGTGACTTCTGGGACACCCTGTATATATATATATATAAATATATAAAATTGTAATGGTTCCTATCATAAATAAATAAGAAAAATGCAAGAAAATGAATACCTGTAAATAGGATGATAGTCAGATGTTAGAAAATGAACATTCCTAACTCAATGGCAAGAATTTTATAAATTTGTATAAAGTATGACAGTATTTATTGACATCAGTGATTCAATATACCAGAATAACAGCTGTCTTGTAATATCCTCTATATTTTTACCTTCTTTTTCTTTTTATATCATATCACATTATCTTTATGTTATGCATTATAAACGACTGGAATAAAAGTGTATACTGTCTTTAAATGAAATTATCAGACATTATTTAGAAATTTGTATTTAGAATTATTCAACCTGTTTTGTTTTCACAATATGTATACTTGTCATATATTTCAGTAACATGGGAAACTGAATCATGTGTCTAAATACCACCTATTAAAAAAACAAAAAACAACATGAACTTTGGTTCTATCCCAATATCAAATTATGCTATTGTGCTGTGTTCTGTTGTATTTTATTGTTTTGTATTGTTCTGTATTGTATTATAATACATTACATTACGTTACATTACATTACATTACGTTACATTACATTACATATCTTTCATATGACTATTATTTTGTCTTAATCTCTTATTTTACTTAATTTTTGTTTTTTTATTTACTCTATAGATATCACACAAAAATACAAAATTAAAATCTTCCATGAAAAGCAATTTTATTAACTAATACAGTCTAAGATGTTACGTGTTATCATTATTTATTCAAAAATTCGACAAAACTGCTGCCAAACAATTCATAAAATACAAGTTAACTGAGAATCAAAAAGTTAATTTGAAGAACAAATTCCTTTGAGATATCCAGCAATAAATTATATGATTAAAAGTATTAAGTAAATCACCACTCAGGATTAGCAATATTCAGAGGACGATCTAAAAATCAGAAAAATGTCATAAAACACACATTCAAAATTCTCACAGGAATTCCAGAAATACAACTACATTTGGATTATTTAAAATAACAAAAAGTTCCAGATTGGTTTCTGTCAGGGTAATGAAAAATTAAAAGGCTGATGAAATTGTCAAAATAATCTGAACATCATGAAGTAGAAACAAAAATAGAATAATTTAATATGGCTTTAACAAAATAAAATTCTTTAAAACAAAATATACATTTAAGATTTAAGATGGAAATTACAAAAGTGTAGTCTAAAGTAAAAAATCAGCATTAAATTATATATATACAGAAATAATATACCTTGACATGTGTTTATGGGTGTGGGTGTGTGTGGGTGTGTCTGAATGACTGATTGCTATTATTATTACTTTTAAAACTTATCACAAAACTTTATTTTTTGAATATGAAAATATTTCAAATACAATGCTATGCATTACTTCATCATCATAGAAAATACCATATTGTCACATGACATTATTATTGGCAGTAAGCCTATTGATTATCAGTATTCTAATACTGGTGGTGTGAAAATACTCTGGCAATGTTTGTTCACCATCAAGATGTTTAACAAATATACAGTATATAAATATTTAGTGATAAAACAGACATAGACACACACACACACAATCACAAAGAGGGCAAGAGAGAGAGAGAATGGGAGAGAGAGACAGATAGAAGAGAGAGAGACATATAGAGAGAGACAGAGAGAGAGAGAGAGAGAGAGAGAGAGAGAGAGAGAAAGAGAGAGTGAGAGAGAGAGGGAGAGAGAGGGACTGAAAGAGAGAGAGAGAGAAATTAATTATCGAGTTTTAAAAAGTATAGCAACTAATTAATTAGATTCTCAATAACAAAAATTAAAAAAAAATATAAAACAAAATTAAATCTTTTTTTTTCCTTTTCTTTTTTAAATTCACTCTCTGTTAACAACAGCCAATGAATTACTTCTACAGACTGACCGAGGGTCAGCAACGGACAGGAGGGAGGACCGAGTGTGAAGCTGGTAACTTCGAAACGATTAGCTTTGATGGATTATCCAGCATCAATTTTCACCATGATATCCTCATCTCCATCTCAAAATAGAACATAAACATCATCAAAAACTGACGCAGGTTTTCAGATTCGAGAATGCAATTTCACTCAAGTTGTCGGCAAAATACATTTGTTTTCTGTTGCAAATGTAAATAGATTTTTGAATAGACATTGGTTCCTTTTTGGCTGCGACAGTCTCAATTCTTGTTCATCACTGACAGTTTAGAAATATATCAGCCTCTCTGGCTTTAAAAGAAAAAGCATGGATTGTGGGTGGGGGTGTGTGGTGGGTGGAGTGGGAAAGGTTTAGTTGAAATAAAATTAATTTTTTTATCTGGAAGGTGAGTTGGGACAAGTTTCATGATGGGAGCAGCAGAAATAAAACAAACTGTCACTGTTAAAAAATGGATTTAAATAGGGTATGAGAAATTTTAACATAGTCTGAAAAGTATGGTGAAGAGAGGAATGGATATATTGAAAAATGAAGTTACTGGAATGTTGCTGAAGTAGAGTTTAGTTTAGTAATAACAACAGCTAGTTGTGAAGTGTGTGTACTTAGGATAATAACAACAGCTAGTTGAAACTGAAAAGTGTTTAGAATGTAAAATGATGAAATTTCTTACAGTGGTGATTCTTTTATAAATCATGCATACTGTATGAACTACAACAATCTTTTTCTCAAAACACACACACAAAAGTAATCTTTCAATAATCTTCACCAATGACTTTAATTATTTCAAACAAAGAACAATTCAGGAAAAAAGTCACATCTGACTTGTCTAATTTAACAATAAGGTCTTCATTCTTAAAGCTCAAAACATGATTAGCAAAGAGTTTAAAATCACATCATGTTTACTTCTAAACCTTTTCCCACTTGATACTGGAAAGATTACCTAAAGACTTTCAAACAAAATCATTAAAATTGAATCATATTTAAATCTAACCCCTTTTCCAGTGCATACTGGACAGATTAACAAAGGCTTTGAAATCAAATCATTAAAGACGAATAATATTTAACTTTTAACCCTTTTCTAGTAAATATTCATATATTTGAAAGATTACCAAACACTTTACAATGAAATAATTAAAATCAAATCATATTTTAATCTAAACCATGTGGATACTGGAGAGATTACCAAAGACTTTTACAATGAAATCATAGTTAAATCTAAACCCTGTCCCTGGTGAATACTGGGAACCATGATCTTCATGCCAACAAGAACAAGCCTGACTTTATTGAAAACAAGGATTATCTGTACACTTAGTTCTTGATAACAGGGATTACAATTACACCAGCGGAAACACACAGATTTGGACAGTATCAACTTCCTCTCACTAGCATTGTGGACAGAATGAATTCAGATAAACAGACAAACATCCAGGAAGGATTTATTCTGAGATGCACCCAATAATAATCTTTTCGTTTTTGTTACCACGACGACCACAGGAAGTTACTAGTCCCATCCTTTCCTGTTCCGTTCATTTTGAGGTGTAATTACTCTGGACTCTTAATTTGATGGTTTTCAGTTCTCTCCCTCTCTATGTTTTTCTAATGTGATTAAATTGGACAGATGTTGATTAATACTGACGTTTCTAATTGGAAATGTCTGCAGTATTTAAAATAAGCTTTAAGACAACTAAGACTTAGTAATGTACTTCCTATGTGACAAAATTCTACAATAACAAGAGACATTTTTGTGTGTGTGTATATATGTATGTATGTTTGTATGTGTGTATATGTGTATGTATTTATATATACAATAAAACAAGTTTGTGATGGCCAGTGAAGGCATAAGACATAGTGCTATGAAATATGTAATAAAATGCATTAAAGAGGAAACCTTAAAGTCATACTGTTATGTAAAACTGCTCAGAGAACAGGTATGTTACTATGTATGTGATGACCAGATAATGATACACAGTGAATTTACTTAGACACAATAACTACACTAAATACATTTAAAATACTTCTGTTTTATTTGAGGCTGGAGATCAACGTTTACTACTAATAAAGTGTGGGAATTTAAACAGAAGCATAGAAATATAGCATGATAGCTATTTTCTGCTCTTCTGTAATACTCTTTTACAGAACTTTAAACAAAGTCTTATTCTTCTTTTTTAGACAAACAAAAACAAATATTATCATTGGACTAGGATAAAGAACAATTTTTACAATATTTCTTCAATTTCCAAACCCTAAATTTGAGTCATGAATTTTTAAATACTTTTTCATGCCAAATTCTCAGTCAATCAGTTTCAAGATACGTACATAAGCAGCAATAGTTAAGTAAGTAAATTTCAATGACAACTGAAGAAAAGGGATTCTGAACACAATCTAAGTTGACTACAAAAGCAAACAACAACAGCTCATTGTCTCATAAAACAAAAATCTCCTCATACAGCACTAATCTGAATACACTCCAGTCTTGAAACAGAAGATAGAAAAAAAAAAATACAGCCAATCAAATTAAACTCATACAGTGTTGGTGTTTATTAACAAGCAGACACAGTGCATATTAATACTTTCAGAAGGCTGGAAATTATTACATCTTATCTGCCAGACATCGGTGGTGTTGTAGTAGTCGATGCTGAAACGAAACATCACATCTCGTCTTACACACATTAAAGAAGTTAAACTGCAGATGGTGACCTTGTCGGAGCCAATAAATCTAGAAGTTTCTGATCTTCAATAAAAATAATGTTTAAAAGCAGAATCAAAACTCACGACAAACAGGCTTTTGTGCTTTACATTTTCATATGAGTGTCTCATTCAGGACTTTCTGACCATTTTTTTTTTTTTTTTTTTTTTTATAAAATAATTTTTATTTTTATTTATTCCTGCCATGATTATGACCTGTACGACAACATCATGGGACGTTGTGCCAGAATAAATCAAGTTGTGTTTACCACCCAAGCCAAAAACAAATCCAGTCTTGATCAATAAAGTATTTTCCTGCTTGAGCAACAGCACTGATACAGTTTTACAAGCTGACAAAATTGATACTCTTTAATTACATTAAGACAAAAACAGAGTCTTCATAGAAATGTGTCTCTCGTTATCTCCTTGGATAGCTAGGTTTTCTTTTTTTTTTTTTTTTTTTTTCTTTTCAGTTCTGTTGTATTTTATCTCAGGAAGAACAGTTATTTGTGATGTACTGTCTTCTTTACTTTAGTAGACATGAAAAGTGTTAATGTAACTTCTGATAATGAGGTTCAGCTCAAGACTCCAAATGAATGTTTTCTCTGTAGAGGTGGTAGTCCCAGAAAAAGAAAAAAAATTATATTCAAGAAAAATAAATTATTAAAAAGATTTGCTTATTTTAGAGATGATTTCAGAACAAAATAAATTCTAAGACAATTTCTAATCCTCAAAAGATAAAAAAAGGTTTTCTCAGCAGAATAGTTTAATCTCATAAATAAATATTATAAATAAAAAGCACCATAAAAAAATTAATAATAATAATAATAATAATATGAGAAAGAATGAAATAATTAAAAAAAGAATGAAAGAAAATTTCCAATCCCCAAAATAACTAAAATATTTTGTCAAAGCATCTGAATAAATAAGAATTAAAATATGGCACCATCAATTTAAATACAAATCCTGAAATATATTTCTTAAAGAAAGCAAATGAAACAACAAATTACAAAAATTTCTGATTTATAAAAATCTAAATCCACAAACAAACAAAAAAAAAAAACATTCAGTGAGATCAAGTGATCCTTTAAGAATGATTAACAAAGTAAATAAGCTTTTAAATTTTTTTTTTCTCCAAGAAAATCATGGGTTTCAAAACAAAACAAAAAAAAAAAAAAAATTATTTATAAATAAAAAAATAACATTTGTATGACATTTGTCAGGAAAATTGATCAGTGTAATTAATTTGTTTTATTATTACTGTCAAATTAAGCAATAAATAATAAAAAAAAAAAAAAAAAAAAGCAAAAATTAATAAAATAAAATTAAATTAAAATTAAAAATAAACTGAAAATAAATTTTTTTAAAACAAATTCAAGAAATATATTCCAGATTTGTTCAATATTTCAAATTATTTTTCCATCACATTAACGATATCAAATTGCTTTAGAGAAAAAAAAAAAAAAAAAAAAAAATGAATAGTTAAAGAGAAATTAAAAATAGAAATCTTCAAATTAAACATGTTACCAAATGTTAAGTTTGTTAACTACTTTTAAAGATAAAAGGTTACATAGTATTCAAAAAAAATGCATATTATAAATTAATTAATAATTAAAAACTAACAAGAGTGACAGTAAAAGTAATAGTAATACTACTTACAGTACTAAATAAATTACATAAAATGATTTAAGACAAACAAATTAAAAAATTAAATTAAATCAAATATGTATGTATTTATCAATGCATCACATTATATGTCTATTTTCTTAAACAAATACACAAGCTCTCTCTCTCTCTCTCTCTCTCTCTCACACACACACACACACACACACACACACACGTAATCATATAGTAAGAAAGGAAAAAACATCACTCACTCTCTCATTTATTCATTATTTCATTCATTAAATTATTACTCACCAATTCACACACAATCACCAATCCATTAACATTCTTTATAAACTTAGCATCATGATAAAGACACATGAAAATATTCTTCATTTCTGTAAATATCTGCATGATTATTATTAGAGTCTTCATAAGACACAGATACCTCTGCAAGCCATGTCTGTGAAACAAAGATCAAAGAAGCTCTGAGGGTAGAATGTGTTAGTAAATACTACTTAGTACAAAGCAGATACTGTCACATCAAAAACAGTGGTGATTCCATTGTTCAGCCCTTCACAGAGTTTCAGAGTGGAAGAATTAAAGAATTTGACAGACTGTAGAAATTATGTGAGATACAAGGTGAAAAAAAAAAAATCAAAACTTGAAAGAAAAAAAAAAAATTATAAAGATTGGGAGTTCTGTGTGGGTTTATAATTATTAACTTCATCATATTGTCTGTTAATGCAGAGACAAAAAAAAAAAAATAAATTTTAAAAATAATGATGATGATGATGATGATGATGATGATGATGATGATGATGATGATAATAATAAAAAAAAGAAGAAGATGAGGAAGAAGAGGAAGGAAGAAAAAAGAAAAATAAATAAACATAAAATAAAATACTTCACAGTTTAACACAAACTAACTGATAATAATCAAGTTATAATCAAACAGACAACCGCAGATTTTAACATTTTCTCCAGTGATGTCTTTTCAGCATCAAAACAAAACATACTGCTTTTAAACGTGTTATTCAAGTGACACAGTCATAAAGAAAAACAATAAAATAAAAATAAATTAAGACAGACAGACAGAAACAAAGAAAAAACAAAACAGAAAAAAAACCAACAACAGAAAACAAACACAAAACTATGAAATCCATAACAACCAGTGCATATAATATACACATTGAGCCATTAACTAGAGTAAGCGCAGCACAATCAAGTGAAATACTGGCAATACAAAAACGGTAACAACTCCGATAACAAACAGTAAAAGATTTATGCCAGTGGAGACTTTCAGCCCGCAACTGGCCGCCTCGTAAAACAAAATTATGTTACACATCATTCAACAACGATCGTTTTTGGATATAAAAGAGCTCTCTAGATATGAAGTTAATTTAAGTTGTGCCATTTATCAATGGAAATAGTGGACGGAGACGAGCAATCTATTTTCCTATCGGGAAATGGGCAACTGGTGCAGTAAAGCACGACAAAAACACGATCTTTAATTCCATCGCAAGCAGATGCTTCGTTTGCTTTCATCTTTTTAGAAACACAAAAAAACAGCACAGAGTGTAATTTCTTGTTTTTGGGGTTTTTTTTTTTTTTTTTTTTTTTTTTTTTTTTAAAGAGAAGTTCAGTGTTCACTCATGCAAAACATAAAAGTTACTTGAAAAAAAAAAATTATATATTTATTACTGGAAAGTTTATTTGTTTTTTTTTTTTTTTTTTTTTTCTTCACTAAAGTACATATTATCTGCTAGAATTGTTTCTTGAAACCCAGATACAGCTTTCTGAATGAATGAAAGAGTGAATGAGTAACTGTTTAATGACTTTTCAGAATGAATGAAAAGCAGATTAGCTGTTCGGTGTCAGACTGAGTTATGCAATTTTGCAACTTTTTACTTTAAATGTAAATGTTTACTGGGCGTTTTTAACCATTAAAAAAAATATACCGATAAAATAATTTGTTTCAGCTTTAGTAACTCCAAAAAACCAATGTGTTAAGACAATGAACCCATAAAAATGTGTTTTGATCTTTAAGGTATATTTTATACACAGACACACACACACAAACACACACATGCATGCATACATGCATATATATATATATATATATATATATATATATATATATATAAAAGATAAATTTAATTAAGCCTTAAAAGTACATTTTGAGAAATTTTTGTTTTTATGCTCAAAAGTACAATCCAAGGGAAAAAAAAAATGTTTATCATTAAAAGTACATTTCTTTTTATATTTTTTCTATGTAGTGGGTAAGTGGCAGAATAATTTGTGTTATGCTTTCAGTTTTTTTTTTTTTGATTACCTATTTTAGTTTTACATTTATTACTTTTAATCTGTTATCATTACCATGAATTTCTTCTCCTTTATTTTTTTTTTTTTTTTTTTTTTTTTTTTTTCAAAATAATATGTCACACAATGTGGTCAAAGTAGTTAAAAATATGGGACATTTAATATCCTTTTCACCTCAAGGTCAGAATTACCATCCATCAAAACGCAGGAAACATGAAAGAGCAGAAGAAAACCTGACAAAATGTTCTAAACCACGTCAGCATGTTCTTTATTATCTCCATATTTCAAAAGTGCATTTTACTTCAGAGCTTTATTTTATTTTTAACTTTTATCTTCGCGATCATGTAACAAGCAGGTTTCATTTTGTTCTTTTTTTATTTTGCCTTAGCTTTTCTTCTTCTTATTTCATTTTCTTTTTGTTCTTCCTCATTCTATTTATATTAAGAAATTTATTTTTAATTTATTTTTTTATTGGTGACAAAAAACATTTCTCTTCTTTTCTTATAATTTTTTTTTTTTAATTTTTTAAATTTATTTTTTTATTTTTTAATTTTTTTTTTTTAATTTATCTCTCATCAGTTTTAAAACTTGTTTTCTATTTTTCAATTACAGCATTAGCGGCAAGCCGGAAGCAAAAATGTGGTCATCATCAAAGAAACGATGCCACAATGGCCTGCTTTTGTTGCAGGATGACCTGTGAGTACTGAGAAAACGTACAGCGAACGAATCTGCTTTAAAGATCTCACTCAACAGTTTCTGAAAGTGCCGAGCTCGACGAAATCACTTCACATCAAACAGACGTCACGAACCCTCCAGTACTGCAAGCTGAATTGGATTTCTATCTTGGATGAGGATCGTTTTGCACAAAGAGTTTGTGAAATCCTAGTCTGTTCATTCAGAATGCAGACAAGGATATTTTTTTTTAAAATAAAACAACAATTTATAATGCTTCAAAATTTTAAAAATATTAGTTAAGTGTAAAATATGAAAACTTAACAACGAAGAAGGTTTTAAGTGTAAAAGCTTAAAGATACACAAGTTTGTAAATGCAAAAGCTTAAAGACATTCAACATTCTAAATGTAAAAGCTTAAAGATACATTTGTTTCTAAGTGTAAAAGCTTAAAGATTGAAACATTTGTAAATGTAAAAGCTTAAAGTTAAACATACACATGTTTCTAAGTGTAAAAGCTTAAAGATACACAAGTTTGTAAATGTAAAAGCTTAAAGATGCACAAGTTTGTAAATGAAAAAGCTTAAAGATACACAAGTTTCTAAGTGTAAAAGCTTAACAATACACAAATCTATAAGTGTAAAAGCTTAGAATCAGTTACATATATAAACACAGCAGCTTATACAGAGCTACTGAAATGAAAAGGTCTCATACATGTTTATATTTAAATAACAATATACAATACTAAAACTAGATAATAATAATAATAATAATAATAATAATAATAATAATAATAATAATAATAATAATAATAATAAATAAATAAATAAATAAATAAATAAATAAATAAATAAATAAATAAATAAAATAAAATAAAAATAAAAATAAATTAAATTTAACATAGCTTTTAAAGAGAGAGAGAGAGAGAGAGAGAGAGAGAGAGAGAGAGAGAGAGAGAGAGAGAGAGAGAGACCAAAAGTTGAAACAAGGACAAAGTTGTGAAAAACAAATAACACAAAAAGATAACTATCTTTCTTGACATAAAACAAAGTGCATGTGAATAATGAATGAAATGCAATATAACAAATTTAATTACACACTAAAAGAAAGGAATTATGCTCTGACACAAGACAAAAGTAATTAAAGAAATAGAAAACCAAATTAAAGAATTCTAGAAGAGATTTAATATTACATAAATGAAGAAAAACAATTTTTTTTTTAAAATTTAAAAATTAAAAATAAAAATAAAAAGAAGAAAGAATTAAAAGAAAAAGAAAAAGAGAGATAGGACTAAAATGAAAACAACAAAATGAAAGGAAGCAAGGATAGAAAAAAAAAAAAAATGTAAGAGGAAAATAAAATTAAAGAAAGAAGGAAAAAAATGAAACGAAACTAAAGGAAAGGAACAAATAGAAGAGAAAAAGAAAGAAATGATAAAAAAAAACAAATAAAAAATAAAAAGTGAAACAAGAAACAACAAAGACAGACAGACAGACATAAAACAGAATTAAAAGAACAAATAGATAGTTGAAATAATCAGAGTCAGTTTTAAAATGTTACTTGGCTGTCTAGCTATCATGACAACCTAATTACATGTCTCAGTTCAATACAGGACAGTGATATTAAAGCTACTGGTCACAGGAACCTGTGAGTCATGCGTTAGGCTTATGAAACATACACTTTTAGAAGTATGCTGTATCAGAGAACCACTGATCAGAATTGAGCCTAGAATCTGTCACTCCTCTAACAAATACTGAACCACAGAACTATGTATATGTTCCAGATTATACAATACATGTACAAAGATAAATACAAATATAAGTCTATTTTAGGTCATATACTTAAGGGTTATGTTTTGTTTCTTACTCCCCAATCTTAATTAATAATAAAGCATAACAAAAAAGGGGGAAAGTTTACAAATATCAGGTTTATTCCATTTTTCTGTAGTTGTCATGTCATCATACACAGAGTGGATCTTCTAAAAATCTTTTACTAGTGATGACAGAAAAAGAATACAGCTTTTGGTCTGCCATTATTATACCTTGTTATCAGCAATGACAGGTTAACCAAAACAAGAAAATAATAACTTGGAAGTGTAAAGAATTTGATGATGTATTTGTAAAGGTGCTCTTTGAATTAAGAAATGGTTACCGTTTCGTCAGAACAAATTGCTGAAAGTTGTGTTCCCATCATGATGGCTGTAAAAATTCCAAACAGGATTCCTTCGAAAATAAGAAATATGAGAAAGATGGTGGTAGCTGGGGGAGATACTCCAGAGCAGTCTTAAAGAAAAAGAGAAAGAAGAAGAATTATATGTAATTCATGAATAAATGACATGATAATATTTCAGTATATTTTAAAATAAATGTGATTCTTATCTATTTATGAACTGGGAAGGAAAACCTGGTATCCTTCATTACTTTTAACAATTAGAAAAACAACAACAAAACAACAACAAAAAACATAATTTATATAATATGTAATGTCAAACAAGATAGCACATACCATGGTTTTTAATAAACTAGTAAAACTGCAGTGTTAAAAAACATATATTAGTGTATGGTATCTCTGCATACTGATTGGGTCACATACAAATAAATACAGTTTTCTAATTGTTCAGTAAAAGCCAAGCTCTACAAATGCTTAAAATTGATACCATTGCAATACTGCAAAACAACTGGTTTTTAAATTTATTTTTGTTGCAAAATGCAAATAAAAAAAATCTTTAATATTAGTGTCAAAGCTTAACCTACTTCTGTCTAAATACTTCCTATTAAAATTTAACAAAAGTTTATCCCATGCCCACCACAAAAGTTATCAAATTTCAAAACGTCTAACCCATACCCATTGAATGCATTATTAAATTTAACCAGTTTAAATATACTTCCTATTACAATAAAGAACAGTAATTTTAAGTTTAAACTTACTTTTCCAATCTTGACCGATACAAATGACAAAATGGTTGACTGACATATACAAGGCATGGATCGAGATAAGGCAAATATACAGCTGAAATAAAAACAAATAAAGGTGTTAAGACAGAATAGAAATGATTACATATTGATGCATAATACACATCAAACATTATTTCCTAAAAAACAAAATGACATTGTGGAAGATTTTGTTAACATGTGGATTGCAGAAAAAAAAAAAAAAGGAATGTCTACCAATTAAAATGAAACAATCAGTCAAATCCAAAAATAATACTTTCTTTAAAAACAATAAATGAGTTAAAAGGGTGGGGGGTAAAATTTGTATTCTTATTTATTTTTATTTTTTTAATTGAATTAACACAGTTTTAAGGTATATTTGTTATGTTTCTGATACTCTATTTTCACTTTGTCCAAGCAATCAAGATGCATCCAAATTAAATAATGAAATATGTTTTTCCCAATCCAGAAATGTACTAGCATCATCACTATATGAATGAATAAAATACACATTGAGAGAAAGACAGGAGCAACATCAAATTAATTATGATTTATTATCATTATTATTCCCTTTGATATTCCCATATCATTCAGGGAGTAAAATAAAAGAGCAATTGCTGCTAAAGGGAAAACAGAGCAACCTAAGGACAGTGGCAATGAATTTTTTCTCCATACCATTTTCAACTAAACATATTATGACATATCACCAACCATACATTAAAATTGTATTGATAAAGATAGTAAAATAAAAAAATTCCTTTTTGATTTTTGTTTTGTAAACTTGTACATTACTATCTTTACTGCCACAACAGAAGACAAGTGAAAAAATAATAAAAATCATAAAAATCATAACAGAAATAGCCTAGACAATGCACTGAATAAACCATCTTATTAAAAACCACAATTTGCTTTGTGATCCATCAACAGAACAGAAAGTGAGACAAAAATAAATGGTAAAAAAAAAAACAAATTTAAAATTGTTATGAACAAAACAATATCATGAATATGTCTATCAAAAGAGAAAGAAAAATCTATGAGATAATAAATAAAAAGATTTAAAAAAAGGTTTAATATGTCATTAACTTTAATCATTGTTTTTTATTATAATTATATCTTATTATTATCATTATTTCTTTCTTACTTTTTTTAATTTTAATTTTCTTTATTTTTTAATTTTTTAATATCAAAAGTCTTAATTATATTCTTAAATGGAACAACTTTTTCTTTTATTATTATTTTTTTTATTGTAAATCGTTTCTTTTTATGATTATTATTTTTTTTTTTTTAATTGTAATTCTTTCTTTTTTATTATTATTATTATTATTATCTTTTTTTTCAAAAAGCCTAAATCCTTATTATTCTTCTTTCTGAAAAGAAGGATTATGTTTGTGCTTTAATAACTGCGACAATTTGTCGTTACTTTGGGGTGTCATCTCAACCATGAATGATAAAATAATAACGGTACATTACCTCTTCCCCATGTTAAAAGCACTAGACAAAAAAAAAAAAAAAAAAAAACACAAGCCACCTTCTTTTTCTTTATTATTATTTTTTATTCACTGGCTAGATTCCTTCACAGAAGACTGAAGTTCAAGATGCTGGCTATTAGTAATGAATGGATAGTTAATCTCTATTTTTAAAAGAAATCTAGTTGCTTCTTTTTCTTTCTTTCTTTTTTTTATTTAATTGTTAATAGTTGATAGTAGGTTACTGGGAGAGTTTCTCGCTCTGTTTCGAAGGAGAAAGAATCAAATTGCCTGCTCATTAGAAAAGCTCTGGTCTTCCAGGGTAAAACGATAGAAAAAAAAAAAAAAAAAAAAAAAAAAAAAAAAAAAAAAAAAAAAAGAAAAGAAATTAAAACACTTGAAGAAAGTGGTACTTTTTATTATCACAATTATTTCTAAGTACATCATTTAGTTAGGTTTGAAATAACTCTCGCTTCCTCGAACTAATGGATCGTAGCACTTTCTAAACTATTTCAGCAGAATAACATCAGAAAATGTAATGAGTAAATTTAAATGGATGAAAAAGGTGATCAGTGTCAGACAGATAAATGGATGGACAGATGTGTGGATGAATCGATGGAGGAATGGATCTGTATTTTATGCATAAATTCAATTTAGAAGGTGACCACAGGGTTATGGATGGATGGATGGATGGATGGATGGAAGGA
Source organism: Chrysomallon squamiferum (assembly GCA_012295275.1). Classification (NCBI taxonomy): domain Eukaryota; kingdom Metazoa; phylum Mollusca; class Gastropoda; order Neomphalida; family Peltospiridae; genus Chrysomallon; species Chrysomallon squamiferum. The sequence continues at coordinate 14,492,540 of CM022667.1, read as the reverse complement.
AGGATGGATGGATGAACAGATGAGTGGTTGGATGTATGGAAAAAAGTATGGATTAATGGATGGACAGAGAAAAGAACTGAGTGAGTAGATGAAATGATGGATGGACAGATGGATAGGTGGATCAATGGATGGATGGATGGATGGATGGATGGATGGAAGGACAAATCAATAAACCAGATATGCCTAAATATGGATGCAGGTTTAGCTTGAAAAAAATATATGCATGTTTTATGAAAAGGAGAAATGCAGAGAGTATTCATTGTTGCATTAAAAAAAAAAAAAAAAAACATTATATATATAATATATATATATATATATTTAGTAAAAATGGTAACCTCCCTCAAATGATAAATCAGAGAAGTATCTAACAAACAGAGATATATGAGTTGAATAACATGGACTTGGTGGGTGATACAACCACTAACTTACATTGATTAATATTCTTATTCTTAGCTGCTTTTAAATATTGAACAAATAACAGGATGTATATCCACACAGCAAAACAGACAGGTTTTTGAAGGAAAGATAAACAAATGGATGGAACGACAGACACACAAGGGGATGAATTAATAATACTTACAGTAAAAAGTACAAAATATTTCTGGTTGCATTCTGCAACACAGTTATTCACCCAAGGACAGTGGTGATCCATTTTCCTTATACATCTCTGACAAACACTGAAATGTAAAAGAAAATTTTAAAAGACAAATAAAACACTTTTTATTCTTTTTTTTTTTTTTTTTTTTTTTTTTTATGTCTATATTAGCACAGTCAACAGCAATAGAAACAACAATAAAATCAGTGTAAAATATTTTTGGATGCATTTAAATTTGAAATAAAAAAATAAAAAAATATAAAAGAAAAAACAATAGTTTATCTTTTTGTTTGTATCAACAGCACTAACAATGATGGTAAAACACTAACAAATAAATCATTCTGCAAATATTTAAATTGGAAACAAAAATAGTAAGAACAAAAAAAAAAATCAGCAGAAGCAACAAAAAAATGTATAAATATTTAACATTTTAAATAAAAATAAACAATTGTAGTAAACATCAAAAGTATCTCTAAAACATTGTTATAAAAAAATTGCACTTTCATTAACTAGCAGGAATAATAAACAACAGAAATTATTTCACAATTACATTTAAACAATACAAAAAACTTAAAAAGATGGTGAAATGTGTATTGTATCTCTATTTGATTAAAATCTGTAACAAAAACAAGAATAAGAAAAGCATTAACATTATTTTTATTATTATTATTATTATTATTATTATTATTATTATTTTAAATAACAGCAGCATCAGCATCAGCTATAGTTATATGAAACTATTACTAAGAAAATAAAGAATTAAATTAAAAGGAACATTTAAACCAAAAACAAATTAAAATTTATTTTCTTTTTTACAGTCAACAAAGAACAATGATTGCATCACTGGTAACATCACGAAGAGCTGGAGTACTTTTAATGACCACTACTATGGTCACTGTGTGCTCATCCACTGTACTACAGTAGCTACTTTACTGGTCACAATATAGTGAGTAATAACAGATTCATTGTATCACATTTTTATTGGTGTGGGGTATGACAGTTTAGCATCATCTTCTTCCAAAGCAATTAAAATGTTTGCTGTTTGTTGGTGTCATTTGCATTAAGTAATGAAAAGATTTAGAGAAACAATAAAAACAAAAAAAGCATCACATTGATAAAAATAAAACAAGTGACAAGAAATAAAAATAACTGATGAAATATAATTAACAAAGAATGTATTAACATAAAAAATGTATTAAAATTAAAATATCATCATCAGTACCAAAAACAAGAAGTCTACTCATTAACATAAAAAAAAAAAATGATCACAACAAACAACAATAAACAAAAAAATAACAAAAACAACAAAACCAACCAACCAAAAAAAAAAAAAAAAAAAAGTACCAAAAAAAATCTAACTAATTTCTTCTTGACTGTTTTAATTTAAATCCAGTTCACGCTGATGGACCCCAACCCCTCAACAAGATCAACATAACCCAACACAATATGGAATTACTCCAGCGAGGAGTGCCGAACTCTTCAGCGAGGAAGATAAAAACAATTTCACTCATCGCCACTGATTTATTCGCCAGGAGCGTTAATACACGCCTGACACATGCAGAGGTAACGCATCTGTCATGAGAAGGTCCCAAACTTACTTTGCCAACTCGACCCCAACAGCAATACGTAACATTCACTCCAGCCAGAACAGGCAAAAGCAATTTGACAATATACATATTTAAGACTATAGTTGGCCATTACAGGCAAAAATACTTAACGGAATCAATAATGTTTATTTAGCAGCTAATTACCAGCACCGGCGAAAATGTTACTGTAGCGGGAAAGAGTAAGCACGAGAGATAGGAATGTTTGAAAAATCGTGTTAATTAAAGTCTTTGAGGTTCGTCTTCGTTAATGTCTCTGTGATAAAGATTTATAAAAATTAGAAATTTAGATGTTGTTGGAGTAAAAAAAAAAAAAAGACCAAAAAAAAAATAAACCCCAACAATATTAATGTGAAAACAAGAAAAAACAAAAAAGATTGAAAAAAGTGGTAATGAGAAAAGAAAATAATATCAAGAGTAAAAGACATTTATACTTGAGTAGTTTATTGTAATAGCTGCAGAAGCAATAGCTGTGTTTGTTTGCATGTGTGTGTGTGCATGTGTGTGTTTTTATTTAATTTGATAATGTGTGCATGCACACCCAACAATACAACATCACACACACACACCTCACTGTTCATGCCTTTCCATTTTTCTTTCTCTTTGATCTTTTGTTTTTTCCCCTTTTTCACATTTCCTTGGAAAGTAACAAAGTTCATTTACATAATTCAATTTGTTTTTACATCTTCCTTATTCTATGTGAAGTTACTTGTATCAGAAACATGTCAAATATTTATCATTTAAGTTTGAAGATCTCAACAATGAAAAACAATAAAAAGAAGAAAGAATGAAAAAGGTAAAAAGAAAAAAATGAAAACAGAGTGCATAGAAGTCATTGTTAAATCTATTTATGTTTTAAAGCATTTTTGAAAAAAAAAATTGTTAATGCACACAAACACACAGAGAAAAAAGAATGATGTGTTCATAACAAATACATTTCCATGGTAGCTGATGACATTAAAAAAATAAAAATAAAAATGTCTTCCTTTTTTTGAAAATATCTTTTAAAAATTCTCATGTGACCTTCTCCATTAAACTTGCTATTAAGAAATGAACTCATTTCAAAATCAATTTAAGTATAAAAAAATATATAATTATAAACAAAATGGTAAAAAAGAAATAACAAATAAAATCAATTTAATACAATATTTTCAAGATAAAATTACAAAAAAAAAAGTGTAATTACAACAAAAAAATGGAAAAAAATATCAGTTTACTGTAAATAGATGGTTTTTGTAGGGTTTTTTGTGGGTTTTTTTCTTTTTTTTGCCATCTATTTTATTATTATTATTATTATTATTATTTGATGTAAACTTCAATTAAATTTATAAATCATATGGATGTCAACATCCTTCTCAAAATAATAATGCAAGGATAAGTTAATTGTATTTGAAAGAATTTTTAAAATATGCCTTATTATGCTTATATATATAATTATGAGTAAATTAGCCATATTTGACATTAAGATTTAATATTTTATCATTAACAATGTATTACTGATTAACAACAACATAACGAAACTTTGACTATTTGTGATTGTGACTATGATTGTGACTGTGACTGTGATTATGACTGTGACTGTTACAGCTTTGAGACTGTTATTATGAGTTTAGGATTCAGAACTAATAACAACAGTAGATTTTATTTAAGTAAATATCAATTAGAAACTGAACTGATATACTAGGACTTTTCCAATTAAACTGTATTTACTAAAAGTAAAGCAGGACAACAAAATAGCTAGCCTAAGAAAATTAAACACAAAGGATGCCAGCTAGCTTGTCTTTCAAGATTCAGAACCATTAGCAAAACAAAAAAAAAAAAAATAAAAAAAAAAAAAATAATAATAATAATAATTATAATAACGCAAAAAAAACAAAAAAAAATTAAAAATATTCCTTGATTGACAGATACAGACAATTATCCAATAATTAACTCATAAAACTTTTTTTTTTTTTTTTTTTTTTTTATTCTGATTATGACATTACAGTGAATATGTCTATTATTGTGGTCAGATTTTTGTTGTGATTGTGAATGAAATCATCTGTGACTATAATTGTAAATATAAACGCAAGATTGTGAATTAAAAGAAACCATCCGAATCCAACTCAGGCAAACATAGAGATTATTTTAAATATTGCATTAGTAACAGCCAACAGAGTTGTCAAAAGAAACAATATATTAATTTTTTGATAATTCTCAGTATATCTGTATCTATATCTATATCTTAAAATTAATGTTGACAACAGTCAAAAACAAGGGGTCAGGTAATTACAAAAGATCATCATCAAATTAATGGAAGGGACATAACTGGTGTTTTCCAAACATAGTAATTCTGGTACTATAAAATTAAGGAACAGTATTCAAGCTCATTATATGCAGTTAGTTCCCACAGATATACTGAATGGATTGTATACCATTCCAGCCAGTGCTCTGTCTGATCTATTAAAGTTCATATCTATTGTTCAGTGTGTGTGTGTGTGTGTGTGGGTGTGTGTTTGTTAGATTCCTTGTTGGTACTTCAGTTTTACTGGTAATAAACCCTAATTTGGCAGTAGATTTTTTTCTATTACTTTTTAATGAATGACTGAATATTTTAAACATGTCATACATTTCATTAACAACAGTTGTCAGGAGTTTGATTTCTGTACACTATCAATCAAAAAGTTAAGCACATGTTACATTATTTGACGAATCAGTCTACAGGTTGGGATGGGAAATAAGATGAGTGCACTGAAGAAAACTGATCCTAGTACAGAAATAACATAAATACACCAAAGAGAACAGATCCTGTTAATTTTCACACAGTTCTTTTTTTTTCTAAATTAAATACAGATTAAAAGTGTCCATGTTTATCATAATAATATTAATGGAGTGATGTTTATTAAATATTACAAATATAAGTTTGAAAGTATTTTAAAAAGACTTATCTACAGAAACAGGTCCTGTCTATTTTAATAATAATAGATTTTATTTAAGTGCATATTAATTGCATTTTATCTCGACATAAAAAGATTTCTCTGTTTAAAGCAGATGTGATGGATACAAACAAGTAAACAAGATCCATTTTAAACAGTTCCACATATAATTATTTCATTTAACATAGTCAGCAACCTTTGTTAATAATAAAGTAGGACAGCAAAACAAGTAGCCTCAGAACATTTTTTTGAGAGGCTGCCATTTTATTTTCTTTCATGAAACATGACAAAAGTAAAGCATTATTAGACCGAACATTATCCAGTAATCAATTCACCTTGTCTTTCATATCTTTGTCAATATTGGTGACAGCATTTAGACATTTAAACAACCATATTTAAGTAAAATGAAGTATAAACCGACCTGCAATGGTGGGCTCTCTCTGGTTTAATACTGATGCATTTAGGACATTTAAAAACGACTTCGCCTTCTCGCAGGCCCAGTCGCAGAATGTTTTCTCTTGTTGCATTTCCTTTTGGAACTGCTCCCTGCAACATAAGGTGCCAAATGCATGAAATAACTTTCTTTTTTTTTAACCTTAATTATTATTAGTCAAAGATTTTTGAAATGATAAAGGAATATCACTGATTTCATACAAGCCAAAAGAACATCTAAATTATTTTCAATAGTAATAGTAATAATAATAATATAAATAATATTAATAATAATAACAACAGTGATGACAATGACAACAATTATACTAATGACAACAATTATACTAATAACAACAATTATGCTAATAACAATAACAACAATAATATTGATGGTTATAACAATAATAATAACAATAATAATAATAATAATTTTATGAATATCCAAACTTACCCAAAAGAATCATTAATAATTTCAACATAAAAATTAAAAAATTAAAACAAAAACTCACCGGATCAGAAAACATGCAGCGACAGTGTGAACTGAAGGCAAGGAATGAACAGATGTTGTAGATGGTGCCGTGGATGATGCTGTACCACAGATTTGAACATGGGATCAGCATGATGAACATGACGACGTATTCTGCGTACAGTATGAGAAACCAGGTGAAGACAGCACATACGATGCCACAGATATCCTTCACGCACCAGACTCGTTGAATCGGTGGCGGAGAAATTCCAAGGCGCTGAAAGAAACGTCTACAGTCTATTGTCACAACTCCGTCAGGAACTGGTTTCCGAGCAACCATGTGGTCCTTTAATAATGGTGTATCTGTGGTCTCCCTGGAATCAGTTTAAATAATAATAATAATAATAATAATAATAATAATAATAATAATAATAATAATAGTAGTAATAATAATAATAGTAATAGTAGAAGTAGTAGTAGTAGTAATAGTAGTAGTAGTTATAATAATAATCATAACAATAACAACAATAATAATAGTAGCAGCAGAAGTAATAGACATAGGAGTAGCAGTAGTAGTACAGGTAATAATAATAATAATAATAATAATATAACAATAGTAGTAATAGTAGTAGTAACAACAATAAATAAGAATAAAAATTAAAGTAATAATACTGACATCAGTAACAAAAGCAACAGTAATATTAATTAAAAATAATAAAAAAATAAATTAATAATAAGAAAAATAAGGTACAATAAAATAATGTTTATGATGAAATTGGATTGGAATTATTACATTAATAAAGGAAGGAATATTTGACTAAGAATAACAAACTAACTAACTAACTAACTAACTAAATAAATAAATAAATAAATAAATAAATAAAAAGAAAATAACAAAAAATTACAGTTTAATTGAAAGTTTTGTTCTGTGTACATTGCAGTTTATTTTTATTTATTTTCTCAGTTACAACTAAAGAAATAAAATTTATTAAAAAAAGAATTGCCTATTTGAAAAGCATTCATCTTTATGAATTTAAACTGCCAATTTTTCTTACATAACAACATTTATATTATCCAACAATTCATTTCAAATGCACTTTATGCAATTTCATCTCTTAAAATTTAAATTAATGTTATTTTTAATTCATCAATCATTAACATCTTTTTCATCTTCTTCTTCTTCTTTTCACCACCTACTTAAATGTTTATTAAATTTCCTGTTTATCACCTACTGAATTTTTTATGACTGTTCTTGATGTGCACTTTGTTGCTGTGATCAGTAAAAAAAGAGAAAAGACAACTCATCATGACAAAGGAAATCAGTACTGAAACTCTCTGTGTGTGTATGTGCACTTTCAGCATGTCCTCGTCAAACTTTAATTATGTACTAATTAGCTGAAGGTACTTTTAAACAACATGTGCACTACACACTGCACGAAAATGTCAACTGTTCACTGTTTGTCAGGCTGCTGCAGTTAAAGTGAACGATTCATCAGTTTGCGTGTCTTACAGAGACAAGAGGTGAGTTCACTCTGATTTGATAATAACACAGTTTGAACAAAAGTAAACACACGCAAACTGTCATCACTTTGAAAATGTTTAACTTTAATGTTCTCCAATTAAAGCTTGTTAAAGTTTTAATGATAGAAACATTTTCAAACATTTATGAGTATTATAATGCAACAAATATGGGGTTTGGAACAAAAGTGCATAGTGTTTCTTAAGTGAAATTTGAAAGACAGTACTCAGAGATTTGAAAATAGACTTAATTCAACCACATTATGTGCCATTTTGTTCACATTTTGGAATAGGTATATGTTCCATATATTTCATTCACATGTGAAACAAAATCATATGTTCAAATGCCACCTGCTAAAAACATGAGCACTATAAATATCTCTTCCAGCATAATAATTTAAAATTGATTTTCAACATGCAGCCGATATAAATAATTAACATTTTATTCTTTTATGGAGGTATGAGTTGATGTGTTTGCTTTTTTTAATAAAAACAATAACAACAACTATTATTATTATTATTATTATTATTATTATTATTATTATTATGTTGGGTTTTTTGAGAGGCATACAAGCCTGTCCATACTAAAACTTTCTACTCTTTAAAAATGTAGTTATAAAATTATATGTAATCTGAGTAACTCACTGATTTATTCAAATATTATTCATGTAACCAAACAATTGATTATGGACATGACTTTTGTTATTTTTTAGAAATAATAGGTAACACATACAAGATTTTGTTTGAAGGATTAAACATATTTATATTGATTGGTATGTAATTATTTAATCTCTTTAAAATGTTGTGTGGAAGTTTCCAGAAACCCTAATAAATACTCCAGTATTAAAACTGTTTGGTTTAGTAACAGTAATATTACAAACAGCTGGTAAAATGGACCGAAAAAAAAGCTGCATTTTTTTGTGTGTGTGTGTGTGTGTGTGTATGAGTGTGGTGTGTATGTCAGTTTTAAAGTGTACCAATTACTTCAAAATGTCTATAAACATAATATTTTAAAATGATTTTTTTGTGTGGTTTTTTGTTTGTTTGTTTGTTTCTTTACTTTAATTTATTTATTTCATTATTATTATATATTTTTTTATTCATATCTGTTAAAAATGATATGTATTATTATTTTCATCACAATTTAAGTTTTGAAACTAAATTATTAATTGTAATTACACACTTTGTAATCAATATTATTAATATTGATGTTCATCATAATATTATACTTTATTCAGTGAATATAAATATAATATAAACAAGTCCAATCATTAATCATTTACTGATAAAATAAATAGTTGTATAGAAAAATGTTTATAAGACAAATACACTTTGGGTTCCATCAATAGAAAAAACACATTGATAATCTTTGTGTCTCAGTATCTTGGCTACAGGTATCAACATAACAAAACTGTTTGAATTGTCTCTGAGATACGAAATTATGCATACCTAATTTGAACAGTATCAAATACAGTATACTCAGTCTTTTAAGGAATTTGACATAGCTCAGGTTAAAATAATGTGAATGAAATTATATGAGTACACATGATCATGTTTAGTTAATACCTCTGAAAGTTTAATGTAAAAAAATATACAGCTGTACTTATCATTTTCAACTTTTTGTTTATTTATTTATATTATTTTTTTTTAAATAAATGATAATAATAATAATAAATTTAAATTGTTGATGATTTTTATGTCTACAGTTATTTGGTTATTAGTAAATTTAAGATGAATGTTTGCATTTAGGACAACTGAATTTTAGATAATAATGCAAGACAACATTTTATGGTTAGAGCAAAACTGACTTCTCAACTGAAACCTTTATTAGTTTATATTAAGAAAACAGAATAATTGATTTTATTTTAACATTTATTTATACTCTGTGAATATTTTGCTGGTTTTAAATTTCTCTGGATATTTGGCCATTGAGTTCCAGTGAGCATGTGCAGTTACATCAACATTTTATTATTTATTTATATCAATCTGTGACATGTCTCTCACAATAAAGAATAATTTTTTTTTTTCATTTTCTGCAATCAAAAGCACCATCAAGTTCTATTTGTGAACTTGCAATTCAGTTTCATTTTATTTTAATTTAGAATACACTACTATGTCACAAGATCAATGCCAAAAAATATATGTTTGTCTGGTAAAATGAAAAAAGAGCAAACTCTGAAAATGTGTTAACAGCTGAGGAAGACAAATGATGGGTTTTCATTGCTGCACGCCTGTTTTTATATCTTAGTATAACATTTGGCTATTTATGCCAAGGTGGATGAAGAATAGGCTAGAAGGACTACATCAGTAGGCACTCCAAATCACCCAGCATCTGACTCAAGTGTCAACTACTGCCACCTGGTGGAAGTTTGTAGATCTATGCTGTTTTGAAGCAGTGTCCCTTTAAATGGTTGGCAGACTCATACAGTCAACCCATCCTACTCATTTAAAAATAAAAATAAAATGCAGTCAACAGAGATTTGATATATAACAACTGATGGCTGCTGCAATGTTCTTCGCAATAAAATAGCTTGTGTACTGCATAGCTGGCAGCAGTTCCCTTGTATTATATTTGTAAGTATATTCACAGTAAAGTAGCAATCAAAACTGCTTGCTGGCAGATCGCTTTGGCATAAACACAAAGTATAAAAATGACACAGTGTGCATGCCAGAACTCATGGGCACATTTCTATTGGAATGAAAAACCAGCACTTTATTTATAAATTAAAAGAGCTCAAAAATAATCAAAATATAACTAATAAAAAATATAACTGATCCAAGCAAATCAAAAAAAAAAAAAAATTCAGTCTAAGTAGTTTGAAAAACAATTAATACAGCATGAATGCTGTTACTTGCTATATTATTATAATTATTATTATTATTATTATTTTATTATTTTATTATTATTATTTTATTATTATTATTATTAAATTTCAGTCTTAGATATTCAATATCATATTGTACCACTACATATTATTTCAAGGAGACATATAGAGTGTTGTTTACAACATATATATGATATGAGCTATTTTCTGTTCCTGAATAAACCGAATTTAGATGTTTCAAAACACTCTATAAAATTAGATTTTTTCATTATAATGATTATTGAATTTATTCATCAATTTATTGTCAACAATGAAAAAAAAAAAAGGATATAAGTGTTACAACTCAACTATTACTATTAGACAAATAGTCTTTTTTTTCCTCTTATTTATAACATTTATTTTAAAAATTATAATCCAAACTGAATGGTCATGATCGTCATTGTTATCATTATCAATATGATGATGGTAGTATTGGTACTCAGTACTACTGTACTCACAGTACTCACTGTACTGTAATCAAAATGACGAATTAAATTAATAATTATCTTTTATTTTTTAATTTACCACAGTAATATCAAATACAGAATACTAATTTTTGAACATTGTGAGCTAGTTATGACAACTTACATTTTTAGTGAATTATATTCCCAAAGTCACCTAAATTTAGAAGTGATTTGCATGCTTGGAAACTGAAAACAAATAAATTCAATATTAGTTTATGTACGCCGCCATTTAGCATATATCGGTGACATTGAACACATAAATCAATGTTAGGACTAAAATTCCACAATCGTTTCTAACATTTATTCATCTTGAATTTTGCCCTCTAAATTATATTAATAATTCCTTAAGATTATTAATGAAGACATATATTTTTTATGAAATTTAATCAAACATAATTTCAGTTTTATTTAGATTAATTTTGATTAGGTAGTAGTTTTTGTTCAACAAACACCATCAAAAAAAAAAGATAGCATGGGAGGTGAGTCTTTTAATTCAGATATTACCGGAACTGCATGAGTTTCACCCCAAAAGTATGACGTTTTATGGTTTCCGTAACTGGTGCACGTTGTTATTCACTCCAAATAACAAATATTATAATATAATTTGTTAAAATTGTAAAGATGGTTGACATTCTGTTAAGTGAAGCAGAAAAAACATTTATTCTTCATGGTGTTCAGGTATAAACCCATGCAAAAATATATTAGTTGACACACTTTTATTAATTTCGGGTATACAAACACAACTTCAAAATGACAAAAATTGAAATTGAAAAGGAACAGAAAATTAAATGAGAATAATGTTTATTTTTTATATGTTTACTTATATATATATATATAAATTTTCTGTTTAAAACTACTCAAATAATATTAAACCTTTTCCTTTTATTTTCTTTTTCATTTTTATTTTCTTTATTTAAGATATATTATAATTGATTATTTTTTGGTAGGATAATGTTCGAGGAGATGGCCGGGGATGTGATGACTACAGACATATGGAAATAGAAACGGGAGTTGTTTCCAATACGACAGGCTCAGCACGACTTCGATTGGTAATTATTATAAGTCTAGTAATTTCTTGCATTTTGTATTGTTGTTAATAAAAAAAATAAAAACGTTAATATGACTAATGATAAAATTAGATTGTTGAAAAGAATGTATTATAATTATAATTAAAATAATAATAATGATGATGATGATGATGATGATGATGATGTTGATGATTTTAATTTATTTCAATGTCGAATCTATTTATGATACTTTTAAAAATTATTTTAGGCTAATACAGATGTACTGGTTGGGGTGAAGGCTGAACTAGGAACTCCATTACCAGACCGACCAAATCATGGAAAATTGGAATTTTTTGTTGACTGGTAATACATTATTATTAATATTATTACTACTATGAATATTGGTATTTTTTTTTTTTTTTAATTTATTTTTCTTCATAATTTTTATTACAGTTACAAATTTTATTTTTATTATTATTAGTATTGCTACTGCTACTACTACTATTTTTACTAATAATTTTTATGTTATTAGCAATTTTTTTCTCCATTTCTTATTTTATTTTATTTTATTTATTTTTTTAAATGATTATTATTTTTTTTTTAGTTCTGCTAATGCCACTCCAGAGTTTGAAGGGAAGGGTGGAGATGAATTGGCTGTGGAAATCAGTAACATGTTACAGAGGGCGTATGACTGTCTAAGTTGTCTGAATCTAGAGTCTCTGTGTGTTATACCAAAACAGCAGTGCTGGGTTCTCTACGTCGATATCTTGGTATGTGTATGAAGTACAGAAATGATCATCATTTTGATAACAGTTGGGCACATAAATAGTTTATTAAATAGATACGTTAGATATACATGTATATATAAATGTACAAAGGTATATGTCTGCATTTATCTATAAAGACACACAGATTACAAACCCATGCACATGCAATGACACATACACAGAGAGACATATTATACACATAGATACATTCATACTTATCTAGAAATATGTATTTCATTTAGCTCTGTTCTCATTTATACAGAAACACGATACAACATATTTGAATACTTTATGTTGATGAAAAGTGAATACTGAAACTTGTATGTAATTAGTATTACTAAACTTCTAAAGTTTAAAAAAAAAAAAAAAAATTTAATGTTTTCAAATTGCAAACTCAGATTCAAATAAAAGCAACAGATATAAAAAAGTAGCATTTTAAATAATATTCTTTGTTTTTGGTTTGTTACAGCTTCTAGAATGTGGTGGTAATCTTTTTGATGCAGCATCTATAGCAGTCAAAGCTGCTCTTTTTAACACAAGGTAAATCTTCTACTCAGATATGATATTTCAACAATTTGTTTCTTGATACCAAAATTTTGTTACTCACTATTTAATTTTTGACTGTACACACAGTTTAATTTTTTAACTTTTATTATTATTTTTTAACAGTCAATTTTATATTTTACTCCTATATATATGTATATATTTTATGATTTTTTTTTTTTAATTGATTTTGATATTTCCAGCTGATGATGATGATTTTTTTTTCATGTATTCATTCATTACTACTCAAATAAAATTATTAACAAATATCATTAAATAATTATATCTTTAACTGTTTACAAAAAAGATCATCTACTTTTGTTGTCATTCTTTATATATTTGCCATTACAAATAATTGATTTTGGTTTAAGGATTCTCCTTAAATTATGATATCTGATTAAGAGGATTGACATTAATAATTACTAACTAGCCATTGTTTTAAGTTAAACAAAAATCATTTCACTCATTTATCTTTAGGATACCAACCGTCACAGTAAATGAAGATGAAGGAGGGCAAATGGAATTGGAGGTTTCAGACGACCCCTTTGATGTACAGAGGCTTGATGTTAGTTCCAGTCCTTGCATCATCACACTGAGCAAGGTAAAAAAAAAAAACATGTGTTAATTTAAAACTGTTTATAAGTGAGGGCTCATCTAATACCTTTAATTGTTCATATTAAGCTAGATAAACATCCTCTGCATTAGCTTATCAGAGGCATATATTAAACACATTAGAAACCTTTAAAATGAGGACAGTTTGGTAAACAAACTAATGCTTAAATTTACTTGTAAAATATATAATGTATTAATATGACTGTGCTGGCTTTAATTGTTTAAGTTAACCCATGTCTAAGTCGTAAATAAACTTGTAAATTCTGTTCCTAACAATAGAATATATATATCTGCAACACTACAACAAAAGGAATTTTGGCGTAATGATAGTTTTGTTTAAATCTGTATAAGATAGAGCATTTTTTTCTTTATTTCTGTTATTTTCTGTTACTTATGCATTAGCATGATAGTCACAGATAATTTGTGCATTTTTCCATTGTCTTTAACAGTAACATAGATAAACAGAAATCATCATTTTCTTATACATGAATTCTGTTTTATCTCTTTAATATATAACAACATTACGAGGTGTCTAAGATCAGTTTTGTTGTTTTAAATAAATAAATTATAATAACACTTTTTATACTACATGTAAATTAATATTTTAGATTGGTCACAGTCATGTTGTGGATGCCAGTCAGAAAGAAGAAGCATGTTGTTTAGCCAGGTTTGTTAAGGTCTCCATAACTTCAGAATGTCCACTTTCATAATCTCAAAATATGACTAATTATTCATGTATCAGCTGGAAGTACTTGGCAGAATTATTATCATTTCAATCTTCATAAAAAATAATAAATTTGATAAATATGAAGTAATTTAATTTAAAAATAATGTATTATCCATAACAACTGGTTACCAAATGTCTTCTGTAATTTTTTTCATAGTGAAATTATCTGCATTACTAATAAATAGAAATATATGTATGGTTTGATAGGTAGATAAGAAGATATAGATAGACACGAAATATGTAAAGGTCTAACAGATCAACTGACATACAGATGTAGTCTAATTACTTACATACCATTTTTATTAATTTAATGTTAAGATTACTGATGGGTGTGACATCTAATGGTACAGTGACAGCAATGAAGAAACAAGGAAGTGGAAGTTTGGATCCAGAAAGTATTTTTGATATGATGGAAGTACGTTGTTTGACAATTAAAAAGAAACAGGAAGATAATGATGTTATCTCCCTCTGATTAGATTTTATCAAATTAGTAAGGGTGGTAACCATAAGCTTTCATTTGTACAAAATGTTTTATAACAGAGTAATGTCCCTTGCTAATAAACATAACATTGTTTGGCATTAATCATTTAATGTTATGTTAACAATTCAGTTCATTTTTTTTTTTATCTCCATATCATTTTTTTTTTTCTTCAAATTATTCAGAGTGGTAACTATAGTATTATTTTTAAATCAGTATGTTTTATAACAGCATGCTGTCTGTTGTTAATAAACATCATCTCGTTTGGCATTAGTATTATATTTAAAGTTCTGCTTTTGTTTTTCATTTGATGTCTCAAGAACACTAATGTGTGTTTTTTTGTGAATAAAAGTTCTAAAACAAAATTTTTTTCTTCCCGTTTCATATATGCCTTTTATTAAATTTAAGTTTTTTTATCAGTTATATAATTATTCTATTTAATATTTATTTATTTATTCATTTATTTATTTATTTACACATGTATTCATTTACTGATCTATCTGTCTTTGTATCTCATTTAACTATTTGTTTATTTCATGTTATAGGTTGTATATCTTTTACTTTTGTCTAAATTAAGACACATCTTTATTTGTTTTCTCTATTTAATTATATTTTTTTCAGACCGGTAAAAAGATTGGACAGGCAATAAACAAGAGTTTACTGGAAGTGTTAAAGGAAGAAGAAACAAGAGGAACAAAAAAGAAAACTCTTGGTTTTCTCAGATGATGACACAATTTTATTTACTCTCGTTTTGGAGAGGCAGAAAAATGCAAAAGTATGAATTACATCGGAGCTTTAACTATCTAAATACAACCATTACTCTATAAACAACAATATGTGTCCAAAATTTTTTATATTTAGTTTCTGGTAGAGGTGATCCTTGAAAGCAAATTGTTTGACTACTTATAAAATTAAAAGGCAGCAGTCATCTTTGAAAAATTGTAGTTAATGAGTGAATGATGAATACAAGCTTCAGAAGAGAATGAATAAATAACAAAAAAACACTTTTTAGTTGTTTTTCTTTTCTTTTTTTTGATACATTTAATTTTATGATCAGTGAACATTTTTATGTTTGATGTTATTTCATTGTTTCATAAATTAACTCCTTTGAACTAGTGTTTTGTAATTCTTGTTGTATGAAATAAAGACATACATTGTTACTTTATGTAATTTTATAATAAAACAAAAATGTTTATGAACTGAGAGGTTGTTTTTGTTATTTTGTGTATTAATGTTATAGATTTAAGATGAGAGATAGAGAGAGAAACCTGTTATGTATTATTAAACTTATTTATTTATTAATATTTTTATTCTTAGTAGTAGTAGTATTGTCATAATTAACAGCATCAAATCAAAAGATTTCTTAAAATGAAACAGTATGAATTTTTGTCAAGGCATAATTTTATAATTTTATAAAAAGGATATTTCTACATAAAAATAAATTAATTTGTAAGATACTGAACACAAAAAACCTAAATAAATACATAAATAAATAAAAATAAATAAAAAAAGTTTCAAATAACCACTGCTGACATTTAAACAACAACAAAAAAATTGCAACCGCATTTTGATTGGAATTTTAATCCACCCCCCCCACCCCCATCAAATTCAAATATTTATAATGTTTATTCATATGTTATTATCTACTATGCGTCAGGTACCCTCTTAATAAGGGTTCAAAATGCTGCGGTGCTGCAATTGTCGTCGGTGGAATTTATGACGTACATCACTACATCATACATGTGTATCAAAATAAACAATAGTTCATAAATGGAAACTTTTATTCGAATTATGGCTGACGGAAGAATAATAATAATAAAAATACGAGTTTGATAGATAAACATTTGGGACTGAACAAAAAAAGACGCACAAAACGGAAACATTTGCCTAAACGGCTTTGGAACTACACGTTTGTGATGTGTCATCGATGGTAATCTTATTTCGTACAGTCACCATTTATATTAAACTGTATTGATTAGTGATTACTGTATTTCATAATTTTCTTACTTTTTAAAATTCAGTCCAGTTATTTTTAAAAGAATATTATGTCTTTAAGATGCCGTGCAGTTAAAAATAATAATTAATATGGTTTACCAACTTTTTGAGCCATAAAATAAAGATTTCATATAATAAATTCTAATAAGTGAAAATAGATAAATACATGTAGTAAATAACAAATCTGTTAATGTATGTAAATCTTTTAAGACAATAATGTTTTTATTTTATTTTGTATATGTTTACTTTTAGGTTGTAAATTTGAAGTCATGAAATCGTCTGCAACAAAACACGAAAAGGTTTGTCCTGAAGAATCAGAGCTGTCAGCTGCCCCCAAAACTAACATTTCCTGTCCACTAGCAGGCTGTAACAAGATTTTCTTATCATCAGCTATGTTGAAACTCCATAAAGCAAAGGTTCATGGAATTGATAAGGTAAATATATATATATATTTGAATATGTTACACAATCTGGTTTTGGGATTGACATTTCCAGATCAGATAAATATTGCACTGATAATATTTTTAGAGATACTGGAATTATACAAAATATATTTAATGAAACTTTAAACAGAAATGTACTGATAAAATAAACTTATATACATCATAAAAATAATTAAAGCAATACGTTTTTTATTGCCAATTTTAAACTGTTTTATTGGATCTGTCAGATGGAAATGGAATTCCAGTGCATATATATTATATATGTTATAATATGAAATGAATAAATGAATGTTTAAAATGGATTTTCAGGTATATCTGGAAACAAAACCCAAAGACATCACTTATGAATATCATTGCCCAGTGAAAGGATGTTTGTATAATCCAAATTCTGAGAGACATTTTTCCACCATGAAACTTTTGAAACAGGTAGTTACAAATAATTGTTATTTTTTATTATTATTTTTTTTAAATATTAATTGAGAGTAACTATTCATTACCACATACTAGCATCATTTATCAACATTTGTAAAAGTTTCATAAATTATTAAATATCACTTTTGAAATGCTTTAATTAGATATTCATGTTTATAAATAAATACTTACTTTCCGCTTAATCATGATAAATGAAGTAACTTTATAATATTTCAACAAATTGTTGTGTTTTATAATGTGTTTTTTTTATTTTAGATATCAGTTTTTTTTTTTGAATATATTGTGATAGTATTTTCACCACTTTAATTTTATTTAAGCACAACACTGAGAAAGATTTTTGTTTCATGACTGTGATGCTTATTATGAAGTACTGAATGAATTTTTAGATAGGTAAATCATAACAGAAGCTAGCAGATATATATTTTTATATGTAAATAACCACTAGATTACATTATTATTAACACATCTGATTAACATTTTATTTTATATATTATTTTATTTTTTATTTTTATTTATTATTATTATTATTTATTTATTTATTTTATTTATTTTTTTTTTTTTTGTATATTAGCACTATCGTAAAATACACATGGAGAAGAAATTCGTTTGCACAAAATGCAAGAAAGGATTTGGAGTGAACTGTGATCGTCAAAGACATGAGAAGACATGTGGTACAACCTACTTCTGTCCAACATGTAACTGTGTTTACACAACAAAAGAAGCCTTATTAACTCACTGTAACAGACAGAAACACACCAAGCCTAAATGGGAAGATTCCATCTACAAAACAAAGTATGTTTGGAGAGGTTTCATGTTGCTTTTCAATAGAAAGGTTTTAATTTGGAATATTTGATATTGTATTATTGAGAGATTAAGTTACAATATTAGGTATCAAAATTTTCTTGTTGTCATATGGATAATGTAGAATACTTTAGCTTGATGTTAAATGATAATTAGACAGTCTTACATAAAGAAAATTATACCCAAAAGATTTTGTTATCACAAAAGTGTTTTGAGACATCAGATGAAAAGGGATGATAGAGGAGGCTTTACACAATAAGAACTAAAATACCCACAGTAAATATTGCATTGTTTTGCTTAAAATGGAAAATTAGTCTATCCAGAATACCTAACTAGATGCTCTTCACATCAGTACTTAATAATAAAAGTTTTCATTATTTTTTAAGGTTTTTCCTTTTCTCTTTTTCCTTTTTCTTTTTCTTTAACTTTTCACAAAAAATAAAAGTCATTTTTAATTGTTAAAACAAATATTTTCGAATGATGATAGGAGAAAAAATAAACTGACTACCCAGGATCTTTTAAAATGCAGATTCCCATGAACAGGAGAAAGATATTATGACCTTTAAATTAATCAGTAAGTAAGTCCTGGCTGCATTGAGAAATAGCCAGCTTAACGTAAAAGCCATGCACATTCTGACAATGGATGTTTATGCTCATCTCCATTATTGTTAGTGGACATGTAAATTTTCAGAGAATATTTTGCTTTATAAATATTCTTATATTTTCTTTTATTGTGTTTGTTTCTTAACAGATCAAAACAAACTACCCCACCTGCTGCTGGACCTGTATTTATTGTAGTGCATAATAACAACAGTGGATCCATTTCTTCTAACAACTACCCACCATTGACAAACTGCAGAACAGTTCTACCAAAGCCAATTGTATACACACTTCCACCACTTAAAAACCTCACGATTGGACAAGACAAGATTTTCTATGAAACAATTGTTGACAAAAATGATTGCTTGAAGCAGACAGCTCAGTCCCAGACTGATATTTATGGTGTGGATCGACTGTGTGTGAATAACACTGACAGTGAACCAGGAACAGTATCAAACACCTCCACGCAAGTAGGCTCATGCTGCAAGGAACCAAACCAGTCGTGTGCAGTTAGATCATCTGCAGAAGTGCAGACGTCACTGAGCATCCTGCCAAATCGCCAGAAGTTATGTTCTGTTGCAGGGACCCAGACATCAGGTGACAGCATTTTAAAATCAGCAATGGAGAGTGCTGAAATACCCATCCAGAGACAGATGGCAACCCAGTACATGACTTTAGATTTCAAACAGTTGAAGTCCAGTGAGGTTCAGACAAACCCTGTGCCAAAGAGGAAATGCAAGAAGAAGCAGACAGGATCATCTTGTAATGTTGTAGGAAATGTTATATATCCTGCTGCAGGTACTACAACTTCAACTGGCCTCTTTGAGTCTATGATTGGTGATTTTGGTTCATCCATTTCCACACAGACACATCAGAGTTTCTTGGAAAATGTCATTAACTGCAGAAATGAACAGCTACAGAGCTGTCAAACACAGACAAACTTGTCACTGTTTAAAAACTCGGACAGTTTTGTTCTTCAGAGATGTGGGTCAGCTGCAAAAAGAAAGAGCACACCACACAGACTAACAAACTCAAAGAAGAAGAGATCAGCTACAGCTACTTGTAGTTCATCTCTTCAGCCACTAGTCAGCACCAGTTCTTCAGTCCCATTTAAAACCAGTTATCAGACTAACTATTCTCCACCTCAACAAGGAGCAATGTTTTTAAGTCCACATGATAAAACTCCTGTGAAAAGAAACAGAAAACGAAACACGGGAAAGCAGTTGGAGTTTGGTAAATCTCAGTTTCAGAAAACTGACTCTGTTTTATCATCAGCAAAGACAGACAAAAATCTCTGCCAAGAGTCTTCTGGTGAAAGCTTCACATTGATCAACCAGGCATCAGTGGATGCTTCTAGTTATGCCATGTCTCAGACATTTGAAGGAATCGACAATTTAACTCAACCAGATTTCCTGGAACTTGCTGGCAGTCTTTCTGGAGATGATGACAGTGTGAGTGCAGCATGCCAGACTCTGGGTCTCAGCAGCAGCTTCACCAACACAGCTATCACACAAACAACACCACAGAAAGCATCATGCACGCAGACATCTCTTCCTAAACAAACTTCAGTAGGTATTTCAGCTTTCATGTCAGGAACAGACCACAGCACTCAGACAGTTACAAATCCTGTCAAAAGAGATCTTTATATACAGACAGGTCCAGATCATCAAGTAACTTCACATTCAGTATCTCTCTCACTCCTTGTTTCCAACCAGTCAGTTGATACAATAGAGTCAAGTGTTCAGACACTGACATCTTCAACAGATCTGGATGAACTGGTTAGATCTGAGATTCAAAGATCTATGCTGAAGCAGACATC
The DNA here is from genome assembly GCA_012295275.1 of Chrysomallon squamiferum. NCBI lineage: Eukaryota > Metazoa > Mollusca > Gastropoda > Neomphalida > Peltospiridae > Chrysomallon > Chrysomallon squamiferum. Next base: position 14,471,458 of record CM022667.1, on the reverse strand, counting down.
TGGCACGGACACTCACACTCAGACAGCAGATGAGTGGCTTGACAAGTTGATGAACATAGAAACTCAAACCACTGAAGATTTATTTTCAGGATTCTCTGACACTGAGACCCAGACTGGCTCAATGAATAGTCCATGGCTGGACACTGCCAAACAGAAAGAAAGCAATACTGGATTTTCTTCTATCAGTTATCAGATAAATCCAACTAAAGAACTTTTACCTGCTGAAGCAGTAACCTCTGGTCAAGACTCATGGACAGGTTCTGGAGGAGATGGAAAACTGGAGTCTTCAGACAATCCATGGCTGTACTCACCAGTGTCAGCACAGACTCAGACAGCAGCTTCATCGTGCAACAGTCTCTGGTTGAATTCTGCGTCTGCTGCAGAAACGCAGACCACTCTTCAGTCTCTGATGGACATGAATGAAGAGGACATGACGCTGTATATGGACATGGAGACTCAGACTCACTTCAGTCTTGTTGGTGAAGGAATTGGTGATCTGACTGATTCCCATACTCAAACCACATTCAAAGATCTCACCAGTCTCTTCAGTCAGTAGCAGTAGAATGGACAGTGCTGTTAACAATTGAAGAAAATTTCTACAGATTTAATTCATTTTATTTCTATTTAAAGTTTTTTTTATTATTATTATTATTATATATTTTTTTATTATCAGTCATATAATTTTTCTGTTTACTATTTATTTATTTAATTATTTAATGACTAAAATACTGATGAACATTGTCAAAAGGTAAGCAGTTTTAAAGAATTTTTAAATTTAAAAGTAATTTTAATTACTAATACTTGAAATGAATTTGATAATATTAAACAGTTTATTATTTGATAAAACACAACTACATACATCAGAATAAAGATGTGAAAGAACATTTAACCACACCTCAGTAAAAATATACATTGATTTGTGTGTATTAAAAGAAAATTATAAGCTTTAATTTATAGTTAAAAGCTATTCAAAATGTTGTTATATGCCTGGGTAAATTATTTATTATTTATACATGTTTTTGTACATTATTCTATCATCTATCTAATGCATAAATTAGAGGGTGCTATTTTTGTTTTTTTATGTATATGTAAATATATATGTACCTGTTTATGTCTGTGTATTTATTTGTTTTCTGTCTATGTGTAAAAATACATATAATATATGTATTTTCAATGTTTGATCAAGTGCATTGACAAGTCAGACAAATATCAATAATTTTACAGGTATCTCTTATAACTGTGTCAGAAATAGGTGTATTCAAACCTAATAATATGAAAGTGTTGGTACTGTTAAGTTTTATTAGTGAAAGTAACAACTGAGAGTAAAGAATAAACATCATTTTTGTGATTACGGATAAGAACTTCAAAATGAGTGAAAAAATTTAAAATCTAGATGAATATATATCCACCATTTATCCTTTAAAATTTTTTTTTTTTTTTTTTTTTTTATATATATATATTATACTTTGTAATTAGTCTTGTATGATTACTTGAAAACGGGTAACAGATAAACCTGGAAGTATACAATATTTATTTACTATAATCGAGACCAGTGGGTTTTAAATTTTATAATACTTTTTTGTTAACTGTAGACTACATATTGTAGACAGCAGACATCATATTCCATGATGTCAAAATATTCAGAAAAAAATAAATATATTTGTGTTAGGTTTATCCATTTTAAGGTACAACACTTTTTAGTGCATACAGGTAACAGTTCATCTGTTTGAGAATAAACTTAATTTAAATATTTTTTATCATCATTGATTTTCAGGATACAAAGTTATAATGGTGTATACTTCTAACAGTTCATGTGCTTAATAATATACACATACACTATGGATTTTACGTCTGAGCAATTAATTAAAATGTATTGTAAATTTAAATTGCTTATATTATATTACTTCATTTCAGAAACAATGTATAAAAACAAAAATGTTAAAATAGTTCACACATCAAATAATTAATTATTAATAATTACAAACAATGTTTATTACTATGGAGATTAAATGTTTTAAAAAAAAAAAAATAGAAAGACCTTTTTGCACCATGAGAGAAAAATTAATTAAAGGATGTCATGGAATTTGGAGATTACAGACCAATCTTGTCATTAATTTTAATTACAGGTGCTAAATACTAAAACTGTTCAGGTGTGTAATATAAATGTAACAGACGCTGACAGTCACAAACACAATGAATTATTCATATTGAATTAATGTCTTAGGAAATGTCAATTGTACAACATTCATTAATATTAATGCAAGCAGTCATGCAATCTACTGCAACAAGAAACTTGCAGTATGCTGTTGTTTTGTTTACCAAGTGAGGATCCATGCTTGAATAGGCAAGAAGAAAAGTCATTGATATTTACCAGTTTTTGAAACGAATCTACAAAACTTCATAGATTTTGTAAGATATGGTTTTAATATCATTGTATGCATGTGAAGGTAAAATAATAATTAAAATTGTGTGTATGATGATTGAGTAACAATGCGTTACAGTTAAGAAAAACCAAAATACATGTAACTGATCATTAATCTGTTTATGAAACAAATGACTTTAGTGTAAGACATATGAAATATCACTTGTGCATGTGAAAATGAATTAATTTAAATTACAATAATAGAATTAAAAAACTTATTTTAATGAGTATATTACTGTCAATATATGGTGTAGATAGGAAACAATTTAAAATGGAGAAAAGGTTTATGTTATCTTTTACTGGAAGATATCTTTTTAGAAACTGAACAATTATTTTCACTCTAGAAGTATCCCATGCATTGTATGTTTCTTTCACACCATTAGTCAACAATTTTAATAGTCATTTACAAAAATCTGTTTAGCCACTAAATTAATTAGCAAAATCATAAATGTCTATATATGGCAGTTTCGTGACTAATACAACTATTTAGTAACATTTTCTTTTCAAAAAATCTTGAATGCCTCACATGCAGTGTTGAATAATTAAAATATCAATTATCTTAGTTCTTGGATTATGACGCTGTATAAAATATTTTATTGACACACTCATGACAGGTTCAAATCACAGAGATAGACCGAGGGATGTTTACATCTGCTATTACTGATGTCTACTTGTTTATTTCTTTTCCATTTTAACACATTAAAATATATGAAAATCTAAAAACATTTGATACCAGCACATTCACGAACTGCTGGGTAATCACTTTTTATACTGGTATTTTTAAAATAATTGGATTCACCTGGACAAACAAGAAAAAACATTTTTGATCTACATTTGTTTAAATTCAGATATTTTAGCATGGCTACAGTATCTTTGTTATTAATTTATATTTTCTGCAAAGCTTCTTTATATTTTTGGTTAATACATTTTTTTTCTCACTTTTTTGATGATTGGTGTTTTGTTTTTTCATAAATTTGTTTTATTGACCAACAGAGGTGTTTGCAGTATATATATTGATAACATGGGTTATTCATTTAAATTAAACAACACAAAATACCTTTAGGGTATGCTCTGATGTACATCTATTTTGACTTGCATAATAGGGTTTCAAGTAATCTTTTATAAAACATTTTCATGTAAAATGGACAATCTTTTACAATCGAAACTGGTTGTCCTCATTTATGTAAGGTCAAAAACCTTACTCTTAGTGCCTACCTAGATCTGTAAACATGCTTGAAAATGTGGTTTTGGCACTTGATTATATATTATTCATTTAAATGATTCATTTGAGTGAATATCTGGTGTCCCATTGCAAGCTCCATTATTAAAGAGTTAACCAGAAACGGGCAAGATTAATTGCACCTAACAGGTAAAATAGTTATTGCTATATTCTACAGGGAATATGTTCAGCTTGTAATAGCATTCCTTGATTATTTTTAGATGGCAAAAAGGATTTATATTTTGCACGGTCAAGAGAATATTTTGTTTAAATTTAAAAATTTAGGGAGACAAGATCTCAGACTAAACGGAACTATGAAATTATTAAATGCAAATGTTTAATATAATTGATTATAATAGCTAATGTTTTTACACGAAAGATTAATTTGTTATTTCCAATCAACAGAAATAATTAACAAATTTAGTAATTACGTTCAGCAGCTGTGTCATGCACTGACACTATGCATACATACACATACACTAGTTGGCTATTATTTTATTTTATTTTATTTTATTTTATTTTATTTTTTTTTTTTTTTTATTATTTTTTTATATATAATAATATTATTATTATTATGATTATTATGATTATTATGATTATTATTATTATTATTATTATTATTTACATAGGATAATTATACTCTTAAAAACCACATTTATGAATTATAAAGTAATGATTTCTTCTGTTTACTTATATTTGTTTACTTACACACCTATTTTTATTGTTCCTTTTATCTATTTAAAATATTATTTAATCCAATTGCCCTGTGTTAAAATTCTCCTTTGATCCTGCTAAACTAAATCAACGAATGAACAAATTAAATATTATAATTCTTATTTTTAAACAATCAGTTTTAAACAACTGGCAAAGTAACTAGCAGCGCCATCTTCAAAAAAAAAAAAAAAATAATAATAATAATAATAATAATTTTATTACTGTTTGGCCCTCCATACATTTAATCATTCGTGCAACCTACTGCACCCACTGTCATGTCACACTGCAAAATGACACATTCATCTGAACAAAAGAACTGCTCTGGTTTCTATAAACAATACATAAACTACAAATTCGATAAGCACGAGTCTCAGGGTCACGGACAGACGTAAAGAGACGCAGTTAGGCTACGATGTCATGTCTAAGAAATGGGCTGTAAGTTCAGAGTTCAGAAAGTAGACCTGAAAAACAAAACGTATTATGTATGACGTTATCACTCCTCCTCTGCGAGTAGTCAGAGCTATTATTATTATTATTATTACCTGTCCCATCCCCTCTCGTTCTTTTAAGTGATTTTACAGCCCTTAGGAAGGTACACATGTAAAACACTTCTTGCTGTCTTGAGAAGGAGGGGAGCAGGAAATTGCTCCACTAATTTCGGGCAAAGCAAGAAGAAAATTTGTATCTGTGCTTTTTTCAGTGTAAATTGAGCCGTCTGCTCCTCTTAACCAAAGAGTTTCCATACGCAGGTGACAACGAGTTCATCATATATAATATTAATATTAACAACAATAAGAACTGTAATAACAGTAATAATAATAATAATAATAATAACAATAATAACCTTTTTCGACATCATAACAGGCGATAAAATGTGTTACGTTTTGTTAAGTAAACATGTCTGGCATTTAATAACCGTTCATAATACACTGTACACACTTAGATTTAATACAGCACCCTGGAATATGTCGTTCATTGTAAAGAAGAGTATTCAGTTTGTACCATTCATACAAAATGAACATAAACGCCTGAAGAGACGTACATACCCTGTTTTTAATTCCTGTGTCAAGGCAGACGACAAACTGAATACCCTATACAAGTGGAATTTTGTTAGATCTTACAATAATTACAGTTAAGGATTAGAAAAATGAAGCTTCGTGTGTGCCCAGTGCAAGTTATAATAAAGCTTTTATATACGTTCATTTTCCATGAAATATGAAGCTGTTGAGTACTGTTTGACACCACAAATGTGTACGCTATTGAAGAAATAATAATAATAATAATAATAATAATAATAATAATAATAATAAGCATACAAATAATAATAATAGTGACAAAATTAGTACACTGATCATCTTTCAGGTATCTGTTTTGTAAGTGTATTATCAGAAATGCCAAAACAAGCTAGACTGAAATTGAAATTTTTTTTTTTTTCTTCACGAAGAAATACTTAATAAGGTAAAAAAATATTAATATATTTACACCAGTAAGCGTCCAAAAGGTCATTGTTTAATACAGCAATATAATAATAAGAAGAAGAAGAAGAAGAAGAAGAAGAAGAAGAAGAAGAAGAAGAACATAATGAAATAAAAATATTAGTCATAAACCTTTTTTTTCTTTATATATATAATATAAATTATTGTTGCTATGAATTGATATATGTAGTCACTTGGTATTTATTTATTTATTTGAAAATTATTATATTTAATTTGATAATTAATTTGAATATTTAATAATTATCATTCCGTCGTTTGTTTCTCTTTGTGTTTATATAAACCTTATAATCACAGAATTCCAGTTATAATTTTGCTCCAGTGATCTTTAGCAAGCGGAATTTGCTAAAATAAAATTTAAAAAAAGTTTGATTGGATGAAAGATAAATTATAAAATTAAATGATCTTTTATTTCCTTCAGTGTATTTTATAACTTTCAATTCCTTGTCGGTCATCACAATGGAGTTATTATATTTTTAATACTTATTAAAACACTTTACTCGTCTGAGTGAATTCACACAAGGACAAACAATCTAAACATGATCACACACGCACACACACACACACACACACACACACTGGTAGAGAGAGACTGGTTGGATTATTCTTTGCGAAAACCAGTCATTAAAATCCTTTAAACAAACATTTTCACAATGTGACGCTACCCAGGAACTATAACAGACACGAAGAACGCAGAGCGCCGTTTCAATAAGAAAACAATAAATACGTTAACGGTACGTTCGTCATTATTTAATCAGATCAGTCGAGAACCGCCCGCAGACATATTTATTTTACTGTCGAAATCAGACTGTTGGCAGATACCATGCAAGTTTGTTTAGTAGTTTATCAGTATTCTTGTAACACTAACCCAAAATCAGAGCCGAGATCGCATAGTGGGGGAACATTTGGATGATACAACGCTGCATTGTAGGGTCAAAGTTTGAACAATGACACTTGTAGTATAACAAGATAAACGAGAAAGAAATAAAAAATAATAAGCAAAAAGGAAAATTAATAAAATAATGAACTGTAAAATACTAAGAAACAAAATAAATAAAAATAAAATGATGATGATGATGATGATTATTATTATTATTATGAAATAAAATGAATCAAACGAATTAAGAGAGATCTAAAATCACAGAGGGCGCCAAAATCTGTCATGTGATATTACTGTAGTTTCTTCGTCGGGTTTTCTTAATTGGTATTATTTTAAAAGAAATTTAAAGCTGCAAATGTTATTTTTTCTAATGATGCACTCACATATTTAACACACTAAACGTCGGTTCACGCTAAAAAACACAATAACAGCAATGGACGGGGTAAACAGAAACGTTAATGTGAAAAGTTTTATTACTTCGAACTAAATTGATTCATTTTTAATTAATTGATAGATAAATTAAGATTTAAATTATTTAGGATTTTTTTTTTTTCATTTCGTTTCGTTTCGTTTCTTTCTTTCTTTCTTTCATTCTATTTTTACCTATTTATTTATTTTTAATTATTCGTTCTACATATTTATTTAGACAGTTTTACTCGTTATTTATTGTTGTTGTTGTTGTTGCTATTGTCATGATTGTTGTCGTGGCGGGAGGCTACGTGTTATTTGCATTTACGTGGGTTTAATTTATTGTTTTTTTTTTTTTTTTTTTTTTTTTCTCTCTAAATAATAAACTGCTGTATGTACAAACTAGGTGAAGAGGCACATTAAGAGGTGAGAAGATTTTCTGTAAAGTTTCTATGAACCGTACTTATCTTTATAGCCTTGAGATAAGTATCTAGTATCGTTTTCTTGCATTAACATACTCATGGGAAGTATCTGACTTGTAAAAACATGTTTGGTTAATTTTTTTTTTTTTTTTTTTTTTTTTATTATTATTATTATTATTATTTTTTTTTTAAGCTCTCTTCTTCAGAAAAATTACAGACCTGCAGTGAACAAATAAACGATTATTACATTTTAAAATGTGAATCCGATTGACTTCGCCTGAATGGAACTGCCGTTACATACGAAAAACGATTCAAATACAGTCGATCTAGCAAATGTTTTCATTATAAAATTTGTATTAAAATAAAAATAGTAATATAAATGTCTGTATTGTGTGTGTGTGTGTGCAGTCAACAAGGTCAGGAAATGTTTGGCGTTAACTGCATTCAAATGTTGCTGAATACATACATAAATACATCTCTCTATCTATCTATATTAACGTATGCGTGTGTGTGTGTGTGTGTGTGTGTGTGTGTGTGTGTGTTAATTTAAAATAATAATAACAAGACGATGAAGAAGATCTAGCTAAAAAAGAAAAAAGAAAAACACAAGAAATAATATTATATCGTTTAATAAACAGATTATTCATACAAAGGTAGGATATAAAGATTGTATTTTTATATTTTATATGGTAGCATAAAAATAATATAACATTTTTTAAAATGATTTTTTTACTTTCAAAGTAAATCACCACATATCTAATATAAGGCATATTTCGTCTTCTTCACTTTTTCCCCGTTTAGTAAATGACTTCATTCAAAGAAATGCATATATTTGACACAAAATAATTGTAACAGTATTAATGTACATATACTGGCATCTGTGGAAAAGTAATCATTTCGTCCATCATTTACACCACCGTAATTAAGTGATTTGCAGATAGATGCAATGGAAAAACAACAAACAGAACTTCCAAATTGCACTGAGCAGGTAGAATATGAACGTTCACAGTCCTACTCATATAATTACACAGACGCACACACACGCGCGCGCGCCCGTTCGGATGCACACGTAAGTACATAACGATCCATACATAAGCAGACAGCCATACACAAAGTAACATCATCATTAAAAAAAAAATAATAATAATAAACGAAACAAAAAGAAAAGAAATGAAAAGTTCTGATATATGTTAATACTGAAACAATGAATATTTAATTTTTTGAGTAAATTTGCGTGATATTTTTTAAGATAATACTTGCATAAAAGGGAAGAAAGTTCATAAGTTTTTTAACCACATTTTTTGGCAGCTAAAGGAAGAAAAAGGTATATGCACAAAACCGTTATTACAATTTTTCTTCTCATTGTTATTACTTTGTTTTTCTCTTTTTGCCTTAGATTGTCAGAAATCAGACTCCAGTCTGTTATCTATAGCCATTCCGAAAATTAAACTAAAACGATTGTAGAAATATAAACTATACAATATAATTATATAAATTTATTATCAAAATACAATGGCGTAAAGAAAGGATTAAATTTATTAATCCTAATGATGTGTATTTTGATAAAAATTGGTTTTATTATAAGTATTTTTAATTGGTGCTCATGTAAATTGCACTTGTTTTAAAAGATGAATAAAAATAAAAACAAATATCGAAAATGTATTTTTTTTTTTTTTTTTTTTTAAATTACGTACGACACAGTTCACATAATGCTTTGCTTTCTGATATAACATTTTAAATAAACCATAAAACAAAAAAAATGCTCTAAATTCAGACTAATACTAAACAAACAATTTCAAAACAGTCCTGAAATAGAACATATTTAAGTACAAAGAGATTTTTAAAAAAAACTCTGTAAGTGGGCCATAATTTCTAAATATTAAAGCTTTTGTAACAATTTATAGGAAATATCCAATATAAAACAACTTCATTGTCAATTTTGAAGTTATATATATATTAGAAGGCTTTTCAAATTTGTATATATCCACTCAACGCGGCATTGTTTAATTTCTTAATATCTTAACACACTTGGAGCAACGAACGGGCTTATGAGCAATAACAATGAGTGAAGATCATTTAATACAACTTTGCGTGAACTGCTGACTGTATCATGAATGGGGGTCTATCCCTAATTACAAAAGATATTGTTATGCTCAATCTTGAATTGACACCTATTTCTTACAAGTGCATACATGAATATTTTGACCCGTGTGACCCTGAATGAGCATTTTGTAAAAAAAAAAAAAATAATAATAATAAAATAAAATAAAATAAAAGTAAATCAATAAAAAATATACAAATTCAGAAAATATGTTAAAAAAGATATTTAGTAATTGAAAAAATTTCCTTCAGTTTAATTTGCTTCCTTTTCCTTTTTATTTTAATATACGTAATATTCATTTTATTAATAACATTATTTTTTAAAACAAATATAACAAGATAACAGATATTACTCTGAAACAGGAAAAAATTTGTGACATGATTACGTCTTACTCTTCTTCTTCTTCATTTTTTATATTATTAATATGAAATTATAAGCTTAAAGAAGTTTCATATTTGAAAATGCGGCATCCATTTCAGAATTAACACATAAATTAAACATACCGTCCCGCCGCTATAGCAGTCTCTGAGACGTAACAGAAATTTGAATTCTCCTTCCTGAAATATCTGGAAGGTTAGAACATTGCTTCTTATTAGATAAGTTCCGTGATTTTCTGTTTGACATAATGGCTTTAGTACCACAGATTTCGTCACTGGGCGAGGCATATTCAAAATCAATAGGATATAGTTCCGGGGAAGACACAGAAACTTTTGATTTGATTTCTCGATCACCTTGTGGTTTTGAACACTTACACTGATTTTCACGTGTGCCATTTTCAAAACGTTCTGTAAATGAAGAATGATTTTCGGCTGTTAGCGTAATTTTCTTTTGAGTAGGCTGCAAATCCTCTGCATTGGACGGTTCATGTCCGAGGCTTTTCACAGAACTCACCTCAATACTAACAGCGTTCTCGCTACTACGAATTTTCTGTGGTTTTTTCTCGTTCCGGACATCTTGCAGAGCTCGCTGTTGTGGGGTGACTTTCTCCAAAGGACGTAGCTTCTCAAATGTTCCAACGGCTTTTATTACAAAAGCTTCAGTCGAGGACGAATCTCCTTGCGTACTGTTTGCACTAGAAGTACTGCTAAAACATTCTTTAGGAACTTTTTGATCCTTGAATTTGGTTCTGGATGGATGCGCTTTAGCATTTTCATCAAACTCTAAAGTTCTGCGTACCAGCGCGTTATCTCTTTTAATTTCTTTTTCCAAAACATTTAAACGACAGGGTATATTCTCGATATACAAATCACTAGCAGATTTGGCCAAGTGTGAATCTATTTCTTTAGGCTTAATTGTTTCACCCGATTTCTCAGGGCAAGCACTTTTTGTACCTTTATCTTCTCGGTCTTGTTTTGTAGATTTTCTTATATCAAAATCATTTCTTAACATAATCTTTATCTCTCTTTGAGCGTATATTGCTTGTAATGTTGGCGTTACTTTTTCAGCCACTTTTTTCCTGACTGTGTACCAGTCTCGTTGTTCACGACACATTTTGCTCAGTCTGTACTGACCGTTGTTAGGAATGTATCGAAATGTTCCTGGTTCCACGTTTGACTTCCAAAACTGCGAAGAAAAATTATTATTATAATCATCACTAACCAAACGAATAGCTACCTTGGGTTTATCACATTCAGCTACCTGTTTTCTTCTTTTTTGCTTAGTATCGTACTTTCGGCGTGAAGCGGGCTGCGTCCAACTACATATTCCCTCTCCCAAATCACAAGTATTTATAGAATTTCTTGCTGTATATTTCAATATTTTGGTTTCGTCACTACAATCGACTAGCTGGTTAATTAGTGTTTTGTCCCCCAAAAAGGGAGCACATTTAACAGTATATTTTTCTTCATGACCAGTAATTGATTCATTAGGATCTGATAACATGACAACAACTGGAATTTGCAGAAATCTTCGTTTAGGTCAAACATGACTCACGGACAACACGGCTAACAATTTTTCGAAAGTCCCGCATCAAGGTTTATCTATACGATTTGTGATTCGAATAACAGAAAATGGACATAAAGTTCATTGAACTGAACGTAAACATGTTCACGAAACGACAAAAGCTTCAGATGTTTAGAACACAAAAGTAGTTCTGGTACGAAAATCTACTGAGGCGTGTAAATCGATGAAACTCAGGCTTGGCGAGTTAGGTCTATTGTTGTTGACAAAACGCTCAATGACTTTTTTGTTATCACTCGATTGCGGACACTTTGTTGCATTGTGAAGCAGTTTATTACGCCGAGAGAAAAGTTCTGTTAAAATCCACAACATACGCTGAATAATACAACATTACGTTCTTAGCGTACACATGGGAATAGCAGAAACAAATAACCAAACCTGTCAACTCGGCCATAATCCACACAGGAAGTCAATTATAATGGTAGCACGCCATTTAGCTTTACGGGTCTCCCATAGTAACTGCGTCACCATTCAACTTCCGGGTCATAATTACAATTGTCGTTATCAAGATAATATGTCGCAAACGCAACTAATAAGATAGCTGCAATGAGATAGCGAAATAAAAACCAATCTGTATTTTCTTAAATAACCATTTCTGTCTTATTAGTTATGTAAGTTGCATATTGTTTGTAATTTAAAGTAAACCGATTTAAAGTTTAATCTCCGCAGTTTACCTATTGATAGTATAAGTATGGTAGATAATAATAAAAACAACAAGAAAAACAAAGATGATTATGATAATATATTATCACATGAAAATCTTACTAATACTGTACAAGACATTACAATGTTTGCTTATATAATACTACTAATAAAACATTTCGTAATTAATTAAATTAATGCGATGTTGGAAAATTACCTATATTAGAATGTCGATTTTAAAAGACAGAAATAGCACTGTACTTAATGCAGTTTGAATAACAGGACTTTAAATAATGTATGAATAGTCAGATGTGAGTAAGTGAGAGCATACCACTTTTTTTTTTTTTTTTTTTTTTCAAAACATATTACGTGAACCCCTTTTTCTAAAATTTTGTATTCGTTTCTGAATGTATTTCCCTTAGTTTAATGTGCGGGAGATGGTGCATTATATTTGTATCCTGTTATATTTAACTACTTTATTATATGAACGTAAATTATGAGAATGCACGTTTTGTTTGTGTGTGCATGTGTATATCTTATCATCTTTCTCTTTTCTTTTTTTCTTCTCTCCCCCCCCCGATAACCCACTCTCCATTTTGTATTTACGTACTTCTAAAATATCTTCATTATGTTGTATTTCACAAATAGGCCTTGTTTTATGCCACATTCTGAAGTTGTTTTAATAGATATTTCAGTGAAAACTTTAAACTTATCGATATATGTATAATTAGATTATTTATATCTGTTGTATTCGACATATTTATCTACAAAGAGAGAGAGAGAGAGAGAGAGAGAGAGAGAGAGAGAGACAACGGCTCATACGACGGCTCAGTCCCTATTGGTTGTTTGTTTGTCAATTTATCAGTGAGAAATGGATAATCTTGAGAATAAGTGTTTCATATTCTTTCATATTGTTTAATAATAATAATAATAATAATAATAATAATAATAATAATAATAATAATAATATTATTATTATTATTATTATTATTATTATTATCATTATCATCATCATCATCAAAATAGTTAAATCCTTTAAAGGTAATAGATGAAATGAAATTATTTATTTTCCTTTTATCTTTTGATATGGGAAATGGTTCCATCTTCCAGCTTCTAAATATTACGGTAAATAACTAAAGGAATACATTACTGTGGCAAGATTAAACATCACGTTCGGTAGGGACTGATATGTAACATCCCAGTAATAGCTTTTCAAAAAATATTTCTTAAACCTGTTGATACTGCATTGTTCTGCGCCAAAACATTTTTGAAACAAGTACGCTTTTCAATGGTTATGAAGTATTGATACACAGATAAGCCTTGCGTTATTTATGATATTTTAATTTTGTTCATACTCTCGTTGTTGATATATAAACGTGCAATATAATTGTCTGTTTTTACTTTTTTAGTATAATTTTATGCCATTATAAAATTTTAAAATGAAGTGCCTCATTTAAAATACTGCTATTTCAGTTTGGTAACATATTCCATTTTACGTAATCGTTCAAACCGTTTTATGTGTTTGACATTTAAAGAAATGGGTAAATCAGTCCCCAGCATCGACTTACTGAAGTGTTTTGGTTAAAATAAATATTTAATGTAATTCTTTTCCGTCTTAGTTAATGAAAACAACAACCTATAAAACTGACAAGATCGCTATCTTGTTTTTAAACAATTATTCTTATTTTAGTAATTATTGTTAATAATCCATAAAGATTATATTGCAAGATGTTTTACTCGGCTTTTCTAAGATAGGTAAAAATCGGTGTATTTTCGTGTGTGTGTGTTATAGGGTATATAATACAGTTTTATCGGTTGTAACTTTTTTTACGAATATTAAGAATTAGTTCCCGATCCGCCTTTTAGGTGACACCATAACAGTGTACACATCCGTGTTTTAGCAAATAAATTTACACTTCCAGTAGAAAAAAGAAATCATTTCAATGATTACAGAATAATTATAATTCTTTTTAATATATCACCAATAAATAAATTAATAAAATTCATCAAGTGTGTAAACTGTTTTATGTAAAAACAAAACGTTCTTATCGCTTTGCGCATGCTCAACATATCTGCAGCATTTTTACGGGATTCTTTATTTCCGTGCGCATGCGTGTAATAATTACCCGCCGAGGGTTTGTCCGTCCTCTGAAGTTTATTTCTTTACTAAGATAGTATCCAGTCAACATGTTGCGAAGGAAAAATCAGAAGTGTCTTAGTACCAAATCTGTTTTTTTAACACACGAAAGCTGGCAGTACACTGGGAATGGATACAATCGAATAAGTCAGGTAATGGGAAGTCGAGTCACAAAACAAACAAAACTCGTGCAAATGTCACTGAGAAGACTTCAGTATTCTGAATAGTATTCATTGTCAAACTTAAACATTTTGTTTTTCTAAAAATAACCAAAATTATTAATTTACATAGCAATATCCAAAGATAAACAGAAAATTACTGAATATAATTAAAATAATAATATAAAATTTTATTTTTCGTAGAGCTTAGAAAGAGTTCCAATTTAAAGAGAACAGAGAATCGTCAGATCAAACAGTGAAACACGATTCAAAGTATCGTCGACTGTCGAGAAATAATGTATTACTAAAACAAAATAAAATGAATAATGGTAGAAACCCAGAAGCAATAAAAAAATCTTTCCTTATAGAATATAGTAGGGAAAATTAAACGTATTTTGGATTTTGTTAAAATAATAAATACATTAATTGGCGAATGTAGAGTGTTGAAAAGGTACAATTTCTAACAAGGAATTATTTATTTATTTGCAAGTTAAAAAATTTGTTAATAAATATTAGTGTTAAAATTTACAAAATTTAATACTGGGGTTATAGCTTATAAAATTTATATATTATAAAAAGACTTCTTAATATATTCTGAGAATGTTTTTTGTATGCATGAATGTTGAAGGTATTATCTATTACGATGGAGAAAACTTAGTCAATTTATGGTCAATTTTTACTGGGTTTAGGTAGAATCAGTTAATCTTTGTATACATTTTATAAATTAAATGGTTAAGTATCTAATGCTAGATGTACTTGGGGTATCAGAAAATTTAAAGTGAAGGTCCACAGCTCCAGCCAGAGCACTTCATAATATTACAGATAGTTAAAGGTTCAGTGAAATGATTTAGTACAACTGCTTGAAGATAAACCAGATACTTAAACAAAATTGTGCTTTGAAGATTAATTTCTGGTTTCCAATAATGACCTGATACAGGTTTCATTTGGTTATTGTAGTTACCGACCCATATTTTGAAAGAAATTGGCGATGAGCAAGAAATTCCACTGTTGGTGCAGTCATTGGATAATTTCAGCATTCAGCTGGGATTTGACACAACAGAATGTTTACAGTGTCTGAAGGTGAGCTTTTATTTAAGTTAATGTTTTGCTTTGCTTCTGAAAGTGAATTAGTAAATGCCAAATATTGTATTACAAAGTTATGATATAATTTTTTTATTTTTTTTTGCCACTCACAGCAAACAGTAATTTGATTAATTAACGAATGAATGACCATATTTTGGTATCTGTTTTACTGCTACCACAAGAAGCTATGTTAAAAATTTGTCAACTCATAATGTTGAGAAAAACAAATACTTAAAATGTCAAATGTACAAAAAACATTGTTTTTGACAGTGTCTCATTTCATTTCTGATGATCAGTGTTGTCTGGGATTTAAAAGCCTGAAAGTAGTCCACCTAGAGATCACACGTAACTTTTGACAATGATTATTGTATTCTGCTTGATGATACAATCCTCCAAACAGGAGGATAAGACCAAAATGACTTGGTGATCATAAACAGATAACCACCACATGTAGTAAAACACAAGTGGCCATAACTTAAAAAATACATGTATTTGGTTCAAATTTTGAGCAAGTAAAGACTATAAATTGTTCTGTCATTAACTTCAGTTTCAGGCATGATCAGTGCAGTACTGAGCTGAGGTCATACTTGGCATTTACAAGATAGCTATAATTTATAAAGTAGCATACAACTGTTGTACTAGAAACCTGCATATATTGAATTAACATAACACTTTCATATAAAAATATGTATTTATCTGACAGTAAATCAGATACATATTATATGCACTTGTTATTTGTTAGTTATGTATGGTCATATACTTCCGTTACCTTCACACTCACATTTTGGACATATCAACATTTTGTTGCTGTATTTTGTTCAAATATATATTTTGACTTTGTTTTTATAATTTGGATTGTTTGAATTAAAACAAAAAATGTTTCAGTGATTGACATTGAAAGTGAAGCAAGAACTAGGACGTACAAGCTGATTTTCAATTATTGATCTAACTCAACCCTTTGGTGAGTTCATTGGAAAACACCTCCATATCCAAACTTCAGTTATTTGAAAATATAAAGCATATTTTTGATTCCTAAACAGTAAGACTATTACTGTTAATATTACAAACTGTTTCAGCAGTAAAAAGCCTACAAAACATTTATTTTCAAGGGGATTGGATCATCTGTATATATTTAAGTTCTGTTATGCTTCTTTTTCAGAGCAGAACATGTACAAAATGATTAGATAAAAATCAAATATATTGTTGAATAAGTTTATAAGAAATATTAATTAAATGATTGTAATAACTGGCTTAGATAGTGTCAAAAGTGATCAATATATGATATCAAATTCACCAATAACATGTACTCAGCACTATTTTGAACACAAATCGTGAGCTGATCGGTGCTAGTAGTTGTTAGATTGGAAAAAGCTGCTGCCACAGTGAACATATACTTAGTTCAAAACACCATTATAAAGGAAATTGAACAAGTGATATCAGAAATGTTGGGCATAAATTCATTGTGACATAATCATAATTCAAGTTTGAAGCTGAGTTTGTTTTTATTCGTGTCTTGCTACTTATCATTAGGAAGCTCATTTTATTATCTTTCCAATCATGCTAAAATCAGCCGCATTGTACGTTCACTGCCATGTATAAAATGTTGTATTTTGTAAACGTGGACTGTGAATTCACTGAATAACACATGATCAAACAAACAGCACACAGTTCAAGAACAAGTCTTCATATTTATTTCCATGCAGTTCATAATGTTACAGAGTTAAATGATATCGAGAACAATTGATTTTGTACAGTAATTGGTTGAAACATATACTGCTGCTACCCACTTTTATATATTTTAACATAAATTTTGTCATTCAGCTGGAAAAAAAGAATTATTGTTGTACAAACTAATTATCAGAAATTGTACTAACATTTCATATAATAATGACATAATAAATTATAAGTTTTAAACATGACCCTCACGGGGATTCCCTTAAGTTGTAAATATCTGTGTGTCTCGGGCAGGTTACTATGAGTTGGCTTGCTCTGTGTATCTGATATGGGATCTGTGTCTACATTATATTATTAATATCGAATGACATTTTTGCACACTAGAGCACAACAAGCACCAGACACATTTAAAAACTATCCACACAAGTGTTGAACATTCAGTATATTAGTAAAGGCTAATACAGATGAATAGAAATATTGTAATCTGTCACATCAGTCACATACGGGTTAATACAGTGATAACATAATACATATATAACATACATATGTAATTAGTTACGAAGTGGGTTCAGAGGATAGCGACCTTTTCACAGGAATTGTTCCACGGTCCTCTCCTAACGAAACAGGGCTTTTATAAGAAATAAAAGGGACTTGAGTTATTTGGCAGTGTGTTACAAACCTTGCCGCTAGACATCTGTTGCCAGATCATTCTGCCTGTAACACCTACCATTCCCTAGGTGATAAGTAATCCCATAATTTGTAGCCATTTTTGTTGATTTGGCTGACTGAATCAACAGTCAGATACAAGTGACATTTACAAGCAGAAGATTCTTCCATCACACTACCCCCATCTCAAAAAGGATATTTCCTCTTCTCTAGCAGTAGGAAAATATAGTATATTTAAACACAAATAATTAAGGTGTGTTAACTGACACATTCTGGCATTTATAATACATAGTAATATGGTGACAATCAGTCATCACACACTGTCTCTAAGACATAGCATAATATATATATATGTGTGTGTCTTTGATATGTTCATGGTAATTGGGAATTCCGGCAGAAGAAGACTCCATCTCAAAATTCTCTGGTTGGTGGCTTTCATTCTGTGGATGAAGGTCAGAGAATTTGTCCAGATTTACAAATTAACTTTTAATAACTTGTCAGCTGTACATTAACTGACAGTCTTCCATTAGATCAATAATTATTATTATATTGTAGTAAAATTAAGCAAAATGAAAACCCATTTGAAAAAACATTCTTGTGACTGGTGGATTGCTGAAAAAATTTAAATTCATGCATGATAAACTGAATACATCATGTCAAAAAGTAAAATAAAATAATAAAAAGATTAAAAGTATGACCACATATTCATATAAAGAAAATCAAGTCTGATTCTGAGGTGTCCAAAAAAGTAGTAAACAAGAAGTAAAACTTCTACATCATAACTGGGCTGTAACATTAATATAATACAACAAATTATTGTTCTAATAAAAATATTTTTGTTCACTTACAGAGACCATAGAGAAATGTGTCAGTGAAACTCATGTCACTGAAGTTTTGGTAATGTCTTTTTTCTTCCACATTTCATTTCTTGCATTTCCTGTCTAAATGCATTCTTTTTTTGTTGACTAATTTCAAATGATTGTCTTCAATCCACAAAATAATCATGACAGAGCCTGTGCAGTATTAAATCTACATTTCCAGTAAATATTGAACACAGAAGCTTTCATCAGTCATTTCTTAATTTTGCAATTCAGAAGTTGTTTTTCATTCCTACACTACAGTTATTAATAATTTACTGTTTTCATATTTTCAATACACATAACTTTTTTTAAACCTATTTTTTGTTAAAACTGACTGCCTAGTAAAACCGGCTTGTCAGTTCAACTGTCTTTTTCAATTTGAGAGGCCCTCAGGCTGAATGCCCATAGACCAGTTCAAATGGGGTGAATCTCAAGAATTCTTGCTTTGCATCCTTAGCTGCAAACAACATGAAAGGAATTGACTGGTCCCAGTGAGCACCATTGTCTAAACAATGGCAGCAGAGCATACTTTTCATGCTCTTTTCATTCTGGTGGAAACATTCTATTGTGTCCAGGCTCTCAGGGTGGAACGCTGCTGAATGAATCTGCTGTACATTTAACATAGCCAGATCCTGCTGGATTAACTTGCTCATAAAGTATTAACGTCATCACTGAATTTCACTGGGTAATCCTGTATATGTGAAAAATTAAAGCAGTGCACTAGTTACCACAGTTGCAGTGACTTTCCTTAAGGAAATCACCTCTGGGAAATGTGTAGTTAAGCACATAACTGTTAATAAGAACTGGTTGCCGGAACAAGTGTTTGGTAAAGGCCCTACTACATCTAACAAAACTGTTAAAAAGACTTCCCCAACTATGGAAATTTTCTGTTGACAGTGGGGAGGAATTAGTTGATTTGCTTTACAAGAAGAAAAATTGCTACATCATAACTGTACTGTAACATTACTAATATAATACAACATAAATTATTGTTGTAATAAAAATATATTTGTTCACTTACAGAGACCATAGAGAAATGTGTCAATGAAACTCATGTCACTAAAGTTTTGGTAATGTCTTTTTTCTTCCACATTTCATTTCTTGCATTTCCTGACTAAATGCATTCTTTTTTGTTGATGGTTTCAAATGATCGTCTTCAATCCATAAAATAATCCTGACAGAGCCTGTGCAGTATTAAATCTACATTTCCAGTAAATATTGAACACAGAAGCTTTCATCAGTCATTTCTTCATTTTGCAGTTCAGAAATGGTTTTTTGTTCCTTCGGTTGTTAATGTTTTATATTTTTCAACTCGTAGAACTTTTAAAACATTTTTGTTAAAACTGACTGCCTAGTAAAACCATTTTGTCAGTTCAGCTATGTTTTTCAATTTGAGGGGCCCTTGGCCTGGATGCCCACAGACCAATTCAAATGGGGTGGATCCTAACACTTCTTGCTTACAACACTAAAGGAATTGACTAAACAGTGACAGCTGAGCATACTTTTCATGTTCTGGTGGAAACATTATATTGCGCCCTGGCTCTTTGGTTGGAACGTCACTGAATGAATCTGCCATACATTTACCATAGCCAGAACGTGATGGATCAACTTGCTCATAAAGTTAGTACCATGATCACTTTGAATTACACTGGGTAATCCCGAAAACATGAAGTTTTTAAGCAGCACACTAGTTACCAAAGGTGCAGTGACGTTCCTTAAGGGAATTGCCTCTGGGAAATGTGTAGTTAAGCACATAACTGTTAATAACATCCTCATGTGCCAACAGCAACAATGATTGTCAGTACTTAGAGGGCATCACAATTCTACATCTTGTCACTTATTCTTCTATTAATACGCCATTGTCCATATCTAACATGACTTTTGATCTTCCATCTCATCCTTAGTTAAAGATGCATACGAGATGCCAATAAATCAAAATCAGCCCCATGCTCTAGAATTAACTGTTCATACAGTAAGGCCCCTTTCTCAAACACAACCAGTTCATTTACCCTCATTGGATCCACCACAAGTAGTTCTTCAGTTGACTTACCATCTATTTTACTGATAACCTCATTCACTTCATTTTCATGGCTCACAAAAGTATCAGACAAATTGTAAATATCTGCAGGGTCTCATGCTACCTTTCTGGTCATAGATCTAGCCATTACACAAGCAGGATATCTAGTATCATCCCCCTCGCTCTTTTCTATTGATAAAGGTATATAATCCATTATCAACTGATCATCCTTCAGCTAGAAACACTGATTAGTTAAATCATTACCCAGCAAAACTTCTGTGTTTTCAAAAGGTAAGTCTTTCACCACCCCCGTTATGGGTTAACTTCATAGCAGCAGCTTCCACCTTTTGTAAACCCAGTGCTACTACTATATTGGAAACATTTTACACAGCGTTCATTAAATTCACTCGCTGCCATAGACTTTAGTTATTATTTTGGGTTTTTCCCTTTTAGATATCGACATAAAAGATTTTTCATCGTCAAGTTGAATGTAGATTGGAGTGGCTGCCTGGTTGATCACACCTTGCTGTCAAACTTCCCCTCCCACTTTTCTCAACCCTGCACCCATCCTTTTTGACACATGGTTGATGCATTTTTCTTTACGTAATTTACATTCATTCCCATACACATTTAATGAGGACAAATGCAAAAACGTTTTAGCATCACCATCTGACAGCATAAATCCACATTTAGATATGAGCTAGTCCACAAAATGTCTGCAATGGCTGCACCCATAATAGTTTTTCTCACATATGTAGCTTTCAGTTAAGATACTTTTGGCTTTCTCTGTCATAGTAGTCGCCAACAGTGGCACAAACATGACAATATACAGAGAATCTCAGTCAGTGATCAATTACACAGCCAACACCATACATTGATGTCTACCTTTGAGTCATCCATTAAAAAAACTGCCTTTTGTTGTCTTTCATACTTGGTGTGTACATGGTGAATCCAGCCACCAACAGTCTACAAAGTCCTGAAAATCCTACACTACTATCTAAGGTTCCTGCAACCATTTGTCTGATAGTGTTGAAAGGAAATCTGCTTCTCTGGCCCCCTACATGATTTGATGACAATATCTCATTGGGTACCTTTTTACAAGCAGCACAAACTGTCTGCAGATTGACAACAGGGCCTTTCAACTGATCACATACGACAGTTTGTGTTCCATTACAGGAAGAGTCTGAACATGGCAAATTTTGGACACATTTTTTTTCATATATGCCACCTGCACAAGATGACAGCTGTCATCATTAAGAAATGGATGATGATCTTCATCTTCAATTTCCAAAACACATTCATGTTTTCTTTTGGAAGTCGATGGGGAAGATCAAATATTTAATATATTGTGTACTTATTCACTCTAGTGAATAATGTTGCTTATGTCTGGTGAATTGCAATAAAAATTTATAAAGCCCCGAATTAAAAATCACATTTCAGATAGCTATGTCTCTGTTTCAGATCATGGACCAAGGCTCCAATATTTTCCTGTCACATGGATTCCCTCAAGTTGTAAATAGGTACCTGTCTCGGGCAGGTTACTACCCGAGTTGGCTTGCTCTAGGATATCCAATATGGCATCTGCAATATATTATAAATACAGTACTAAACAAACACTAGACACTTTTAAAAACTGTATTTGTATTTGAATATTCAGTATAGTAGTAAAGACTAATATAGATGAATAGAAATATTGTAATCTATCTTATGAATCACATATGGGTTAAAACAATGAAAATTAGTTACCAAATGTGTTCCAAAGGATAGCAACTCTTTCAAGGGAATTGTTCAACAGTTCTCTCCTTAAAAAAAAAAAAAAAAAAAAAATCTCGTGGTTTTTATAAGAAAGGAAAGGGACTTGTGTTATTTAGCAACATGTTATGAACTTGCCACTAGATGTCTATCACCAGATCATTCTGCAAAACAAAACCCCTTAACACATACCACTCCTGAGGTGATAATTAATCACTCAATTATCAGGCTTTTACAAGCTTCTTCCATCACAATGCAAAGGTCTTGCTACGTACTATACGAGATGGTTGGTTCACCATCACTTGCAGCTTACGATGAGTTCACCCACCATCCATTATCAATGGCAGCAATATCTGCCACCCGTATATTTAGACTGGCTGTCATGCCATTGTTTTGCACTTCTGGTGTTAGCAGTTCACGTGTCTTGTCATTAAACAAAATAGATGTAACCAGAAGCAGCAACTGTCATATTTATTAACTACCCCCTCTGGCATTTTGAAGGGATACAATCCGATTCCTCTGAAATTTGCTGCTAATCACGATGCCTGGGTAATCAAGGCTAAAGTAGCAGACGGTGCATGGCTAGATTACTGCACATGCATTTCAATGATTGCTACAAATTTTTTAACATGCAACTAAATAAAGATATTAAATATTTTAAAAATACTATCTTCATCCTTCGAAAACACATATGGCCTTGATCCACACAATGTAAAAATAATTAATTATTAACAGTGCATGGCCATTCTCATAAATATTCATTATCACACTGCTTGGCAGTCTTTTACTTTCAGAGCAATAAAAATGATCTGACATTTTACACACACACACACACACACAATCGTGTATATATATAATATATACAGAAGATTATAAAACAATATATGTATATATTATTTTGTAAAGAATATAATTCACAGAACAAACAAAAGTACTTGTACCCTTTGTTTAACTTCCACCAGTTATGCCAATTTCCACCATCCCTTTCACAGATGCTGGGGAGACCACTGCATTGACTTAACGAAAAAACTAAAATTTCTTCCTAGAATTTATTACTGCATTTAATAAGATGGCAGCATGGTTATTTATATATACTTTAGAAACTACTTACATTTTTTATTAAAAAAGTACAATAATAAGTTGTGCAAAATGGCATTGAAACTTGCATTATCCAGTTTATTTTGTTTTGAGCATATGTAAATAATCTGGTTAGATGAAAGTTGATTTTAACAGTCTTTTTATCATTTGAAATACAAGTGAAAGAATTGACACCAACAGCTTGGGAAGCTGCAATGAGTTTTTTTTTGTTTTATTTCTGCATGTAAGATCCCATTAACTTTTTAATTAGAGTATTTTATTTTTAATATTCAGAGCTTGTATTATGAACATTTTTTGTATATAGCATTTCTTAGTGGTGATTATATAAAAAGTGTTAATTTTTCAGAAACTTCTTGGCAAGTTGATGAATTTTGAGCCAAGACGCACTCATGATGACAGCCCACAAGACGAGAATCAGAACAAGTTTGCTAATGAATTTTGTGAACTGGGTGGAGTTGACGTAAGTTCTTTTTAAAAAATCACAATACAATAAAATGAAACACATAAAACCTTTGAATAAAATGCCCAGTTTATGGCACTGGTTCTTACCCTCCTCTTTTCTCTCAAGAACCCTTTTATACTTTTTTTTTTCATATTGATTTTTATACTAAACATGGAATACAATGAATCAGGACTGTCCAGTGAGTGCTGACACCAGGATTAAAAATCACTGACTAAAACAGTTTTCAGTGTAAAGTTTAAATATAATTAAATAACACTCTCTATGAAAAATTTACATATATTTTAGAAGTAACAGAAGGTAAATTTGAATAATGGAACTGCTTACATTTCGGTTACTACATTTGTCTTGATTAATGTTTTGAATTACAGATTCTCCTGAGGTTACTAACATTTGGGTCTTTGTTTCCACATACGACAAAACCAAACAAAGGTATTTATTGACTTGGTTCACTGAGCACCAGAAAAACCCATATAATGTCAACACATGTAATGAACAGTCATTTACTGTTAATATTCACATGATTTACTTAATTAAATATAAATGAACACATGCACAAACTGACACTTGAATCTTCACTGTTAAAAAATGAATAAACCAAACTGACTTTTTACCAGGGTTAGAATTTTTTCATCAGTTAATTATAAATAAATATTTTGTGTGTACTGGATAGTAAGTTAAATTGTGTACAGATTATAATCTTGTTACATGCATTTTATTTCTTTGAAATTTCAGATATTAGCACCTAGCATCATATACACGACTTGTCATCCAATATATAGAGTTTCTTGAAGGATAATAATTTTTTTTTTTTTTAAATGTTTACATAATATAAAATATTTGCTTCTTTTGTCTTTCTTGCTTTAGTCATTTGGGAATCAGAACACATGTTGAGGATAAAAAGTGTAGTTCTTGAGATTCTGACAAAAATTACAACAACAAGTAAAGGCGTAAGTACATATATTTGTTTTACTAACTGCTAAATGTATAATATGTTTGAAACAAATATTAGCTAGGATGTTATTTTAATCACAACATCCCAAATTATTATTATGGCATGATATTGGCAGTAAACATTTCCTAAACTGATTTAATGCTCTGATTGCAGAATGTAATGGAAGCTGTTGGAATGTACTAGAAGATTGTAATATCATATTGCATTTAGTAATATTTTTATTATTTCTTTATTTCAGTGTATTGCAGAGAAAGTGTCACAGGAGTTGCTGAGTAATGACGACATCATTAATTACATATTCACACTACTGGCTCACAAAAAGACATTTATTAATGCTTGCCAGTTGATAGAAGACATGCTGCAATCTCGTAGAGAAGTCTTAGATTTACACAGAATTAGTGAGTTAATGCTTTTATTATTGTATCTCTCCTTACAAGTACCCACATCAGTTGTGAATATAACCATAGAGATAATTTAAATCTGAAGTTGCAGGCAGTTTCTGTACAGTCACTTTTCTGTATTCTTTAACTCTTGCAATAGATGTAAATTGTATGTTGAGAAACTGTGTTATTAAGACAGATATATACTTTTTTTTATTTCAAACAATTATTTCTGAGTACATTGTAGTTTGTGAGTTTTGTAGTAAAGAAAAATGGTGGTGGCAATTGTTTTTCATAGAAAATAAGAAATTTAATTGTAAATCTAAATAAGATTGTTTCGAAATCTGAGTAGTTTTTGTATTTTACTGTTAGCAAAATATTGTACAAAAATTATTCTAGAAGAAACTGTTTACATGTTTCTCACTGTTTTCAGCAAACATGCGAGGTCTTATCAGCTGTCTAGATGACATGCAGCTTGCTAACTTCTGTCGAATCCTGGCTGTTGTCATTTCTGACCTCGATATCTATGAAAACAAGTCATCATGTAAGTGGTACAGTTTTATTTTATTGCTTTAAACAACATAATTGAATAACAGTGCCAACTACTGTGTATAATAAATTCTAGTAAATCATTTTGTAAGAAATCCACTCTTTATTGTTAAAAATATCAAAATAATTTTAGTGTTACTGGTAACTAATTTGTGTATTTTAATTTTGTGAAGGATTTATTCTTATATGATTATATCAAGCCTGTCTGTAACTGAGATATTTTTTAATTATGTTTAGATTACAAATAAAAAGTATTCTTTTAGAAAATGAAATGGAGTTAGATTATAAATGACCATGTAACTGAAATTTCAGATGTTTATTTTTTTCATTTGGAAAATATTGATGTTTCAGTGTTTGCTCAAAACAAGCAGAAAAGAAGTCGAGGATTTGTCAACTTGCGGGATATAAATCAAGGTACATACTAATACTCAAAAACCTGAAACTGGTTACATTGTAAAATAATCTGGTGTCTTACTTTATTTAAAAAAATAGAAACATTTAGGTTTATTACCAGATATGTTTAAATTCAATTAAAATAGCTACAGCTCAGTACCTCATAGTAAATGGTGGTATTTCTTTAATATTGGTCCCAGTTGTTGCATTATTCTGTTGGAACTTGTTAAACAAGGATTCACATAATTTAAATCTGTCCCATTTGCTGCAGTTTTTCATTTGTAGAAATATTCCTCATTTCTATTTGTCATCAAGTCATCATTCTGCAGCATTCTTGATTCATGATTCATCATTGAGAAAAGTTTTAACTCGATTATTTTTCCTTTTTGTCATTACATTTTCTGCTAATTGTTAATGTTTTCTGTTTTCAGAACTGTTGCTTGGTATTCCTGAACTTCTGCCCAGACTGATAAAATTTGCCATTTCTAAAGAATGTAAGTATTTGTAAATTTTTTCTGGAACGTTAACTTTCTCAGTGCAATAATCGTAATAATATACTGAATGGAATGTTAAACCGAGGCAGGATATTTTAAAGTTTTTTGAACTGTGTCTTATCAGCAAGTTTTATTTTAAGTGTCAAAATAAAATGAAGCAACAAATGAAATTTCATAGTTGTTTCTTTATCATGTCTATTACAGTAATTTAAAAACTGCTTGTTCCTGATTTTTTGGTAGGAAAAGGTATATTTATGAATTTAAAAATAAAAAGAATCATTGCCTTGACTAAGTTAGAAATGTATTGTAGAAAGCTGCAAAGTACAGGGAATAATTAAACACACTTTGAGGCTTTTCATTATATTGCCTGCTTTGTTACATGCTTAATTATTACTCCAAAAGCTATGAATAATGATAAAAGAAAAATTAGTTTTGAGTACCTGTAAAGCAAACAGTATTCTAGCTGTGTACTTCACATTTTATATCCATGTTAAACTAACCATTAAAGTCATTCTTGTATGTTCAGTTCTTGAAAGTCATAAAAATGTAAACAGTCCTTCTGAATAAAGAGTGGTTGAAAGTTTTGTTCATCTTAAACCATGAGAACTGTGATCCAACACAACAATTTACTTTTAACAGCAGTTGGAGATAAGTCAATTATGCAAGTTACTCCAGAGAATAATCCTCAGTTGATAAACAATAAGATAAAAATTTCTTGATACAGTATGGAATTAAATTCAGATAATAGGGTCATATGGTGAAAAGTCTATCACAGCAAGAAATTCATGGTTTGCTGCTAAGTACATTTATGCATCAACACTTGAATGTATTTATTCTTTATTTTCTTTATTTTTTTTAAATTGTTTTAAAACCATTTACTAATTCAGTTTTAATTTTAATATTTTA
The DNA here is from genome assembly GCA_012295275.1 of Chrysomallon squamiferum. Lineage (NCBI taxonomy): Eukaryota > Metazoa > Mollusca > Gastropoda > Neomphalida > Peltospiridae > Chrysomallon > Chrysomallon squamiferum. The sequence goes on along the minus strand of CM022667.1, from coordinate 14,443,616 downwards.
CAGATACACCACGCTATCCTGGCATGGTGAGTGAACTAGACTGCTGGATGGAGTGGATTGACAACCAAATGGCAGATGAGCTTTATGAACCCCAGTCAGCTGATGACTTTGAGGAATTCATGGGAGGTAAGACTATGCTATTTTTTATATATACACATTTCTGATAACAGCTTAGGAAGGAAATGTAATATTAGTTTTTGATGTCAGAAGAATAGTACGTGATAAAGACTTTGTATATTTCTAGAGTTGTATTTGATTATGAATCTTGATGGTATTTTTAAAAAAGGATGTAGATTATCGAATCTGTTTAAAGAGATCTTTTTTCCCTCACAACAAAGTTAATATATGAATATAATTCACAGAAGAGGTGAATAGTGAACAGCTTTGGAGAATGTTAGCATTTTGATCAAATACGGATATTTAAAAGTTGGTTATTTAAAAAAAGAATTAAATTTGTATTTATTTTTTTATTTTATTTTTTTTCTTCCCCACCCCTGAAAGATGATTAATAGTGGACATTACATTTCAGGTATATCAGAGCCAGTGTCTGAGGGTGGTCCTATGATCCAGCAGCAGGGTTTGAAGATCACAGAACAGTTGGTTCAGAGAGTTGAAGTGGTGTATGTGTTGGGCTTGTTCCTGTTAGGCAAACATAGGAAAAAGGTAAATTGTCTGAGGGAAATTAATTGCAGGTGATAATGATCTGTTATTTTAGTGTTTAACATAACGTTCGTCGTTAGTATTTTGATTTACTTTCTCATTAAAATTCCTGATTTTCTTTGTTTTTTAAAATTTTCACTATATTTTTGTTGGGAACAATTAATACTAAGTTTCAGGATCATTTTCTCAGTCAACTACTTTTTTGTAGCTTATAAAATCTTTATATTTTTTTTTTTATTGTTGTTATTCTAAGTGTGCAGGATTTTTATTCTAAATTTTAAATAGTGTTATTTCTGTGTTTCAGGTTCAAAGAAAATTGGCTGATTTGAAATTGGCGCCAGGTCTTAGTGAGTTGTTTGATCAATTTATATGGAAGTGCCAAGTGTGAGTAGATTTTTTTTATTTATAATTCAGCATGGCTTAAATTAGTCTTATAATTATCTTTATTTATGTCACTATTAAGATTTGTATTTTTAATTCTGCAGCTGTTGAATTGTAAAATCATCTGAAACATTGCTACTGAAATGAAAATAAGTCTTATCTTTATTACAAATTAGATGTCTGTAAAATTTATTTTGTTGATGGAAATAGTGATAATAAATAATTATCTATATTAAACTTAAAGATGAAGATATGATTAAAAAGTTAAACATTTTACTTTTTGTAAATTATTTTCTATTTTAAACTTATGAAACAAATTTTATTTGTATATATTTACACACAGTCTAAGTCAAAATTATTAACTGTATGTTTCAAGCTACAGAACATTTAAATTTTTGCATAAATAATATGTATGAAACATCTGATTTTCAGTAATCGTTATCACAACAGACATAGACTGAGAGGTCACAATGCAGCTTGTGAATGTAGTCCGGTTAGTCTTACTGTTATGCTAATATTCACTGGATCATTATTTTCTTACCATTTTACCATGTTAATAAATCTGACACTGTATTTGTAACTTAATATAATTCAGTTTTGTGGTCGTAAACAGTCTTTCAGACTCAAAAATGAAAGTAAATATGCAGTGATATATCACCCACCCACAGATCTTCTGAATTCTCACACTCGTATTTTTTATAAATTATAATTTTTGTTTCCAGGAGGTTGCCTTGAAAATTCAGTTTCTACGCTTGGTACATAGCTTTTGTGATCATTCTGAGTAAGTCTGGTTTTTTATCTTACATTTTTTCTTTTTTTTTTCTGTACAATTTATTTTGTAGTTATTTGAAATCCATCCCAGTTACGAAAATTATTATCATTATTATTATTTTTGTACTAAATTTTGATGTTAAATTGTCACATCAACCCAAATACATTATTTTATTTTATTGTCTTGGTTATTTTTATTAAACATTTATCATATTAGATAAAATAAAAAAAGATATTTGTTTCAAAGAAATTTCAATTTGCAGAATACTCACATCAATCAAATTCATTCACACTGACATTTTCCTTGCATTTTTTTTTTTTTTTTCAGCTACAAACATCTACTTTTGTCTAAGAATGAGCTGAATGAGGTGAAAAGAATTAATGGTGAGTTTTTTCAGTAAAGAATAAACTGTACTGAATTCTGGCATTGTTCTTATATGTTATTATAAATAATGCATTTGCTATAGGCTGTATTGAAAAGTACAATGGCAGTTTGGAGAGTTTCAATTTAAAAATACTAACATTTAATTGGATATTAATGTTGTTTTTGTTACTTCTTTATTATTAATAATAAAATTAGTAGTTATTATTCACTGTTCATTATTATTAATTAAACTGGTATTGTTAATGTTACTATTGACATTATCAGTAAAATTCATTTCACAGAAACTTAAATCAATGGATTTAGGTATTTTTTTCCCCTCATACATATTTTCAGTTTCTCTAGTAATTTCACAAAAGCGTTAGCTTGAACAACTTAGGCTAGTCCATTTGATTTAGTTTTACTTTGCGATAATGTTGATCTTTTTTATATATACATATTTGTTTTCTTTTTATTAGTATAGTAAGCTAAAAATGATAGTAATGTTTGTGAATATTAGATAAAACTGTTAACAGATAATAATTTTTCATATTTTTTTTTTTTATCTTTGTTCCAGCCAAAGCAGGTTCTTTGTCATTACCTTCGTTGGAAAATGTCAACAAGTAAGTTTTTATTTGCAATAACTAAAATTGCTTTCCATTAACTTTTCTTTAGAAATTCACTCCTGCTATCAGTATTAATTACTAATATTTAATATAGCCTTAGATGCCATATACATCTTTAACTTGGCTCAATTTTTCAATCAGTAAATCACTTATCTTTTTATTTTTTATTTTTTTAATAGAAAAAATAACTTTTATTTGGAATTTAAAATAACAAAGTGGTTTTTTTTCAAGAATTGTCACATGAAGATTTTCTTGTGTTAAATATAGCTAAATGTAATACTTTTTGGTTTATTTTTTTCACAAGCAGTATGTATGGGGTGAACATAGTAATAGAAAATATTGTCTCCAGTAGTATTAATTATCAAGTTACAGTCTGTTGCCATGTGAACAACCTGAAAGAAACCCATGGAATCTTGATTACAAGTTGTTACAATAAAAAATTTCTTTAGGATGACAAAAAAAAAAAAAATCATTACGTTATTGCAAGCTTTCTATGGTTTCAGTACAGTTGCAGTCTCTTTATAATATTTTTTTTTGTATTAGCATGATAATCATCTTGTCTGAAATAAAAGCAGATATTTTAAAAATAAAACTAGTCTTTCTGTTTCATGCTTTTTAAATGGAGAGATATTTTAATGACTTAGTAAAATGTTTACTCTTATTATGGTATTATTTTAAAGCAGCATTTTTCATTATTTAAATTGAAATATATTCAACAAAGCTGTTTAAATTTAAATGCTAACTAGATTTAATAACTTGCTCATAGTTTACTCTCTTAGGTAGCTTATAACCGATGTTTTTCTGAGGCTAACTTTATTCTGTATTATTTAGCAACTATATCTTTGCAACCATACGAAGTATGGAGATGAGAGATACCAAACTTAAGCTTGTATTAAAAGAATGTGAACATTAGCTTAATGGGGAACGTCTAAAATGTTACTTGATCCACAATTCGTATTGTCATTGTGTGAAGTTTATTTCAGTATTGTTTGTTACTTACAGAGCATTAATGTGTCGTGGTAGTAAAGGTCTGTTGACAAAAATTGTGGAGGTGATGAAGAAAGAACCAACAACATCTACGTTCAGGTTTGTCATACTTCATTATTTTCAACAGTATTTTATTTATTTTATTTTATTATTATTACATAAAACTGTTTATTTCTAAATTAAACATTCATGATCATGTCTAATTTTTTCAATAATTAATCAGATTCTGGCTGGCCAGAGCTGTGGAGAGTTACCTTCGTGGTGATACCTCTTACTGTGATCAAGTGTTTCTCATGAGAAGAGGGTTGTTACAGGTAACTAGTTCATTACAGTTTTATTTTAATCTTGTTATTTGTACATACTTTTCCTGCTTGAGAAATTGAAATTATAAATAGCTGATTATTAAATAACTTATTTCCAAAATGTGTTGTTTTTGTGTTTTTTTTAATATGAAGATTTTATTTTTCATTTGAACAGAAAAGAAAATTAATATTTATGAAGATATTTAAAGTTGTGATCATTTAAAAAACAAAAAAAATTAATAATAGTAATTAAAAAAAATTCTTTACAAGTTATATTTGCAAATAATATTGAGTTATTCATTAACTTCATATTCCAGCATGTGGCATCCAATATTGTTGAACATGAGATACGCCACAAGGAAATATTACAGAGCAGTTTTGACTTGCTAGGGGAGATGGTCAAGTTCAACATAGAAGCTTTCAAGACATTTGATGAAATACTGGTTTCTCAGGACAAGGTTGGTTTAAAATATAATAATAATATAAATAAATAACATTAATAAAGAAAAATAACATAAGTCATAAAATTACAGATGGAGTAGGGGAAATGGTTAAATATTAACATTTCTCCTTTGGGAATCGTACACAAAAGAAACCTGAAAATGTGAGTCTATGCAACAAAGTATAAAACTTGTATGGACTATTTTTTATCTGTAAACAGTGCTCCATATATTTTAACTGCAAGTATATTTTGTCTCTGTTACTATTAACAGATCTTAAATTTCAGATCTTAAATATTTGTACACGATGCTGCCAGCTAATATTTTTTTCACTTTTCATTATACTCTTTCATTTTTTATTCAGCTTGACAAGTTTGTGTTGACAGTGAATAGAAATCTCGTTGATTCCAACATGTTTATCAGAAGTCTCATTCTGTCTCTAGAACATTTCATTGCTGAAGATAAATGTGAACCTGGTATGTTGATTTCTGCTCTCTATGCAATCTATGCTTCATTGGAGTAAGTTGCCAAAAAAAAAAAATAAAAAGGCATCACAAAAATCATTTTACACATTGCTATTGGAGTAAATGTTGTGAGGGGAAAATAAGTTATAAAGAAAAACAACAAAACAATAAAAAGCAATTTCAGAATGGTTATTTACACATTGCTTATACAGTAATGTTACGAGGGTGAAATATTTGTTTTTGAAATGGGTCATATTTTGTCAAAAGAAAAAATAGTAAGAATTCAGTTTCATAGAGTTACTGCACTGTTGAATTCATTTTTTAATTTTGTTTTATTGTATACTTTAATTTGCTTATATTGCTAGTATACAGACTGTTAGTAAGTCTTACTTTGAAAAGCTGAAGCACAGTACATTTCAGTTAATGCACAAATTCTATTGCTTTTTGTTTACATTATCTATATTTTGTTGTTTTTTTTTTTACAGAATATGCCAAAAAGGACAGCAAGTTGTTAAAGTATATTTCAGATTTTGACAGACAGCTTGAATACCTTTATAAACTGATCAATATCATCAATGTTCAGAATCTGACACAAGTGAGTTTTGTAACCATGTCTGCATGTATTTGTTTCTTATCTTGTTGTACATTCCTTTTTATCTAACAATCCTTAGTAAATCATGTTCTGTTTATTTATACATGCTTTATGGGTGGTACCTAATTGTGAGATCTTCATAGATAATTCAGTGAAAATTCTCTTTTATTGAAATGTATTTTATCTTTTTTTTTTTTAAGGATATGATTCATAGTTTTGATGTATGGTTTTAACACATCTCTGAAACCCAATATTTCAAAATTATCTAATTACCTAAAATATTGTTGACTTTTTTCAAAATGCGTTTAAAAGAAGAAAAACTCGTTAAAGAAACAAATTTTGGTGATTATCCAGATTTAATTTTCTTCGTTTTGTCCACATAAGTATTTTGTGGAAGAAGATATATTTTAGAAATGTATTTTGTGCCAAGGTCTGAGATTCCTGCCCTTGTCTGTGAAGAAGTATCAGTTTTGTTCATTTTCCACCACTCAGACTGGATAGCATGTCATCTTTTCCTGATCTTCACATTCAGGAGGTTCATAAAAGTACTATAAAGGTCCATAAATGTCTGTTTAAACTTTTTTTGGGTTCAACATGTTATTTGCCTTATTTTTCCTTTTTGTTTCACACTTTTATTGGATAGGCAAATAATATTTATTTAATTTGCCTGTTTTAGGAGAACGTCAGTTGTCTGAACACAACCCTAGTGTTTCTCATGTTTGCCAATCAAAAGAATCAACTTCCAAAATATCTGGAAGCACTGCGACGTGAAAAGGACGACCTCATGGACGTGCATGGTTCCAGCTCAATTATGCAAAACTTCAGGTGAAAAAACACAACTAAATGAGCAAAACATGAATTTTACACTTTTCATTTCCCAACAGAATGTGTGTTTATTGGATTTAGAAGAAATGTCAGTAAAAGTAAAAATGTTGTAGATGTTACTCTTTTCCTTATTTTAAACTATTTATTTTTAGTTATTTAATTTTTTAAATTGGGAACTAGGTTTTGTATTTGTATGTTAAGGGTTAAGATACATCTTCTACAACATTACTTTATTTGTATTATTATTTATTATTTTAATTTTTTTTTTTTTGCAGAGATCTATTAATATTTTGGCAGGATCATTATCTTCACAAAGACAAAGACTGCAGTGCCTTGGAAAAAGTAAGGAGATAATATGTAGTTTTGAATGTTGGTCTTGAACCCAGTTTTATACTACATTTTGACTATCTCAGACTTAATGTATAAACATAGCTTTGAGCAAACAGGATAAATAATATGTAAAATATTTGTTAAAATTCTCTCATACTTTGAAAAAAAATTGTTTAAGTTTAGGTAGGTAACAACCTGCATTCATGTATGTTCTAAAACACAGACATCTTTTAGTTTTAATCACATTCAAAAATTTAATTCCATTTAGAAAAGTTCTGTTTACTTTCAGTTGAATTTGAAGTGCATAACTTCCTTTCTTATTTTTATTCACCAACATCCCCAAAGTTCAGGAATTAGTTTATCATACAGGAAATATTTATTTTCTAATTTTTATTACATTTTTTTAATTATTTTTTTTTTACCCTCAGAGTTCAAGAATTAGTTTCTCGTACTGGAAAAAGACGGTGTCTATGCTTGTATCAGAAGACAAATCTCAGCCTACAGCAGTCCTACACTACGTGACGCAACTTTCAGCAGACAGAAACATTTAATCACAGCAAAAATAATCTACAACAAAGCAAACAGTCACTTATTTCGTTTTCCTCAGTTTTAACACATTGTGAAGATACGCTGTTTTGTGAGTCAGTTTTTTTTTTTTTTTGTTCACTTGGGACTTGTTCACTGTTTACTTACAGATCAAATGTGGACAAGAGATGAGAAACAATATAAAAAAAAAACAAAAAAAAATCAAGTTTTGTTCTTTTTTAAATTTGGACAGATTTGTGTTTGGAATTTGCAGTGTATAAGTTACATGTGGAAAACATGTCCTAGTTGTGAAATTATCCCAGGAGAATGGAATGAAGTGATTTTATTGTTAGGACACAAGTACTTGGATCAGGTTGCCTCTATTTTAAAACAAAAAAAAAACGACAAAAACAATTACAAATGTAATGTGCAAGCATGTTTTCTAGTCTTTCATGACAGGCAGATATGTGTTAAACCCATGGTTACTGGTGTTTCTGAATGTGATCAAGCATTTGTCAAAAGATGATGGTTTCTTGGAAATAACATGTTAATTGTTTTTAATGAAAAAAGCTATTGTGCAGTTTTCGGAATGGATCTGCATGTGGAATTTCTTTTGCTTTGTGCCAGCATCTCCGAACATTTTCAAAAAATAAAAAATATTAGGTTTTTTTTAAATCTTCAAAGGATGAAGAAGTGCTTGCCAAATACTTGAATATTTTTTACACCAGGGCAGTTTTTTCTTTTTTTTTTTTTTCTCTTTGTGTGTGTGTATATTGTTCATCATATGTCCTCTGTACATTTTCTGTACATATCTGTGTATATAGATGTTTGTGTATACTTCAGCAATATGTATTATACTTTGTTTCAAGGCCAGCACATGAATTTATTTTTGATCATTTGTAGGGTGACGTTTTCTGTTTTCTTCGTATTTCATCATGTTTCATTGTACATCAAACCCAGCTTGTTGCAGTGAAGTAGGTGTGAACTGTAAACTCGTCTGGACATGTAATGGGTGTATTTGATTTGCTGTTATTTAATTTTTAAGTTTGTGGTAATTTTAATAATAAAACAGTGTTCTGGTGCGACATTTCCAACTTAAGTGTACTGTTTTACAGCCCAATCATATTACAAATTCCTTTTATAAACATTTATCTAAGAAATTTTCTCAGTTTTACATGATAATGAATTTTTAATTTTTGCTTTTATTAACACTATCTTTAGTTAAGAAAATATCAAGAGTGGTAATAAGGAAGTAAATTTTATTGTGAAAATGTTTCCTGACCCTAGTCATCTCACATTTTTAAATTCTGTTATTAAACATTTTTGTTTTTTCTTTTTTCCAATTAACTACAACCAGAAGTCATGTCATGTTTCAGTTTTGATTCAATGAAATAAGAATTTGCTTTGTTTGAAACTTGAATGTTATTGGTGAAATTTTAAAATACTGTTTTTTTTTTATGTCAAAATAAACCACATATTCGTGACTATTTGAGAAAGTATTTTTAAAATATTTTTTTAATATTTTTTTGTATTGAGTGTGTATAGTTTTGTCAAAAGTTGTAGCTGTAATGTTTTTTTCATACTATAGTTAGTCTGGTTTTTTTTTTTTAACTTGGCTGTATTCAAATGAGTTTCTAGAAAATGGTGAAATTAACAATTTAGTTTCTCATTTTGTCTAATTACATATCTTTAATGGCTGTTCTTTTTTGTAAGTTCTTAATTTTTTGTTTATTTATTTTGTTTATTTACTTATTTTAAGTGAATGCTTGAAAATTCTCTATTTCAGCAAAAGTAATTAAAGATAAGTTCTATCACAAAACGTTTCCAAAAAACAAAATAATAATAATAATAATAATTGTGCACTTCTTTTTAGAAAAAAATCTTGGTGGTTGGAATAATGATTGAATAATTTTAAAATTTTTAATTTCCTTTCTGTATCAAACCAAAGATCCAATCCGGTGATTTTAAATGTCCTGGGATCTGTGTAACTATAACTATCATTTTATAATTTTGAATAATGATTTTATATACATACATAAAGTTATGTTTAACTTACTTTTGAACAGTTATTATTATACTTTTATTTATTTATTTATTATGTTTGGGTTTTTTTGATTAGAATAATGGGAAAGGGAATGGAGTAATGTAGATAAAGGTAGAACAAATTTATTTGTAGACGTATTGATTGGTTAAGGGTTGGCATTCAGTTTATATTTTCTTAAACTGATAAAATAGTGAAACATTTTATTATTTTAAATGCAGATTTGTAATGAAAATATTAAAAAGTAATAAATAACAGAATTATATCTATTATTATATTAATAGTTGACATTCCATATTTTATTTTTATTTTTATTATTATTATATATTTTATTTAAATATTAAAATAAAAATGAAGGTATAATAAAATAAATAAATTTTAACTACAGAAAAAGAATGTAAAATGGATTTAGATTTATTAAACTCAAAATTAAAAAAACAGCAAAGAGAAAACATACGTGTACACATGCACTCGCACAAGCATGTAAAATAATTTACATTTATTTTTCATGCATTATTTATATAAAATGTAATTTACTAATATTAAACAGTATTTTGTCTGAGGAAAGAAAATTTTTGCTTTCAAGATGTATTCTGATATATGTATATTGTCAGCATTCATTTCAGAATGCTTAAATCTTGTCACATCATTTTTCTATAAACGTGTATTTATTATTCAGTATTTTCTTATTTATTTTGTTTTTGCATGGGAGGATTCACATGTGGGTTAATAAATATTCATCATGCATTTAAATTCATTTTATCTGTAGTATTTTAGTATGTGAAAAAATTGTTACTGATAATTTATGTTCAGTTTACTTTGCTGTAGTCGTTAGATCTTCTTACCAAGGCTGAATGCAGATCTTCATATTTAACCTTTATTTTATATAAATTTTAAGATCCTTGTGTATCATACAGTGAGTTTACCAAAACATATTTAACAGATTAAAGTTCAGAATATATATTTTTATATTGTAAATATATTAATAATACTTAATAAATAAGAAGCAGTAAAATTTATTAAATTTGAAGATTGGAATCCATAAATACAGAATTAAGATTAAAAGAGAAAAACGTTTCACAAATTTTAAGTTACTGATGCTTGTTTTTTGGCTATTATGCATCAGTAAATTATCAGTGTATAATATATAATGTCTGATAGAGTATCTAGCAAAATAATGTTGCCATATATTCCGGATTTGTTTCATTTTAATGTGCTTGTTTCATTCAGACCACAACTTCTATGGCTGTGAATTTTCCTATTTTTACTATTCATTATCCTTCTTTTTTTTTTTTTTTTATATTATTTTCTCTTGTATTCTGCCAAATAGAAGATGTTACAAGCCAGGAATGTTTTATGAAGTCAGTGTGATAGTCAAGTCCAAGAAAATATTTGTTTTTTGTTTTAATACTGCATAAGCTTCTTGTGCCCACATAGTAATATGTATTTAATTATTTTATTTATTTATTTATTTATTATTATTATTTTTTTTTTAAATATTTGTATTACCTCATTTTTTAAATCATTGTTGTAAGCTCACTTTAATATTTTATACAGTCACTTTTAAATGTCACTTTTTAAATTTGTTTTTAGACTGGATGGGGTGGGGTTGGGAAATAAAAAGAAATGTACAGATGTGATATAATATTAATAAAATAAATTTCTATATATTGTGACTCGTTTTTCTTTATTAGGTTAAAATAAAAGAAGCATCTTTAATTATTTGTTTACTTATAGTTTGTCACTGTCGGCCATCACTTGAAGCCAAACTGATTTATCATTTGCCATGGCATATACTCACAGTATATGAAAACTACAGAAGAAAGATTACAAAGATTACTTGCCATTAATTGATTAAAGTAGTTGGTGCAGCAGTGTTTTCTCTTCTGTATGAAATAGTTATTGCACAAAAATCATTTTGTTGCTAATAAAATGTAATATTTCAAATTTTGTTCATTCCATATAACTGGAATGGAATAATATAATGAACAAACTTTTTACACAATATTTATTGTATATCATCCTATGGTAAAAGTAGACAATACCCTGGTATTGATCTTGACCAAGAAAAATGATAGAAAATGCACTTTATTAAAATTAAACAAACTTATTTTAAGAAAAACGTAAATAATAATTTTTTATTTTCATCACTACAGCAGGCATTAGCTCTGTATTGGAGATCTGGCTTTGAGAATTATTACTTGTAATTGCCAAGTGCCGATTGTTTCTAATCAGAAAATTTTCAAGAATGGTAGTAGTGGCATTCATCATAAATTCTTAATCATTTTAAAGATATCTGTAAGGTCCAACAGTGCCATAATGCTTGTAGATATGTAACTGTAACCATGAACAACTATCAGTATCAGAATTATTCTTCACAAACTTTCACATCAAACTTCTGTGAATTAGGTAACTGCTTCTAAGTCTTTCATGTGTTGCCACCACATTTGGTATGGATAAACTAAATAAGTCTTTCGACTAATGATGCATCAACATAAATTTATTAACTATTAATATAGCATAGAAGAACAAATGCAAATGTAAAAAAAAAAAAACAATCAACTCGATTTTAATTTTTTGTTTTCTTATTAAATGAGAAAAAATTTGAGTGGAAGAAAAATATTTTTTAGTTTTTCGATTATCTGATTTATTTAAGAAAAATTCCTTTATGGCAAAAATTCCAAAAGAACTAAAATAAAACAACAAAATTCAAACCAAAAATTACATTCATTTATAAGCTTTTTATCAACATAAAAGTCGTAAACCAAAAATGTACAAAACCAACCACTACTTGATAAAACAATCCTTCAAACTAAAACATTTTATGTAGAAAACTAAAAACATAAATAAAAATTAATGTTTTTGATGCTTAAAACCTATACAAAAAAAAAAGCATATAAAAATTGAGACGGTAATACCAAAACAGCTGATTATCTGATTAAGTTTCATTAAAAATTGGTCTATTCTTTCTTTCATGATTATATATATATTTTTTTTCTTCTTTATTTTTTTTTAATCTATTTTATGAGAAAGAGAGACAGTGAAAATAAACTTAAAAATTAATAAAAGCTACTAAAATGCTGAGAATCTATAATGTGTATATGTGTGTGTGTATGTGTGTGTGTGTATATATATATATATATATATATAGAGGTATGAAAAAAATACAGATATACTGAAAGTCTTACAAATTAAAAAAGGCTATTAAAGCTCTTTGAATCACTATGGTGATATAATATAATATAATTTTTTTTTTTTTTTTTTTTTTTTTTTTGAATGAAAAACATCAACATTTAATGATAATTTTTGATTCACATTTGTACAGTGTAGAATAATAATATATTTGTTCCCCCAATCACCAATCGTTTTTTATGTACAGTACATCCATTCACAATAAATATTTATATATATTTACACAAAAAGTCATCACTAACTAACTTAAGGTAGGTGAAGTTACTTTAAAATACACTAAAAAAAATGAATCAATATGAAATATATTGTTTGCAGAAACAGTTTTGAAAAAGAACTTGTATTTCAAAATCATTTATTTTGAAAAAAAATAAATATATATTTAAAGAAAAATGTTTTAATGTTATTTTAAAAATATATATACATATATTTAAAAAATCTTAATATCTGTCAAATTACATTCACTGTTTCAGGTTAATTTAATATTATTATGTTAAAAACTACAATAATAAAAAAAAGGTTATGTTGAAGGGTCAAAGAAAATTAAATTATGATAATTTTTTAAAGTAATATAAGTACATATGTTTTAACAATAACATAATAAATATCAAAACAAATAAACAAATAGTCAACAGTCAAAGCAAAATTAATTTTAAATAAAATATATTATGCCAGATTAGTGGTTTTGTTAAAAAATGTTTAAATTAGAACTGTTGTTTAGTAAAATTGTGATATATATAATACACATTAAAAACATTTTTATCTTTACTATATCTATCTGGAATAATAAAAACCAGATGCAAGAAAAGTCTTTAAAAAACATTAGTTTTACATATTAATATACAGAATCCTAGTATTTACTGATAGTTTGTTTATTACATAAAGATACAAGAAGTTAGGTAGCAGAACTGAAAATTCTACAATTTTTGGCATGACTGTTATATAAATAAGTAATTAGTATATTTCAAGAATTCTCAGAATGAACACAAAAGGATACCAAAAAAAATTAATTACGAACAGATCAAAGCAGTGATCCTAAATCTAAATCTCTTTTTTTCTATACATTGCATAAGTTTATAGATATATAGCAAATAATGATTAAAAAATAATAACAATAATTAAATAATCCCACTGAACTACTTCAAAAATTATATGAATATTCATTACATCAAATGGTTAAGAAATCATTGTTTGAAGTTTTCTGGCTCTATTTTTCAAATATTGGTTTTAAATAAATAAATAAATAAATAAATAAAAAAATAATTGAAAAAAAACCTTTAAAAATAGTTTTAATATATAGATACCATAAAGCAATTACCAAAACATTGATTGCTTTTTGTGACTGTATTCTGTTAAATTTTATTTTAAAAAAACCACACAAAAATCCCCACAGAATTTTTATGAGTATCAAAATTACTATTATTGAACAATTTGTAAAAAATAATATCATAATACTGTAGCCCTATTTTTCTTTCAGTTACCTTAGTCTGTGCCCCTCTATATCATACAGCTGAATTGTTAGAAGTTATTTCTCACATTATGATGCTATTCCACTATTAACAGAACTTAAACATAAAAATGTTTGAGAAATACTATGACTCCATGCAACAAATAATTTAAAAATAAAGTAAAACTGTCAGTAACAAACTTTGTACAGATCCATGTTATTATTTTATCTGCATCTAGTGATCAACCTTTGACAATGATAATAAAGTGATATTAAAACAAAAAGTAAATGCCAAAAAAAAAAAAAAGTTATAATGTCCTGAGAATTCTTTTTATTATTGTTGTTTTTATTTATTAATTTTGTTTCACATTTCAGTAGATGTAAAGCATTCACACAGGCTTATCATCCAAAATGTGGAAGTATTTACCTAATTTTCTGAATTTATGACTATAAGTACACTTTAAATACTAAGCAAAAATATACAGCAATAATTTTTAAATACAAATTGTAAGATTTTATATACACTGAGGCTAAAGCAGCATTTAATAAAAAAAAAAAACAACAACAACATTTAAGGGTTTTATCAATAACCTCTTCTTGCATATTAAAAAGGAAAAAAAAAAAATTAAACAAATAGAAATTGGATAAACTGTATAAAATAAGATAAATGTGTGACTATTAATGTTTCAAATTTAAGAACTTTAAATATTAAAATTTGAAGCATTCACATTTTAACTTGACCAGCTCCAGCTCCCACCACTGAAAGAACTAAATGAGCTCCAGGAACCCCACCGTCCACACCCCCACCCTCCCATCATACCCATACCACCCATCATCCTTGAGGCTCCATAGCCAAGAGCAGCACCACCAATCAGAGCTGAAAAAAAAAAAAAAAAAAAAAATGAATAAACTAAATGGACAATAAAAAAAAAAAATAAATATAAAAATACAAAATGAATAAAAAAAAAAAAAATAAAAAAAAATAAGTAGGTAGGTAAGTGGGCAGTTAAGTAAATAAATAAATTAATTAATTAAAATATAATACATATATAATAAGCAGTGACATATGTTGATTTATAAATAATTCAAAAATGAATCTGGTGTGTAATAAACAAATACTACACTATATACTGGATATTAAATCTGCAGTAAAAACAATTAATAATATCAACGAGGCATTGGTGGAAGTATAAATATTAATAAAATAGAAAAAGCAATAGTTGTAGTGATAATAATAATAATAATAATAATAATAATAATAATAATAATAATAATATTACCAATAGTACTACTACTGCTGCAGCTAGTTGTTCTACTACTACTACTGTGACTACTATAACAAATAATAATGATTAAAATAACAAAACAATACTACTACAACTGCTACTAATAATAACAGTAAAACAAAACTAGGACAAAAAGTTGAATAAAAAATCAAAAAAAAAAAAAGAAAAAAATGTGACACTGATTATTAAAAGATAAAAAAAATGACAATTAGAATAAGAACTACTATAGTACTGTTATTAGTATTATTACTACTACTACTTTACTATTATTACTACCACTACTACTAATAATAATGACAAAATAAACAACATACCAGCAGCTGTCTTCCCAGTATTTGAACCAAGTATACCACCACCACTTTTGTGTTGGTTGACATACACAACATTTGGTTGCTGGGTGTATCCAGGTGGGGCATAACCAGGTGCGTAATTAGGCTGATATCCTGGGTACTGCTGTGCGTAACCTAAAAGAAACAGGCAAACAAAAATAAATAAATAATAATAATAATAATAATAATAATAATAATAATAATAATAAAATTATTTAAAAAATGATAAAAAAATATATATCAGTTTTATATAAAAACATTCATCACGATTCAGTAACAATTCTAATAATAATTAATGTTAAAATACTAGTCCTAAAACTAACACAGCTGGTTGTTTGAAAAAGAAAATATGCACAATATTAAACACAATCTGTTTGTCTGTTTATTTATCTATATCTCTATTAGTCTGTCTGTCCATCCATAACTGTCTATATATTTATCTGTCTGTCTGTCTGACACAAACATACCAGGTTGGGCGTATCCCTGTGGAGGTGGGGCATACTGTTGCTGTGGATACGCTGGCCTAGCCTGTTGTGGGTAGTACTGCTGACGTGGGTACGGATTCTGATTGTACTGGGGTGGGGCTGGTGGATACTGCTGATAGGCCTGTGGGTAACCTTGCTGAGGAGGTGCAGGTCCATATCCTGGGTAAGCTGGAGGAGGTGGAGCTGCGTAAGTGGGTTGAGATGTAGTCTGAGGGAGAGCACCTGGATATTAAAAAAAAAATTGTGAAATAAAAAAAATAAAAAGTTAATTAGGAAATGATTACTAAAAGTTAATATGTACAGACTGGAAAAGAGATTCATTTTGGTATATATAAATACACACACACTAACACATTTGTACTTTGTTATTTCCACCCTGTTTTTCACAAACAAACAAAGCTTACACTAATACATACACCTGCATTCTCTTTCACATAAACATAGGCACGTGCATGCACACACATGCACACACACACGCACACACACACACACACACACCTATTCACTTAAATACAAACAGAGATAAACATATGAATTCATAGACTCATGGACTTGATCAACACAAACGTACATTCTTTCCATCAAACAATAACAACACCTTTTCCAAAACTCAAACAAAAACAACTAACTATCAGCACACCCACACCCACCTACACACCCACACAAACAAACACACACACACACACACACACCCACACCATGCCTCCTGCTACCTTCAAAGCCCACAAATCCGATTCCTCCGGGAGTGGGTTGGGCTGGCCCAGCAGGGTACGGGGGCAGAGCCGATGTGCTCACAGATTTCTGTGCTTCTATTGGTGCACCCATGTTTGCTGGTGGTGGTGCTGAGGGTGGTGCTGACGGTGCAGCTTGTGGTGCTGCTGATGAGTTTGTCTTGGGTGATGGAAGCTAGAAATAAACCAGAATTTTTTCACAACGCTGCTATCATAATAATCATAATAACGATGATGATGATGATGATGATAACAATGATAATGATGATCATGATGATTATGATAATGATAATGATGATCATGATGATGATGATGATTATAATGATACTAATAATTGATCTGCATAAGAATTTTCATTGTAACATATTATAGTTATTAAAATATATTTTACCTGAAATTCACTTTTTTAACTTTCTGTACTTTTGGATATACACTCAAAAAAAATAAAAATAACTGTAATCATCTATTCCAGTTTTTCCCAGGGTACTATATAGAAATAACTTAGTCCATAATAGACCTGTACATATACATTGTTAACACTATTGCTATTATTAGTATTATTATCACTGCATAGTTTCCTCATTGTGTGTCCACCAGCCTACAAACACATGCCTATTCAATCATTCCTAGGTACACACTGGCCTGTCTACATAGAATCAGTGCCAAGAGTAAATCTGTTTTAATTATACTCACTGTACTGCAAATGGCATTCATCCATGAACTTTAAAAACAAAATTAAAACATATTTATTACAACAGTTTTAGTACTAAACAGGTCCTTGAATCAGCTATTAAACACACACAAATACACACCTTTAGAAAACTTACAATATTCTGTTGTAATTAATTTATTGAATATTTCTTTCATACTGTATAATTTTTAAAATAAAAAAATACAATTACTTCTTTTTTGTTTTTGTTTATTGTTTCTTGTACTATATTAAATAATACTAATTTAATGTCCTTTTGAAAACAAAATTATACTGTAATTCATACCGAATAATTAAATAAAAAATAACCAAGACTTACTGAAGGTCTTCTTGTGTAGGGCAGTAAAACCAGTGTATTTTAGCTTTAGAACTGGGTTTAACTGGAATTGCTAAAACATTGTCAATGGTGCCTCCTTTGGGAAGTTCAGGCCTGTCTGGCATTCCATCTGTATATGTTCCATAAGCAAAATGCTTGCATACTTCCTGAAATGGAAATATAGAAATAATAAATAAAATATGTCTCGAAGTAAACTCTGTACATTTTTATAATTATACGTTTTCATATAAATTTTATGACAAACCTCTGATTACATTATTACAACTATGCTATTTAAAAAAAATGATTTTCTATAGTTTATTGTTATTCAAGACTTGTGACTGTCTATCCTTGATATATACACATGCCCAAATAAGTCAAATAAAAATAATGGAAAAACATTTAAGTTTCAAACTACAAAAATCTTATTAACTATGATCGTTATTATTTTCACAATAATTATATATGTATGTATGAATGTGTGTGTGTTTGTGTGTGTGTGTGTGTGTCTCATTGGTAGATTACCTTCATTACTACATGCCCTTTAGGTGTTGTGTCCCCTTGTTTCTTGTATATAACCAAATTGCTGTCTTTGTGCAGAACAATCCAAACATTGTTCCAGCCTTCTCCCAAGAAACTTTCTGAGAAAAAAAAGGTTTCAGCATTATTAAAATTAAATATCATTTTGTGTGTGTGTGTGTGTGTGTGTGTGTGTGTGTGTGTGTGTGTGTGTGTGTGTGTGTGTGTGTGTGTTTGTTGTTTCTGGAATTGATTTTACATGTAGTGTAAGAGTAGTCTTCTTAAAATGTTTGAAAAGCATATATATAATAATAATAATAATAATAATAATAATAATAATATTTTATGTTTTGTTGTTTTGTTATTATTATTATCATTATCATTATCATTATCATTATCATTTATTCATTATCATTATTATTATTATTATTATTATAGTACTGATAAGCAAACAAGGCTATACTTACTACTATATCGTTTCAAGTAACCAGCTTTAACAACTTCAGCCATCTGTTGAATGAGACAATTAATTAAGTTATATATATATATATACCTCAACTAAATTATTTATTTTAAAATAGAATAAGGTGTTTAGAGAGAGAGAGAGAGAGAGAGAGAGAGAGAGAGAGAGAGAGAGAGAGAGAGAGAGAGAGAGAGAGAGAGAGAGAGACTTACATAATTAACTATATGCTACTCGATTTTATTTATTTATTTAAGTCGTAATATTATTATCTATTTCAACTCAGATTTAATCAATAATTATTATTTTATAAATAATTCAGTGTTCACTAATTGACATTAACAATTAACATTTTAATTACCTTTCATAAATCTCAGGTTCTGATACAAATAATCCGAAAAGTATAACAAATGCGGCTTACTCAATATCACAACCCTATATTAATCATTGCATTACTCGCGAAACAGGATTTTCTTACATTCAGGAAGTCAGGATAATCTCGCCCAAGTAAAGAACGATAATTCTAATTTTCGTTTATCTCCGTTAAACCGAATATATCCGAGTACTACTGCGTACATACGGGTAACTGTTACTCTGGACAACCATCAAATGGCTTATTTGTGTTAGGAGTTATTTTCGACTAATTATTGTTGATTTTAGAAGCTTTCGGCGACAAATATACATCATAATGGTAAGACTGTTGTTTGTTTCTCAGAAATTCAACATCTAATGATTAATTGTTGACACTACTGTGGTTGTTAAAGTTAAAATATAATATTAAGATAATAAACCAAACGAATTATTTAATTTTGTTTCAGATTTCGACATTTGTTAAATGACCTGATTGTTGTTAATTTCAGATTATTATTATTATTATTATTATTATTATTATTATTATTATTATTATTTTAAACTTAAGACTTAACTGAACTAAGAATATTATATTAAAAGATAACTTACAATTTTATAAGAAATATTTACACAAATAAGCCATAATTTATATCATACAATTGCCGTAACATAGTTACATAGCTTTCAAAGTTTCAGTTTATCCAGAAAATCGTGATGATATCATCATCATTATCATCATTGTTATTATTATTATTATTATTATTATTATTATTATTGATACTGTTATTGTTTTTGTTATTATTTCCTAACATAATACATCAGATACATTAGTTAAACATATTAACTGCATAAAAACTATTTCAAGACAGTGAAAGTAGTGTATAGCTTTTTATCACAAAAACATATTTTTAAACATATTTAATCAAATATTTATATAAGTATGTACAGCAATATGATTTATTGAATTTGCCAGATATTTAAACCTTACTTTCTTATTATTTTTTTTTGTATGAGATATATCTCCAAGCATTTAATATTAATTTTTATCTCATACTTATCTCAGAAACATTACTGGCAAGTTAGTAAATTATGCAATGGAAATATCTAAATCATAACAGTCTTAATAGTTTTATAAAATAACAATGTTGCTACATAACATTTCTGATTATGCACAACCAGTGCAAAATCACTGACTCAGCAATATACATCAAAAATGTATCTGGATAGTAATGTTCCTTTGTTTATTAATATCTTACAATAACAACAGTATGTGACTGATAGAATTAAGAACATCAAATTATTCCTGCTTTCAGTGATATATAGCAAACTTCATAATTTGACACTTTTCTAAAAATAACAAAAATAAAACACTACTTTTATTTTGTATATGTTCTATAATCAGTTTTAAAACTTCCAAACATTTTTATATATATCATTTCAGTGTTTAAAATGGCATATAGATTACAATTACTCAATTTTTTATATTTATTTATTTATTAATTTATTTATCATACATTCAGCCTCCCAAAAAGAAGAAGAGTGGTAAGAAGGGGAAGAAAGGAAAGAAGTCAGGAAAGGCTAAAACTCCCACAGTTATCGATGGCATCTCAACAGAAGAAATGTCTAAAGAACAGGTATTTAAACCTTTATGGAAAACATTTACATATTTCATCATTATGAAGTATTTTTATTTTTTCCACACTATAATTTGCTAGTATCTTTTATCTGTAAAGTCATATAAAATATTATTTGTTGGCTACATTTTTGGTTGTTTATTTGTATGGAAAATCATAAATTTGAAGGAACAAAAAATTATGATCCATCAGTATGGTTATGAAAATGTAGATACTTAATAATCATTAATAATAACATGTACTGAATTAAACAAATGTTTATTGCTTACTTCTATGCAGCTAATCGAAAAAGCCCATTTTTATCATACTAAAACTTTTGCTTTGTTTTTGTTTTTTTAAATGTAATTGGAAATATTTTAAACATTAAATGTATTGGAATGTTATTAAACAAATATTAATTAATTCATTGCCTTGGTTGTAGTTGGAGGAGCACATCATGCGGCTTCGAGATGAACTTGACAGAGAGCGAGAAGAGCGGAACTACTTCCAGCTGGAGAGAGACAAAGTTAACACATTCTGGGAAATCACAAAGCGACAACTTGAAGAGAAGAAAGCAGAACTTCGAAACAAAGATCGCGAGATGGAGGACGCAGAAGAAAGACATCAAGTTGAAATCAAAGTATGCTAAAAATATTAATTAAAATATAAGTATTAAAAAAACTGAAATCTTTGCAATAATATTAGAATTCTTAAAAATGTTAATAAGCATGTAGTATTTTTATTTGATACGTAACATTTGAATAACAATGTTAATATAAGATTTTAGCATAAAAAAAAATATTAGTAATTATATGATAAAAAGTATTAACAAGCATATAATACTTTTATTTGATATTTAAAATTCTACTGTCAATGTCAGTATGACAAAATGAGCCTACTATTTCAGTCATGATTGTTGAACATTTAAAACAAATTTATCTTAATACTTTTTAAATTAGGTTTATGCCTGTGTAAATTAAGTTTATACAAGCTGAGTGGTTTTTCTTTCAAATGTTCAAATGTTAACAAATTTTGTTTCCAGAAGTAACCATTGTCTTAATAATTATTATTGTTATTTACATTTTTTACATTTTCAAATGTTACTATAATTATTATATTAATTTCTTACTGACCACATTTTTTGCTAATAATTTATTATCATTTACCTCAGTAAATTTTCTTTCTTCATTTATTAAATTTATTTGTAAATCATTTTTATTTTTATTCCTGTTAGGTATACAAACAAAAAGTTAAACATCTGCTTTATGAACATCAAAACAACATAGCAGAATTGAAGGCTGAAGGTGCTGTGTCAATCAAATTGGCCCAGGATACCCACCAGAGTAATGAGATGGAACTCAGAAAAGACAAGAGAGCTCTCAAAGTGGAACTCAAAGAATTGGAATTAGCACACGAAGATGTCATCAAGAATCTCAAGAAGGTAAAATTTTATTAAATCTTTTTAAAAATTATTTTACTTATTATTATTTTTTTGTTGATATAATGAAAATTTATCTTTGTTTTGTGAAAAAAAAAACTCATAGCAAACTAATCATTTTTTTAAGTAACTTGTTGAATTAGTGTTATTTCCTATCACAGCACAGGTCTTTTACTAATTAACAGGTCATGGGATGTAAAATCCTGCCTCATAATAGATAAAAATAATAACTCCTGCTTGTGACTGTTAGTTTGTTCTCTTAAATATCACCAGTATACAAAAATCACATATTTAAATGATTAATATTAATATGCTAATGTGTCAAATAACAAAAAATATACATCAGTGATAATTTACAGAATCTAAACAGATTCATCCATAATAATGGAAGTATAATATTAAAACATGCTATGTGTTAAATGCAAAATAAAATTTCATAATGAATCAAAAGACATTTATATCAAGATTTTAATAATAATAATTTTATTTTGTACCCATTTTTGTTTTTTGTTCTTGTAATCACATATAGATAAGTTGGCTAATGTGTTCTGTTTTAAGTTTATTTACTCCCATACTTACTTTATTTTATTTTATATTACTTTTATTTTATTTGTATTGTTTATTTGTTTACTTTCTTATTTTATTTATTTAAATTTGTATTTTTAGACAAATGATGAACAAATCACAGCACTGAGACAAAACTTTGAGAGGCAGGCTCGGGAAATTGAAGCCAAGTACGAGAAGAAGATGAGGACTCTTCGAGATGAGCTGGATTTGAGAAGAAAGACTGAAATCCATGAAATCGAGGAGAGGAAGAATGGCCAGATAAACACTCTAATGAAGAACCACGAGAAGGCTTTCAGCGACATCAAGAATTACTACAATGACATAACACTGAACAATCTGGCTCTCATCAACACACTGAAGGTAGGATATTCATTGTTACATGATCTTTCCATTATTAGGAATAGTAAACTATTACATTCATATGCCCTTAAATTCCTTAATTATTGGCTACTTGTTGATGTCGACTAGAGAATTGTAAAACCATTCCCATCTCTCATCTCTTTGACTGGTTATATACTGATTTGCTGCTGACTTCTGTTAGATGTTATCATGGGGGTCAGAGACAGGTAGTACTTTCTCAAGATTCAGACAAACCAGTGGGGAAAACATGGGCAAACGAAGAAGAAAACAGTATTACATTTATATTGTTTCTGGTATGATCTGTGCTTGCTATTTGTCACTGATTGGTAAAAAGTATTTTTATATGAAATTGGTAATAGTGCAGATATGCCACTGCACCTCCACTATTACCAAACATTCCTCATATACCTATTACTTCTACTCAGACTAACTAATTAACAGGTGAAGGTATAAAATGACTGTCATCTTTCATCTAAAATACTTGTTTTAACAGTATGAGAAAAGTGTTGATCAGATAGTCTAGTTTACTAAATTGTTTCCCAGGACATATCACCAAATCTTCAATGGATATAAACATATTGTAGATCACTGATTTATTGATTAGTAGGAATATTTATTTCTTTACAAGGCAGGCATTTTATTCCATATTATAAGTTATGATTTGATTTCTTCTTTCTCAGCTGAAGGTACCTGTAAACATCAATTTTAAATAATATTTCTTCTTTCCATCTGCTTAGGAACAAGTTGAAGAAATGAAGAAGAAAGAAGAACGAATGGAGAAACAGATGGCTGAAGTAATAGCTGAAAACAAACGTCTGACTGAACCACTTCAGAGAGCCCGTGAAGAGGTTGAAGACCTCAGGAAGCAGCTTGCAAGTTACAACAAAGATATAGAAACTCTCAGAGTAAGTACAAAATAAAAAAATAAAAAATAAGATTTCTATAGCAGCATGTCCTTTTCAGTAACTGACAAATTTTAGTCTGAACAGACAATTCTTTTCAAGACATTATTGAAATAAAAAAAATCTCTTTAGATATTGTGTAAAAGTAGTTTTATACTTCAGTAAATTTTATTTTACTAGAACCTGTTATCTGTACATATTGCATTAAATGTCATCATTGACGTGGTTTCTTTTAACAATAACTGATGTTTTTTGTTTAACTATTTCCAGTCTCTTACTGGGACCTGGTTTATAAGACATAGATATTCTGAGATTGGTTGCCTCCAGAATATATTTTTGTAAAGATAAATCTGTGATTAATTTGTTTCTAATAATTGTTTGTTTAGATGACAAAAGCTAGATTACGAGCTATGGAGAAAGATTTCAAAGCACTCCAGTGGGAACATGAAGTTTTGGAGCAACGGTTCCAAAAGGTACTTTTTCCTGTTGACATATACATCAGTTTCAAGAAAATTGTGAAAATTATTATTATCCATTTTGAAAAAAGTGAAAAAATATTTAAAATTTCAATATTCTTTATTAGTTTCTAAACAGTGTTTTCACATTTATTTATAGACTGTTTTATTTTGGGGGTTTTCTGTTAAGTATACAAACAAAAGGATAAACATCTGCTTTATGAACATCAAAACAACATAGCCAAATTGAAGGCTGAAGGTGCTCTGTCATTTAATTTGCCCAGAATGCCCACCATTATCATAATATAATCTCAGTTATATTCAATTTTATATACACTAATTGTACATCATTTTTCAATTCTACTTTGATATATATTAACTGTAATTTTCATTAAAAGACTCAGGAAGAAAGAGATGAGCTGTACAGCAAGTTTGTCAAGGCGATACATGAAGTGCAACAGAAGAGCAGCTTCAAGAATCTTCTGCTGGAGAAAAAACTCAATGCTCTCGTTGACACCCTGGAAAAGAAAGAAGCTCAACTCAACGAAGTTCTCTCAGCTTCCAACCTCGATCCAACTGCACTTACAGTCGTCACCAGAAAACTGGAGGTCAGTATATTTTTGTCTGTGTATGTGTGTGTGTGTGCAGGTGTGTCTGTGCATGCCAGTAGGTATGAGTGTGCAAGTGTGACCAGGTATGTGTGAGTGTTTATTTATTTAATTTTTTATAGTGTAAAAATATTGGTTTTGGTTTAATTTATTTAAAGCTCAGAAGAAAAAGTTATATAAAAAATTAAAGCCAAAGGGGAATATTACTGCCAAAATTGGTTCTGAATTAATTAATTCTTTATAGTTTAAAAAGAAAAAGAGGAAATATAAATGAGAATATTATTGCTTATCAGACATAAGCAAACTGAAAAATCCTCACAGATTACGTTTAACTTACTATAATTTAAGTGTTCTCACAAGCTGTGCGATTTGTCACATAATAAAAATGTCTCTTTAGTATATCATCCTGCTAATTATTAATATAGTAAAACATTTTCTCATTAACAGTTTGATTAGTTTCTGTTATGAAATAAATTTTCACAATATGAAATAACATCTACAGATTATTCATAATGCCAGAACATTGCATTTTCATTTATAAAGAAAATTTAATAAACCTTTCATTTTCAGAAATGAGAAATTATCAGTGACTGATAAGAAGTATTTCTTTTATAATTTGAGATATATTGCTAAGTTATTTTCCGTTTTTTGCTTGCAGGATGTTCTGGATTCCAAAAACAGTGCAATTAAAGATTTACAATACGAACTTGCTCGTGTTTGCAAGGTGAGTTTACTTTGGATAATTATCTACTGTGTATGTTGTCTTGCAGGCTAAAAGACCATGGCATAAACATAGGTATCATGGAAAAATTAGTGACCCAGGCATTTTTCATACATTTTTTGCTTTTAACATGACTTCCAAACTATGAAAGTATGATATGTGAACAATTAAATATATATTTAAAGAATGTATATGTGCAGACTTTTATATTTACTTTTATAATAAATAAATAATTTTTTTTTTTTTTTTGAAATTCAGAAAACAGTGTTAGTAATTTTTGTTTTCTCTGGATATCTGCATCCAATATGTTTGTCAGAAGTTTATATGACAAGTTAATTTAATGATGATTTTGTTTTTAAGGCTCATAATGATTTGTTGAGAACATACGAGGCAAAACTGCATGTGTTTGGAATTCCTACAGAAGAGCTTGGATTTAAGCCTCTTGAGAGTACAGTCGGTGGACAAACACTTGGCCAGGGTGTTGCTGGATTAGTATCTGCTCCAACATAGAAATATATTTCAAGATTTAAAAAAAAATAACCACCATTTTGTGCACTGGTTAGAATATTTGGTTGAAAAATATGAAAGAATCTTTTTTTTAACTCGAAAAAAAGATAAAAATGTCTGGTTGTGATTGTTATTTTTAATATCTGTGTCTGTTGAAAAGGGAATAAAAGATATAATTCAGGATTTATCAAAATTCCACCCACATTCCGTCCATTTTTATCTAACATTTTATCAATTTTGATTGAGATTTTAAACATTTTGAACCTATTTTTATTTTTGTAGGTAGTTATTATTTTTATTTCAAATATGAATGAAGACTATTATTTCTTTTGTAAAATGAGTCTCTCTAATGGATAAAATTAAAAGCCTCTTTTGAAATGGAGATGGGTTATAAGCAGTTTTGGGACATTCTGTTTTAATTAATACATAAAATTGGTGATATTAAATTGGCTGAACAGCTTAACATTTTAAATTATTTATGAAAGCTAATTTTAAAAATATTTTTTGTATATAATATTTGTTTATCTTCACCTTCACCTTCTGTATACATTGGTAAATTATATAATAAAAAATGATATGAAAATTACCTCGTGTTTTTGTTGATTTTTTTTTTTTTTTGGGTTTTTTTTTTTTTTTTTTGAGGGGGGGGGCAAAGCCATTGTATCTACAGGTATCAGACCAATTATTCAACATCCTGAAATCCAGAAAGCTGGAAGTTTTTTCCTGACGCTATTTTCATAGTTCATGCACGCAGATGTTGTCCTCACCAGACTGGAACTACTATTTTTTTGTGGCATTCATTACTCAAATTGTTTTGTTGCCTAATATTCTTAAATTATTTACATATTTAGATGCCGTGATGCCAGAAAACCGGAAAATCCAGAAATCTGGAATGCCTCAGGCCCCAAGGAGTCTGGAGAATTGGTCTGGTACCTGTACTATATTTTTGATAATGTTGTGATTAATGCTGCTATATGTTAAAAGTATCACAAACTATCATTTTTGATATGTCTGATACAGTTTACATCAAAGCTATTGGAAATAGTGAAAATAGGATTTGAGTAGTCTGTAGATTTTGACCCTAATCATCCCACTCTTGAAGCTCTGGTCATAAAATTACATCAAACTCAAAAAGAACAATACTTTCTTATTTCTATTAGCAGCTGTTGTTATTTAAACCAGAATAAAAATTACTGATTACAATTTATTTAGTAAAAAAATAAAACAGTTAATACAGAACACTGGAAAACTGATTCTATGCTGGAAATGAAATGACAAACATGTTTTTATAATGTATAAACAAAGAAATCTGAAATAAATAAAATACAGTTTATTGCTGTAGAAAAAAGGGTGATGTCAACAGATTAAATATGAACTTTTTTACACATTTCCCTCTTCATTTCAGGATCATTTGTCACATACATACTGAGAGGCAAATAAAAATCTTCCATACATCACACCTGTGAACATGATTAAAAGGTTTAAATTACAAAAGTATCACAGATGGACAGAATTCTGATGGACATTATAACATTTGTGTACTGAACAAATTAAAATGAAACCCAAGCAGCCTTTCCAACAATATACTTGTAGCATGGCATAACAGATGTCTTATACAAATACATTATTATGCCAGTTTCTGATATAAATGAAAACTATTGCATGTTAGATACAAGGACATCTGATGAAGTGTATCTTTTGAAGCGCTACTTGTTTGTTTCTGGTTAGTGTTTGGTGTTAGAAAATATATTCAAGTCAAATTAGGTAGACCCATTACCAGTGATCAAAGTGGCACCATGTAAATTGGCACTGGTGATCCTTCTGAATAATTCTTACTAGCATATGGTGCAAAAGAACATGCCTATACCTACAAACAAAATACATATACTTATACATCTAATAAAAGTACTTACTTAAAACGGAAAATGTATTCTCTAGTCTATTTCTGTCAAATTTGTCTAATAATAATATATTTTTAGTAAAATAAACAAAGCATAAAAATGCCTTATAAATTTTACACTTCACCATCAACAAAATATATATATATATATTTTTTAACAGGTTGGTGCCAAAGTTGTGTACTATAGTAACACTAACACACACTGATATTCATGTCAAACAGGAATATGGATTTTCTTTGTTCATTGCTACCACTTTGAACACAACTTATATTAGTAATGATGTACTGACCAAGATAACTTCATTTGAAAGTGATAGAAAAAACATGAGGTGTTAAATGATGATGTTTATTCTGCATCCATTAAAGATTGTTATGATCAGTTTTATCAACAGCTTCCTCACCCATTTAAACATCTTTTTAAACATTTATTAATATCCATGTGCATTTATTAGTTATCCATGTTCATTTATTAGTTATCTTGACAAAACTGCTCAATAAAAGTTCAGTGTATCAGGTATTGTCCAGATCACAGATCTTTTTTCTCCATTGAATTGTACAGTCATAGCTAACAAATATCTTATCCAACCACAACTGCACTTACATCTTATCTTTCCTCCACTGTACCTAACACATTTAACCCAGTGACTGAAGACCTTATATTTTATATCAAATCACCAAGACTTCATACTTTCTTTTCCTTATTCAATAACAAAGACTTCATACTTTCTTTTCCTTATCCAATAACAAAGACTTCATACTTTATTTTCCTTATCCAATTTGATCCAGTCTGATGAGGCGTTATATCTCATCTTTTATCCAATCACAAACTGTTTTAGAAAGAAAGGCATTAAGCTGTCCAATCGAACTAGCCGTTGTTTTCAATCCTCTTCTTTGATCCACACATCAGGTGACAGACAGTATGTCACTCCAAGTATTGACAGCAGCACTGCAATGGCATACATTGCTGTGTATATGTGATTTGTTTTAGTTTTCAACTCAAAGCCAATGTACCTAGAACAAAAACAAAAACAGAAATCAATAAATATATTGATCAGAAAGAGAGAGTTTTTAATACATCATAGTAAGATTTTTTCTTCCTTAAATGACAGATAAATAGAAGATTAAAATGATACAAATTTCTGAATGATTCTAAATCTCAAATTAAATGGTAGCTATAACTACATTATTCTTTTTAATTGTTCTCAAAGCATGATTCAGAATCACTTGTCAAAGGAACAGTTGTCCTTTAACAGATATTCACAGTATGTTTGAGTACGGTGTTAGTCTCAACCAGAAAGGATCAATGGTTCTGCCAATAATGAAATCTCCAGTAACAAGTCACCAACAAGCCAAAAAATATGTATCACTGTGACTATGTCCTGATGTATCAAAACATGTCTGTTAACAGATGCCTTTCAATAAACAAACCTAGTAATGTATACAGAGTTAGTTTCTGCCAAAGCAGATTTACCCCATCTAATCTTTTGAAATCTCTGGTAGCCAGCAGACCAGAGATATGAAAAAAATCATGCAAAGAAAGCAACACGACTTGATGCATCATAAGAATGTTTTTAAATCAAGTAATGTTTACAGAATAAATCTAAAACAAAGTATATTACCCCATCTTGCAGGTGAGAATAATATCAGTGATTCCATCATTGTTGAAATCGCCAGTAACTAGTTGACCAGTGGGCGGAGCTGGGATGGAATGTTCTGCCAACACCTGTCCGTCAATAAGATTGACAACTGATATTGCCTTGTAACCAGCAACTGCCAAAGCCTCCTGTAACAGAATAAATAACAAAGCTTAATCCAGACTGTTTGTGTTTTTATGACTGTGGTAAAATATTAATAATATGGTAATAACTGATACAATTAAATTAAGATAATGTTTGAATATTACTCCTCTGTAGATCTTTCCATCTACATGAAAATAATAATAATTATTATGTATTTTTTTAAATGACAAAATAAATAAATAAATAAATAAATTTAAATAAATAAATAAATGCATAAAAATGAAAGTTTAAATAGATAAGTAAAATATTAAATGCAATGTAAACTCAATGAAAAGAACAAACGACAAAGCTGAATATTTAAATACTGCTATTAGATCTTAATATGCAAAATTGACACAGATGTTAAACAGCATAATACTGACTTGTGTAACATCTGTAAAAACCGACACCAAATTTGAAACAGTATACAGAATTTACACATAAGTCCAAACTAGTTAAATACTGATTTACATAATATCTGTAAATACTGAGACCAGATTTTAAACAAATGTCAAACTAGGTAAATAATGTATATACTGCTATCAAATTTCAAATGATGTTATTTAAATCAGCATGTACTCTGTTTTTACATCTGTGTAAGTTCAGTTACACACAGGTGTTAAAAACAAAGTACATACTGATGTAAACAACATCAGTATCATATTACATGATTTCAATGCTGTGTGCGAGAACTGTATCCTACCAGAATATCATTACCATTATAATCAAAGTAAATAAATTTAATAGCATCCTGGTTATTAATACTGGTTATTATGGATAATATTTTTCTACCACATTATAGATATATATATATTCAAAAATAGGCTTATTCTGTACAATGTATATCCAGAATCAAACCATTGTGTGAAATCAAGGACTTACACAAAGTACAGCTGTATCCAGTTATCAGAGACATTCAGGTATTTTCAGAATGAGAAGGCTTACCTTGCTACCAAACACCCTGACAGACATTGGGACACGACTTGGTTGGAAAGACAGGAAGAATTCACGAGAATTGTCACTGTCCAGATTTTTACTTCTTCTCACAGCCCCAGAAACATCAGACCAGTCAGTTTCAGTTTGAGCCTGAAAAACGAAATTAAAAAAAGTTTTAATATACCAGTGCAAAATGAGTGAATAAAGGATAAAAAAAAAAGATATATACATATTAAAGGGTTTAATGAATGAACAAAGAATAAAACGTATGCTGTTATTTCATCATGAAGTCACATGCTGTTAAAAAAGTGTTACAAAATGACTAAATTGGTGCTAATTTGCCCCATGTGATGCATATAATGACTTGATGGAAACAAAAGCTTGTGTAACTGTACCTGCCAGTGAAGTCTACTGTCCAGATCAAAAGATGAAACTCGTCCCAAACTGGACACTGAGATGACATCATAGCCCTGATCTGACACAAGATGGTGACCAAGTATATGATGTATTAGTCCAGTCTTTTTGGCTACACTGTTGTGAAGTAAATAAATAAATAGAATAATGCATCACTATTACCATTGAGTAATAAAATTATTTTTGTTCTGATGTAAACTATAATAATGTATCACTATTATCATTAATAAAAATATTTTTGTTCTGATGTAAAATATAATAATGTATTACTATTATCAGTAATAAAATTATTTTTGGTCTGATGTAGAAATGAACAATTTATTTGAAATTATACATAATATAGCCAGTGGAAATATTAATAACAGAATTCAGTATACTAATTTTTCCATCCACAATATCAAAAGTATATCTTTAACATTCTGCTATATATTTGTGACACCGTTCCTAGATAAAAAAATGTGTTAAGTTGGTTATAAATATAACTTCATTTCTGTTCTAAAACTTCCTTTTTTTTTTCTTTTTCATTATTACTATTACTGCTACTACTACTGCTACTACTACTGTTACTACTGCTGCTACTGCTATTGCCTCTGCTACCACTGTTACTAATACTGCTGCTGCTGCTACCATTACTACTACAACAACAACTAATACTACTGCAACTGCATTATTTTTCAAAGGTTATTTGAGTGGACCAGATTTACTGCTATACATATTAACATATTTCTACAGCCAAATCAATCACCGCACACTTTTAACAGCAAAAACTGATTAATTAATTAAAAGAAACATTATGAAACTGTACCAAAGTTTTGTATGCAAAATCTTCATTAAAATGTACTAAGCAGTTAATTAATTAATTAATTAACTGAAAGAAACATTATGAAACTGTATCAAAGTTTTGTAAGCAGTTAATTAATTAATTAAAAGAACCTTCTAATAACATAGGGTGGAAGTTTCTTGTAAAAATCTTCTTCTAGTGCCCATGATCGTGTCCATATCAGTCGCTTGGTAACGCACAAGTTGAACTGTTCCAGTTTTTCCTTGATTGGCACCTCTCTCCAGATTTCCAGGTAACATGGGGTGTGGTCTTTGTACTGACCCCATTTCAGGTGCTCAAGTTCCCCATCTTCGTCAATGTCCAGATAGATGGATGAAACACTATGCAGTGGAACTCTAGTAATTGGTCGACCTAACGAACAATATGAGGTGACTGTGTTTACGTTAAATATTGGACTAAAGCATGTGTGTTTGTGTGTGTGTGTGTGTTGTGTGTTTGTATGTGTGTAATCTGTGTGTGGATTGGTGTAGATGTGTTTGTGTATATGTATGTATATCTGTGTGATGTGTGTGTGTATGTGTGTGTAATCTGTGTATCCATATATGTATAATCTGTGAATATGTGTAGTTCTGTACATGTCTTTCTGTATGTGTGTGTTTTACATTCTCTATCACTGTTGTCATTTAAAAACCTATCCCAAACATGTACACATAACCCCACCCCACACACACACATACAGAATAAATATTTCCCTGTATGAATGCACAAATCTAAAAACAAATACATAAAAAAGACAAAACATTTCCCCACACCCCAGTACCACTAGCTCACCTGACAGTATATTGAGGACCTCTATTCCTTTATGGTTGTGGATGACAACAGCATTTGGGTTGGCAACATGTTCGTGGCTGCTGTGGGGCCTCTGACCTCCATAGGCGTATCCAACTATGTGTTCCGGTTTTAGAGCACTAACTGATGACGTCTGTTGACTGGATTCTGTAGAAACTTCCGTCTCTCCGTCCATCACTTGTGCTAATTTTTGTATTCTAGCTAGAGTAAACTTAGTGTCTTCTAGACGTGTCCAAAGGTGAGGCTGTTAGAACATAATGATGATGGTGATGATGATGATGATGTTGAATAATCACAATTATTACAATAACAGTTATAATAACAATAATAATAATAATAATGTAATAACATGACCAACAATAAGAATAGTAACAAAATAAGAACAACAACAACAATTACAAAAACATATTAAATCAACTATATCTCTATAATGGATGATCATATTCTAATGTTAGATTCATAAATCTGGTATGTTTTATTTTTTATGTTATTTTTATCAATTATTATTATTTTATTTCCATTTCTTTCTTAAATTTGATCAGATATTTCATTTTCAGGTTAATTTTACATGATAAAGAAAAATAATATTACTTCATTTGTAAATAACAAAAAGGCAATGAAACAAGAAACATGCATCTGATTATTAAATAGTTTATTATATTTATTATTACTATTATTTGTAGCTCTGTTTTTTGTTTATTTACATCTTGTTTATTATTTGCTTTGTTTTCTTGTAATTTAGCAAGAAATAACTCTAATGACAGTCTTGTTTATTTCTGTTTAAAAAATGAGAAATATTTTATTTATTTATTATAATTATTGTCTTTAATTTTTCTTCTTTAGTTTCAATATATATATATATATGTAACTGCTTTAATACAATCATCATTCTACTTGGTAGTTGTCTTTTATATATTTGAATTTTTTGTGTGTGTGTGTGTGTGTTTGTATATACATACACACACACACATACGTATATATATTTATAAATATAAACTTACTAGGTACTGTAAAATATTGTGCCTGTACATTGTCCATACTGACTCTCCCTTGTGTAGCCGATTTCTCTTCAGTGATAATTTCCAGTGAAACTCTCGGAAATTTTCCTATTATTTGCAAAATAACAAAAGTGAATGAAATCTTCCAAAATTTTGTTATCCAGTTTATATTCAAGTAAAGAAGAGGTTTAACATTACCTAACTAAGCAATCCATGTAAACTGTATTTAAAACTAGCATGACCATTTAAAAAAAATAAACAGATGAAAACATGACCTGTAAGCTGAAAGGGAATTGTTCACAAAAATAATTATAAACAGTTATAGAGAAATAATCATTCCATTAAAGGTTCCACAAAATGTTCATAAAGGAAGATGTTACCATGGCATCGGGTGGTGACACAGAGAAATCTCCAGGAAGATGGTGCCATCGTATTGTGCCATTGTTGCCGCTCAAGGCAAATGTTGAAAAGTGATCTGTTTCTTCCTCATCTTCATTCAGATCTCTGTGACTGTGGGTAGTAGTTTCATTTGGACTTCTGTAATTTTAACAACAATATCACTTTAATTTGTAATTATATATTATTATTATGTAACAACAACAACAATAATAATATAACAGTAAAAAAGGTGGCCTAAAATAATATGTATTTAGCCTATTTTTAACAAGTCATAAACTGATAAATTGTAAATTTGTTTGAACAGTAACAAGATTCACTAATGGGCATTGATCCTGCAGCCAGTCAGATCTAATGCTAGTTCTGAAAATAATGGATATATTAACAAAAAAAAATAGCATTTATTATAGCATGAAATTCTGGCACAGGACACACTATATCAAGTGGTCAGTTCATACTTATGTGTGCACTGGGCAAATTTAATCGTATAGCAATGCCTGATTTTTCAAAGTCCTTATATTTTGCTGTTTGACAAGTAAAAGATGAATAATTTAAAGTGGCCCTCAGTGAAGTAGAATCAATTTTTCTATCACATTATCATCCTAAAAGATACATGTTTGACAAGAATGAGATTAATATTACTTTAACACCTGATGATTATACTAAAGCATGTTAACTAAATTATCTGTCTATCTATGTAGTATATCTATTTTATATTTCTGTATATAAATGTATATGCAACAAGATATACAAAGAAAGAATAAAATGTAAAAATAATGCAGTGAACGAACTGTGTGGCTTTATTTGGTTTTTTCAACATACTTGTTGACTAGACTAAAAAAGCATGTTAACTGTAGATATAAAACTATATATAAACATCTATGTAAATAGAAATAAAAAAAAGTATAAAATGTAACAAATAATGAAACAAACTGACTGTGGCTTTATTCTCCTCTTTCCATAAATGGGCTGACTGTACTAAAGAATGTTAACAATATATATAACATTTTTCTGTGTGTGTGTGTGTGTGTGTGTGTGTGTGTGTGTGTACATATGCACACACTTACATGGTATAATGGTATAAAATGTAACAAATAAAAAATAAAATGTAACAAATAATGCTATGCACTGACTGTGTAGCTTCATTCTGTTCTTTGTCTTCATGTATTCCATGACTCAAACTTCCACCTATAATAATTAGTCCCTCGTCATTTTTTCTCACTGAGTGTGATGTCACCAATGCTCCCATTGCTTTCACTTTGTAGGTGTCTTTAAGCTGTGACTGATTCAACAGTTTCTGTTGCCATAGCAACTTCAGCTCATGATTGTAGCAGAGAACATGCCAGTTGTCCATTACTATGATAATTATCTAAAGAATAATAATAATAATAATAATAATAATAATAATAATAATAATAATAATAATAATAATCAGTATTTGATGAAGAAGAAAGAATAATAATTATTATCACAATAACAACAAAATAATAATAAGATGATGACGACAAAGTCAAATAATAAACCCTACTACTATTACTACTAATAATAATTTTTTTTAAATGTATACCTCTTCATATAGTTCAAATTAAATACATCTAGTAAATGTTACATGTTTGCCTTTTCATTTAATTTAAATATGTGTAACAGTTTAAGCTAACAGCAGCAACAGTAATAATAACAACAACAGATGGGCTTCTCTCTAAGTTTATACAGCTGTGTTTTTGTCTGTGTGGCTAAGAAATATTAATGTTTTATTCTT
Source organism: Chrysomallon squamiferum (assembly GCA_012295275.1). Lineage (NCBI taxonomy): Eukaryota > Metazoa > Mollusca > Gastropoda > Neomphalida > Peltospiridae > Chrysomallon > Chrysomallon squamiferum. Next base: position 14,407,507 of record CM022667.1, on the reverse strand, counting down.
GAATGTTTCAAACTGGACAATTTGCTGATGTTGTTTTTTGTTTTTTAAATGTGAAACAACTAATAAAAATTGTAAATCTTATGAGTATAAGTAAAACTAATACTTACTTGTTTCCGTATCTGCATCATGGACAAATATGGACGTGTGAATCCCGTTTCCATGAGAACAGGTTGACTGGTCCTGTCCTCTCTGGCGCCATGAGAAGGCAGCCTCACTCTGTGTTTGACTACAACGTGGGGGAGAGTTCTGTCGTCTTTCACTGGCTCCGGAATGGCCAATATGCACAGCTTTAAATCGGGAGTGATCAAGATCACTTCATTTATTCCATCGCTCTCGAGGTCTGTTACCACTGGTGGTGGAAGACGGTCCTTCTCTGTCGGGAAAAAACTGTTACGATACTCTCGGTTTTCAATTCGTTTTCTCCACACTGGCTGCAAGAAGTACGAGTCACCTGCTCGGAACAGATACACAATGATTGCACACAAACCAACAAAACAGATATGGCTGTGAGAGATGTTTTTAACTCTTGTGCGAATGTTTTCCATCTTAATCTTCAAGTGCTATTTAGAAAAATGCAGCCAGTTTGATACATCAGGTCCTGTCCTTGAGGCATCTATAAATTACAAAATGAAATACTGTTAATAAAATAAATATAGCATAGTAATATATATATATATATATATATATATATATATATATATATATATATATATACACACACAATTATTATATGTTTGAACATTTAATTAATGTGGTGGATAAAGGTTACTCTGTTAATTGCTGATATCAACTGCAATATTTCAAGTAACATGCTAAATTATATTAGGGCTGTATAACAATTAGGAGATTTATAACGTTTAAAACCTTGTTTTGCTCCAATCTCTCGATTTAAGTTAGAACAGTATTACTGTCATTGTAATACTATCACGTATCTTTCATTGTTCAGTTTCCGTCGACTCCTTGTTAGCAGAGGCTAGATGCTGCTAACGACTATTAAACCAGGTATGGAACTAAACTGTAAGACTACAACGCTGTTTTCATATCTGAATTAAGAGCAGCGAAAGAAAACCTAGCAAAACATTGAGTAAATAGTAAAATACTAAAAGCTCTGCTGTCGAGACAGACCGAACCTGAAAAACACCGTAATATTTGTAGAATGAGTGAAAGCGTACACGAAAGTGTGAATAAAACATAATCAGAACTATATACGTACACCATGTCTACTTCGCAGTTATCATTAAAAAATGATGAATTATTGTAGCTCTGTGTTGGATCTTCTTTATTCCTGTACAGTGTATCGCACACACCACCATTTTACGTTTTAATACTTTCGAGCCGGAATCACGCTACGGACTAGATACCGGCAAACTCTTGAACTAAGAGTAGGTCCTTTTGTCAACAGCGCAACAGCAATAATAATAATAATAATAATAATAATAATAATAATAATAATAATAATAATAATATTATTATTATTATTATTATTTATTTATTTATTTATTTATATTATTTTATTTTTTTTTTTATTATTATTATTATTATTATTATTATTATTATTATTATTATTTATTTATTTATTTATATATTATTTTATTTTATTATTATTATTATTATCATTATTATTATTACTATTACTGTTTCTATTATTATTATTATTTTTTAAATTATAATTATTTAAAGAAAACACAAACATACAAAGTCCACGTCTAAATTTAATCTCACTATCTTCCATTTATTTCTTTCTTTTGTTTGTTTGTTGATGGTTCTGATTGGTTATGATGATAGCTATAGTTAAATTTTTGTTTGTTGACTATACATACAGTAGGCTGTAAAAATGTTATTAAATTAAAAAGAAAAAAAAAAAAAAAAAAAAAAAAGAAAAGAAAGAAGAAGGAGAAGACGAAGAAGAGAACAAAATATACAATAAATAACCTCCTGCTGTTACTCCTACTACTGCTACTACTACAACTACTACTTAAACTATTATTACTATTACTATTACTGCTGCTGCTGCTACTATAACTACTACTACTACTACTACTGCTAATAATGATAATAATAATAATAAAGAGAGAAAAACAGAAGGAAAGAAAGACGTTTAAATGAAAATAATGCAGTAAGGGAAGATGGCTGATGCCCCTTTTCAGTTTTATTCTACTGCTTATATTATTTATTTATTTATTTAATAATTTTTATTTTATTTTAATTTATTATTATATTATTATAACTACTACTACTACTATTATTACTACTGTTTATTTATTTATTTATTTATTTATTTATTATTTATTTTGTTTTTTAATTTCTTTATTTGAATTAATTAATTTATTTATTTTATCTTTTATTTATTTATTTTAATAAATAAATAAACTGTAAAAACTGTTTGTAACTAATGTTTCGACAAAGAAAAAATTGTGATAAACATGCTGTTACCCTAAGAAAACCCGGTCTCTTTGATATAAAAAAAAAAAAAGAAGAAAAAAAAAGAAAAAGATGAAAAATCCGCTAATGAAGAATGCCATTCATTAAAGCGACGACGGCTGTTGTTTAAAATAAAAATACTTTTTCACTCTGTTCTTTGTGTGCGTGTGTCCGGTTGATTTCAGTCCGCAGCCATTTTAGTAGTATCGTTACTTAGAATGATAAGTCTGCAGGAAAATACATAATTTTATAAACGTTTATTTGAGTCATTCTCAGTCATTTTCATAATGTTTGGTCAGTGGCTGACCTACAGTTCTGAGACCCTGATGTTTGAAAAATTACGTGGGGCCCTTCGCATTCAGGTCTGGATAATTACGTAGGCTATTTTTTTATTTATTAATTTCTGGCAATGTTCCATGACGGGTTTTAAACATTTAGACTGCATCTCAGATTATGATTAAAATTCTGAAGCAATGAGGACTTAAGGCGCTTCTGGGGCCCGTTTGGGATTTAGCGCCCTAAAGCTTAAGTTTCATTAGTTTCATAACAGATTCGCCCCTGTGTTCGGTGGTAACTCTGACAGTGGACTTTACCTGCTTTTAGTTTCGTTACTGTGTATCAGATGACTGCATCATCAAGGATGAACACGGACCAACATAGAAACGTAGCTGAACTTTCCTTTTGTAATTCTGCCAGATCATTGTCTCATTTTTTTTTATTAACATCATTGTATAAAGGATAATTCTACAGCATGCGTTTATAAATAACAGTCTTGCGAAGTATTAGAGCCGATCTTCACTTACGCGAGTTAATAAGGATACAGCTCGACGAAACACAGGTTTAATTAAGCCAATTTAAATTTCTGAGTCAGTTAATTTCAGAATAGACAACCTCTTCAATCAAATTAAAACGCGTCGCATTTAGCAGACTTGTATGCTAAGCTTTCTGATTTATAAATTTAAATAAAGGATTTCTTTTCTTGGATTATTAATATAGTTAATGTAAGGAAAGAAAAAGAGTTTGAAGCAATAGCTCTGTATGTGGACATTTTTCACAAGTAAGAAATGCTATAAAAAAAAACATTGTAAATTGACCATTAATTTCAGTAAATTTGCGCACTGCCTGATTTTCTCAAAGAGTCATTTTTTTTAATATCCTAAAACAAGATGCAGTATTATTTAATACTGTATTTAATTCTTCAAAAACAGAAATAAAATTAAAATTTCGAAAAGCTTAAAATCAAGATGGTTAAAGATACAGATATTCACTTTCTTCGTAACATGATGGGTGGTGTGACTGTGAAACTATCTGGCGTGATACTGCAATTTGCGCAAGGTTAGTTAAAGGATGATACAGCAGCAGCTAATTCTATAACTTATTTGACTTTTAGTTATACAATTAAAGAAGCTGGGGTAGTTCTTTGAAATACAGATAACGACCTTTCGTTGGATTTAGAACACTATGATAGGGATTAGCAAATTTTAAATTGTGACAGTAAAATATAATCACTGCATAAATAGCACATCAACAAAAGGGCAGTTTGAGTTATTTATTTATTTACAGAATATATTTTGTAATAATATACAATAAAATAAACACAACTAAATTATATATTGAACAAATACGCCGTTAATGACACACTCTATACAGACTAATGACGGTATAAAAAAAACCAGTTCCTTCCCATAACCTCCGTGATCATCAAACTGAACCGCCATGTTGGGCTACAGCCCGTCTGTTGCTTCTTCCCCTCAAACCCACAACCAGAACTTAGACCCCGATGCCCGTATACATTAGAAGCCATTTGGTGTGATAGTTTTTACACAAAACTCACCATAATTTTGGCAGCTAATTTACGTAATATTACAATTTAAAAATTGCCTTTAAAAGTTCGCATCGCGTATTTTCCTGTAAAAGGGTATTACGGATGGTCAAACAGAACTCTAATTATTTGCGCGTATCGGCTGTTAGGAGCTAACAGATAAAACTGGGGGGAAGCAACATCTGTGCTATTATCCTTTCTGTGGGTATATAAACGTGTGTTTTGAGAATAGTTAAAACATTTCAGTGTCTCTGCTCTGGACCTCTCTCAAACATGTCCAAACTGTTCACTTATATTCTGTTTTTATCTTGTACAGTTTGCTGTTTCGGTACACACAAATCCTCCATAGACTCACTTCTAACTAAGATCGCAGAAAAGGTCTCAGAAAGTCAGATAAACTCTGGTGAGGATGCAGGGATCTATAAAAATACGATTTCCGTTCACGTACCGCCTTCAGTGGTGCTTCCCGAACGATCGAGAGGACATTATGACGATAATGATGTTTTCTTTTCGTTCTGGATTCTTGTACCTCTTCTCGAGGCATCCATGTACAGCGACACACGATACGTAACTTCAGAACAACTTCTTTCAACTCTAAACGTTTTTCAGAAAGCACATGATCGTAACTGTCCGTATAACACCTCGATTTGTTACTTCCATTACCAGATTTACAACAAAACAGCCGAGTGGTGGGTGGGTTATAATCCTAACAGTAGACACAATTTCTCTGAAATTGTTTCTGAAGACGAAATTCGAAACTATCTGCAAGAGAAAGGTTATCAAGAAACTGAAAGCTTGACGAAAGCGATCTCCAACAGGTAAGTAATACAATGTCTTATGTATTGTTTTGTGAAAATATATTTGGTATTAATTACTGTGGCTGTTGTAACAAGCATGTACGACCCAGGGACATCTTAGTTGCTGTGTGAACTTGTCAGCAAAAACAACACTCACATACGCACACACACATAAACAGAACATATTAGACAGATGTAAAAAGCATGGACTGACTCTAAATAAACTCCTTTAGACATAATATTATATTATTTTTTATAAAAGAAAATGCATTTTATACAACAATAACAAGATAAAGATAATTCCCACTTCCAGAAAATATAGACTGCGCTGACAAAGTATGCATCGTCAGTTGTTTGAAACTCAAGGCGGATTTAGATTAGATAATTCTAGAGTTGACCATATTGTCACGTAATATGGTGTAAGTGAATTATAAAGAACTTGAAAGAAAAAATATACTGAATCTTTATTGACTCTAAAAGAGCGTTTGTTACTGTGTGGAGAGCTGGACCATGAAAAACGATAAAGCAGGTAAATATTTTAAACTTATTCACAGTATACCAAGTGATGTGAGACTGTTAAAGATATTTACAAAGATAAAAATGTCCATGTCGTAAAAATGCTGTTGCTCATAGTAAGCCGATTGTTTTCTCAAAAAAAAAAATAATAATAATAATAATAAAAAAAATGACATAGATGTCCTAAGGATGTGATATAAGTTTTTATTATTTGTTTTTAGGTATCTATACTCGGTTCATATATAAATACAAGTACGCATCTGTAAATATATAATGTGTTTACACATTCAAATATTTGATATACATCATTACTGCAATCAATAAGTATTTAGCCTAAGATTAGGGTTTAAGTCAAAATAGGAAGTGATAATACGTCTTGTGTTGCTTGACCTCCCACGATCTCTTTCATTGTCTCATAGACAACAGTAATTTCCTGAAGATGTAAAGACTTTATGAAATAAGATGGTGTTTGGAAGAACAGATATCAACAGTATTATATTAAACTACGTACAATGAAGTATTCTGTCATCGAACAGTTCGTCAGTTCTTAGTGTGAGTTATTTTACCGTGTGTAAGCAGGAGTCTAAAAAGAAGTTATCTTTATTCACTTGTAATACAGCTTCTTTTGAGAGAGAGAGAGAGAGAGAGAGAGAGAGAGAGAGAGAGAGAGAGAGAGAGAGAGAGAGAGAGAGAGAGAGAGAGAGAGAGAGAGAGAGAGAGAGAGAGTATTTAAGACATAAAGAGAGGTATAAAGGCTTACAGGATGAGACAAATTTTCTTGCAGTCTGAACCTCTCAATTACTGACAATATTCTAGATATGAACCAGTAGTACTGATTAATAGACGTACTTCTGAAATGGAAAAAAAAAAAAAAAAAAAAAAAAAAAAAAAAGAAAGTTTAAAATAAAGTCCAATAATAATAATAATAATAATAATAATAATAATAATAATAATAATAAGGGCACAAAAATAACAGTAATAATATTAAGAACAACAGCAATAAATTCCCATAAAATAAAGATAAAAGAACTGGAAAGTATTTTCTACATAATCTGAGATAAATTCAATGAAGTGGCTTTCAATCACCCGCACTGCGAAGGCGGATGATGTTACCGTTCGGCCACCGAGACAATCATGTAGGAACGTACACACGTTCATGCATAAACAGATTCCGACGTAAACCCCCACACAAACATACATATATACATACATGCATACATGCATAAAATCTGAAACCTTGCAGCTGACACAGTGTGGTTAACTGTTTCTCACATGTTATGTCCAGATGTTTTATCTAGACATTCTCAATCTTTCTGTATGTATATATATAAGATTTGTGAGAAGTTCTGAAACATTTCAGTGTCTCCGCTCTGGGCCTCTGACAAACATGTTCAAACTATTTACTTATATTCTGTTTATATCTTGTACAGTTTCCTGTTTCGGTACACACAAATCCTCCATACACTCACTTCTAACTCAGATCGCAGAAAAGGTTTCAGAAAGTCAGATAAACTCTGGTGAGGATGCAGGGATCTATAAAAATACGATTTCTGTTCACGTACCACCTTCAATGGTGCTTTCCGAACGATCGAGAGGACATTATGACGATAATGAAGTTTTCTTTTCGTTCTGGATTCTTGTACCTCTTCTCGAGGCATCCATGTACAGCGACACACGATACGTAACTTCAGAACAACTTTTTTCAGCTTTAAACGTTTTTCAGAAAGCACATGATCGTAACTGTCCGTATAACACCTCGATTTGTTACTTCCATTACCAGATTTACAACAAAACGGCCGAGTGGTGGGTGGGTTATAATCCTAACAGTAAACTCAATTTCTCTGAAATTCTTTCTGAAAACGACATTCGAAACTATCTGCAAGAGAAAGGTTTTCAAGAAACTGAAAGCTTGACGAAAGCAATCTCCAACAGGTAAGTAATACATTGTCTTATGTATTGTTTTATTAAAAAATATTTGGTATTAATTACTGTGGCTGTTGAAACAAGCAGGTACGACACTGGGACATCTTAGTTGCTGTGTGAACTTGTCAGTTAAAACATAGGCACACACGCATAAACAAAAATTATTTTTATGCCAGACAGATGTAAGAACCTCGGGCTGACTCTAAATAAACTCCTTTAGACATAATATTATATTATATTTTATAAATGAAAATGCATATTATACTATAATAACGAAATAAAGATAATTACTTCTTCCAGGTAATGTAGTCTACCGTGACAAAGCATGCATCGTGATTTATCTGAAATTCAAGCCGTATTTAGAAAAGATCATTCTATTGTTGACCATATTGTCACGTAATATTTTCTCAGTGAATTATTAAGAACTAGAAAGAAAAAATATACTGAATCTTTATTTATTTCCGTTTCTGCGTGGATTCGTGTACCTCTTCTTCAGTTGGATCGTGAAAAACGATATAAGAGATAAATATTTTAAACTTGTTCACATTAAATGTACCGGACCAATTATCCGGCGTCTTGAAAACAGTTGCGTATCGTCAGTTTTCTTTGTGTTTTTAATTTTAAAATGTTTATGCCTAATTTTTTACGTATTTAGATGCCTTGGTACCAGAAAACCGGAAAAATCCAGAAATCCGGAATGCCTGAGGCCCCAACGAGTGCGGATAATTGGTCCGGTACCTGTATACCAATATATTTAAGTAATCTGTGACTGTAAAAGATATTTACAAAGATAAAAATGTCCATGTCGTATAGAGGCTCGAGGCATGGAGAAATATTTTTATTTTTTCTTAACGATCTTGAAGATATTTTCAAAAGGCATGGCTACAGTGGAATTAATTTCTTCAAAATCTTACCTAATATTGAAATGGAATAAAAATTGTTGCAAAACATATCTAAAGCATCTTGTTACAGACTGTTTAGAATCAAATACTGTGTTGGAGACATATTTAAGAAATCATGACTGAAAACACTGGTTAACATAATTACATTTTGGACTGACATATATCTGTTTGTTCAGTGAAAAATGCAGATGGAAAAATAATAAATGTTTAGCAAGTGGAATATATTCTCTGTGTAGAAATACTGAAAATGTAGTTATTCCTTAGAGCTGAAAGATTTCTTCCAAATTGTATTGCCAATATACAACAAACGTTTAAATGCTTAAGATGTGCTATTTGATTATAAAAATGCTGTTGTTGAAAGTAAGCTGGTTGTTTTCTCGAACAACAACAACAATTGTTTTTTTTAATAATAAATAAATAAATAAATAAATATGAATATAGATGTCCTAAGGGTAACATATTAGTTTTTATGATTTGTATTTCATGTGCATACACTCGGTTCATATGTAAATACAAGTACACATCTGTAAATGTAAATACATAATGTGTTTACACATTCAAATGTTTGATGTACATCATTACTGCATTCAGTCGTTTCATCTTCTCTGTTTTGTCAGTATATTTGTCCAGTTACGTCAAATGCTGTTGAATCACAAGTACACATCTGTAAACAAAGTTCAGTTCAGTGATCCGTTTCTTTATCGTTTTGTTTCCCTACCTCTGTTCACAGCCCTCATGGCTTTGATCTGGCGTTCGCTTCATTGAAGATGCTTGTACCGTGAGCCTGCTGTGGGCAGTTATGTCCGGATGAAGCTACAGTATAGTTTAGTTTAAATTATTAATTCATCTCAAAAATGAAATAAATACAAATTTTTTTAAAAATGTTATTAACTGAACATAGTCTCTGAACAGCCGTTGACTTATTCAGTGTAATATTTTCTTTTTCTTGTCTTGTTTTCTTTTCATTTTTTTTGTTTTTGTTTTTTCGGTATAGCAAAAACCATATTTTCATAGAATTGCAGTCAGACTAAAAAAATATAAATTTGTATTTATGTTCTGTAAATTAGTTTGGATCACCCCGAATGTAATCTTAACATGAATATATACTGTGGCAGTCATTCCTCATTAGATATGTATAAATCACACACACACACACACACACACACACACACACACACACACACACACACACAAAAAACAACACGATTTGTATGCTAGACAGATGTAAGAACCTTGGGCTGACTCTAAATAAACTCCCATAGACATAATATTATATTATTTTTTTTATAAATGAAAATAATATATTATACTATAATAACGAAATACAGATAATTACTTCTTCCAGAAAATGTATACTGCTTCGACAAAGCATGCATCGTGAGTTATCTGAAACTCAAGCCGTATTTACAAAAGATCATTCTATAGTTGACCATATTGTCAGGTAATATTTTCTCAGTGAATTATTAAGAACTAGAAAGAAAAAATATACTGAATCTTTATTTATTTCCGTTTCTGCGTGGATTCGTGTACCTCTTCTTGAGCTGGATCGCGAAAAACGATATAAGAGGTAAATATTTTAAACTTATTCACAGTAAATGTACCGGAACAATTATCCGGCGTCCCGAAAATTGTTTATGTGTCGAGTCGCCACAGTTGCGTATCGTCAGTTTTCTTTGTGTTTTTAATTTTAAAATGTTTATGCCTAATTATTTACGTATTTTGATGCCTTGGTACCAGAAAACCGGAAAAATCCAGAAATCCGGAATGCCTCAGGCCCCAAGGAGTGCGGATAATTGGTCCGGTACCTGTATACCAATATATTTAAGTAATCTGTGACTGTAAAAGATATTTACAAAGATAAAAATGTCCATGTCGTATAGAGGTTCGAGGCATGGAGAAATATTAACACCTTTTCTGTTCTTGTTTTTTCTTAACGATCTTGAAGACATTTTCAAAAGGGATGGCTGTAGTGGAATTAATTTCTTCAAAATTTTATCTAATAATGAAATGGAATAAAAGTTGGAGCAAAACGTATCTAAAGCTTCTTGTTACAGACTATTTTCAATCAAATACTGTGTTGAAGACATGTTTAAGAAATCACGAGTGAAAACACTTGTTACCGTAGTTATATTTTGGACTGTCAAATCTCTGTTTGCCCATTGAAGAAAGGAGATGGAAAAAAATAAATGTGTAGCAAGTTGAATATATTCTCTGTGTAGAAATACAGAAAATGTAGTTATTCTTTAGAGCTGAAAGACTTCTTCCAAATATTATTGCCAATATACAACAAACGTTTAAATGCTTAAAATATGCTATTTGATTATAAAAAATATTGTTGTTCATAGTAAGCCGGTTGTTTTCTCCAACAAAGAACCACAAAAACCCACAAAAAACCCAATATATATATAATAAATAAATAAATAAATAAATAAATAAATAAATAAATAAATATGAATATAGATGTCCTAAGGGTAACATATACATTTTTATGATTTGTATTTCATGTGCATACACTCGGTTCATATGTAAATACAAGTACACATCTGTAAATGTAAATACATAACGTGTTTACACATTCAAATGTTTGATGTACATCATTACTGCATTCAGTCGTTTCATCTTCTCTGTTTTGTCAGTATATTTGTCCAGTTACGTCAAATGCTGTTGAATTACAAGTACACATCTGAAAATAAAGTTCAGTTCAGTGATCCGTTTCTTTATCGTTTTGTTTCCCTACCTCTGTTCACAGCCCTCATGGCTTTGATCTGGCGTTCGCTTCATTGAAGATGCTTGTACCGTGAGCCTGCTGTGGGCAGTTATGTCCGGATGAAGCTACAATATGGTTTAGTTTAAACTATTAATTCTTCTCAAAAATGAAATAAATAAATACAAATTGTTTTTATTATTAACTGAACATAGTCTCTGAACAGCCGTTAACTTATTCAGTGTAATATTTTCTTTGTCTTGTCTTGTTTTCTTTTCATTTTTTATTTTTTATTTTTTTATTATTATTATTATTATTTTTTTTTTGTATAGCATAAAGCATATTCTCATAGTATTGCAGTTAGACTAAAAAGATATTAATTTGTAATCGTATTCTGTAATTTAGTTTGGATCACCCCGAATCTTAACATGAATATATACTGTGGCAGTCATTCCTCATTAGATATCTATAAATTACACACACACACACACACACACACACACACACACACACACACACACACACACACAATAGCGCTAATGAGGTTTTATCACAGTCGTCCATCGACTTAAAAGTCCGGTTGCCAAACCCCAGATTTTTGGCGAACCTTGCAATACAGTACAAAGTTTTTTTGCTGTTTCTATACCTCCGAGATGTGCTCTTTAAGAATCTGAATGATGCCACTCTGTCATCCTTGGGCAATCCGCACAATATGCAAATTAAGGCCGCCATTACTGAAAATCTCGTTTTCGTCAATATCTCAGTAACTACACATGGTATCAAAATAATTTTGGTGTCTATACACATGTTTTTAGGGGTAAAGAATCAGATTAAACCATTACAGTATTGATCACACCAATATTTTCTGCAAAATATGCAAAAATCAACTTCAGTGTATATCCGAGTCGTTATAGAACATCCCCTTTACTTATGGTGATGCATGTTGCCATTACTGATTTGACTCAGTCCTCAAACAAGTCACTTTCAACAACATTGTCACAGTCATTCCGGTGTGCTCATCTCGGCAGTGTGCTTCTCCGTGACATCCACAAAACATTGTGCATGGCAAGTGAGCTTGTATAGCATCCACACATTGCTGTCGAACAGGGTGTATCCGTAGTACAACCACACCTTATTATTTCCAGCACCTCCGGTGGAGCAACACTAATGTTTGGTTGCAATGTTACTGGGATCAAGCATCTAGTGCGTTCGTCACGTTCCCATCCGAACTCGACAGGATCTAATGCTGGAGGTTCTGAGTTGAGAGCTGATTTCCAAATGGCAGTCTGAATGTGCGCCCGCTTTACGTTCTCTTCGAATGCCTCTTAGAAGGTGGAAGTGACTTAAGCTCTGGAGCCTTTGTCAAATTTTTTCTACCCATCCTTCGCGACCAGACTTCTCCACGGACCTCAGACATGTTCGATGTCACCAAGCTTTTGACCCCGTAGCAGGCAGCCATGAATGTTGTCGCTTCTTCAATGATGTCATTTACACCACTCTTAAGGACTTTGATGACGGTGCTTTTTCCTACTCCGAAGGACTGAGCCACGGTGTCACAGCCTGAGAGGGAACGGGCGGCTGGCAGTTGTGAAAGCAAGTGTCCATGTTCACTTGCAGTTGCCCCAATGTCTATAGTAGTTCGTTCAGCTCTTGGTCCTTCCATTGTAAGACGACAGGTCAGGTTCAACTTTGCGTAGAAGTGCAGCAGGAGGACAAAAACGTCTGTGTCCTCAAATGCGATGTTGACTCTTTTCACGCCACTTTCAGCTGCCTTAACCATCTGCTGTATGATTATTACATCCACTTCTTCATGGCAAGTCGTGAGATCTTCCCTACGGAAGACAATGCCATCCTGAATTACAACTGGTACAGAGTCAGCAGAGGTAATGACCAGACTGTGTTCATTCGGCTCGTCCTGTGCTTTCTGGATCAAATTCTGACATATCAGAACTATGACCTGTACCTTATTCTCAGTAACTGTAAGGACAACCTTCTGGGGTGGCAATGGAGTATGTAACTGCAGTTTGTGTCGTCGGCTCGCTTCGTCACCAGCTCGAGCTGCCCGCGTTCCACTTTTAATGCTGAAGTCGAAGTAGCGATCAAAGATCCGGTTTGTGTCCTGGCTTTCCACCCTTTTCATCACATTCCTCGTGAAGCCGTTGACAAAATCTGCCACAGTTCCTTGATTAGGCCAGTTTATAACCCAAAGGATAGCACAGCCATCCAGTATTTCTACCTCTGATTTCTCAACAAAACGCTGGGACACAGTCACCTGCAGATTCTTCTTCAGCGTTGATTTCGTAGTTGCGATCCTCATTTTGCCTTCATCATCAAACATTGAGGTAGGCAAGGACAGTTTTGATATCAATGTTTCGAGACTGTTGCAACCCTAGTATCCGTGTCATACACATTATTCTTCCCAACCCTTACTGCCTTTCTCATCTCTGCCATGGTCAACACCAACTTGGATAAGGATGCATTAAATCCGCCAGGCCAGCTCTTTTCAAATGACACAAGTTGACCATTCCCAATATCCACTGCGTCACGTGCGTTCACCGTTTCAGGTGCAATCCGACCAGTAACGACATTGATCAAACCAGCGGGATGACCAGTTGGATCCAGGGGATCAATGCAAGTCAGAAGTTTATCTCGTATCTTGTCCCTGTCCTTGGCATCCGAAATGATGCGTGTTGGCTTCTCTTCTTTATGACTCGTCACCTCCCTCTCCCCACTGTCATCGGACATGTCCGCGATATCTTGAACGATCATGCTGCAGGTGTGCATACTGTATGCCCATCGTTTTAGTGTTTCGGGCTTCAGGGTTATGCCTATGATTCCATTTGGACCATGCCCGTAACGCATGAAAGTTGTCTCTATCCACATGTCGGACCAGATCCCGTTCCAGAGTCCCGGCTTGTGACGCATGGTGTGTTCACCTCTCATGAAGCTCTGAAGCACTTCAGGCGGGAGATGCTTCATTGTACTCAGGTAGTACAACCCATATCTCGCGTAGTTGAAGTGAGCAGAGGCCAAAAAGTATGGCATCATTTGCTCTACTGCCCAGAGGTGGAGTGGCCAGTCTGCCTCTCGTTTCGCCCGCACGAAGACCATCACGATGAAGACGGGTTGATGACTGTGACAATGTTGTTGAAAGTGACTTGTTTGAGGACTGAGTCAAATCAGTAATGGCAACATGCATCAGCATAAGTAAAGGGGATGTTCTATAACGACTCGGATATACACCGAAGTTGATTTTTGCATATTTTGCAGAAAATATTGGTGTGATCAATACTGTAATGATTTAATCTGATTTTTTACCCCTAAAAACATGTGTATAGACACCAAAGTTATTTTGATACCATGTGTAGTTACTGAGATATTGACGAAAACGAGATTTTCAGTAATGGCCGACTTAATATGCCTATTCAGCACAAAATATTGGTGTGATCTTGACTGAAATGTTTTAATCTGATTCTTTACCCCTCAAAACATGGAGATAGACACCAACATTATTTTGATACCATGCATAGTTACTGAGATATTGACGAAAACAAGATTTTTAGTAATGGCGGCCTTAATTTGCATATTGTGCGGATTGCCCAAGGATGACAGAGTGGCATCATTCAGATTCTTAAAGAGCACATCTCGGAGGTATAGAAACAGCAAAAAAACTTTGTACGGACCGCAATGCACGCTTATCGGTCCCTGCCACCGGACTATAAGGCAATTTTCAGCTGTTGAAACTCTACTACTTACTCTATAATTAAGCTTCAAATAACTGATTGATACATGAATAAAATAACTTTGAAACAGTGGTGAGCCGGGTAGATGGATAGACGGGTAGGAGGGAACAGAGGTATCATGATAGTTTTGTGGATAGTTCGATGGATGGATGGATGGATGGATGGATAGCTGTGCGAATGTGTGTTCGACAGATTTTTTTTTTCTTAATTTTTAGGTTATTGTCTGCTTATTCACATTATCTGTAATAACAGCATAAAACGGTTGAATTCCCTCCACTAAATCAAGCTTAGTTATATGTAATAAAATAACAGAGGTCGTGAATCTGTTTTGAAAACGTATGCTTAATGTACTGTTGTAGTTACTAATGCCACTGCTGCTGCTATGACTGCTACTACTAATACTGCTACTACTACTACTACTACTACTACTACTACTACTACTACTACTACTACTACTATAGGTTTACGGGGTTACTCATACTACTTGTGCTATTTTTACTACAACTACAACTTCACTTTGCTATTACTACTGGTTTTGGAGGTATTCATTTCGCTTTCCAGACTGTTAAAGCAATTTAACATAAATATATAAATAAAAAAACCAATTATTAGAATGTTTTATTTATTCACACACACACACACACACACACACACACACGCGCTTTCGCACGCATAAACACACATACACAAACACACAGGGAAATTGTAATTATAGAAGAAATTTAAAGTTAAATGATTCTTTTAAAAGGAAAAAACCCATGTGCCTCTCAAACACGCACGCACATACATACAAATTTAAACACATTAATTCTTTCATTAATACTAACACTATTGTTACTGCTACAATTAATAAACTCAATCAATCAATCACAACAATAATAATATCATTCTTTTCTTCAGGATATTTCAAGATACATTTATAGATCTAGGAGGTGATTTTGATACGACATCAGCAAATCTGGCAGTGGGAAGTCTTCTCGAAGAAATGAAAGAAATGTTTCCAGAAAGCCGCAAATACTGGAACAACGGAAATTCCAATTTAACTTCTGTTACCGATAGTCTGAAAAAATATCCTTATCAACCTTTTGTCTCTGACGTCAGGAACGGGACGTCACCGACATCATATTACATCATGCGTCACTTCCTGCAAGAAGCAGAGTATAATGGCAATGACGTCAGTATTTTTTCTACGTGGGTGAGTATTACAATAACAGTAGTATTAGAAGTATTAGTGCTGACCCAGAAGAAACAGTAATAGTGTATGTATAAGCTGGCTCTGGTAGTAATATTGAAGGAATTAAAGAAATATCTGATAGCCTATTTATAAACAAACATTCTACCACTATTATACTAATATTGCGACTAGTACTATCACAACACTACTAGTATCATTATATTAATGTTACTACCATTACTTGCGCTATATTACTACTATTATAACCACTACTTGTACTATTACACTATTACTGCTATCACTACTACCACTACTACTATCAGTACCACTGATATAACTACCACCACCACTACTACCACTACCACTACCACTACTCTATTATTATCACAACTAATACTACTACAACAACTACTACTACAACAAGTACTACTACTATTACTACTACTACTACTACTACTGCATAGTACATGGTTTGATAAATGCACATTTTTCATTCTTTACAAAATTTACTATTATAGGCGACTAATGAGGATGAAGCTAACTGGCTTCGTTCCCATGGCAAACCGTCCGTCTTTACAGTGAGCAACGTCGACATTGCAGTTTGTGTCAACATCATTTACGGAGTTACGGCGTCCGTATTGACCGATTTAATTCCTGCGGAGATGTTGGATGATCCGGATTTACAGGTTATTATATAAATTTGTTTCTTTCCAAAATATTTAAAGGAACTGGGGACGTAATCTAAATAAATACTTAAAAACTGATTTTAGGAAAGATAGTAGATTTTTAAATTTTTTTAAATTTTTATATTTTTGTTAAATGGATCGTCTATCCCTTTTCAGGTAAAAGGGTACTTCTAGTTGTACGAAGAAATAATCAAAGATTATTCTGTTTACTTCCTAATCTGTCGTTTTTTCATTTTTTTCCCAATCTAAACTTAATTAATGAGTATAATAGAATACAGTGAAAAATTAACTGTACGTGGCCATGTTTCTATATTCGTGACCGATTGCCTTTGGGATGTTATTATTATTATTATTATTATTATTGTTGTCGCAGTTGTTGTTAGCGTTGTAGTTATTATTATTACTATTTATAAATACCAGGGATTATATTAAACTATTTCATTTCGTATTTTTCTTTTCTAGATGTTGTATCTCAACTCCACAGCATTTATAAAACATCAGATTTTAACTCACTTTTCTGGACGACCAGATCTTGCGATGAGGTATTATGCATCTGTTAATCAGTTCTACTGGTTCACGTCTAGAATATTGTCAGTAATTGAGAGATTCAGACTGCGAGAAAATCTGCCACATCCTGTAAGTTTGTACACGTCTTAAATAATGTATACTAGAATTGATGAAAGACTTTCTCTCTCTCTCCGTTCATTCAAATACTAAGTTATTTCATAAAGTCTTTCTACATTTTTAGGCAATTGTTGAGGTCTATGATTCAATGAAAGAGGCCCTGAGAGGTCAGGCAACGCAACACATATTATCGCTCGTTAAACCCGGTGACAACTCAGATGAAATCTATTTCGACGGTGTTCTAGGAAATTTAACAACGGTAAAATAATTTAAATATTTAAAATAATACAGCTTGCATCTGTCTATACCTGGCAACCAGTATCTTGCTGTGTTCAATGATGTCTGCAAAAATGTTATTTGACGACACAAAGGTTTTTCGCAGTTGCTAAAATGATTTGAATTTATCTGTTATTTCACTTTTTACATGTTTTGTTTTGAAATAGCCAGCCATATTGTGTGCGTGCATTTGTGTGTTTGTATGAGCGCTCTCGCCCGCATCCTCGTGTCTGTATTTTGAAAGCTCGTAATTGTACTTATCTTTCTATATACATATTTGTTAAATATTACAATAATATTCAGTTACACTGTACATTATACCACATCTTAAAATATCAACCATAATTAACGCAGTTATGTTATATTTAACTATCAATGTACTTCAGAATACTGACGTAGACGACCGACTGTCGATGACGTCAGTTACTTTGAATACGTTGATGAACATTTGGACTGTCTACGATACAGAAAATAAGACGTTGTCGTGGGTGAAAAGTAAGTTTACAGTTTATACAATCCTGTGTTTCAGTCCTATCTAGCAAATGCAAATCTAATCAGCCCTTAGATTTATTAACTCAAAAATTTATTGATAAAGCATTCATATAAAGAAATGCTCAATTCGGCCAATAATAATAATAATAATAATAATAATAATAATAATAATAATAGTAGTAGTAGAAGTAGTAGTATTAGTAGTAGTACTAGTAGTAGTAGTAATGGTAATTATATGGTGATGATTATTATGATGATAATGAAATACCAGAACCTTACCAAAACAAAACAAAATAATAATAATTAAAACAAAAATAAAAATAAATAAATAAATAAAATGAAATGAAAAGAAACATAATAAAATAAAAAAAAATAAAATAAAATAAATGAAATGAAATGATATATATAAAAAAATAAATAAATAAATAAATATTGAGACAACATTCAGAACGATGGAAAGGATTCTTTTTTAAAATAAAATGTTCAGTAAAATTTAATATGACTCATTACATGACTAAATATTCTAAAGACGGTCAGTGATCCCAGGCCTCGCTACCACAAAAACATTTTAGTTTTCATGTCAAACACATTAATTATTTCTAATTTTACTTTTTACTACTCAGAATTACGTGTCAATATATTTTAAGTTAGGCAGCACAAACATGAAATGTTTTCTTTCAGACACGCCTTCTCATGTTAAACAGACAGTGACGTCTGGATGTAGATGGTTGGAGAAAAATATCTTTGGAAGTCAGTACAAACACGAAAACGCCTTCTTTCTGACAGGCTCACCAACCCCGGATGTAAATATAACTTACCATTATGATGTGTAGAAACAACAACAGCAACAACAACAACAACAACAACAACAACAACAACAACAACAACAACAACAACAACAACAATAATAATAATAATAATAATAACAACAACAATAACAGTAATAATAATAATAATAATAATAATAATAAAGATGATGATAATGATGATGGTGATGATGATTACTTTGTTAATGATAATGCTAGAAGGTTGTGGGCTTAGAATGGATATCGTTGTAGAGGAAAGGTTGGAAAAGAAAATTAGATCATATGATGGTCTGTAATAATTTGCATATAGATTATATATATCAGTTATTTAATTCATAAATGCTTTCAGGATTCAAGATGCTGGTATCCTTCCAGTCGACTGCAGTATATGAATGGAACAAAACTATCATATAAAGGAGACTTTCCAGAAGAAACCTTCTTAGGAGCAGTCGAAGGCGTCATTCCAGAAAACGAATACGAAGCCATGTTGAACGAGAAACACTTTGGTGTGAAGACGCCACGCAAGTTCCGTGGAATGGAAGAATCGTTTCACGTTTATTGGTCATCTGAGGCGTACACGTACGCCACTGCATTACTAGCCTTGACTCAGTTCAGTGTCGTTCAGGACTAATCGTTAAAGTTGAACCCATCAGGTTCACAGATATACAGTCAGACAGATGTTTTACATAATTTCTGCGCGAATTTTTATTTGTTTATTTATCAATAATGTTTCACACACGCACACACACACACACACACAGAGACAGACACACATACTCACATTAAAACTTTATTTGTGGATATTTTTGATTTTCTCTACTCACACTGACAAGAATTAACAGGATTCCTTTTCGCTACTTCTGTGAGTCTAACAGTTTTTCTCTGACAATTGTGTTTGGCGTACGTGAATTTTCAAGTTCAATTCAGGAAAATTGTATGAATATATTAGGTTTAAATTAGTCCTTGGAATAAAATGCCACCAGAAATTACGTGTAGCATTTTAACTTCGCATGGTTTAATGGTGATGTATACAAAGTATTCTGATTTATGATATTAACACGTTTTATATTAATGTCGATTTTTTTTGTCTGTATTTATAGTTTTCCCTCGTTATTAAACTGTATTGAATAATAATCGCAATACTTGTATTTTCTATCTTTCTAAAATACTTCATTCTTAAGTAATGTGTAGAACGAAAATGATTAACCATTATTAATTGTTTCTAACATTTGTACGTGTATAAAAATTGACTGTTGTTCATTATATATTTCGGTGTTGGAATTGTTGTTGTTGTTGTTGTTATAAAACTGTACTGGTGTTGTTACCATATTTCTAAAACAAAACCTGTTTGTTTTTAGATTTATAAATGTTTAAACACCTACAAGAATAAAATTTAGGTGTAATATGATTTTGTCTAGGAAATACTACTTATTTTCATATTCGCTCGTGTAACGTAACAAAATATGTCTTCATTATGTATTAATAAATATATTATATTTGCTCTAATGATTTTTTTTTAAAGACTTTCTCTGTATGTATGTATATATGTATGTATGTATAATAATAATAATAATAATACAGTTTGAGAATCGTTTATATGAAATGCTTGAAACCGAAAATGTTTCGGTTTTTGGAATGAATATAGAGAGTTAGCGAAAAATTTGGATTGAAGTCTAAATACGAAATTCATTCTAACATAAAGCTTAACAGTCTAGAAGATTTTTTGTATAATATTTTAAATAATTTTGTGCACATGACAACGACGATGACTTTCAGTACCCCAAAGTAAAAATTCCTTAAGTGGAGTCAAATTGTCAAGAATCTGATTATTAATTTTTACTGTGATAGGATCAAACTGTAAAATAAATAACAGACAAAATTTCCACGACAGTCAGGAAGGACGTCGGTTCCCTCCCCCCATCATAAGCTGTTCCTCGTTTGTCTTCCTTTCCCAGTATGAGCACTGCACTGTACAGAGAGTGACGAGTTCTGATACCTGCCCTAACACAGACTTGCGATGGAATTGACGATAACATGCTTGTGTTCTCTACAGATGAGCAAACTGTAGCTCTAATGGATGCAAAATCCATCATAATGAACGGAGCTTTCTCTTCTTGCCCAGCATTGTTAAACCAATTACATATCAACCATGTATGTATCCTCTTGAGTTTGCTCTTCTTCCCGACAAACAGAGAATAACTTACAGTAGACGTTTCAGTTTCTTGAAGAATCTTAATAATTAAACCGACCTCTTTCTCCAGTTAAAGTTCAGATTGCAAACTGAAACTGAATTTCCATAAGCTGAGGTGAAATGATGCTTTTTTTTCAGTTAATTCAGTAGACGATGACGCCAGATTTCTTTTGATTTTGTGGAGCCATCATCTGACAGCTGGCCCCAGAACAAACAATAATCTGGAGGGTTTTCATTCCCGAATAAACCGGTCAGTTCAACTTCACCATCCAAACATATACACATTTATAGAACTGATAAAAGGAATAGAAACATCAGAATACAAAACAGACTCGTGAGACTGCAGTTACGGCTAACCCTTGGCCAGGAAACACCCATACAGTTCTTGGATGCCGTTGGACATCTTCTAAAATTAGGACTAAAAATACTTCAAATGGACATGTCAAAAGTCTAGTAATAAATCTAATTTTATATAATCTTTTTCTGTGCTCTGTATTTAGTTGTATCAGACAGTTCCATTATTTACTACTTATATTGTTCGAGGTAAACGGCAGGTCATCAGTAATGCGCTCAACCGCATCTTATGTTGTTTTAATGCGTCTGCGTTACGGGACGTCTGTCTTTTTCAAAGGACACCAGGACGTCGGTATTAAAATGGCTGGGTAGTTCAATACCCTTAGAACGGCTCTGCATACGCGATACAGTTAATTCAGATGGCCAGATTTTATAGTTTCTGAAGCGATATTCTTCACTAATTTCTAAATATGTTTTTGGAAACCATGTACTACTTATAATAAAGAAAACAAAAGAATTATAGAAATGAATATATAAAGTAACTTTAGTCTTATTTTAAAATTTTATTGACATCATATTACATCATGCGTCACTTCCTGCAAGAAGTAGATTATAGTGGCAATGACGTCAGTATTGTTTCTTCCTGGGTGAGTATTATAGCAGTAGCAGTAGTACCTACAGAATGAAGGAATTTAGCATCAGTAAATAATTTATAAATACAAAGAAGGTAAAGAAGATTATGATAAGAATAATAGCATAGGTAATAGTAGTACTTCTAAAGTAGTAATGTTGTTGTTCTACTAATATTAGAAAAATGAAATGGTTGCTCTCATTTCAAATATAGAATATATTTTAAATACTAATACATAATTTTTAAACAGAACTCGAAACCAGTTTCCAGCTTTCTTGAAAAATGTCTTTCATTCTTCTAGAAGTGTCAAAACATCTATAGTGTACTGTTAATTTAATAAATGTACATTTTTCATTCTTTATACAATTTTCTATTATAGGCGGCTAATGAGGATGAATCTAACTGGCTTCGTTCACATAACAAACCGTTCTTCTTTACAACTAACAACGTCGACATTGATGTTTGCGTCAACGTTATTTACGGAATTACGGCAGCCATTTTGTCTGGTTTACTTCCTACGCAGACGTTGGATGATCCGGAATTACAGGTTATTATACAAATTTTAATAAAATAATAATAAATAAATAAATAAAATAATGTAATGAAGTAAAAAAGACTTTGTGCCTGGATGTGTTGCTGTTGCTGAACCTTTGCTGTCACGTGATACTTAAAATCCTCAAACAGCACTTCTCAGATAGATCTGATCTCTTTGAGGGATTCTGTACATTATTCAAGTAACTGAGGGTTAGTAAACTATTTGAGACGTAGTGTTCAGCGTACTTTGTTTTAAATACAACTGCTCTATGAACAGACTATTAAAAAAGAAAGAAGAAAAAAAGAAAGAAGAAAAAAAGAAAGAATTAAAATACAAAGAGAAAAAATAATAACATAAAAAAAGGCAGCTGATTATCTATCTTATATCAGATGCCTAATAAGTAATTCTATATCGCTGGGTAACAGGAATAAAGAAAGTTAAACAAATTTAAATAACTTTTCCATTAATATCGGGAGACATTTAGACTGCAGTTATATTTCTTCATTAAACTACAAACTTTATTTTAAACTTTTTCTTTTTTCTTCATTACTTTATTTATTTTTCTCTTCAGAGGCTGTATCTCAACACAACAGCATTTACAAAACATCAGATTTTAACTCACTTTTCTGGACGTCCAGATCTTGGTTTGATGTATTTTTGTTCTGTTAATCAGTTCTACTGGTTCACCTCTAGAACATTGTCACTAATTGAAAGATTCAGACTGCAAGAAAATCTGCTACATCCAGTAAGTGTTTATTGTTTAAGGTACTAGAACTGATAATAAAGCTCTCTCTCTCTCTCTCTCTCTCTCTCTCTCTCTCTCTCTCTCTCTCTCTCTCTCTCTCTCTCTCTCTCTCTCTCTCTCTCTCTCTCTCTCTCTCTCTCTCTCTCTCTCTCTCTCAAAAGAAACTGTAGTACAACTTAACAAAGATAACCTCTTTTAAGAATCATGCTTATACGCATACACACACGTAAACATCACATTTGTTTTTAATTTACCCTTTTATCGAATATAAAATAGCACAGATAAAAAATTACGAAGTGTACTATCACATTTCAGTGTGTTTATTTAATTTGTTAGGTATCTTAATGTAAGACCATTTATATCTGTTCATCCAACCACTAAGTTATTTTTCATAATCTTTCTACATTTTCAGGGAATTGTTGAAGTTTATGATTCAATGAAAAAGGTCCTGAGAAATCAAGCAACGCAAGGCATATTATCACTCGTTAAATCCGGTGATAACTCAGATGAAATCTATGTCCTTCTTTACAACTAACGACGTCGACATTGATGTTTGCGTCAACGTTATTTACGGAATTACGGTGGCCATTTTGTCTGATTTACTTCCTCCGCAGGCGTTGGATGATCCAGAATTACAGGTTATTATACAAATTTTGATAATAATAATAATAATAATAATAATAATAATAATAATAATAATAATAATAATAATAATAATAATATTAAAATTAGGAACAAAACATAAATAAATGTAAAAATCTCCAGAATCCTTCTTTAACTAATGTACACTGAAAATAAAACGTAACTTACTGGTGACTAAAATTTTACTTGGCAAATTAATAAAGAAAAAAAACTTTGCTGCTGATGTTGAACCTATGCTGTCACGTATTATTTAAATACTCAAACAGCACATCTCACATAGACCAAAAATATTTGAGGGTTTCTGTACTTTATTCAACTAAATGAGGGTTCGTAAACTATTTGAGACGTAGCAATGCCAACTAGTGTTCACCATACTTTGTTTTAAATAACATTATTCTATGATCAGGTCATAAAAAGTAAAAAAAAACGGCAGCTGATTTTCTATCTTATAACCGATGCCGGATTATCTGTAAACAGTTTCATTTTATTTATTTATTCTGCAGAAGTTGTATCTCAACACAACAGCATTTATAAAACATCAGGTTTTAACTCACTTTTCTGGACGACCAGATGTTGCGATGATGTATTATGCTTCTGTTAATCAGTTCTACTGGTTCATGTCTAGAATATTGTCAGTGATTGAGAGATTCAGACTGCGAGAAAATCTGACACATCTCTTTATGTCTTATCTTTAGGTACTAGAACTGATAATAAAGCTCTCTCTCTCTCTCTCTCTCTCTCTCTCTCTCTCTCTCTCTCGTTTTTCGAATCTGAAAACTCACAAAAGGGAAATAAATTAAAATAAAATATAATGAAACAACATTTTAATTTAAATTAAATAAACAACAAATAAAATTAATTCGGAATCTATGGGTACAGAACATTATGTTATTTCAGCTGCATTTCAAAAGTTGGAACACATAGTATGACGCATTATAAAAAATTTGTAAGTACAAGTGAAGTTTTGAATTTAAAATTTTTCGAATCTGCAAATGAATAAACAGATTTGGACACAGTTATAAAAAGGTTAGACTGAAAAGTTGGAACACATATTATGACGCATTATAAAGTAAGCTTTGCCAAATTTTCGATCCTGAAAACACACACACACACACACACACAAAATATGCTCGGTGTAAATGCTAATGTGTGTCTGAAATTAGCGATTTTCTGTTCACACACACACAACTGGACAAACACAGATCTGTGTCTGAATAATAATAATAATAATAATAATAATAATAATTATCATACAGGTTGAGATTCCTTTATCTGAAACGCTTGGAACCGAAAGTGTTTCGGATTGTGTGTGTGTGTGTGTGTGTGTGTGTGTGTGTGTGTGTGTGTGTGTGTGTGTCGTTATTTAAATTAGCTTGGGCTTTCTAATATATTAAAAAAGTGCTGAATAATTTTAATAAAGTGAAAGAAATACTAGCAATGCAAGAAAAACAAAAGTTAATTTAAGAGAAAAAGTATTCTTCTCACAGTGGCGCATTTAGAAACTGCAGTCCAGGAACGTGCAGAAATTATTTATTCATTTACTTATTTATTTATTTAAAAGAAAAGAAAGAGAAGTTTTTTTCCCTTTCAATACAGTACCAGGAGACATAGCCCTATTCGGAAATGGAGGTGCCTGGATAGAAACTTGTCTCACCGTAGACACATACGTTTTCAAAACCTGAACGCTGTATATAATATTGACGATTGTTAACACCTACGCAGATAACACTGATTAAAGTGTACTAATATAATGAGTGCCAGCATAAAAATATTTTTCGAAAATATTTTGATTATTATTATTATTATTATTATTATTATTATTATTATTATTATTATTATTACTATTATTTGCTTTGTTTCGGACCGCTTTTTGGATACGTTTCGGATGCAAAAACCAACGAATAAGATGGTTTGACTGTATTTAACTATCAATGTACTTTAGAATACTGACGTAGACGACCGACTATCGATGACGTCAATTACTTTGACTGCGTTGATGAACATTTGGACTGTCTACGACTCGGAACATAAGACCTTGTCCTGGTTGAAAAGTAAGTTAAACAATTTCTTTATTCCATTTTACATACGACAATTATTAACTATGTAATTACTCGTAAACGAAACAAAGTTAAATAAGTATTAAATAAATAAATAAATAAATAAATAAAGGATCACGGAAAGATTCTTTTTGATATGATTATTTCGACTATCGGTGACGTCAATTACTTTGACTGCGTTGGTGAACATGTGGACTGACTACGACACAGAGCATAAGACGTTGTCATGGTTGAAAAGTAAGTTTACGATTTGTATAATTTCACTATTACATATGTCAGATATGTAATTAATCAGCTCTAGCAGTTATTAACTATATAGTTACTCGTTATAATTGAAATTGGTTCAGGCAACGTCTGAAATCAGTTGATAAAGTTACAGTTTTGAAATGCAGGCTAGGAAAGACAGCAGGGATCGACGTTTTAAAATTTGGATTTATTTATTTATTTATTTAATTCGAAAATGCTTTCAGGATTCACGATGCTGGTATCCTTCCAGTCGACTGCAGTATATGAATTGAACAAGACTATCATATAAAGGAGATTTTCCAGCTGAAATCATCGTAGGAGCTGTTGAAGGCGTCATTCCCGAAAACGAATACGAAGACATGTTGAACGAGAAACACTTTGGTGTGAAGACGCCACGCAAGTTCCGTGGAATGGAAGAATCGTTTCACGTTTATTGGTCATCTGAGGCGTACACGTACGCCACTGCATTACTAGCCTTGACTCAGTTCAGTGTCGTTCAGGACTAATCGTTAAAGTAGAACCCATCAGGTTCACAGATATACAGACAGACAGACAGATGGTATTTATAATTTCTGTGCGAATTTTTATTTAATTATTTATTTATAAATAATTTTTCTCGTAAATTAACTTTTGTTTTTCTTGCATTGCTAGTATTTCTTTCACTTTATTAAAATTATTCAGCACTTTTTTAATATATTAGAAAGCCCAAGCTAATTTAAATAAACACACACACACACACACACACACACACACACACACACACACACACTGTCGTTCAGGATTAATCACTAAAGTAGAACCCGTTAATCAGTTGGGTACATAGGCAGACAGATAGATAAATGCTGTTTATGATTCCTAAACTAACTGTTATTTATTTATTTGTCAATAATTGTTATTTTTGTTTTACTTTCGTCTTCCCTGCTTTGATATTATTAGGTATACTTTGTTAGTATGGTTATAATATATTATAACGATATATTTTAAATTGATAAATATCATACGCGCAGATATTTCTGATTTGCTGTACTCAAGCGGGCAGGCAAGAATTATAAAATTTTCTTTTCGCCAATGTCTCGGTGTCTCAAGTACTTTTCTGATTACTTGACTGCTGCCTTCATCTCCTATACTTTTACCTATAAGAGCCGACTGGAATTAGAAAAGAAAAAATGTGTTTCTAGTAGAAGTACAAGTGAAACTTTGAATTTTCAGACTGTGTTTTAGTTTATTTTTTAATTATTTTAGTTTATCTAGCGCAAACAAATAATTTTACCAGATTTTGCTTCACATATCAATGCAAATACACTTTGCAAAGTTATGAAAACAATTAGACTGAATGTTTGGAATACACAGGTTATCAGCTTTGTCAGAGACAATCTTGCTTCGTAATGGGTCAAATTTTCGATTCTGAAAGCACGCACACCCATACACACACACACACACATGCACAATAAAAAACACGCTCGGTGTAAATGGTAACGAGTGTCTGAAATTAGCGATTTTCAGTTCATGACTAAATACGTATAAAATTTCCAACTTGATCTTTATCAGCTCCGTTAAAATTGTATTTGATTGTAAAAACTGTTATCTGTGTCTGAATAATAATAATAATAATAATAATAATAATAATAATAATAATAATAATAATAATAATAATAATAATACTTGTTCAGAATCCCTTCTCTGAAAAACTTGGAATCGAACGTGTTTCTGATTTTGGAATGTAACGAGTTAGTCAAAGATTTGCAATCAAGTCTAAATACGAATTTTACTTTAATATACAGCTTATACAAATTGTCTGCTTACACAAAATCAGCATAAAGAACAAGAAAAACAAACAATAAGAACCATTAATGAATATGTCATAATTTTTATTATTTTATTTATTTATTTATTTACTTATTTATTATTTTATTTCTAAGGACACTTGCAGATTTGTTAGTTCTCGACCCCATGTAAAATAAAGACATTTCCCGATTTTCGTAGATTCTCCGCCCAGGCTGCATTTTGTAAATTAACTAACATTGTCTTCGTGACTCACTAGCACAGTATAGAGAATGTTAAAGCATACGTTTCCACTTACGTAGAGTTTCAGAACACGATGCACCTAGCTAAGTCAGGAGAATTTATATATGTTTTGCACATACGGCGTATTTTGTGAAATACATATGTATGTGTGTGTGTGTGTCTGTGTGTGCGTGTGTGTGTGCGTGTCTGCAACATAACAGCAACAGCAAATACTGTCATTTTCATTCTGAATATTATTAACCCTATTGCTTTCAGTAAGCCAGAGTTAAAATTCCTTAAGATCGTTTTCTTCTCATTCGCACACGAATATTTGTTATTTTGATGTTTACTGGAAGGGCCGGCTCAAGGTACAGGCAGATCGGGCAATCGCCGTCTCATTCATTTGAGATCTTTAAAATATAAAGGGAAAATATTAAGTAATAATTAATATCAAAATGTTTAAATTCCTTAAGTGGAGTCAAACTGTCGACAATCTGATTATTAATTCCTCCTGTGATGGGATCAAACTGGTAAAAAGAACTGACAAAACGACTTTATGGTTCATGAAGCGATATTCTTCATTAATTTCTATACATTTATTGCAGCCTTGTACTACTTATAATAAATTAACAAAAAGAAAAAAAACATAGAAAAACGAAAGAAATATAGAAATGAAGAAAAAAAGGAAAACAATTTGCAATTTCTTCCATCCTCCACTCAGTGTGAATACCCAGTGAATGTAAAATAATAATAATAATAATAACAACAACAACAATAATACTAATCATAATGATAATAATGATGATGATGATAAACGTAATAATAATAACAAAGACAGGAGTGAAGTCATTACAAACACTTTTAAGATTCACACAGGCAGAGGAAAGAAAGACTGATCATTCTTGCCAGTGTGAGTAGAACAAATCAAAAATATTTTAAAAATTTGCTGAATGCTTTTAATCAATTGCAAGAAAAACACTGAGTAATATAAAGAGATAAATTATTGATAAATAAATAAATGAATAAATAAAAATTCGCGCAGAAACTATAAACATCATCTGTCTGTCTGACTATATCTGTGAACCTGATGGGTTCACCTTTAACGATTAGTCCTGAACGACACTGAACTGAGTCAAGGCTAGTAATGCAGTGGCGTACGTGTACGCCTCAGATGACCAATAAACGTGAAACGATTCCTCCATTCCACGGAATTTGCGTGGCGTCTTCACACCAAAGTGTTTCTCGTTCAACATGGCTTCGTATTCGTTTTCTGGAATGACGCCTTCAACAGCTGCTACGAAGATTTCATTTGGAAAGTCCCCTTTATATGATAGTTTTGTTCCATTCATACACTGCAGTCGACTGGAAGGATACCAGCATCCTGAATCCTGAAAGCATTTATGAATTAAATAAATAAATTATTATTATTATTATTATTATTATTATTGTTATTATTATTATTATTATTATTATTATTATTATTATTATTATTATTATTACTATTATTATTATTATTTATAGATATATATGTAAGTTATATTTACGTCCGGGGTTGGTGAGCCTGTCACAAAGAAGGCGTTTTCGTGTTTGTACTGACTTCCCAAGATATTTTTCTCCAACCATCTACATCCTGACGTCACTGTCTGTTTAACGTGAGAAGGCGTGTCTGCAAAAATAAAGCACAACTTACTGTTCAGTCCTGGAAAAACCATAAAAAAAAGCCAAAAGTAACAAATATACCCAGTAAAATTAATAATAATAATAATAATAATAATAATAATAATAATAATAATAATAATATGTGACATGAAAACAGCTAAAATGACCGGTATCCTCATACATGAATGAATGAGATAAAAGACGACATTACTGTCGTTCTCGAAATAGTCGTATCATTTCTTTTTTAAAAAAAAATCCTTTCCTTGAGTCTGCACGCTGATCGAAATCATTTCTTTATTTATTTAGTTAATACTTATTTTTCCTTCTTTATTTATTTAATTTATCTTTTTAATATTAAAATGAGCTTTAATCATTTTAAAATTTTAAAACGATAAAACTGTTATATATTTCTATTCATTGCATCTCTATCGTTACATACTATAATTATTGCAACAGTTACAGCTGATACTTTAATTTCTTTCAGTTTTCGGATTTCCAATATAAACAAGAGCTTTAGCAATCAATTTCAGACTTTGTCTGTACCAATTTCAATTAAAACGAGTAACTACACAGTTAATAATTGTAAGGACTGATTAATTACATATATAACAGTGGAATACAGAAATTGTATGAATTGTAAACTTACCTTTCAACCACGACAACGTCTTATGTTCTGTATCGTAGACGGTGCAAATGTTCATCAACGCAGTCAAAGTAATTGACGTCATCGATAGTCGGTCGTCTACGTCAGTATTCTGAAGTAAATTGATAGTTAAATATAACATAACTGCGTTAATTATTATGGTTCATATTGACAGATGTAATATAATTTAGATTATAACAGATTACTATTGTAATTATTAATAAAGATGTATATAGAACTATATGAGCTTCCGTCTCTCTCTCTCTCTCTCTCTCTCTCTCTCTCTCTCTCTCTCTCTCTCTCTCTCTCTCTCTCTCTCTCTCTCTCTCTCTCTCTCTCTCTCTCTCTCTCTCTCTCTCTCTCTCTCTCTCTCTCTCTCTCTCTTCCCCTTTTCTTGTTCTTATAACTATTTTTATTACAGTAGCTGAAGTTCCAAGGAGACCGTCAAAATAGATTTCATCTGAGTTATCAGCGGGTTTAACGAGAGATAATATGTCTTGCGTTGCTTGACCTCTCAGGACTTCTTTTATTGAACCATAGACCTCAACAATTGCCTGAAATTGTAGAAAGACTTAGTGTTTCGATCAACAGATATAAAGGGTATTAGGTTAAGCAGTCTTGCAAATTAATAAAACACTCTGACGTATCCTGTCGAAGTACAATTTGTAAATTTTAGTCTGAGCAATTTTATCTTTGACAAAAAGGTATTTGAAATTAAATATGATGTTTACGTCTGTGTATGTGTGTAAGCATGACTCTCGAAAGCGTTTATCTTTGTTCAGTTGTACTACAGCTTCTTTTGAGAGAGAGAGAGAGAGAGAGAGAGAGAGAGAGAGAGAGAGAGAGAGAGAGAGAGAGAGAGAGAGAGAGAGAGAGAGAGAGAGAGAGAGAGAGAGAGAGAGCTTTATTATCAGTTCTAGTACCTAGTAACTAAGACATAAAGAGAAGTATAAACATTTACAGAATGTAGCAGATTTCGTTGCAGTCTGAACCTCTCAATTACTGACAATATTTTAGACGTGAACCAGTAGAACTGATTAACAGAAGCATAATACATCATCGCAAGATCTGCTCGTCCAGAAAACTGAGTTAAAATCTGATGTTTTATATATGCTGTCGTATTCAGATACAACATCTGCAGAATAGAATAATTAAATTAAATCAAATAATAAATAAATAAATAAATAAATAAATAAATAAAATGAAATAATTTAAAATAAAGTACTACTATTTATAAATAATCCGGACTCGGATACAAGGTAGATAACCAGCGGCCCATTTCTTTCTTTTTATGAAGTAATCATTGAATAATGTTATTTAAAACAATGTACGGTGAACACTAACTGGGATTACTACGTTTCAAATACTTTACGAAACCTCAGTTAGTTGAATAATGTACAGAAACCCTCAAACACTATAGGTCTATCTGAGATGTGCTGTCTGAGGATTTTAAGTGTCACGTGACAGCAAAGGCTCAACAACAGCAACACCTTCAGACACAGAATTATTTTACTTCATTAATTTGCCCATTAAACTTTCAGTCACCAGTAACTTACGTTTTATTTTCAGTGTAGATAAGTTAATACATTTATTTACTTTTTATTCCTAATTTTATTTTTATTATTATTATTATTATTATTATTATTATTATTATTATTATTATTATTATTATTATTATTATTATTATTTATTTATTTATTTATTTTTTAATTTATTTATTGAAATCAAGAATTTGTATATTAACCTGTAATTCCGGATCATCTAATACCTCCATAGGAAGTAAATCAGACAAAATGGCTGCCGTAATTCCGTAAATAACGTTGACGCAAACAGCAATGTCGACGTCGTTAGTTGTAAAGAAGGACGGTTTGTTATGTGAACGAAGCCAGTTAGATTCATCCTCATTAGCCGCCTATAATAGTAAATTTTGTAAAGAATGAAAATAGATATTTTGACACTTCTGAAAGAATAAAAGACATTTTTTCCAGAAAGCTGGAAACATGTTTCAGTTTTATTTTTTAAAATATGTATCAGTATATGTAAATATGTTACATTTGTTATTATTATTATTTTCTTTGATCATCATCATCATGATTTTCTTCTTCTTCTTCTTCTTCTTCTTGTTCTTACTACTACTACTACTACTACTACTACTACTACTACTACTACTACTATTATTATTATTATTATTATTATAGTAGTAGTAGTAGAAGTAGTAGCTGTAAAATTAAAAGTTGCATTAACTGTAGTAGTAACCGCAGTAGTAGTGGTGATATTAGTAGTATCAATAGTACTTTCATTCGTAGTAATAGTGGCAGTAATATTAACATTTTTATATATAGATTATTAACTGATATTAAATTCCTTCATTCTACTACTACTACTACTACTACTATTATAATACTCACCCACGTAGAAAAAATACTGACGTCATTGCCATTATACTCTGCTTCTTGCAGGAAGTGACGCATGATATAATATGATGTCGGTGACGTCGCGTTCCTGACGTCAGAGACAAAAGGTTGATAAGCATATTTTATCAGACTATCGGTAACAGAAGTTAAATTGGAATTTCCGTTCTTCCAGTACTTGCGGCTTTCTGGAAACATTTCTTTCATTTCTTCGAGGAGACTTCCCAGTACTAGATTTGCTGATGTCGAATCAAAATCACCTGATAGATCTGTAACTGTATCTTGAGATATCCTGAAGGAAATTTTATTAAATAAGTAAACCCTATTAAATAAATTACTTTCCTGTCGTACTGTGTAATATTCCAAATACATAAAATATATTTTTAAACCGTTCATGTAGCAATTAATTGTTTAAAGTTTAATACACACTAAGCGGTACAGTTACAACATTGTTGTGGGTTCCTGAAGTCGATGGACGATTGTGATGGAACTCACTCGTCTCTTTTATATACCCAGGCCTGTATGCAACAGGGGGAGGAAAGGGGACTTACGCACCCCCATAATCTGCTGAGGTCGGTCCACGAATGAGTACAAAACAGCAACAACAAAAATAGTCCGAGCCTGTGTGTAGAAATGTGCTGCGTCGTAAATGACGTTGTTAAAGACACTAAGTTTATTATTCTCTCTTGCTAGTTTAACGCGACATTTAAGCAAACTTTCTGTTGTCCCTGGACCCACTAACCATCACCGGCCCTTTACGTCGTCGCTTTCGCATCCCCACCCAGTATAAAGTTCTGCGTGCCGGCCTGACACCTGAGTGTTTTCTAACGTTTTATATTACACCTTGGTAGCTAAATAATATTTTTAGAGCAATAATTGTTTTATATGCATATTTAAAGCAGTAGTGATCGCCACGTTTTATATTAATTATATGATTACAAAATTACTAAATTACATAACGTAATAAGGTTTAAAAATGTATTTATCTATCTGTCTATTTGTTTTATCTTTTTATCTAACTTAGTACTTTATTGCTGTTCGATTAATTATTACGATTTTAGTATAAAAAAATATATATATGAATAAATAAAAAAGTTGAATAATAGGCTGAATAAATTAAGAGTTTTTATTTAGAGTCAATCCAGAGCTTTTAGCAACACTTAAAAACTAAATATCAGTTATATAATGTTACGTATAAAAAAATGTTGAAGTTTATCTGTTTAATTTGTATGAACACAAGAACTTGGTTATTGAAAATGATTAATCGTTGTATCTTATTTAATTTAATAAAAAATATATATATACATTTTTTTTTTAATTTCTTCGTTTTGATTTATAACGTTTAAAACCTTGTTTTGCTCCAATCACTTGATGTAAGTTAGAACAGTATTAGACTAATAATTAGTATTACTGTCATTCACTCATTGTATTACTATCACGTATCTTTCACTGTTCAGTTTCCGTCGACTCCTTGCTAGCAGAGGCTAGATGCTGCTAACGACTATTAAACCAGGTATGGAACTAAACTGTAAGACTACAACGCTGTTTTCATATCTGAATTAAGAGCAGCGAAAGAAAACCTAGCAAAACATTGAGTAACTACTGAAAGTAAAACCTCTGCTGTCGAGATAGACCGAACCTGAAAAACACCGTAATATTTGTAGAATGGGTGAAAGCGTACACGAAAGTGTGAATAAAACATAATCAGAACTATATACGTACACCATGTCTACTTCGCAGTTATCATTAAAAAATGATGAATTATTGTAGCTCTGTGTTGGATCTTCTTAATTCCTGTATCGCACACACCACCATTTTACGTTTTAATACTTTCGAGCCGGAATTACGCTACGGACTAGATACCAGCAAACTCTTGAACTAAGAGTAGGTCCTTTTGTCAACAGCGCAACAGCAATAATAATAATAATAATAATAATAATAATAATAATAATAATAATAATAATAAAATAAATAATAAGCCCATTTCTTTCTTTCTTTTGTTTGTTTGTTGATGGTTCTGATTGGTTATGATGATAGCTACAGTTAAATTTTTGTTTGTTGACTATACATACAGTAGGTTGTAAAAATGTTATTAAATTAAAAGAGAAAAAAAAAAAAGAACAAAAAAAAAAGAAACAGAAAAGAAAAAAAAAAAAAAAAGAAACAGAAAAAAAAAGAAAAAAAAAGAAAAGAAACAGAAAAGAAAAAAAAAAGAAAGAAGAAGGAGAAGACGAAGAAGAGAACAAAATATACAATAAATAACCTCCTGCTGTTACTCCTACTACTACCACTACTACAACTACTACTTAAACTATTATTACTGTTACTATTACTGCTGCTGCTACTATGACTACTACTACTACTGCTAATAATAATAATAATAATAATAATAAAGAGAGAAGGAAAGAAAGACGTTTAAATGAAAATAATGCAGTAAGGGAAGATGGCTGATGCCCATTTTAGTTACTTAGAAAAATAAGTCTGCAGGAAAATACATAATATTATAAACGTTTATTTGAGTCATTCTGTCATTTTCATAATGTTCTGTCAGTGGCTGACCTACAATTCTGATGTTTGAAAAATTACGTGAGGCGCTTCGCATTCAGATCTGGATAGTTACGTAGGCTATTTTTTATTTTATTTTAAATTAATTTCTTGCAATGTTCCATGACGGGTTTAAAAAATTTAGACTGCATCTCAGATTATGATTAAAATTCTGAAGCAATGAGGACTTAAGGCGCTTCTGGGGCCCATTTTAGATTAAGCGCCCTAAAGCTTAAGTTTCATTAGTTTCATAACAGATCCGCCCCTATGTTCGGTGGTAGCTCTGACAGTGGACTTTACCTGCTTTTAGTTTTGTTACTGTGTATCAGATGACTGCATCATCAAGGATGAACACGGACCAACATAGAAACGTAGCTGAACTTTCTTTTTGTAATTGTGCCAAATCATTGTCTCATTTTTTTTTTTATTAACATCATTGTATAAAGGATAATTCTACAGCACGCGTTGATAAATAACAGTCTTGCGAAGTATTAGAGCCGATCTTCACTTACGCGAGTTAATAAGGATACAGCTCGACGAAACACAGGTTTAATTAAGCCAATTTAAATTTCTGAGTCAGTTAATTTCGGAATAGACAACCTCTTCAATCAAATTAAAACGCATCGCATTTAGCAGACTTGTATGCTAAGCTTTCTGATTTATAAATTTAAATAAAGGATTTTTTTTCTTGGATTATTAATATAGTTAATGTAAGGAAAGAAAAAGAGTTTGAAGCAATAGCTCTGTATGTGGACATTTTTCACAAGTAAGAAATGTTATAAAAAAAAAATTTGTAAATTGACCTTTAATTTCAGTAAATTTGCGCACTGCCTGATTTTCTCAAAGAGTCATTTTTTTTAATATCCTAAAACAAGATGCAGTATTATTTAATACTGTATTTAATTCTTCAAAAACAGAAATAAAATTAAAATTTCGAAAAGCTTAAAATCAAGATGGTTAAAGATACAGATATTTACTTTCTTCGTAACATGATGGGTGGTGTGACTGTGAAACTATCAGGCGTGATACTGCAATTTGCGCAAGGTTAGTTAAAGGATGATACAGCAGCAGCTAATTCTATAACTTATTTGACTTTTAGTTATACAATTAAAGAAGCTGGGGTAGTTCTTTGAAATACAGATAATGACCTTTCGTTGGATTTAGAACACTATGATAGGGATTAGCAAATTTTAAATTGTGACAGTAAAATATAATCACTGCATAAATAGCACATCAACAAAAGGGCAGTTTGAGTTATTTATTTATTTACAGAATATATTTTGTAATAATATACAATAAAATAAACACAACTAAATTATATATTGAACAAATACGCCGTTAATGACACACTCTATACAGACTAATGACGGTATAAAAAAAACCAGTTCCTTCCCATAACCTCCGTGATCATCAAACTGAACCGCCATGTTGGGCTACAGCCCGTCTGTTGCTTCTTCCCCTCAAACCCACAACCAGAACTTAGACCCCGATGCCCGTATACATTAGAAGCCATTTGGTGTGATAGTTTTTACACAAAACTCACCATAATTTTGGCAGCTAATTTACGTAATATTACAATTTAAAATTGCCTTTAAAAGTTCGCATCGCGTATTTTCCTGTAAAAGGGTATTACGGATGGTCAAACAGAACTCTAATTATTTGCGCGTATCGGCTGTTAGGAGCTAACAGATAAAACTGGGGGGAAGCAGCAGCTGTGCTATTATCCTTTCTGTGGGTATATAAACGTGTGTTTTGAGAATAGTTAAAACATTTCAGTGTCTCTGCTCTGGACCTCTCTCAAACATGTCCAAACTGTTCACTTATATTTTGTTTTTATCTTGTACAGTTTGCTGTTTCGGTACACACAAATCCTCCATACACTCACTTCTAACTCAGATCGCAGAAAAGGTCTCAGAAAGTCAGATAAACTCTGGTGAGGATGCAGGGATCTATAAAAATACGATTTCCGTTCACGTACCGCCTTCAATGGTGCTTTCCGAACGATCGAGAGGACATTATGACGATAATAATGTTTTCTTTTCGTTCTGGATTCTTGTACCTCTTCTCGAGGCATCCATGTACAGCGACACACGATACGTAACTTCAGAACAACTTCTTTCAACGCTAAACGTTTTCCAGAAAGCACACGATCGTAACTGTCCATATAACACCTCGATTTGTTACTTCCATTACCAGATTTACAACAAAACGGCCGAGTGGTGGGTGGGTTATAATCCTAACAGTAGACAGAATGTCTCTGAAATTCTTTCTGAAAACGACATTCGAAACTATCTGCAAGAGAAAGGTTATCAAGAAACTGAAAGCGTGACGAAAGCGATCTCCAGCAGGTAAGTAATACATTGTCTTATGTATTGTTTTGTGAAAATATATTTGGTATTAATTACTGTGGCTGTTGTAACAAGCATGTACGACCCAGGGACATCTTAGTTGCTGTGTGAACTTGTCAGCAAAAACAACACTCACATACGCACACACACATAAACAGAACATATTAGACAGATGTAAAAAGCATGGACTGACTCTAAATAAACTCCTTTAGACATAATATTATATTATTTTTTTATAAAAGAAAATGCATTTTATACATCAATAACAAGATAAAGATAATTCCCACTTCCAGAAAATATAGACTGCGCTGACAAAGTATGCATCGTGAATTATTTGAAACTCAAGGTGGATTTAGATTAGATAATTCTATAGTTGACCATATTGTCACGTAATATGGTGTAAGTGAATTATAAAGAACTTGAAAGAAAAAATATACTGAACCTTTATTGACTTTAAAAGAGCCTTTGTTACTGTGTGGAGAGCTGGACCATGAAAAACGATAAAGCAGGTAAATATTTTAAACTTATTCACAGTATACCAAGTAATGTGAGACTGTTAAAGATATTTACAAAGATAAAAATGTCCATGTCGTATAGAGGTTCGAGGCATGGAGAAATATTAACACCTTTTCTGTTCTTATTTTTTCTTAACGATCTTGAAGACATTTTCAAAAGGCATTGCTGTAGTGGAATTAATTTCTTCAAAATTTTACCTAATAACGAAATGGAATAAAAATTGTTGCAAAACGTATCTAAAGCTTCTTGTTACAGACTGTTTTGAATCAAATACTGTGTTGAAGACATATTTAAGAAATCACGAGTGAAAACACTGGTTACCGTAGTTATATTTTGGACTGTCAAATCTCTGTTTGCCCATTGAAGAAAGGAGATGGAAAAAAAATTATGTAGCAAGTTGAATATATTCTCTGTGTAGAAATATTGAAAATGTAGTTATTCTTTAAAGCTGAAAGACTTCTTCCAAATATTATTGCCAATATACAACAAACGTTTAAATGCTTAAAATATGCTATTTGATTGTAAAAAATATTGTCGTTCATAGTATGCCGGTTGTTTTCTCCAACAAAGAACCACAAAAAACCCAATATATATATATATATAATAAATAAATAAATATGAATATAGATGTCCTAAGGGTAACATATAAGTTTTTATGATTTGTATTTCATGTGCATACACTCGGTTCATATGTAAATACAAGTACACATCTGTAAATGTAAATACATAACGTGTTTACACATTCAAATGTTTGATGTACATCATTACTGCATTCAGTCCTTTCATCTTCTCTGTTTTGTCAGTATATTTGTCCAGTTACGTCAAATGCTGTTGAATCACAAGTACACATCTGTAAACAAAGTTCAGTTCAGTGATCCGTTTCTTTATCGTTTTGTTTCCCTACCTCTGTTCACAGCCCTCATGGCTTTGATCTGGCGTTCGCTTCATTGAAGATGCTTGTACCGTGAGCCTGCTGTGGGCAGTTATGTCCGGATGAAGCTACAATATGGTTTAGTTTAAACTATTAATTCTTCTCAAAAATGAAATAAATAAATACAAATTATTTTTATTATTAACTGAACATAGTCTCTGAACAGCCGTTAACTTATTCAATGTAATATTTTCTTTTTCTTGTCTTGTTGTCTTATCATTTTTTATTTTTTTTTTTTTTTTGTATAGCATAAAGCATATTCTCATAGTATTGCAGTTAGACTAAAAAGATATGAATTTGTAATCGTGTTCTGTAATTTAGTTTGGATCACCCCGAATCTTAACATGAATATATACTGTGGCAGTCATTCCTCATTAGATATGTATAAATTACACACACACACACACACACACACACACACACACACACACACACACACACACACACAAGAGCGCTAATGAGGTTTTATCACAGTCGTCCATCGACTTAATAGTCCGGTTGCCAAACCCCAGATTTTTGAAGAACCTTGCAATACAGTCCGTACAAAGTTTTTTTGCTGTTTCTATACCTCCGAGATGTGCTCTTTAAGAATCTGAACGATGCCACTCTGTCATCCTTGGGCAATCCGCACAATATGCAAATTAAGGCCGCCATTACTGAAAATCTCGTTTTCGTCAATATCTCAGTAACTATGCATGGTATCAAAATAATTTTGGTGTCTATACACATGTTTTTAGGGGTAAAGAATCAGATTAAACCATTACAGTATTGATCACACCAATATTTTCTGCAAAATATGCAAAAATCAAATTCTTTCATTAATACTAACACTAATGTTACTGCTACAACTAATAAACCAAATCAATCAATCACAACAATAATAATATCATTCTTTTCTTCAGGATTTTTCAGGATATATTTATAGATCTAGGAGGTGATTTTGATACGACATCAGCAAATCTGGCAGTGGGAAGTCTTCTCGAAGAAATGAAACAAATGTTTCCAGAAAGCCGCAAATACTGGAAGAACGGAAATTCCAATTTAACTTCTGTTACCGATAGTCTGAAAAAATATCCTTATCAACCTTTTGTCTCTGACGTCAGGAATGCGACGTCACCGACATCATATTACATCATGCGTCACTTCCTGCAAGAAGCAGAGTATAATGGCAATGACGTCAATATTTTTTCTACGTGGGTGAGTATTACAATAACAGTAGTAGTAGAAGTATTAGTGCTGACCCAGAAGAAACAGTAATAGTGTATGTATAAGCTGGCACTGGTAGTAATATTGAAGGAATTAAAGAAATATCTGATGATAGCCTATTGATAAACAAACATTCTACCACTACTATACTAATATTGCGACTAGTACTATCAAAACACTACTAATATAATTATATTAATGTTACTACCATTACTTGCGCTATATTACTACTATTATAACCACTACTTGTACTATTACACTATTACTGCTATCACTACTACCACTACTACTATCAGTACCACTGATATAACTACCACCACCACTACTACCACTACCACTACCACTACTCTATTATTATCACAACTAATACTACTACAACAACTACTACTACAACAAGTACTACTACTATTACTACTACTACTACTACTACTGCATAGTACATGGTTTGATAAATGCACATTTTTCATTCTTTACAAAATTTACTATTATAGGCGACTAATGAGGATGAAGCTAACTGGCTTCGTTCCCATGGCAAACCGTCCGCCTTTAAAGTGAGCAACGTCGACATTGCAGTTTGTGTCAACATCATTTACGGAGTTACGGCGTCCGTATTGACCGATTTAATTCCTGCGGAGATGTTGGATGATCCGGATTTACAGGTTATTATATAAATTGTTTCTTTCCAAAATATTTAAAGGAACTGGGGACGTAATCTAAATAAATACTTAAAAACTGATTTTAGGAAAGATAGTAGATTTTTAATTTTTTTTAAATTTTAATATTTTTGTTAGATGGATCGTCTATCCCTTTTCAGGTAAAAGGGTACTTCTAGTTATACGAAGAAATAATCAAAGATTATTCTGTTTACTTCCTAATCTGTCGTTTTTTCATTTTTTTCCCAATTAATTAATAAGTATAATAGAATACAGTGAAAAATTAACTGTACGTGGCCATGTTTCTATATTCGTGACCGATTGCCTTTGGGATGTTATTATTATTATTATTATTATTATTGTTGTTGTCGCTGTTGTTGTTAGCGTTGTAGTTATTATTATTACTATTTATAAATATCAGGGATTATATTAAACTATTTCATTTCGTATTTTTCTTTTCTAGATGTTGTATCTCAACTCCACAGCATTTATAAAACATCAGATTTTAACTCACTTTTCTGGACGACCAGATCTTGCAATGAGGTATTATGCATCTGTTAATCAGTTCTACTGGTTCACGTCTAGAATATTGTCAGTAATTGAGAGATTCAGACTGCGAGAAAATCTGCCACATCCTGTAAGTTTGTACACGTCTTAAATAATGTATACTAGAATTGATGAAAGACTTTCTCTCTCTCTCTGTTCATTCAAATACTAAGTTATTTCATAAAGTCTTTCTACATTTTTAGGCAATTGTTGAGGTCTATGATTCAATGAAAGAGGCCCTGAGAGGTCAGGCAACGCAAGACATATTATCACTCGTTAAACCCGGTGATAACTCAGATGAAATCTATTTCGACGGTGTTCTAGGAAATTTAACAACGGTAAAATAATTTAAATATTTAAAATAATACAGCTTGCATCTGTCTATACCTGGCAACCAGTATCTTGCTGTGTTCAATGATGTCTGCAAAAATGTTATTTGACGACAAAAAGGTTTTTCGCAGTT
The DNA here is from genome assembly GCA_012295275.1 of Chrysomallon squamiferum. Lineage (NCBI taxonomy): Eukaryota > Metazoa > Mollusca > Gastropoda > Neomphalida > Peltospiridae > Chrysomallon > Chrysomallon squamiferum. The sequence continues at coordinate 14,365,356 of CM022667.1, read as the reverse complement.
GCTAAAATGATTTGAATTTATCTGTTATTTAACTTTTTACATGTTTTGTTTTGAAATAGCCAGCCATATTGTGTGCGTGCATTTGTGTGTTTGTATGAGCGCTCTCGCCCGCATCCTCGTGTCTGTATTTTGAAAGCTCGTAACTGTACTCATCTTTCTATATACATATTTGTTAAATATTACAATAATATTCAGTTACACTGTAAATTATACCACATCTTAAAATATCAACCATAATTAACGCAGTTATGTTATATTTAACTATCAATGTACTTCAGAATACTGACGTAGACGACCGACTGTCGATGACGTCAGTTACTTTGAATACGTTGATGAACATTTGGACTGTCTACGATACAGAAAATAAGACGTTGTCGTGGGTGAAAAGTAAGTTTACAGTTTATACAATCCTGTGTTTCAGTCCTATCTAGCAAATGCAAATCTAATCAGCCCTTAGATTTAATAACTCAAAAATTTATTGATAAAGCATTCATATAAACAAATGCTCAATTCGGCCAATAACAATAATAATAATAATAATAATAATAATAATAATAATAATAATAATAATAATAATAATAATAATAATAATAATAATAATAATAATAATAATAATAATAATAATAGTAGTAGTAAGTAGTAGTAGTATATGGTAATTATATGGTGATGATTATTATGATGATAATGAAATACCAGAACCTTACCAAAACAAAACAAAATAATAATAATTAAAAAAATATATAAATAAATAAATAAAATGAAATGAAAAGAAACATAATAAAATAAAATAAAATAAAATAAAATAAAATAAAATAAATGAAATGAAATGATATATATAAAAAAAATAAAATAAATAAATAAATAAATAAATATTGAGACAACATTCAGAACGATGGAAAGGATTCTTTTTTAAAATAAAATGTTCAGTAAAATTTAATATGACTCATTACATGACTGAATATTTTAAAGACGGTCAGTGATCCCAGGCCTCGCTACCACAGAAATATTTTAGTTTTCATGTCAAACACATTAATTATTTCTAATTTTATTTCTTATCACTCATAATTATGGGTTTTTATATTTTAAGTTAGGCAGCACAAACATGAAATGTTTTCTTTCAGACACGCCTTCTCATGTTAAACAGACAGTGACGTCTGGATGTAGATGGTTGGAGAAAAATATCTTTGGAAGTCAGTACAAACACGAAAACGCCTTCTTTCTGACAGGCTCACCAACCCCGGATGTAAATATAACTTACCATTATGATGTGTAGAAACAACAACAACAACAAAAACAAAAACAACAACAACAACAACAACAACAACAACAACAACAACAATAATAATAATAATAATAATAATAATAATAATAATAATAACAACAAATAACAGTAATAATAATAATAATAATAATAATAAAGATGATGATAATGATGATGGTGATGATGATTACTTTGTTAATGATAATGCTAGAAGGTTGTGGGCTTAGAATGGATATCGTTGTAGAGCAAAGGTTGGAAAAGAAAATTAGATCATATGATGGTCTGTAATAATTTGGATATAGATTATATATATCAGTTATTTAATTCATAAATGCTTTCAGGATTCAAGATGCTGGTATCCTTCTAGTCGACTGCAGTATATGAATGGAACAAGACTATCATATAAAGGAGACTTTCCAGAAGAAACCTTCTTAGGAGCAGTCGAAGGCGTCATTCCAGAAAACGAATACGAAGCCATGTTGAACGAGAAACACTTTGGTGTGAAGACGCCACGCAAGTTCCGTGGAATGGAAGAATCGTTTCACGTTTATTGGTCATCTGAGGCGTACACGTACGCCACTGCATTACTAGCCTTGACTCAGTTCAGTGTCGTTCAGGACTAATCGTTAAAGTTGAACCCATCAGGTTCACAGATATACAGACAGACAGATGTTTTACATAATTTCTGCGCGAATTTTTATTTGTTTATTTATCAATAATGTTTCTATTTATTTTACTTTTGTTCTTCCTTTGTTAGTATTTCTTTCAGTTTATTAAAATTATTCAGCACATATTTGATATATTAGAATTACCACTCACACTGAAATAACCACACACACGCACACACACACACACACACACACAGACACAGACAGACACACAGACTCACATTAAAACTTTATTTGTGGATATTTTTGATTTTCTCTACTCACACTGACAAGAATTAACAGGATTCCTTTTCTCTACTTCTGTGAGTCTAACAGTTTTTCTCTGACAATTGTGTTTGGCGTACGTGAATTTTCAAGTTCAATTCAGGAAAATTGTATGAATATATTAGGTTTAAATTAGTCCTTAGAATAAAATTCCACCAGAAATTACGTGTAGCATTTTAACTTCGCATGGTTTAATGGTGATGTATACAAAGTATTCTGATTAATGATATTAACACATGTTTTATATTAATGTCGATTTTTTTTGTCTGTATTTATAGTTTTCCCTCGTTATTAAACTGTACTGAATAATAATCGCAATACTTGTATTTTCTTTCTTTCTAAAATACTTCATTCTTAAGTAATGTGTAGAACGAAAATGATTAACCATTATTAATTGTTTCTAACATTTGTACGTGTATAAAAATTGACTGTTGTTCATTATATATTTCGGTGTTGGAATTGTTGTTGTTGTTGTTGTTATAAAACAGTACTGGTGTTGTTACCATATTTCTAAAACAAAACCTGTTTGTTTTTAGATTTATAAATTTTTAAACACCTACAAGAATAAAATTTAGGTGTAAGATGATTTTGTCTAGGAAATACTACTTATTTTCATATTCGCTCGTGTAACGTAACAAAATATGTCTTCATTATGTATTAATAAATATATTATATTTGCTCTAATGATTTTTTTAAAAGACTTTCTTTGTATGTATGTATAATAATAATAATAATACAGTTTGAGAATCGTTTATATGAAATGCTTGAAACCGAAAATGTTTCGGTTTTTGGAATGAATATAGAGAGTTAGCGAAAAATTTGGATTGAAGTCTAAATACGAAATTCATTCTAACATAAAGCTTAACAGTCTAGAAGATTTTTTGTATAATATTTTAAATAATTTTGTGCACATGACAAAGACGATGACTTTCAGTACCCCAAAGTAAAAATTCCTTAAGTGGAGTCAAATTGTCAAGAATCTGATTATTAATTTTTACTGTGATAGGATCAAACTGTAAAAAAAATAACAGACAAAATTTCCACGACAGTCAGGAAGGACGTCGGTTCCCTCCCCCCATCATAAGCTGTTCCTCGTTTGTCTTCCTTTCCCAGTATGAGCACTGCACTGTACAGAGAGTGACGAGTTCTGATACCTGCCCTAACACAGACTTGAGATGGAATTGACGATAACATGCTTGTGTTCTCTACAGATGAGCAAACTGTAGCTCTAATGGATGCAAAATCCATCATAATGAACGGAGCTTTCTCTTCTTGCCCAGCATTGTTAAACCAATTATATATCAAACTCTTGAGTTTGCTCTTCTTCCCGACAAACAGAGAATAACTTACAGTAGACGTTTCAGTTTCTTGAAGAATCTTAATAATTAAACCGACCTCTTTCTCCAGTTAAAGTTCAGATTGCAAACTGAAACTGAATTTCCATAAGCTGAGGTGAAATGATGCTTTTTTATCAGTTAATTCAGTAGACGATGACGCCAGATTTCTTTTGATTTTGTGGAGCCATCATCTGACAGCTGGCCCCAGAACAAACAATAATCTGGAGGGTTTTCATTCCCGAATAAACCGGTCAGTTCAACCTCACCATCCAAACATATACACATTTATAGAACTGATAAAAGGAATAGAAACATCAGAATACAAAACAGACTCGTGAGACTGCAGTTACGGCTAACCCTTGGCCAGGAAACACCCATACAGTTCTTGGATGCCGTTGGACATCTTCTAAAATTCGGACTAAAAATACGTGAAATGGACATGTCAAAAGTCTAGTAATAAATCTAATTTTATATAATCTTTTTCTGTGCTCTGTATTTAGTTGTATCAGACAGTTCCATTATTTACTACTTATATTGTTCGAGGTAAACGGCAGGTCATCAGTAATGCGCTCAACCGCATCTTATGTTGTTTTAATGCGTCTGCGTTACGGGACGTCTGTCTTTTTCAAAGGACACCAGGACGTCGATATTAAAATGGCTGGGTAGTCCAATACCCTTAGAACGGCTCTGCATACGCGATACAGTTAATTCAGATGGCCAGATTTTATAGTTTCTGAAGCGATATTCTTCACTAATTTCTAAATATGTTTCTGGAAACCATGTATTACTTATAATAAAGAAAACAAAAGAATTATAGAAATGAATATATAAAGTAACTTTAGTCTTATTTTAAAATTTTATTGACATCATATTACATCATGCGTCACTTCCTGCAAGAAGTAGATTATAGTGGCAATGACGTCAGTACTGTTTCTTCCTGGGTGAGTATTATAGCAGTAGCAGTAGTACCTACAGAATGAAGGAATTTAGCATCAGTAAATAATTTATAAATACAAAGAAGGTAAAGAAGATTATGATAAGAATAATAGCATAGGTAATAGTAGTACTTCTAAAGTAGTAATGTTGTTGTTCTACTAATATTAGAAAAATGAAATGATTGCTCTCATTTCAAATATAGAATATATTTTAAATACTAATACATATTTTTTAAACAGAACTCGAAACCAGTTTCCAGCTTTCTTGAAAAATGTCTTTCATTCTTCTAGAAGTGTGAAAACATCTATAGTGTACTGTTAATTTAATAAATGTACATTTTTCATTCTTTATACAATTTTCTATTACAGGCGGCTAATGAGGATGAATCTAACTGGCTTCGTTCACATGGGAAACCGTCCTTCTTTACAACCAACGACGTCGACATTGATGTTTGCGTCAACGTTATTTACGGAATTACGGCAGCCATTTTGTCTGGTTTACTTCCTACGCAGACGTTGGATGATCCGGAATTACAGGTTAATATACAAATTTTAATAATAATAATAATAATTACTAAATAAATAAAATAATGTAATGAAGTAAAAAAGACTTTGTGCCTGGATGTGTTGCTGTTGCTGAACCTTTGCTGTCACGTGATACTTAAAATCCTCAAACAGCACTTCTCAGATAGATCTGATCTCTTTGAGGGATTCTGTACATTATTCAAGTAACTGAGGGTTAGTAAACTATTTGAGACGTAGTGTTCAGCGTACTTTGTTTTAAATACAACTGCTCTATGAACAGACTATTAAAAAAGAAAGAAGAAAAAAAAGAAAGAATTAAAATACAAAGAGAAAAAATAATAACATAAAAAAAGGCAGCTGATTATCTATCTTATATCAGATGCCTAATAAGTAATTTCTATATCGCTGGGTAACAGGAATAAAGAAAGTTAAACAAATTTAAATAACTTTTCCATTAATATCGGGAGACATTTAGACTGCAGTTATATTTCTTAATTAAACTACAAACTTTATTTTAAACTTTTTCTTTTTTCTTCATTACTTTATTTATTTTTCTCTTCAGAGGCTGTATCTCAACACAACAGCATTTACAAAACATCAGATTTTAACTCACTTTTCTGGACGTCCAGATCTTGGTTTGATGTATTTTTGTTCTGTTAATCAGTTCTACTGGTTCACCTCTAGAACATTGTCACTAATTGAGAGATTCAGACTGCGAGAAAATCTGCTACATCCAGTAAGTGTTTATTGTTTAAGGTACTAGAACTGATAATAAAGCTCTCTCTCTCTCTCTCTCTCTCTCTCTCTCTCTCTCTCTCTCTCTCTCTCTCTCTCTCTCTCTCTCTCTCTCTCTCTCTCTCTCTCTCTCTCTCTCTCTCTCTCTCTCTCTCTCTCTCTCTCTCTCAAAAGAAACTGTAGTACAACTTAACAAAGATAACCTCTTTTAAGAATCATGCTTATACGCATACACACACGTAAACATCACATTTGTTTTTAATTTACCCTTTTATCGAATATAAAATAGCACAGATAAAAAATTACGAAGTGTACTATCACATTTCACTGTGTTTATTTAATTTGTTAGGTATCTTAATGTAAGACCATTTATATCTGTTCATCCAACCACTAAGTTATTTTTCATAATCTTTCTACATTTTCAGGGAATTGTTGAAGCCTATGATACAATGAAAGAGGTCCTGAGAAATCAAGCAACGCAAGGCATATTATCACTCGTTAAATCCGGTGATAACTCAGATGAAATCTATGTCCTTCTTTACAACTAACGACGTCGACATTGATGTTTGCGTGAACGTTATTTACGGAATTACGGTGGCCATTTTGTCTGATTTACTTCCTACGCAGGCGTTGGATGATCCAGAATTACAGGTTATTATACAAATTTTGATAATAATAATAATAATAATAATAATAATAATAATAATAATAATAATATTAAAATTAGGAACAAAACATAAATAAATGTAAAAATCACCAGAATCCTTCTTTAACTAATGTACACTGAAAATAAAACGTAACTTACTGGTGACTAAAATTTTACTTGGCAAATTAATAAAGAAAAAAAACTTTGCTGCTGATGTTCAACCTATGCTGTCACGTATTATTTAAATACTCAAACAGCACATCTCACATAGACCAAGAATATTTGAGGGTTTCTGTACTTTATTCAACTAAATGAGGGTTCGTAAACTATTTGAGACGTAGCAATGCCAACTAGTGTTCACCATACTTTGTTTTAAATAACATTATTCTATGATCAGGCCATAAAAAGTGAAAAAAAACGGCAGCTGATTTTCTATCTTATAACCGATGCCGGATTATCTGTAAACAGTTTCATTTTATTTATTTATTCTGCAGAAGTTGTATCTCAACACAACAGCATTTATAAAACATCAGATTTTAAGTCACTTTTCTGGACGACCAGATGTTGCGATGATGTATTATGCATCTGTTAATCAGTTCTACTGGTTCAGGTCTAGAATATTGTCAGTGATTGAGAGATTCAGACTGCGAGAAAATCTGATACATCTCTTTATGTCTTAGATACTAGGTACTAGAACTGATAATAAAGCTCTCTCTCTCTCTCTCTCTCTCTCTCTCTCTCTCTCTCTCTCTCTCTCTCTCTCTCTCTCTCTCTCTCTCTCTCTCTCTCTCTCTCTCTCGTTTTTCGAATCTGAAAACTCACAAAAGGAAAATAAAATAAAATATAATGAAACAAAATTTTAATTTAAATTAAATAAACAACAAATAAAATTAATTCGGAATCTAAATAATGAATGGATACAGAACATTATGTTATTTCAGCTGCATTTCAGCGCCTCTTTGAAGTGCTGTGTCTCAAATTAGCGATTCATTGATATCTGTATAACGTTTCCAGCTGGATGCTTATCAACGGCTTTAAATCTGTATTTGACTGTAGAATCTGTTGTTTCTGTTTCAGTAATAATAATAATAATAATAATAATAATAATAATAATAATAACAGGACTTGATCTTTTAACTTTGATTAATTTGGTATACAAACTGTATTTGTAGTAGAAGTACAAGTTAAGATTTTACTTTATCAATTACTTTTTTTTTATCTAGCGCAAATGAATAATTTTACCAGATTGGGATTCACATATTAATGTAAATATATTTTGCAGAGTTATAAAAAAGGTTAGACTGAAAAATTGGACCACATAGTATGACACATTATAAAGTAAGCTTTGCCAAATTTTCGAATCTGAAAACACACACACACACACACACACACACACACACACACACACACACACACACACACACACACACACACACACACACACAGACCCACACACAAAATATGCTCGGTGTAAATGCTAATGTGTGTCTGGAATTAGCGATTTTCTGTTCATTGATATGTGTATAATGTTTCCAACTGGATGCTTAAAACTGTATTTGATTGTGGAAACTGATATCTGTGTCTGAATAATAATAATAATAATAATAATAATAATAATAATAATAATAATAATAATAATCATAATAATAATCATAATAATAATAAATAATAATTGAATAATTTTAATAAAGTCCTGAACGACACTGAACTGAGTCAAGGCTAGTAATGCAGTGGCGTACGTGTACGCCTCAGATGACCAATAAACGTAAAACGATTCTTCCATTCCACGGAATTTGCGTGGCGTCTTCACACCAAAGTGTTTCTCGTTCAACATGGCCTCGTATTCGTTTTCTGGAATGACGCCTTCAACAGGTCCTATGAAGATTTCATTTGGAAAGTCCCCTTTATATGATAGTTTTGTTCCATTCATATACTGCAGTCGACTGGAAGGATACCAGCATCTTGAATCCTGAAAGTATTTATGAATTAAATAAATAAAAATCCAAATTTTATAACGTTGATCCCTGCTGTTCAATTTCGCATCCTATATTCCAAAAGTGTTGCCATGCCAACACACAATTATCTAATGTAGATAGTGGGCCTATAATCTCTTTCTTTTTATCATCATTACCATCATTATCATCGTCATCATCACCATAATCACTGTTGTAATCACATCATTACCATGATGATGACGATGGTCATGAATATCATCATTATTATCATTATCATTATGAATCTCATTGTTGTTATTATTATTATTATTATCATTATGAATCTTATTGTTGTTATTATTATTATTATTATTATTATTATTATTATTTATAGATATAAATGTAAGTTATATTTACGTCCGGGGTTGGTGGGCTTGTTGTAAAGAAGGCGTTTTCGTGTTTGTACTGACTTCCCAAGATATTTTTCTCCAACCATCTACATCCTGACGTCACTGTCTGTTTAACGTGAGAAGGCGTGTCTGCAAAAATAAAGCACAGGATACGTAACTTACTGTTCTGTCAAAAAAAAAAGAACAAGAACAAGGACAAGAACAAGAACAATAATAGTATTAATGTTAATAATATATTATAATTTTTGCAGTCAGTTACAACTGATATTTGAATTTTCCTATTTCCAATACAATCAGATGCTTTATCAGTTAATGTCAGACCTTATCTGCACCAATTTCAATTATTAATAACTGCATAGTAAATAACTGCCAGGGCTGAATTATTACATATCTGACATATATAATAGTGGAATACACAAATTGTATAAATTGTAAACTTACCTTTCAACCACGACAACGTCTTATGCTCTGTGTCGTAGATAGTCCAAATGTTCATCAACGCAGTCAAAGTAATTGACGTCATCGATAGTCGATCGTCTACGTCAGTATTCTGAAGTACATTGATAGTTAAATATAAGATAACTGCGTTTATTATGGTTGATATTTTAAGATGTGGTATAATTTACAGTCTAACTGATTATTATTGTAATTATTAATTAATATGTATATAGAACTATACTAGCTTCCATCACCATACATACAAACTCTCTCTCTCTCTCTCTCTCTCTCTCTCTCTCTCTCTCTCTCTCTCTCTCTCTCTCTCTCTCTCTCTCTCTCTCTCTCTCTCTCTCTCTCTCTCTCTCTCTCTCTCTCGTTACACACATTACAGACATTGACTGCTAAACATGTACAATCGCATTATGTAAATGTAAATGTTTTTTAATAGTAAAACCACTGATAGAAGACCGACGATAGTAAATAGAAAACATTTTCATTTTAAAAAAACGTTACTGATATCGATTCCTCTGTTGTATTTATTACTCGACAGATATTTCCTTTTTTGACAATATTTTTTATTATTATTTTTTTTATTCTTATTGTTTTTGTTACTTTTATTACAGTAGCTATTTCCTACTTTCTTCTTTTTATTATCATCACCATAATCGTAGTTGTAGTTGTTGTTGTTGTTGTTGTTGTTGTTATTATTATTATTATTATTATTTTTATTATTTTACCGTTGTTAAATTTCCTAGCACACCATTGAAATAGATTTCATCTGAGTTATCAACGGGTTTAACGAGTGATAATATGTCTTGCGTTGCTTGACCTCTCAGGACCTCTTTCATTGATTCATAGACCTCAACAATTGCCTGAAAATGTAGAAAGATTATGAGAAATAACTTACTGTTTGGATGAACAGATGTAAATGGTATTACGTTAAGATACCTAACAAATTTGTTCAGTTGGTTTATTTTAAAAGGGTAAATTTTTGAGAGAGAGAGATTAGCTTTGAGTTGTAGAGAGAGAGAGAGAGAGAGAGAGAGAGAGAGAGAGAGAGAGAGAGAGAGAGAGAGAGAGAGAGAGAGAGAGAGAGAGAGCTTTATTATCAGTTCTAGTACCTAGTATCTAAGACATAAAGAGACGTATAAACACTTACAGGATGTAGCAGATTTCCTTGCAGTCTGAATCTCTCAATTACTGACAATGTTTTAGAGGTGAACCAGTAGAACTGATTAACAGAAGAATAAGCTGTCAAAGCAAGATCTGGACGTCCAGAAAAGTGAGTTAATATCTGATGTTTTATAAATGCTGTTGTGTTGAGATACAGCCTCTGAAAAGAAAAATAAATAAAGAAATGAAGAAAAAAGAAAAAGTTTAAAATAAAGTTTGTTGTTTAGTTTATTCCTGATACACATCTGTATAGAAATTATTAATTAGGCACCTGATAAGCAGCTGCTGTTTTTTTTTTTTTTTTATGTTCTTTTATTTAAAACAAAGTATGGTGAACACTTACTGGCATTGCTACGTCTCAAAAAGTTTACGAACCCCCAGTTAGTTGAATAATGTACAGAAACACTCAAAGAGTTCAGGTCTATTTGAGGTGCGCTGTTTGAGGACTTTAAGTATTACGTGACAGCAAAGGTTCGACAACAGCAACACATTCAGCCACAAAGTTTTGCTATTATTATTTTTAATACTACTTATCTAATTTCTCTGTTATTGTTTATTTATTAATTTATTTATTTAACATTTCTGAAACGAAGAATTTGTATGATAACCTGTAATTCCGGATCATCCAACGTCTGCGCAGGAAGTACATCAGACAAAATGGCTGCCGTAATTCCGTAAATAACGTTGACGCAAACAGCAATGTCGACGTCGTTAGTTGTAAAGAAGAACGGTTTCCCATGTGAACGAAGCCAGTTAGATTCATCCTCATTAACCGCCTATAATAGTATATTTTGTAAGTAATGAAAAATGTACATTTATTAAGTTAATTATACACTATAAATGTTTTGACACTTCTAGAAGAAATGTATTTTTTTTTCTCAAGAAAGCTGGAAACAAGACCTTCTTTCTTCATCATCATCATCATAATCGTCGTCATCTTCTTCTTCTTATTATTATTATTAGTAGTAGTAGTAGTAGCAGTAGTAGTAATATTACTATCATAGTAGTAACAGTACTAGTAAAACTAGCAGGGGCATCAGCTATAACAGCAGTAATAAAATTTGATGATTAATTCCTTTATTCTGTTGCTACTTACTACTACTACTACTACTACTACTACTACTACTACTACTACTATCACAATAATACTCACCCAAGTAGAAAATATACTGACGTCATTGCCATTATACTCTGCTTCTTGCAGGAAGTGACGCATGATGTAGTATGATGTCGGTGACGTCGCATTCCTGACGTCAGAGGCAAAAGGTCGATAAGCATATTTTATCAGACTATCGGTAACAGAAGTTAAATTGGAATTTCCATTCTTCCAGTATTTGCCGCTTTCTGGAAACATTTCTTTCATTTCTTCGAGAAGACTTCCCACTGCCAGATTTGCTGCCGTCGAATCAAAATCGCCTCCTAGATCTATAAATGTATCTTGAAAAATCCTGAAGAAAAAGTGTTAATAATCATTATAATGATGAAAATAATATCAGATAAAAATATGCTGCTAGACGTGTTAATTTATCTTGCAATATCCTGAAGAAACAGTATTAACGATGACGATGATGATGATAATAACAATAATGTGTTTGACAGAAAGGCTTGTTGATTCTAATGGGTCTTTACTTTTGTCACCAGGTTTAAATAAATAAATAAATAAATAAATAAATAAAAGAAACATTGTACATGCTAATTTAGAAATTTTATTCAAACTAGTTATAAACTGCTAATATAATTTTTAGTTTTTTTAATTTTTTAATTAATATTTTGTTTTGGTTTTTTTAATCTGTAATGACATTACAAAAAAAGATAAGATAATGCAGTTTGTTAATGCTATAGGGAAATTGTGGTAGTAATTTAAAATATATATATATATATATGTATCTATATATTATATTGTTTTTCTTCTTTCCTTTCTATTTTAAAACTGATCTGACAGTCTAATGGAGGAAGAGAATTCCTCTACAAATAATGTCCCATTTTCTTTTTTTTTTTGTAAATTACTGAATTTACGTATATTTAAGCCAGTATTATATTCTATTATTAAATATTTTGTTATAAACTTCCTTTATGAATTAATAACATTTTTTTTTTTTTTTTTTCATTATTATTAACTTTAAGAAGAAGACAAATTATGATGAATAACCGTATGCCAATTTTCATTTATCTTTCATGTTGTTTAAAGGTTAAAATCAGTTCGGTGTAGTGTATAAGCTGTCTTGGTAATATTTTTTAATATTTCATAGCAGAACCGTAACGTGATATTATTCTTTTGGGGAAATAATCTAGTAAAATACGCACACATATTCATGCGTTTTATAAGTGATATGTACAACCAAATCACAGTTTAAAAATCCGTCAGTCACAAACACAAACACACACACCTTTCCTTCCATAGAGCCGGCCACCCATCATGATCTATTCACACATACTCATTTATCCATCTGTCCCTAACTTAGCTGTCAACTGACCGATCCAGGTATCCGTACCAACTCCATCTCTCAGCAACCTGTTGACAAACTCAGTAATTAATGGTGGCTTTAGTCACAGTTCTGTAATTTTCTGCAAGCGATCAGTTATGACTTTATTCAAATGAAAGATACACACCTGTGTACACAACATTAGCAACACTTATAAACTAATTATCAGTTATATAATGTTACATGTACCCAGATAATATAACTGCAGCTATAACTAGAAGAAAATGATGATGAGATAACTAATTTTAGCTAAATTTCTATGAACACAAAACTTGGTTATTGAAAATAATTAACATTTGTAGATACTTTTTTCATTTCGTTTTAATATATATATATATATATATTTTGTTTGCGTGATTTACTGTTTCTTCTTTTTTCATATTTTATTACAATTAATTTGTTCTAAGTTTACCCTTTTATATAGCTTTCCATTTCTTGTTTCGTTTTGCTTTTTCTTCTTAAAACATTTTTTTTTTTATTATAAGTGTTATACATTTAATTTTAATTTATATAAAATGCCAATAATTGTATGTTTTGTTTGGGATTTTATTATTATTATTATTATTATTATTATTATTATTATTATTATTATTATTACTATTGTTATTATTACTACTTTTACAATTATTATAAATATTAATATTATTATTATTATTATAATTTTTTTTTTTAATTTTTCCTCGCACATTCAGACAGCAACCGAGACCTCTTTTGACCACACCTGCTGCTGAAAATAGTTAATACTAAATGTTTTTTCACAGAACAGTTAATAAAAGCAATTAATTTATTTCATACCTGTACAGTATTGCTCTCGTTAAGCTTTCAGTTTCTTGAAAACCTTTTTCTTGCAGATAGTTTCTAATGTCTTCTTCAGAAAGAATTTCTGAGAATTTGTATTTACTGTTATGATTATAACCCACCCACCAGTCGGCAGTTTCGTTGTAAATCTGGTAATGGAAGTAAATAATCGAGGTGTTATACCGACTGTTACGATCGTGTGCTTTCTGGAAAACCTTCAACGCTGAAAAAAGTTGTTCTGAACTTATCTGTGGTACCCCGCTGTACATAGACGCTTCAAGAAGAGTCACGACTGTCCAGAACGAAGGAAACACGTCATTATCGTCATAATGTCCTCTCGATCCTTTGGGAAGCACCATTGAAGGCGGTACGTGAACGGAAACCGTATTTTTATAGATCCCTGCATCCTCACCAGAGTTTATCTGACTTTCTGAAACCTTTTCTGCGATCTGAGTTAGAAGTGAGTGTATGGAGGATTTGTGTGTACCGAAACAGCAAACTGTACAAGATAAAAACAAAATATAAGTGAACAGTTTGGACATATTTGAGAGAGGTCCAGAGCAGAGACACTGAAATGTTTTAACTATTCTCAAAACACACGTTTATATACCCACAGAAAGGATAATAGCACAGCTGTTGCTTCCCCCCAGTTTTATCTGTTAGCTCCTAACAGCCGATACGCGCAAATAATTAGAGTTCTGTTTGACCATCCGTAATACCCTTTTACAGGAAAATACGCGATGCGAACTTTTAAAGGCAATTTTTAAATTGTAATATTACGTAAATTAGCTGCCAAAATTATGGTGAGTTTTGTGTAAAAACTATCACACCAAATGGCTTCTAATGTATACGGGCATCGGTGTCTAAGTTCTGGTTGTGGGTTTGAGGGGAAGAAGCAACAGACGGGCTGTAGCCCAACATGGCGGTTCAGTTTGATGATCACGGAGGTTATGGGAAGGAACTGGTTTTTTTTATACCGTCATTAGTCTGTATAGAGTGTGTCATTAACGGCGTATTTGTTCAATATATAATTTAGTTGTGTTTATTTTATTGTATATTATTACAAAATATATTCTGTAAATAAATAAATAACTCAAACTGCCCTTTTGTTGATGTGCTATTTATGCAGTGATTATATTTTACTGTCACAATTTAAAATTTGCTAATCCCTATCATAGTGTTCTAAATCCAACGAAAGGTCATTATCTGTATTTCAAAGAACTACCCCAGCTTCTTTAATTGTATAACTAAAAGTCAAATAAGTTATAGAATTAGCTGCTGCTGTATCATCCTTTAACTAACCTTGCGCAAATTGCAGTATCACGCCTGATAGTTTCACAGTCACACCACCCATCATGTTACGAAGATAGTAAATATCTGTATCTTTAACCATCTTGATTTTAAGCTTTTCGAAATTTTAATTTTATTTCTGTTTTTGAAGAATTAAATACAGTATTAAATAATACTGCATCTTGTTTTAGGATATTAAAAAAAATGACTCTTTGAGAAAATCAGGCAGTGCGCAAATTTACTGAAATTAATGGTCAATTTACAATTTTTTTTTTTTATAACATTTCTTACTTGTGAAAAATGTCCACATACAGAGCTATTGCTTCAAACTCTTTTTCTTTCCTTACATTAACTATATTAATAATCCAAGAAAAAAAATCCTTTATTTAAATTTATAAATCAGAAAGCTTAGCATACAAGTCTGCTAAATGCGACGCGTTTTAATTTGATTGAAGAGGTTGTCTATTCCGAAATTAACTGACTCAGAAATTTAAATTGGCTTAATTAAACCTGTGTTTCGTCGAGCTGTATCCTTATTAACTCGCGTAAGTGAAGATCGGCTCTAATACTTCGCAAGACTGTTATTTATAAACGCGTGCTGTAGAATTATCCTTTATACAATGATGTTAATAAAAAAAAATGAGACAATGATCTGAACTATTCTCAAAACACACGTTTATATACCCACAGAAAGGATACTAGCACAGCTGTTGCTTCCCCCCAGTTTTATCTGTTAGCTCCTAACAGCCGATACGTGCAAATAATTAGAGTTCTGTTTGACCATCCGTAATACCCTTTTACAGGAAAATACGCGATGCGAACTTTTAAAGGCAATTTTTAAACATGTTTGTCAGAGGTCTTGAGTAGAGACCACTGAAATGCTTCAACAATTCTCACAAAACACACACACACACATATTGCATGCAGTTACATAAACTGTGGGGCACATTTTACATCTGGATACTGTGAGCAACACCACGCAGGAAACCCCACAAACCCCATTAAAAGGATCTATGTATATGTATAATCATGTATTTATATGTGTATATGTGTATGTATACGTGCATGTATACGTATGTATTCGTGTGTATTTCTGTATCTGTCTGTTTTAAGATTTGGATATTCGCTGTCTTATTATAAACGCCTGATTAGATTGTGTCATACGCTTGAGTCTCGTCAGCGGCATTTGAGTGGGTTTGTTAGATCGTGATTTTAACTTGCCTTCCTGCGCCACTGAGTTCCCGAATATTAGACGTACATCAGACAGAGAACACTCAAATCCTAAAACACATACGTACATACATATAATAAATGTGAATCCTTGCAGCTGTCACTGTATTGTCACAGATGTTTTGTCTAAATATTGTTATTTTTTCTGTATGTATATTTATATATACGTTTTATGAGAATTGTTAAAACATTTCAGTGTCTCTCCTCTAGGCATCTAATCAACATGTTCAAACTATTTACTTATATTCTGTTTATATCTTGTACAGTTTGCTGTTTCGGTACACACAAATCCTCCAGGTTTATGATCCTAACAGAAAATTCAATATTAGACGTAAATAAAACAGAGAGTATTCAAATTTTAACATACATACATACATACATATATATAATAAATCTGAAACCTTGCAGCTGTCACTGTATTGTCACAGATGCTCTGTCTAGATATTGTTTTTCTTTCTGAATGTATATATATAAGTTTATGAGAATTGTTCAAACATTTCAGTGATCTTTGCTCTGGGCCTCTGACAAACATGTTCAAACTATTAACTTATATTTTGTTTTTGTCTTGTACAGTTTGCTGTTTCGGTACGCACAAATCCTCCATACACTCACTTCTAATTCAGATCGCAGAAAAGGTCTCAGAAAGTCAGATAAACTCTGGTGAGGATGCAGGGATCTATAAAAATACGATTTCCGTTCACGTACCGCCTTCAATGGTGCTTCCCGAACGATCGAGAGGACATTATGACGATAACGAAGTGTTTATTTCGTTGTGGGTTGCCATTCCTCTTCTCGAAGCGTCTATGTACAGCGGGGTTCCACACATAACTTCAGAACAACTTCTTTCAGCGTTGAAGGTTTTCCAGAAAGCACACGATCGTAACTGTGCGTATAACAACTCGATTGTTTACTTCCATTACCAGATTTACAACAAAACGGCCGACTGGTGGGTGGGTTATAATCCTAACAGGAAATACAAATTCTCAGAAATTCTTTCTGAAGAAGACATTAGAAACTATCTGCAAGAGAAAGGTTTTCAAGAAACTAAAAGTTTGACAAAAGCAATATTGTACAGGTATGTAACATTAATTGTCTTTATTAATCTTTTGTGAAGAAAAATTAGTTTCAGCAGCATGGGTGGTCAAAAGAGGACTCGGTCGTTGTTTGAACATGTCAGCAAAACTTACAACAAACAATTAATAATAAACATAATAAAATAAATAATAAAAACATATACAAAAAAAATAATAATAAAAAAAATAAAATAAAAACCCAAACAAAACTATTTTGGCCTTTTATATAAATTAAAATTAATTCTAAAATATTAATAATAAAAAAATGTTTTAAGAAGAAAAATGAAAACGAAACAAAAATATGGAAAGCTATATAGGAGAGAAAACTTTTAAAAATTGCAATAAAAATATGAAAAAAGAAAGAAAGAAAGAAACAGTAAATCACACACAAACACAAACCATTTTTTTTAAATGAAAGATAATTTCTTTTTTATCTAAAACAGTTAATTATTTTCAGTAACCAAGTTCTTGTGTTTATACAAATTAAACAGTTTAAATCAAATTAGTTGCCTCATCATCATTTTCTCCTAGCTATAGCTGCAGTTATATTATCTGATTACATTTAACACATTTATATAACCGATAATGAGTTTTTAAGTGTTGCTAAATGCGCTGTATTGGCTACAAATAAGCAGTGTAGACTCCTGTTCCAAGGGCCGGTTCTGGACAATTAGTTCGGATGAGTTTACAATAACAATGGTTTAGTGAAACTATAAATTCATCAGTAACAAAAGGTACATTTCTCTACTACTTAAACGTAGCTTCCGAACGGAAAAGGCTACAACAGCTCTACTAGATCCATGTTCGTTTTCTCAGTAGTGGGACTGTCTCTCTACACAGGCCTGTACCTTTTATTTTAATAAACTAATCGCTTGCAGAAAATAACAGAATAATGAATAAAGCGACCATTAATTAGTGATTTTTTCAACTGGATGTTGGGATAGATAGATAGTTGACTATGAATGAATCATGGTGGGTGGCCGGCTGTATGGAAGGAAGCGCGTGTGTGTGTGTGTGTGCGTGTGTGTGTGTGTTTGTTTTATTTGTTTTTGGTAGGTTTAATAAACTAATCGCTTGCAGAAAATAACAGAATAATGAATAAAGCGACCATTAATTAGTGATTTTTTCAACTGGATGTTGGGATAGATAGATAGATGACTATGAATGAATCATGGTGGGTGGCCGGCTGTATGGAAGGAAGCGCGCGCGTGTGTGTGTGTGTGTGTGTGTGTGTGTTTGTTTTATTTGTTTTTGGTAGGCTATTGCCCCAAAGGAATAATATCACTTTACGGTCCTGCTCTGAAATATTAAAAATATTACCACGACAGCTTATACAATTGACCGAATGATTTTAACCTTTATACCACCGGAAAGATAAATGAAAATTGACACAAGTTTATTATGACATAAACTGTTTTTTCCAAAATTAATAATATTATCACAATTTCACTATAGCATTACCAAACTATATTATCTTATCGTTTGTTGTTTTGTCATTATAGATAAAAAAAAAAAAAAAAAAAAAAAAAAAAAAATCAACAACAAACAAACTCACAACATAACTTTTTTTTATTAGCAATTTATATCTAGTTTGAATAAACTTTCTAAATTAACCTGTACAATGTTTCTTTTATTTATTTATTTAAACCTGGTGACAAATTAAATGACCTGTTAAAAGGAACAAGCGTTTCTGTCACATACATTATCATCATCATCATCATCATCGTTAACACTTTTTCTTCAGGATATTGCAATATAAATTAATACATCGAACAGCAGATCTTGATTTGATATTATTATCATCATTATAATCATTAATAAATATTTTCTTCAGGATTTTTCAAGATACATTTACAGATCTAGGAGCTGATTTTGATACGACTTTAGCAAATCTGGCAGTGGGAAGTTTTCTCGAAGAAATGAAAGAAATGTTTCCAGAAAGCCGCAAATACTGGAAGAACGGAAATTCCAATTTAACTTCTGTTACCGATAGTCTGAAAAAATATCCTTATCAACCTTTTGTCTCTGACGTCAGGAACGCGACGTCACCGACATCATATTACATCATGCGTCACTTCCTGCAAGAAGCAGAGTATAATGGCAATGACGTCAGTATTTTTTCTACATGGGTGAGTATTATAGTAGTAATAGTAGTAGCAACAGAATAAAGGACTTAATCGTAACTAATTTTATTACTACTAGCACAGTTGCTGCCACGACTAGTTTTACTACTACTGTTACTACTATTCCTACTATAATAATAATAATAACAAAAGTAGTAGGAGTACTTGTACTTGTAGCATTGATATTGTCGTTATTGTTCTAATATTAAAAGAAAGAAGTTGCTGTCGTTCTGAAAGTAAAATATATTATTTCCAGGTTTTTGGTAAAATTTCTTTCAGGCTGTTAATGAGGATGAATCTAACTGGCTTCGTTCACATGGGAAACCGTTCTTCTTTACAACTAACGACGTCGACATTGCTGTTTGCGTCAACGTTATTTACGGAATTACGGCAGGCATTTTGTCTGATTTATTTCCTGCGCTGGCGTTGGATGATCCGGAATTACAGGTTATTATACAAATTTTAATAATAATAATAATAATAATAATAATAATAATAATAAATAAATAAATAAATAAATAAAATAATTTAATGAAGTAAAAAACGTTTTGCCTGGATGTGTTGCTGTTGCTGAACCTTTGCTGTCACGTGATACTTAAAATCCTCAAACAGCACTTCTCAGACAGATCTGATGTCTTTGAGGGATTCTGTACATTATTCAAGTAACTGAGGGTTAGTAAACTATTTGAGACGTAGTGTTCAGCGTACTTTGTTTTAAATACAACTGCTCTATGAACAGGCTATTAAAAAAAAAAAAAAGAAAAGAATTAAAATACAAAGAGAAAAAATAATAACATAAAAAAAGGCAGCTGATTATCTATGTTATATCAGATGTCTAATTAATCATTTTTATACCGCTGAGCAACAGGAATAAAGAAAGTTAAACAAATTTAAATAACCTTTCCATTAATATCGGGAGACCATTAGACTGCTATTATATTTCTTCACTAAACTACAAACTTTATTTTAAACTTTTTCTTCATTTCTTTATTTATTTTTCTCTTCAGATGTTGTATCTCAACACAACAGCATTTATAAAACATCAGATTTTAACTCACTTTTCTGGACGACCAGATCTTGCGATGACGTATTATACATCTGTTAATCAGTTCTACTGGTTCACATCTAGAATATTGTCACTAATTGAGAGATTCAGACTGCGAGAAAATCTGCTACATCATGTAAGTGTTTATACGTCTCTTTATGTCTTAGATACTAGGTACTAGAACTGATAATAAATCTCTCTCTCTCTCTCTCTCTCTCTCTCTCTCTCTCTCTCTCTCTCTCTCTCTCTCTCTCTCTCTCTCTCTCTCTCTCTCTCTCTCTCTCTCTCTCAAAAGAAACTGTACTACAACTCAACAAACATAACCTCTTTTAAGAACCATACGTAAACATCACATTTGTTTTTCATTCACCATTTCATCAAAGATAAAATAGCACAGATAAAAATTTACAAAGTGTACTATCAGAGAATATTTCATTGTGTCTGTGTTTTTTTTTTTAAATTTGTTAGGTAACTTAACGTAATACCATTTATGTCTGTTGATCCAAACACTAAGTTATTTCATAAAGTCTTTCTACATTTTCAGGCAATTGTTGAGGTCTATGATTCAATGAAAGAGGTCCTGAGAGGTCAAGCAACTCAACACATATTATCACTCGTTAAACCCGGTGACAACTCAGAAGAAATCTATTTCGATGGTGTTCTGGGAAATTTAACAATGGTAAAATAATAATAGTAGTAGTGATAACAACAACAACAACAACAACACCAACAATAATGGTTACGTTAAGAAGAAGAAGAAGAAAGAAAGAAATTGGTACTGTAAAAAGCTAAAGAAAAAAAATATTGTCAAAAAAGAAGAAAATAATAATTTATACTGTAAATTATATTACATCTATCAATATGAACCACAATAATTAACACACGTTATATTTAACTATCAATGTACTTCAGAATACTGACGTAGACGACCGACTATCGATGACGTCAATTACTTTGAGTGCGTTGATGAACATTTGGACCGTCTACGATACAGAACATAAGACCTTGTCGTGGTTGAAAAGTAAGTTTACAATTTAAACAATTTCTTTATTCCATTTTACATTCGACAATTATTAACTATGTAATTAATTACTCGTAAGCGAAACAAAGTTAAATAAGTATTAAATAAATAATAAATATAAAAAGGATCACGGAAAGATTCTTTTTGATACGATTATTTCGACTGTCGGTGACGTCCATTACTTTGACTGCGTTGATGAACATGTGGACTGTCTACGACACAGAGCATAAGACGTTGTCGTGGGTGAAAAGTAAATTTACAGTTTGTATAATTTCACTATTACATATGTCAGATATGTAATTAATCAGCTCTAGCAGTTATTAACTATATAGTTACTCGTTATAATTGAAATTGGTTCAGGTAACGTCTGAAATCAGTTGATAAAGCAACTGATTACTTTGGATAAATGAAAAGTATATGACAGTTTTGATGTTTTAAAACTTTAAAGTAATTAAAGCTTATTCTGATACTTAAGAAAATAAATCGTAACAGGAAAGAAAGAAAAATAAGTATTCGATCTCATGTTTAGGCTCATGGAATGGATTTTTTTTTTTTTTTAATTATATGTCTAATTCGAGAACAACATAAATTTCTTCTTTTATCTCATTTATTCGTGTATGAGGATACCTGTCATTTTAACAGTGGACACTGAGCCGAGCCCATTATCATACTAGCATGTAGATATTTAATTTATCTTTGATGTCCCCTATTATTTTATGATTATGATTATGATTATTATTATTATTATTATTATTATTATTATTATTATTATTATTATTATTATTTTGCTGCTTTCGCAATTATGTGTCCAAATGTTAGACAGAACAGTTGGTTACGTATCTTGTGCTTTATTTTTGCAGACACGCCTTCTCATGTTAAACAGACAGTGACGTCAGGATGTAGATGGTTGGAGAAAAATATCTTGGGAAGTCAGTACAAACACGAAAACGCCTTCTTTATGACAGGCTCACCAACCCCAGACGTAAATATAACTTACATTTATATCTATAAATAATAATAATAATAATAATAATAATAATGATGATGATGATGATGATGATGATGATGATGATGATGATGATGATAACCATGGCGATGATGATAAAAAGGAATGGATCACTGTGCTAATAGCTTCCTTAAAATATTGCGTGCTGCCAAGATTACAGTTTTGAAATGCAGGCTAGAAAAGAAAATTAGACAGCAGGGATCGACGTTTTAAAATTTGGATTTATTTATTTAATTCGAAAATGCTTTCAGGATTCACGATGCTGGTACCCTTCCAGTCGACTGCAGTACATGAATGGAACGAAACTATCATATAAAGGGGACTTTCCAAAAGAAATCTTCGTAGCAGCTGTTGAAGGCGTCATTCCAGAAGACGAATACGAAGCCATGTTGAACGAGAAACACTTTGGTCTGAAGACGCCACGCAAGTTCCGTGGAATGGAAGAATCGTTTTACGTTTATTGGTCATCTGAGGCGTACACGTACGCCACTGCATTACTAGCCTTGACTCAGTTCAGTGTCGTTCAGGAGTA
This sequence comes from Chrysomallon squamiferum, assembly GCA_012295275.1. Taxonomy (NCBI): domain Eukaryota; kingdom Metazoa; phylum Mollusca; class Gastropoda; order Neomphalida; family Peltospiridae; genus Chrysomallon; species Chrysomallon squamiferum. The sequence continues at coordinate 14,342,429 of CM022667.1, read as the reverse complement.
ATCGTTAAAGTAGAACCCGTTAATCAATTAGGTACATAGGCAGACAGATAGATAAATGCTGTTTATGATTCCTAAACTAACTGTTATTTATTTATTTGTCAATAATTTTATTTTTGTTTTACTTTCGTCTTCCCTGCTTTGTTATTATTAGGTATACTTTGTTAGTATGGTTATGGTATATTATGGTGTATATATAATGGACCAGTAAATCCCATATAACCATGTATTTTAAATTGATAAATATCATACGCGCAGATATTTCTGTACTCAAGCGGTAGGCAAGAATTATAAATATTTCTTTTCGCCAATGTCTCGGTGTCTCAAGTACTTTTCTGGTTACTTGACTGCAGCCTTCATCTCCTATACTTTTACCTATAAGAGCCGACTGGAATTAGAAAAGAAAAATATGTGTAATTCTAACATACACATTTAACAAAGGTTTACTCCCATTAGAATGTAAAATTGTAACTTGACTTGAAAATAAAATCTAGCATCATCACCTGGTATGGTTTAACAAAGGATTTTAATTAATGATATTAACAGAAAAATGATTTATTCTTAAGTAACCAAAAGAACGAAAATGATTATCCAGTAGGAACTGTTTATACCATTTCTACATGTATAAGAATTCATTTTTTTTGTTTATTAAATATTTTGGTGTTGGTATTGTTCTTGTTTTGTTTTCCTTATCTATAATTCAGGAACGAAATGAGCAGGCAGAGAGAGAGAGAGAGAGAGAGAGAGAGAGAGAGAGAGAGAGAGAGAGAGAGAGAGAGAGAGAGAGAGAGAGAGAGAGAGAGCTTTATTATCAGTTCTAGTACCTAGTAACTAAGACATAAAGAGAAGTATAAACATTTACAAAATCTGAAAAATTAAAAAAGAGCAATAAAATAAAATAAAAAATAAAATTAATAATAAATAAACAAACAAATAAACGAATATTAAATTTGTTACTAGATATTAATTCGGAATCTAAATGATGAACTGGGAAAGAACCATTCTCTTACTTGCTGCATTTTTGAAGTGCTGTGTCTGAAATTAGCTAATCATTTTTATGTGTATAACGTTTCCAGCTGGATGCTTATCAACGACGTTAAAACTGTATTTGACTGTAGAATCTGTTGTTTCTGTTTCAGTAGTAATAATAATAATAATAATAATAATAATAATAACAGATCTCGATGTTTTCACTGATTAATTTGGTATAAAAGTTATGTTTCTAGTAGAAGTACAAGTGAAATTTTTAATTTTCATAGACTGTATTTTAGTTTATTTTTTAAATATTTTATTTTATCTAGCGCAAATGAATAATTTTACCAGATTTCGCTTCACATATCAAAGCAAATACATTTTGTAAAGTTATGAAAGAAATTAGGCTAAATGTTTGGAACACACGTCATCAAGTGAGCTTTGTCAGAGACAATCTTGCTTCGTAATGGGCCAAATTTTCGATTCTGAAAAACACACACACACACACACACACACACACACACACACACACACACACACACACACACACACGCACAATTGAAAACACGCTCGGTGTAAATGGTAACGAGTTTCTGAAATTAGCGATTTTCAGTTCATGACTAAATACGTATAAAATTTCGAACTTGATGTTTATCTGCACCGTTAAAACTGTATTTGATTGTAAAAACTGTTATCTGTGTCTGAATAATAATAATAATAATAATAATAATAATAATAATAATAATAATACTGGTTCAGAATCCCTTCTCTGAAAAACTTGGAACCGAATGTGTTTCTGATTTCGGAATGAATACAAGGAGTTAGCGAACAATTTGCATTGAAGTCTAAATTGTATTTTTTTATATAATATTATTAATAGCTTTGTGCATATAATAAAGTTTGTGTAGGTCTATGAAAAGACAGTCCTAATATTATAAGATTATAACTGCATGGAACCTGTAATAATAATAATAATAATAATAATAATAATAATGAACGAAAAAACTTATACGGACAAAATCAGCAAAATGAACAAGAAAAACAAACAATAAGAACCATTAATGTATATGTAATACTTTTTTTTATTTTATTTATTTATTTATTTATTATTTTATTTCTAAGGACACTTGCAGACTTGTTAGTTCCCGATTTTCGTAGATTCTCCGCCCTGGCTGCATCTTGTAAATTAACTAACATTGTCTTCGTGACTCACTAGCACAGTATAGAGAATGTTAAAGCATACGTTTCCACTTACGTAGAGTTTCAGAACACGATGCACCTAGCTAAGTCAGGAGAATTTATATATGTTTTGCACATACGGCGGATTTTGTGAAATACATATGTGTGTGTGTGTCTGTGTGTGTGTGTGTGTGTGCGTGTGTGTGTGTGTGTGTGTGTGTGTGTGCGTGTCTGCAACATAACAGCAACAGCAAATATTGTAATTTTCATTTTGAATATTATTAACGCTATTGCTTTCAGGAAGCCAGAGTTAAAATTCCTTAAGATCGTTTTCTTCTCATCCGGACACGAATATTTGTTATTTTAATGTTTACTGAAAGGGCCGGCTCAAGGTACAGGCAGATCGGGCAATCGCCATCTCATTTATTTGAGATCTTCAAAATATAAAGGGAAAAGTATTAAGTAATAATTAATATCAAAATGTTTAAATTAGGCCGACCACAAAATGAAATAAAATCAACTTTAAAAGATTTTATTAACAGATTTGTGAAACTTGCATTTAAGCCGTAAATAATAATAATAATAATAATAATAATAATAATAATAATAATAACTGCTATTGTTGTTGCTAAATATGTTGGACTTAAATGGTAGTATACGTTTGGTATAAATACGAGAAGGGTAATAGAGTTACTTTTTCGATATGGAAGTGGTAAGTAATAAATAAATATTTATATTTTTAGAAGTCAATAAGGAAGCGCCAAATACTCAATTAATGCTTTACAAACTTGCTTCTGTACCGGTTCTACACCCGTTTCTAAATCCACTTCCTTTCGAAGCGCAGAATAAACTTCATATAGATCAGTATCGCATACGTACGTTTCTTATTCAGAATTGTTCAGTGTATTGTATCTTGGTGTTGTTTTGCATGTTTACCTGCAGACACGTCGACATATGTTCATCAGACCGTGACGGCAGGTTGCAGGTGGCTGGAGAAAAATATCTTAGGAAGTCGATACAAACATAAAGACGCGTTTTTCACGGGAGGGTTTGTAGGTCCGGATGTACGTATTGTGTATGTGTGTCTGCGTGTACTTGTGTGTTGTGTGTGTGTGTGTGTGTGTTTTGTTTGTGTTAATTTTACGTATTCAAACAAAATGTCTTAGTGATTAATCTATAAAAAAATTAAGTTTAAATTAACCTGAGAAATAAACCAGACATAACAACAAACATCTGTTAATAACATTTTCCTTTAAAAATAAAAATAAATTAAAATTAAATAAAATGAAATGAAACAATACAAAACAAACAATTAAAATGTAAGTAAATAAATAAACAAGCAAACAATTAAATAAAGAAACAAAAAGGAAAATAATGGAAACAAAATCTTGACAAACTCGCTATTTTGATTGACTGATTATAAGGAAAATTTGTAGAGAAAAATAAACTGATAAACAATTATTTGTAAGGATACACACACGCGTATATATATACACACACACCTATATACCTACATACACCACGGCTTTATGTTTTAGTATTATATTCTTAGGGTTACAATTTCTGGTATCCTACAAATCGGCTGGAATATCCCAACGGAACAAGTGTAAACGAGGACATGGGATTTCCACAAGAAAGTTACATGGGATTTGTCGAAGGCGTCATTCCAGAAGAAGAATACGAAGCCATGTTGAACGAGAAACACTTTGGTGTGACGACGCCACAGAAGTTTCTTGGAATGGAAGATTCGATATACCTGTATTGGTCAACAGAAGCGTTCACGTACGCTACAGCGCTACTAACTTTGTCACAGTGCAGTGTTATTCAGGAATAATTAATTATACGTCTTCAGTACAGTTCAGATTTCATCCAGTGAACTGTGTTATGAAATTTAAAAAAAAAAACTGTCCGATATATCTTAAGTATTTTTGTTTAATTATGTATGTCTGTATATCTGTGTACATTCGTATGTGTTCATTTGTGCTTGAATAATTCTGAATGCTGAAGTAAAATCATTCGTTTGCTATATATATATTTACACAATTATACTTACATTTTCTGACAGAGCCCATTATCATACTAGCATACAGATATTTAATTTACAATTCATGTCAGATATTACTTCATTATTATTATTATTATTATTATTATTATTATTATTATTATTATTATTATTATTATTATTATTATTATTATTTTAAATTCAGTGAAGGATGGGAGAAACTGTAAACTGATTTTCTCAAAAATGCTCATTGTGATATCACTCTACTTGTATTCAGCTGTCCTGCATCTTTATCTTTAAGAGCTGATTGCAATTAGAAAAGAAAAAAGGTGTAACTGCAACATACATATTTAACAAAAATTTATTCCGATTAGAACTTAAAATTGTAACTTGACTTGAAAATAAAATCTTGCATCATAACCTGGTATTGTTTAATGGTGATGTTTAAACTATTTCCAGTAATAATTTTTAAAATTATTTTCCGCATGTGAGGAAACATACACACAAAATTTAATATGATCATAACAAGACAGTGGATTTACAATAATAACAATATATACATATATACAACATATCCACAGATCAGACATCGGACATGTGCTGGCAATCGTTTTCAACAAAACAAAGGATGTTACAAAACGAAGCAACGGGAATTCTCTACAGAAGGCGTAATTACAACATCGGCTGTTGTCGACTTGAATTACATAACTGAGCAGAAACAGATTGACGTATATCTGCGTCTTAGGTGTTTGATTTATAAACTGTTTGATTTATAAACATTGAGTTATATTTATGTAATTTCACAAATTGACCAAAATATAGGGTTTAGGAACGGAATTAGGTCCACACACACACACACACACACACACACACACACACACACACACACACACACACACACTATCGATGAAAAATATTTCGAAGCAGTTCGGCCTTCTGACCTTCGCAGTTTAAAGCAGATATGTTAAAACATTAACCAGTTCCTCTCTACATAACAACTTAAAACTCCAGATCCGCTGGAAATTATACAGAATTAATAACAGTTAACACTGAGTTACACACCGTAGCTGCCGTAGCTGCAGATATCTTATCCCAGCCGCTTCCCGCGGATGATCAAAACACGTGCATGTAATTTTATTCTACTCACAGTGGCGCATTAAGAAAAGGATTTTAGAAACTGCAGCTCAGGAACGTGCAGAAATTATATATTCATTTATTTATTTATTTATTTAAAAGAAAAGAAAGAGAAGTTTTTTCCCTTTCAATACAGTACCAGGAGACATAACCCTATTCGGAAAGGGAGGTGCCTCGATAAAAACTTGACTCACCGTAGACACATACGTTTTCAAAACCTGAACGCTGTATATAATATTGACGATTGTTAACATCTACGCAGATAACACTGATTAAAGTATACTAATATAATGAGTGCCAGCATAAGAATATTTTTCGAAAATATTTTTGATTATTATTATTATTTGGTTTGTTTCGGACTGCTTTTTGGATACGTTTCGGATGCCAAAACCAACGAATAAGATGTTTTGACTGTATTTAATTTTCAATGTACTTCAGAATACTGACGTAGACGACCGACTATCGATGACGTCAATTACTTTGACTGCGTTGATGAACATTTGGACTGTCTACGACTCGGAACATAAGACATTATCGTGGTTCAAAAGTAAGTTTACAATTTAAACAATTTCTTTATTCCCTTTTACATACGACAATTATTAACTATGTAATTAATTACTCGTAAGCGAAACAAAGTTAAATAAGCATTAAATAAATAAATAAAGGATCATGGAAAGATTCTTTTTGATACGATTATTTCGACTATCGATGACGTCAATTACTTTGACTGCGTTGATGAACATTTGGACTGTCTACGACACAGAGCATAAGACGTTGTCGTGGTTGAAAAGTAAGTTTACAATTTGTATAATTTCACTATTACATATGTCAGATATGTAATTAATCAGCTCTAGCAATTATTAACTATATAGTTACTCGTTATAATTGAAATTGGTTCAGACAACGTCTGAAATCAGTTGATAAAGTTACAGTTTTGAAATGCAGGCTACGAAAGACAGCAGGGATCGATGTTTTAAAATTTGGATTTATTTATTTATTTATTTATTTAATTCGAAAATGCTTTCAGGATTCACGATGCTGGTATCCTTCCAGTCGACTGCAGTACATGAATGGAACAAAACTATCATATAAAGGAGACTTTCCAAATGAAATCATCGTAGGAGCTGTCGAAGGCGTCATTCCAGAAAACGAATACGAAGCCATGTTGAACGAGAAACACTTTGGTGTGAAGACGCCACGCAAGTTCCGTGGAATGGAAGAATCGTTTTTCGTTTATTGGTCATCTGAGGCGTACACGTACGCCACTGCATTACTAGCCTTGACTCAGTTCAGTGTCGTTCAGGACTAATCGTTAAAGTAGAACCCGTTAATCAATTAGATACAAAGGCAGACAGATAGATAAATGCTGTTTATGATTCCTAAACTAACTGTTATTTATTTATTTGTCAGTAATTTTATTTTTGTTTTACTTTCGTCTTCCCTGCTTTGTTATTATTAGGTATACTTTGTTAGTACGGTTATGGTCTATATATAATGGACCAGTAAATCCCATATAACCATATATTTTAAATTGATAAATGTTATATGATGATATTTCTGATTTGTTGTACTCAAGCGGGCAGGCAAGAATTATAAATATTTCTTTTCGCCAATGTCTCGGTGTCTCAAGTACTTTTCTGGTTACTTGACTGCTGCTTTCATCTCCTATACTTTTACCTATAAGAGCCGACTGGAATTAGAAAAGAAAAAAATGTGTAATTCTAACATACATATTTAACAAAGGGTTACTCCCATTAGAATGTAAAATTGTAACTTGACTTGAAAATAAAATCTAGCATCATCACCTGGTATGGTTTAACAAACGATTTTAATTAATGATATTAACAAAAGATGTTCTTAAGTAACGTACAGAACGAAAATGATTAACCAGTGTGAATTGTTTATACCATTTTCTACATGTATAAGAATTCATTTTTGTTTATTATATAGTTTGGTGTCGGTATTGTTCTTGCTGCTTTTTGTTTTTTATCTGTAATTCAGAATCAAAATGAGAGAGAGAGAGAGACAGAGAGAGAGAAACAGAAACAAAGACAGACAGAGAGAGAGAGAGAGAGAGAGAGAGAGAGAGAGAGAGAGAGAGAGAGAGAGAGAGAGAGAGAGAGAGAGAGAGAGAGAGAGAGAGAGAGAGAGAGATTTTTCCGAATATGAAAACTCAAAAAAGGGAATAAAATAAAATAAATAAACAAACAAATAAACGAATATTAATTTTGTTAATAGATATTAATTCGGAATCTAAATGATGAACTGGGAAAGAGCCATTATCTTACTTGCTGCATTTCAGCTCTTCTTTGAGGTGCTGTGTCTGAAATTAGCGATTCAGTGATACGTGTATAACATTACCAGCTGGATGCTTATCAAAGGCTTTAAATCTTTTGTTTCTGTTTCAGTAATAATAATAATAATAATAATAATAATAATAATAATAACAGATCTTGATGTTTTCAATGATTAATTTGGGTTAAAAGCTATGTTTCTAGTAGAAGTACAAGTGAAACTTTGAATTTTCAGACTGTGTTTTAGTTTATTTTTTAATTATTTTATTTTATCTAGCGCAAACAAATAATTTTACCAGATTTTGCTTCACATATCAATGCAAATACACTTTGCAAAGTTATGAAAACAATTAGACTGAATGTTTGGAACACACATGTTATCAGCTTTGTCAGAGACAATCTTGCTTCGTAATGGGTCAAATTTTCGATTCTGAAAGCACACACACCCATACACACACACACACACACACACACACACACACACACGCACGCACAATCGAAAACACGCTCGGTGTAAATGGTAACGAGTGTCTGAAATTAGCGATTTTCAGTCCAACTTGATGCTTATCTGCACCGTGAAAATTGTATTTGATTGTGAAAACTGTTATCTGTGCCTGAATAATAATAATAATAATAATAATACATGTTGAGAATCCCTTCTCTGAAATGTTTGGAACCGAAAGTGTTTCGGATTTTGGAATGTAAGGAGTTAGTCAAAGATTTGCATTTAAGTCTAAATACGAATTTTATTTGAATATACAGCTTACAAAATTTTTTTATAACTTTGTGCGTATAATTTTTTTTGTGTAGGTCTATGCATGGAACCTGTAATAATAATAATAAAAATAATAATAATAATAATAATAATAATAATAATAATAATAATAATAATCATAAAACTAATAATAATAATAAACGAAAAAACTAATACCCACAAAATCAGCAAAAAGAACAAGAAAAACAAACAATAAGAACCATTAATGTATATGTCATAATTTTTATTATTTTATTTATTTATTTATTTATTTATTTATTTATTTATTTTTTTTTATTTACTTGTTTATTATTTTATTTCTAAGGACACTTGCAGACTTGGTAGTTCTCGACCCCATGTAAAATAAAGACATTTCCCGATTTTCGTAGATTCTCCGCCCTGGCTGCATTTTGTAAATTAATTAACATTGTCTTTGTGACTCACTAGCACAGTATAGAGAATGTCAAAGCATACGTTTCCACTTACGTAGAGTTTCAGAACACGATGCATCCAGCTAAGTCAGGAGAATTTATATATGTTTTGCACATACGGCGGATTTTGTGAAATACACGTGTGTGTGTGTGTATGTGTGCGTGCGTGTCTGCAACATAACAGCAACAACAAATATTGTCATTTTCATTGTGAATATTATTAACCCTATTGCTTTCAGTAAGCCAGAGTTAAAATTCCTTAAGATCGTTTTCTTCTCATGCGCACACGAATATTTGTTATTTTAATGTTTACTGGAAGGGCCGGCTCAAGGTACAGGCAGATCGGGCAATCGCCGTCTCATTCATTTGAGATCTTCAAAATGTAAAGGGAAACGTATTAAGTAATGATTGACATAAAAAAATTTAAATTCCTTATTTGGAGTCAAACTGTCGAGAATCTGATTATTAATTCCTCCTGTGATGGGATCAAACTGTTAAAAAGAACTGACAAAACGACTTTATGGTTCATGAAGCGATATTCTTCACTAATTTCTATAAATTTATTGCAACCTTGTACTACTTACAATAAATTAACACAAAGGAAAAAAAATATATAGGAAAACGAAAGAAATATAGAAATGAAGAAAAAAAGGAAAACAATTTGCAATTTCTTCCATCCTCCACTCAGTGTGAATAAAAGTTGTTTAATTTTACCCAGTGAATGTAAAATAATAATAATAATAACAACAACAACAACAACAACAATCATAATAATCATAATGATAATAATGATGATGATGATAAACGTAATAATAATAACAAAGGCAGGAGTCAAGTCATCACAAACACTTTTTAGATTCACACAGGCAGAGGAAAGAAAGACTAACGATTCCTGCCAGTTTGAGTAGAACAAATCAAAAATATTTTAAAAATTTGCTGAATGCTTTTAATAAATTGCAAGAAAAACACAGAGTAATAGAAAGAAAAAAATTGTTGATAAATAAATAAATGAATAAATAAAAATTCGCGCAGAAACTATAAACATCATCTGTCTGTCTGACTATATCTGTGAACCTGATGGGTTCTACTTTAACGATTAGTCCTGAACGACACTGAACTGAGTCAAGGCTAGTAATGCAGTGGCGTACGTGTACGCCTCAGATGACCAATAAACGTAAAACGATTCTTCCATTCCACGGAACTTGCGTGGCGTCTTCACACCAAAGTGTTTCTCGTTCAACATGGCTTCGTATTCGTTTTCTGGAATGACGCCTTCAACAGCTGCTATGAAGATTTCATTTGGAAAGTCCCCTTTATATGATAGTTTTGTTCCATTCATATACTGCAGTCGACTGGAAGGATACCAACATCTTGAATCCTGAAAGAATTTACGAATTAAATAAATAAAAATCCAAATTTTATAATGTTGATCCCTGCTGTTCAATTTCGCATCCTCTATTCCAAAAGTGTTGCCATGCCAACACACAATTATCTAATGTAGATAGTGGGCCTATTATCTCTTTCTGTTTTATCGTCATCATCATTATCATCATCACCATAACCACTGTTGTAACCACATGAATACTATGATGATATTGATGGTCACGAACATCATCATTATTATCATTATCATTTTTAATCTCATTTTTTTAATTATTATTATTATCATTATATTATCATTATCATTATGAATCTCATTATTGTTACTATTATTATTATTATTATTATTATTATTATTATTATTATTATTATTATTATTATTATTATTATTTATAGATATAAATGTAAGTTATATTTACGTCTGGGGTTGGTGAGCCTGTCAGAAAGAAGGCGTTTTCGTGTTTGTACTGACTTCCCAAGATATTTTTCTCCAACCATCTACATCCTGACGTCACTGTCTGTTTAACATGAGAAGGCGTGTCTGCAAAAATAAAGCACAAGATATTTAACTTACTGTTCTGTCCAAAAAAAACACATAAAAAACAAAACAAAAAAAAACCAGAAACAAATAAAAAGAAACAATAATAATAATAATAATAATAATAATAATAATAATAATAATAATAATAATAATAATAATAATATGTGACATGAAAACAGCTAAAATGACCGGTATCCTCATACATGAATGAATGAGATAAAAGACTGTCGTTCTCGAAATAGTCGTATCATTTCTTTTTAAAAAAAAATCCTTTCCTTGAGTCTGCACGCTGATCGAAATCATTTCTTTATTTATTTAGTTAATACTTATTTTTCCTTCTTTATTTATTTATTTTATCTTTTTAATATTAAAATGAGCTTTAATCATTTTAAAATTTTAAAACGATAAAACTGTTATATATTTCTATTTATTGCATCTCTGTCGTTACATACTATAATTATTGCAACAGTTACAGCTGATACTTTAATTTCTTTCAGTTTTCGGATTTCCAATATAAACAAAAGCTTTAGCAATCAATTTCAGACTTTGTCTGTACCAATTTCAATTAAAACGAGTAACTACACAGTTAATAATTGTAAGGACTGATTAATTACATATATAATAGTGGAATACAGAAATTGTTTAAATTGTAAACTTACCTTTCAACCACGACAACGTCTTATGTTTTGTATCGTAGACAGTCCAAATGTTCATCAACGCAGTCAAAGTAATTGACGTCATCGATAGTCGGTCGTCTACGTCAGTATTCTGAAGTACATTGATAGTTAAATATAAAATAACTTCGATAATTATTATGGTTCATATTGACAGATGTAATATAATTTAGATTATAACAGATTACTATTGTAATTATTAATAAAGATGTATATAGAACTATACGAGCTTCCGTCACCATACACACAAACACACACACACACACACTCTTTCTCTCTATCTCTCTCCCACTATTCTTGTTCTTATAACTATTTTTATTACAGTGGCTGAAGTTCCAAGGACACCGTCAAAATAGATTTCATCTGAGTTATCAGCGGGTTTAACGAGAGATAATATGTCTTGCGTTGCTTGACCTCTGAGGACTTCTTTCATCGAATCATAGACCTCAACAATTGCCTGAAATTGTAGAAAGAGTTAGTGTTTGGATGAACAGATATAAACGGTATTAGGTTAAGCAGTCTTGCAAATTAATAAAACACACTGACGTATCCTGTCGAAGTACAATTTGTAAATTTTAGTCTGAGCTATTTTATCTTTGACAAAAAGGTATTGAAAATAAATATGATGTTTATGTCTGTGTATGTGTGTAAGCATGACTCTCGAAAGCGTTTATCTTTGTTCAGTTGTACTACAGTTTCTTTTGAGAGAGAGAGAGAGAGAGAGAGAGAGAGAGAGAGAGAGAGAGAGAGAGAGAGAGAGAGAGAGAGAGAGAGAGAGAGAGAGAGAGAGAGAGAGAGCTTTATTTATCAGTTCTAGTACCTAATAACTAAGACATAAAGAGAAGTATAAACATTTACAGAATGTAGCAGATTTCGTTGCAGTCTGAACCTCTCAATTAATGACAATATTCTAGACGCGAACCAGTAGAACTGATTAACAGATGTATAATACATCATCGCAAGATCTGCTCGTCCAGAAAACTGAGTTAAAATCTGATGTTTTATATATGCTGTCGTATTCAGATACAATATCTGCAGAATAGAATAATTAAATTAAATCAAATAATAAATCAATCAATAAATTAATCAATAAAATGGAATAATTTAAAATAAAGTACTACTATTTATAAATAATCCGGACTCGGATATAAGGTAGATAACCAGCGGCCCATTTCTTTCTTTTTATGAAGTAATCATTGAATAATGTTATTTAAAACAAAGTACGGTGAACACTAACTGGGATTACTACGTTTCAAATAGTTTACGAACTCTCAGTTAGTTGAATAATGTACAGAAACCCTCAAACAGTTCAGGTCTATCTGAGATGTGCTGTCTGAGGATTTTAAGTGTCACGTGACAGCAAAGGCTCAACAACAGCAACATATTCAGGCACAGAATTATTTTACTTCATTAATTTGCCCATTAAACTTTCGTTTTATTTTCAGTGTAGATAAGTTAATACATTTATTTACTTTTTATTCCTAATTTTATTATTATTATTATTATTATTATTATTTATTTATTTATTTATTTATTTATTTATTGAAATAAAGAATTTGTATATTAACCTGTAATTCCGGATCATCTAATACCTCCATAGGAAGTAAATCAGACAAAATGGCTGCCGTAATTCCGTAAATAACGTTGACGCAAACAGCAATGTCCACGTCGTTAGTTGTAAAGAAGGACGGTTTGTTATGTGAACGAAGCCAGTTAGATTCATCCTCATTAGCCGCCTATAATAGTAGATTTTGTAAACAATGAAAATAAATATTTTGACACTTCTGAAAGAATAAATGAAATTTTTTCCAGAAAGCTGGAAACATGTTTCAGTTTCTTTTTTAAAATATGTATCAGTATATGTAAATATGTTACATTTGTTTTTATTATTATTTTCTTTCATCATCATCATCGTCATTTTCTTCTTCTTCTTCTTCTTACTACTACTACTACTACTACTACTACTATTATTATTATTATTATTATTATTATTATAGTAGTTATTATTATAGTAGTAGTAGTAGTAGAAGTAGTAGCTGTAAAATTAAAAGTTGCCTTAACTGTAGTAGTAACCGCAGTAGTAGTGGTGATATTAGTAGTATCAATAGTACTTTGATTCGTAGTAATAGTGGCAGTAATATTAACATTTTTATATATAAATTATTAAGTGATATTAAATTCCTTCATTCTGTTGGCACTACTACTAGTACTACTAGTACTACTATTGTACTACTCACCCACGAAGAACAAATACTGACGTCATTGCCATTATACTCTGCTTCTTGCAGGAAGTGACGCATGATGTAGTATGATGTCGGTGACGTCGCGTTCCTGACCTCAGAGACAAAAGGTTGATAAGCATATTTTATCAGACTATCGGTAACAGAAGTTAAATTGGAATTTCCGTTCTTCCAGTATTTGCGGCTTTCTGGAAACATGTCTTTCATTTCTTCGAGAAGACTTCCCAGTACTAGATTTGCTGTTGTCGAATCAAAATCACCTGATAGATCTGTAAATGTATCTTGAGATATCCTGAAGGAAATTTTATTAATAAGTAAACCCTATTAAATAAATTACTTTCCTGTGGTACTGTGTAATATTCCAAATACATAAAAGATATTTTTAAACAGTTCATGTAGCAATTAATTATTTAAAGTTTAATACACACTAAGCGGTACAGTTACAACATTGTTGTGGGTTCCTGAAGTCGATGGACGATTGTGATGAAACTCACTCGTCCCTTTTATATACCCAGGCCTGTATGCAACAGGGGGAGGAAAGGGGACTTACGCACCCCCATAATCTGCTGAGATCCGTCCACGAATGAGTGCAAAACAACAACAACAAAAACAGTCCGAAGCTGTGTGTAGAAATGTGCTGCGTCGTAACTGACGTTGTCGAAGACACTAAGTTTATTATTCGCTCTTGCAAGTTTAACGCGACATTTAAGCAAACTTTCTGTTGTCCCTGGACCCACCTTCCATCTCCGGCCCTAACGTCGTCGCTTTCGCATCCCCACCCAGTATAAAGTTCTGCGTGCCGGCCTGATACCTGAGTGTTTTCTAATGTTTTATATTACACCTTGGTAGCTAAATAACATTTTTAGAGCAGAATATTGTTTTATATGCGTATTTAAAGCAGTAGTGATCGCCACGTTTTATATTAATTATATGATTACAAAATTACTAAATTACATAACGTAATAAGGTTTAAAAATGTATTTATCTATCTGTCTATTTGTTTTATCTTTTTATCTAACTTAGTACTTTATTGCTGCTCGATTAGTTATTACGATTCTAGTATAAAAAAATATATATATGAATAAATAAAAAAGTTGAATAATAGGCTGAATAAATTAAGAGTTTTTATTTAGAGTCAATCCAGAGCTTTTAGCAACACTTAAAAACTAAATATGAGTTACATAATGTTACGTATATAACGTAAAAAAAAAAATGTTGAAGTTTATCTGTTTAATTTGTATGAACACAAGAACTTGGTTATTGAAAATGATTAATCGTTGTATCTTATTTAATTTAATAAAATATATATATATACATTTGTTTTTTCAATTTCTTCCTTTATAGAATTTTCCATTTTCTTTTTTCTTTTTAAAACATTTTGTTTTAATTTATATAAAATGCCAGTAATTGTTTGTGTTTGATTCTTTGTTTGTTTGTTGTTTTTTTTTGTTGTTTTTTTTGTAATGTTTTCTCACGTGTAGAAACAGCGACCGAGTCCTGTTTTGACCAGCCATACTGCTAAAAGTCAGCCACAATAGTTAAAACTAAATATATTTAGTACAATTAATAAAGACAGCTAACAGATTACTTACCTGTACGATATTGCTTTCGCCAAGCTTTCAGTTTCGTGAAAACCTTTCTCTTGCAGATAGTTTCGAATGTCGTCTTCAGAAAGCATTTCAGAGAATTTGAATTTACTGTTAGGATTATAACCCGCCCACCAGTCGGCTGTTTCGTTGTAAATCTGGTAATGGAAGTAAATAATCGAGGTGTTATACGGACAGTTACGATCGTGTGCTTTCTGGAAAACCTTCAACGCTGAAAGAAGTTGTTCTGAAGTTACGTGTGGTACCCCGCTGTACATAGACGCTTCAAGCAGAGGAACGGTTATCCAGAACGAAACAAACACTTCGTTATCGTCATAATGTCTTTTCGATCCTTTGGGAAGCACCATTGAAGGCGGTGCGTGAACGGAAATCGTATTTTTATAGATCCCTGCATCCTCACCAGAGTTTATCTGACTTTCTGAGACCTTTTCTGCGATCTGAGTTAGAAGTGAGTGTATGGAGGATTTGTGCGTAGCGAAACAGCAAACTGTACAAGACAAAAACAAAATATAAGTTAATAGTTTGAACATGTTTGTCAAAGGTCCTGAGTAGAGACCACTAAAATGCTTCAACAGTTCTCACAAAACACACACATATATATATTATTAGTCATTATATATATATATAGTCATTATTTTTTATGTAAATATATATATTTATATATATATTTACATAAAAAATAATGACTAAATAAAACATCTGTTTCGATACGGTCTCAGCTGCAGTTAATACCAAAACAACATATATATTATACATAGGTATGTAGATATCCATGTATCTAGATATCCATGTACGCATCCATATTTGTATGTACGTACGTACTTATGTAGTTTTATGATATTGAATATTCTCTGACTTACTTACATCTGAATAGACTCTGCACATAGACAATATTTGGGAACGCACTGGCGCAGGAGGACAAAGTCCAATCACAACCTGACAAACCCGTCAGGTGCCGCTGACGAGACTCGAACGTATGTACCTCTTTCGCCCGCACTCCGAAGACGGACGATGTTACAGTTCGGCCATGAGACAACCTTAAAAAAATTAGCTCTATAACCGAAGGGAATCATCGCTTCCCACGAAGCACGCCGTTCTTTGCCTTTCGTCATTCTTGCGTGCATCTATTTTTTGTGGGAAAAATATCACTGTCAAGTATGTAGTTTTAGGATTTTGAATATTCTCTGACTTATGTACGTCTGAATAGACTATGCACATAGACAATATTCGGGAACGCACTGGCGCACTGGTGTGTTTATGTATGTATGTATGTATGTATGTATGTATGTATGTATGTATGTATGTATGTATGTATATGTGTGTGTGTGTATGTATGTATGTATGTATGTATGTATGTATGTATGTATGTATGTATGCATGTATGTGTATGTAAGTATGTTTGTATATACGTAGGTATCTCATGTGTCATTTGTGTACGTATGCATGTGCATGAATATATGTATATATGTATATATCTATTTGTATGTATTTAAATATGTGTGGATTCTAGGGCATTTTTCCCCCTGAATATTTCCCGCCAGTCAATTTCCCCAAGTCATTCCCCCCCTGGTGATTTTTCCCTAGGTCATTTCACCATGGCTCACATGCCAAAGATAATTGGACATAAAAAGACAATTCTATGTAATATAAATTGTTTGTTTGAAACATTTCATATTGCATGGAGTTACATAAACTGTGGGGCACATTTTACATCTGGATACTGTGAGCAACACCACGCAGGAAGGACAGGCGATCTCTTTTGCCGTAGTCTGTGACCAGAATCTGAAGCCGCTGGGTGATGTCTCTGTAGACGTGACGCTGTGGTGGTGGGGCTTCTTCGACCAGTATCTGGTGCAGTGTTACAGTATTGAGGAATTGTTTGTTTGTTGTTGTTTTTTCAGAACAGGCAGGTATTTAGATGATGATACCCGTCGCCCAACACTTTCTTACAGTAGATAGCACTTACTGAAGCTAAACAGTTAATAGTGCTGGTGTTGGTGTTTTTATTAAGTTAACTAGAGATTAAAGATATTATATATAAAATTGCAGTTAATTAGAGATTAAAAAGAACGATGGTCAGAGTACAAGCTAGGATATTTTACAGTTAGAAGAGGAGGGCAGGAAAGGGAATTGTCCCGGGGAAATAACCTAGCGGGAAATCACCAGGAGGGAATCACCAAGGAGAACTGACTGGGGAAAATATCCGGGGGGGGGGCATACTCTGACATCATATGTTTTGTGTGATGTAATTGCATATATACGTAGCAATGCGTGTGTATGTCTGTATTTGCGTACGTCTGAGTATGTTTATGCAGGAATCTGTGTACGTGTGTTCGTGTACATTTGTTTATGTATGTACGTATATATGTGTATGTGTATTCCTGTACGTGTATGTATGTATGTAAGTATATATGTTTAATGTACGTCTGTATGTGCATATGCGTGTATCGACGTATGTATTTAGGATCCAGTATGTTCTGTCTTATGTACGTTTCATTAGACGCTGCTCACAGTCGTGAACGAACTGGTACTGTAGGACAAGTTCCAATCGCTACCTCACAAACCCCGTTAAAAGCATCTGTGTATATGTATAATCATGTATTTATGATATGTGTATATGTGTATGTATATGTGCATGTATACGTATGTATTTTTGTGCATTTCTGTATCTGTCTGTTTTAAGATTGGGATATTCTCTGTCTTATTATTATGCCTGATTAAATTCTGTCATAAGCTTGAAATCCTAAAACACGTACGTACATACATATAATAAATGTGAATCCTTGGAGCTGTCACTGTATTGTCATAGATGTATTGTCTAAATATTGTTATTTTTTCTGTATGTATATTTATATGTACGTTTTATAAGAAATGTTAAAACATTTCAGTGTCTATCCTCTGCGCCTCTGACAAACATGTTCAAACCATTTACTTATGTTTTGATTTCATCTTGTACAGTTTGCTGTTTCGGTACACACAAATCCTCCATACACTCACTTCTAACTCAGATCGCAGAAAAGGTCTCAGGAAGTCAGATAAACTCTGGTGAGGATGCAGGTATCTATAAAAATACGGTTTCCGTTCACGTACCGCCTTCAATGGTGCTTCCCAAAGGATCGAGAGGACATTATGACGATAATGAAGTGTTTGCTACGTTCTGGACAGTCGTGACTCTTCTTGAAGCGTCTATGTACAGCGGGGTACAATACGTAACTTCAAAACAACTTCTTTCAGCGTTGAAGGTTTTCCAGAAAGCACACGATCGTAACTGTCCGTAAAACAACTCGATTATTTACTTTCATTACCAGATTTACAACAAAACGGCCAACTGGTGGGAGGGTTATAATCCTAACAGTAAATTAAATTTCTCTGAAATGCTTTCTGAAGACGACGTTCGAAACTATCTGCAAGAGAAAGGTTTTCAAGAAACTAAAAATTTGACAAAAGCAATATTGTACAGGTATGTAACATATTAATTGTCTTTATTAATCTTTTGTGAAAAAAACAATTTAATATTCACTATTTTTAGCAGCATGGATCGTCAAAATGCGACTCGGTCGTTGTTTAAACGTGTCAGCAAAAATTAAAAAAAAAAAATTTAATAATAAAATAAAAAATTAAAACATAAAATAATCCTAACAAAAAAAATAAAAACCCAAACAAAACAAACAATTATTGGCCTTTTATATAAATTAAAATTAATTCTAAAATATTAATAATAAAAAAATGTTTTAAGAAGAAAAATGAAAACGAAACAAAAATATGGAAAGCTATATAGGATAGAAAACTTAAAATAAATTAATTGTAATAAAATATGAAAGAAAGAAAGAAACAGTAAATCACACACAAACACAAACCATTTTTTTTAAATGAAAGATAATTTCTTTTTGATCTAAAACAGTTAATTATTTTCAGTAACCAAGTACTTGTGTTCATACAAATTAAACAGTTTAAATAAAACTAGTTGCCTCATCATCATTTTCTCCTAGCTATAGCTGCAGTTATACTATCTGATTACAATTAACACATTTATATAACCGATAATGAGTTTTTAAGTGTTGCTAAATGCGCTGTGTTGGCTACAAATAAACAGTGTAGACTCCTGTTCCAAGAGCCGGTTCTGGACAATTAGCTCGGATGAGTTTACAATAACAATGGTTTAGTGAAACTATGAATTCATCAGTAACAAAAGATACAATTCTCTACTACTTAAACGTAGCTTCTGAACAGAAAATTAATTTATTCTACTCTTATTCATTCTGTTTTTCTACTGGAACGGTAATGATTATTCCAAGAGTAATAAAATACTGAAGTATCTATATCGATGATTAGATAGATAGATAGGTAATTAAGTTTAAAATATCTTTTATATATTTTGAATATTTACAATAAGACTGGTTTATTTATTTTCTTATTTTTATTTTGATGCATTTCCAAGGCTACAACAGGTCTGCTAGATCCATGTTCGTTTTCTCAGTAGTGGGACTGTCTCTCTACACAGGCCTGTACCTTTTATTTTAATAAACTAATCGCTTGCAGAAAATAACAGAATAATGAATAAAGCGACCATTAATTAGTGATTTTTTCAACTGGATGTTGGGATAGATAGATACATGACTATGAATAAAATATGGAAGGAAGTGTGTGTGTGTGTGTGTGTGTGTGTGTTATTTGTTTTTGGTAGGCTATTGCCCCAAAGGAATAATATCACTTTACTATCCTGCTCTGAAATATTAAAAATAATACCACGACAGCTTATACAATTCACCGAACTCAGAATGACTTTAACCTTTATACCACCGGAAAGATAAATGAAAATTGACACAAGTTTAATACGACATAAACTGTTGTTTTTTAAAATTAATAATATTATCACAGTTTCACTATAGCATTACCAAACTATATTATCTTATCGTTTGTTGTTTTGTCATTATAGAAAAAAAAAAAAAAAAAAAAAAAAAAAAAAAAAAACTAACAACATAAAAAAAAATTGTATTAGCAATTTATATCTTGTTTGAATCAGATTTCTAAATTAACCTGTACAATGTTTCTTTTATTTATTTATTTATTTAAACCCTGGTGACAAATTAAATGACCTGTTAACAGGAACAAGCGTTTCTGTCACACACATTATCATCATCATCATCATTAACACTTTTTCTTCAGGAATTTGCAATATAAATTAATACATCGAACAGCAGATCGTGATTTGGTATTATTATCATCATTATAATCATTAATAAAAAATTTCTTCAGGATTTTTCAAGATACATTTACAGATGTAGGAGGTGATTTTGATTCGACGGCACCAAATCTGGCAGTGGGAAGTCTTCTCGAAGAAATGAAAGAAATGTTTCCAGAAAGCCGTAAATACTGGAAGAACGGAAATTCCAATTTAACTTCTGTTACCGATAGTCTGATAAAATATGCTTATCAACCTTTTGTCTCTGACGTCAGGAACGCGACGTCACCGACATCATACTACATCATGCGTCACTTCCTGCAAGAAGCAGAGTATAATGGCAATGACGTCAGTATTTTTTCTACGTGGGTGAGTACTATATTAGTAGTAGTAGTAGAATAAAGGACTTAATCGTATCTAATTTTATTACTACTAGCACAGGTGCTGCCACGACTAATTTTACTACTACTGTTACTACTATTCCTACTATAATAATAATAATAACAAAAGTAGTAGCAGAACTTGTAGAATTAGTTATGATGTTGTTATTGTTGTTCTAATACTAAAAGAAAGAAATTGCTGTCATGCTGAATGTAAAATATATTATTTCCAGGTTTTTGGTAAAATTTCTTTCAGGCTGTTAATGAGGATGAATCTAACTGGCTTCGTTCACATGGGAAACCGTTCTTCTTTACAACTAACGACGTCGACATTGCTGTTTGCGTCAACGTTATTTACGGAATTACGGCAGCCATTTTGTCTGATTTATTTCTTGCGCAGGCGTTGGATGATCCGGAATTACAGGTTATTATACAAATTCTAATAATAATAATAATAATAATAATAATAAATAAATAAATAAATAAATAAATAAAATAATTTATTGAAGTAAAAAACGTTTTGCCTGGATGTGTTGCTGTTGCTGAACCTTTGCTGTCACGTGATACTCAAAATTCTCAAACAGCACTTCTCAGACAGATCTGATCTCTTTGAGGGATTCTGTACATTATTCAAGTAACTGAGGGTTAGTAAACTATTTGAGACGTAGTGTTCAGCGTGCTTTGTTTTGAATAAAACTGCTCTATGAACAGGCTATTAAAAAAAGAAAGAAAAAAAGAAAGAATTAAAATACAAAGAGAAAAAATTATAATATAAAGAAAAAAAGGCAGCTGATTATCTATGTTATATCAGATGTCTAATTAATCATTTTTATACCGCTGAGCAACAGGAATAAAGAAAATTAAACAAATTTAAATAACCTTTCCATTAATATCGGGAGACCATTAGACTGCTATTATATTTCTTCACTAAACTACAAACTTTATTTTAAACATTTCCTTTTTTCTTCATTTCTTTATTTATTTTTCTCTTTAGAGGCTGTATCTCAACATAACAGCATTTAGAAAACATCAGATTTCAACTCACTTTTCTGGACGACCAGATCTTGCGATGATGTATTATGCGTCTGTTAATCAGTTCTACTGGTTCACGTCTAGAATATTGTCAGTAATTGAGAGATTCAGACTGCGAGAAAATCTGCCCCATCCTGTAAGTGTGTACACGTGTTAGATAATGTGTACTAGAACTGATGAAAAACTCTCTCTCTCTCTCTCTCTCTCTCTCTCTCTCTCTCTCTCTCTCTCTCTCTCTCTCTCTCTCTCTCTCTCTCTCTCTCTCTCTCTCTCTCTCTCTCTCTCTCTTCACCATTTCATCAAAGATAAAATAGCACAGATAAAAATGTACAAAGTGTACTATCAGAAAATATTTCAGTGTGTCTGTGGTTTTTGTTTAATTTGTTAGGTAACTTAACGTAATACCATTTATGTCTGTTGATCCAAACACTAAGTTATTTCATAAAGTCTTTCTACGTTTACATTAAGAAGAAGAAGAAGAAAGAAAGAAATAGCTACTGTAAAAAACTAAAGAATTAAATATTGTAAAAAAAGAAGAAAATAATCACTTATACTGTAAATTATATTACATCTATCAATATGAACCACAATAATTAACACACATTATATTTAACTATCAATGTACTTCAGAATACTGACGTAGACAACAGACTATCGATGACGTCAATTACTTTGACTGCGTTGATGAATATTTGGACTGTCTACGACACAGAACATAAGACGTTGTCATGTTTGAAAGGTAAGTCTCCATAGTCTTTATTCATATAAAGGCAAAGGTTGCTTCTATTAATGTTTTAAAAAGATATGATTAACAATAGTTTGTATTGTTTAAAGAAAAAAAGAAAATAATTAATGCTAAAAACAAAGAATATAAAAGTAGGCATGAATCTAACGATAATATCATATTAAGAAAAATAATTTCTGTTTCTGACTTTAATTGCAATTTGTACAGACTTCTTTAAAACAATATCCAGATAAATCTCTCTCTCTCTCTCTCTCTCTCTCTCTCTCTCTCTCTCTCTCTCTCTCTCTCTCTCTCTCTCTCTCTCTCTCTCTCTCTCTCTCTCTCTCTCTCTGTGTGTGTGTGTTTCTCTTTGTCTCTTTGTCTGTCTGTACGAATAACAAGCTAGTTCCTGAAACATCCATGCAAGTGATATGTCAATAATTTGTACAGGTTGCTGATAATTTGTTCGCTGTAGAATGTTCTGTTGTATTCTCACATTAACTCAGTCCTTTGAGCAGCAATATTCATTACAAAGTTCTCAGTTTATTTTTGGATCAGGTTTTGCAAAAATACCTAAGTTAACGTTCAGATCTGGAGTATTTATATAGTTTTCTTTACCAGAATTGTTATTTATGTATCGTGACTTCAACAGCTGAACTAGAATACATTTCTATTATTATTATTATTCTCCTTTTAGATACACCAGCTTCAGTTAAACAGTGGATTCAGTCTGTAGATGGTTGGAGAAAATTATCTTGGGAAATCAGTACAAATACGAAAACGCCTTTTTTTTTAGCAGATGTAATTATCGTATACAGAATAAGATGTGAATGCATGACATACGACCATGAAGAAAATAATGGGTAGAAATAATTATCATGGTCATGATGATTATAATAATAATAATAATAAGTGAAATGTGCTATAATATTAATTAACCAGCTGACCTATTCTGCATCTGCAGTAGTCACAAAAAATAATAAAATAATAATAATAATAATAATAATAATAATAATAAAAAATAATAATAATAATAATAATAAACAGCGAAAAAAAGAAAAAAAAGAAAGAAAACGAAGCTAAGGCAGAGAAAACAATCAGCAAAGACACACAAATTCTTTGAAGACAACAAGCTCCTACCATCTCGGCAGAATGGGTGCAAAAGAGGCTCCTGCACGTGCAAAGATCGACTGCTCGTAAGCAAGAAGATTACAGAGTATTGTAGAACAAGAAGAACGAACCGCATGGATCAACGTTCGGAAGGCATTTGATAGTGTATTTGACTACTGGATCCTATGGATCAGTTATGACTTTATTAACGTGAAAGGTACAGGCCTGTGTACAGTGACAGGCCTTCTACTGACGAAACGAACAGAGATGTAGTAGAGCTGTTGTAGCCACGTGAATGCATCAAAAAAAATAAAAAAAAATAAATAAACCGCACACAATGAATTACTTTTCTGTCGTATTGTATCATATTCAAAATACATAAAAAATATTTTAAACAGTTCAGTTAGCAATTAATGGGCCGGTTCCGCAATGCAGTTATTTAGAGTTATCTTCCCATTCCGCGAATCCTCCTCACTTCCGGTTCGTACCGCATGCTTTGCACCAAATTTGATAGTCACTGTCACCTATAACCACTGAAACTGAAAAAAATTAACGTGCTAATCAGAGCAAGCTGTTGCGAAGCACGTTTACGACGGGCGCGCTTTCTGACAGGTCAGTGGGCGTGCTATAACCACCAATCAGAGCTGCAGTTATAGTAACTCCTTATGATTTTCCACCTCGAACTCTTGACCCGAAACCATTTGACTTAGTCCAAGAGCAACCTTTACGATCCATGGAGCAGGAAGGTAAACAGCCACTTGGATGCTGCAAGTCATTTTGATATTGTGTGATTAATTACCGTCTGGTTATAGTGGGGACTCTTTGTTTAAATACTCAAACTGGTTTTCACAGAGAGATTATTTTATTGATGTAGTTCTCTGTCTAGCTATCTATTTACTGAATAAAACGTGGATGCTGCTTGATATTGTATGATTAATTACAGTCTGGTTACAGCAGCTCTACGTAGACAATGAAATGTAGACTGTGACCAGATCTTGGACTATCTATATTACTGTTAGCCTAAGTAAATGTAATTAAAGTTTTTAAAAACATGTTACTGAAATCGGAATGGGATGTTGTACTAGTCATAGGGTTTGATTATTCTTATGTACATGTATTATATATATGTGTGTTGTGTTTAAAATACATAATATATGTAATAGTATTTGAGTTTGTTTTCAAAAAGACGACAAACAGCTGTAGGTTTAGGACAATGGCTTTTTATTTTACATCACACACAATGTGTGTTTAAAACCCTGAAACAATCAAATCAATAAATTAAAATACAATACATGACATTACAATAAGAAATACATATATATAACGCATGACATTCCCTAGACTGTCATAAAATTAAACATCTTGCTACATATCGTTAATACATGGTTCCTATCAAACAATACACATGACATAACACCATATGTTATTCCTTCATGCAATTATACAATCCATACTTTCCTAATACATCCATTACTAATGTTTAACATATTCATATATATCACAACGTCATAAAATTATATACATATAACTAAACAGTCATGTATATATCAAGTTTGTGTGACTGAGGTTTAACACTGGCTGGTAACCGACACACGCACTAAACAATAGCGATCTAACTGAAACTGAAACTGAACAAAACTGAACGTGCTAATCAGAGCAAGCTGCTGTGAAGCACGACTACGACGGGCACGCTTTCTGACAGGTCAGCGGGCGTGTCCGTCGCAGAATTATAGCGTTGTAAATAAATCGGTCGGTTATATACATTACTTGCTGACAATGTCATTCTGCTAACCAATTGGATTTACTTTTTAATAGCAGGTAAAATAACAACACAACGTCTGTAGGGTGATATCATTTACTTGTTCATTAGCTACTCACTGGAAGTCAGGAGGCTAGGTTATTACTACGATAATCTCAATTTCTTGGATCATCTCAAATGTTTAGGTCACCGACTGTAGAACAAAAACAAATTAATCGGAAACTATCTTCAAAGATAAATGGATCGGCAATTTATCAATCCAACATGACACTTCGTTTCGGGACGTTTAGGTTAAGGTGGGGCTAATTCAATACTAACAAAAACACATCCTTTTTTTTTCGGTGAGAATACTTTAATTTAAAAACCAACACTTGTCCAACAACAGACAAGATTGTCCCTGTGCCGAGTTGTCTCTGGACTCTGGGCCGAGTTGTCTGGCATTCCTGAAAAAGAAAAGTTAAAAATGTTTTACCATTTTACATTGTATGCCGATTTTAAGAATGACGAATTGAGTAAAGTATTATAGTAATGTTTAACTGTTATATTTAACTTTCTAATATTATATGGCAGGATATTATACCTGTTCCACAGGGAACAGGAAAGAGGTGACCACACCCGACACGCTGGGCAAAGTCAAAGCCCTTTGTTAGTTTGTAACTGTTTGAGTTTATTTACGTACAGAGTATGTTGGATACATAATTTAATGGTTTCGTAATGAAATCCTACATCTGGCTCTGCAATCAATCAGTGATGAGTGGAGAGATTCTGGTCAGTTATCGACTTGTCAACAGGCTTATGTCGCGGGTATTCAGAGCGTGTTTTGTTGATAACAGTTTGCTTCGTCGTGCTGCGTTTTTCGCAATAGCCGATCTGCTTTTTACTCCCGGTATGGTTTGCGCAGCGGCATCTAACGACAAATCAAGGGACATAACTCGAAATAACTGCATTGTGGAATCGGCCCATTACCTCTCTGTCTGTCTGTCTGTCTGTGTATCTATCTATCTCTCTAACTTCAGTACTTTATTACTGTTAGAATAATCATTATGTTTCTAGTAAAAAAAAAAATTAAAATAAAATAACAAAGAATAAATAAATAAAATGAATAAGAATAAAATAAATGTTCTGTTCAGAAGCTGTTTAATTAATAGAAAAATACTCCTTTGTTTTATTATACAGATGAACTCTAGTTTAACTAAACCATTGTTACTGTAAACTCGGCCGAGATAATTGTTCACAACTGGCTATTGGTATAGGCGTCTTCACTGACGCGCACGCCAACTTAGAAAATGAAATGACGGCTGTGACGTTCACGTTAGGTCTGTTGTTTGGATAATTATATACTTCGGGCCATCTAGTTTCAATGGAAGTGATAATTATCTTTATTTTGTCATTTCTTCGAGAAGACTTCCCACTGCAGGTTTGCTGATGTCAAATCAAAATCTGCTGCTAGATCTATTCACTTGCAGTATCCTGAAGAAAAAGTGTCCACACACAAAATCGATCTATCTAACCCTCAGTCCATCGACCAATCCATCCATCCGTACCCACTCCATTTCCTATCACCCAGGGGAAAATTCACTAATTAATGCATTATTGTTTGTAAGATGTTATTTTCTGCATGCAGTAAGTTCTGTCTTAATCAAAGTGACAGGAACAAGTCTGTGTAGAGTGACGATCCTTGTACCGACGAAACGAACCTGTATGTAGATTTGTTGTAACGTATCAAAGTGTATATTTCGAATAAATTATCATACTTAATCATTCTAAAAAAAAAAAAAAAAAAAAAGTAAACCGTATTAAACAAATTACTTTCCTGTCGTACTGTGTAATATTCCAAATACATAAAAGATATTTTCAAACAGTTCATGTAGCAATTAATTGTTTAAAGTTTAATACACACTAAGCGGTACAGTTACAACATTGTTGTGGGTTCCTGAAGTCGATGGACGATTGTGATGAAACTCACTCGTCCCTTTTATATACCCAGGCCTGTATGCAACAGGGGGGAGGAAAGAGGATGTACGCACCCCCATATTATGCTGAGATCCGTCCACGAATGAGTGCAAAACAACAACAAAAATAGTCCGAAGCTGTGTGCAGAAATGTGTTGAATCGTGACTGACGTTGTCGAAGACACTAAGTTTATTATTCTCTCTTGCTAATTTAACGCGACATTTAAGCAAGCTTTCTGAGACCCCTGCATCCCCACCCAGTATAAAGTTCTGCGTGCCGGCCTGATACCTGAGTGTTTTCTAATGTTTTATATTACACCTTGGTAGCTAAATAATATTTTTAGAGCAGAATATTGTTTTATAAGCATATTTAAAGCAGTAGTGATCGCCACGTTTTATATTAATTATATGATTACTAAACTATAAAACGTAATAACGTTCAAAATTGTATTTGTCTGTCTATCTTTTTGTCTTTTTATCTATCTATCTTATTTAACTTTAGCTCTTTATTGCTGTTCGATTAATTATTACGATTCTAGTATATAAAAAAATAGATATATGAATAAATCAAAAAGTTGAATAATAGGCTGAATAAATTAATGTTCTGTTCAGAAACTGTGTTCAATTAGTAGGAAAATACTCCTTTGTTTTGATACACACATGAATTCACAGTTTAACTAAACCTTTGTTATTCTACACCCATCCGACATAATTGTCCACACCCGGTTTTTGTATAGGCGTCTTCACTGACGTGCACGCCAGCTTAGAAAGAGAAATGACGGCTGTGACATTCACGTTGTGTCTGTTGTTTGAATGGTTATGTACTTAGGGCCATCTAGTTTCAATGGAAGTGATAATTATCTTTATTTTGTCATTGTTAGTTATCTGCATTTCCACTGATAGAAAATACTGTAATATATGTTTATGGATGTTTATTTAGAGTGAATCCAGAGCATTAAGCTACACTTAAAAACTAAATATCAGTTATATAATGTTACATGTACTCCGATAACATAACTGCAGCTACAGCTAAAGTAAAAAAATGTTGATGAGACAACTAATTTTACTTAAAGTTTATCTGTTTAATTTGTGTGAACACAGGAACTTTGTTACTGAAAATAATCAACTGTTCTATTTTTATTTTCTATACTTTTTCCAAAAAGAAAAATTGTTTCTTTCTGTCTCTTATCATAAATTTTATTACTATTTTTTTAAGTTTCCACTTTTTAATAATTTTATTTTATTTTTTCGTTCTTCATTTTGCTTTTTCTTCTTAATACATTTATTATATTTTAAACTTAATTTTTTTAATACATAAAATGCCAATAATTGTTTGTTTTGTTTGACTATTGTCGTTTTTCGTTGTTGGTTTTCCTTTTTGTAGTTTCTTTAGTACTGTTGTTTTGTTTTTTTTAGTAATTTGTTTCAGTTGCAATTAATAAATCATAAGATATCTATGTATCTACATATGCATGCATGTATATATGTATGTGCATGTGTGTATCTATCTTTATGTATATACGTAGGTATGTGTATGCATATCTGCATTTATATTCGTATGTATGTGGGTGTACCCCTCAGTATGTATATGCATGTGTGTATGTGTATGAGTGTGTGTGTATTTACATATTTGCGTTCATGTCTGTGTTTGCGTACGTCTCTGTATACATTAATCTGTGTATGTATGTGTGTTTGTGTGTGAGCATGTGTGTATGCATATATTCGGGAAGGAACTGGCACAGTAGGACAAATTCCAATCGCGACCTCACAAACGTCGCCAAATGCCGCTGAGGAAACTCGAACCATGTAGGCGGGCCACTATATGATAGGATAATAATGTCCAGATAAAACAGCTGTTACCATATCAGTCTCAGTTATCTGCAATTAAGATGTCTTAAGTTGACATGTATTATATATGTACGTAGGCGTCTATGTCTGTGTATAATCATGTCTGTATGTATATGTGTATATTGTATATTGTATATTGTATATGATATTTGTATATGTGTATGTATGTATGTATATACGTATATGTGCATGTATACATATGTATTCGTGTACATTTCTGTATGTGTTTGTTTTAAGATTTAGATTTTCGGTGTCTTATTATGTACTGATTAGATTCTGTCATACTTTCGAGTCTTGTCACCGACATTTGTTAGACCGTGTTTGGCCTTTGTCTTCCTGCACCAATGCATCCCCGAATATTAGACGTACATAAGACAGAGAATACTCAAATCCTAAAATACATACATGCATTCATACATACATAAATCTGAAACCTTGCAGCTGTCACTGTGTTGTCACAGATGTTCTGTCTAGACATTGTTTTTCTGTTTTCTTTCTGTATGACTATATAAGTTTAAGAGAATTGTTAAAGCATTTCAGTTGTCTCTACTCAGGACCTTTGACAAACATGTTCAAACTATTTACTTATATTCTGTTTTTGTCTTGTACAGTTTGCTGTTTCGCTACGCATAAATCCTCCATACACTCACTTCTAACTCAGATCGCAGAAAAGGTCTCAGAAAATCAGATAAACTCTGGTGAGGATGCAGGGATCTATAAAAATACGATTTCCGTTCACGTACCGCCTTCAATGGTGCTTTCCGAACGATCGAAAAGGACAATATGACGATAATGAAGTGTTTGTTTCGTTGTGGGTTGCCATTCCTCTTCTCGAAGCGTCTATGTACAGCGGGGTTCCACACATAACTTCAGAACAACTTCTTTCAGCGTTGAAGGTTTTCCAGAAAGCACACGATCGTAACTGTCCGTATAACACCTCGATTATTTACTTCCATTACCAGATTTACAACGAAACGGCCGACTGGTGGGTGGGTTATAATCCTAACAGTAAATTCAATTTCTCTGAAATTCTTTCTGAAGACGACATTCGAAACTATCTACAAGAGAAA
>CM022667.1:14302167-14307167 GCA_012295275.1 Chrysomallon squamiferum | reverse complement strand
TTATTATTATTATTATTATTATTATTATTATTATTATTATTATTATTGTGTTCTTTTTATTTGTTTCTGGTTTTTTTTTTTTTATGTTTGTTTTTTTATGTGGTTTTTTTGGACAGAACAGTAAGTTAAATATCTTGTGCTTTATTTTTGCAGACACGCCTTCTCATGTTAAACAGACAGTGACGTCAGGATGTAGATGGTTGGAGAAAAATATCTTGGGAAGTCAGTACAAACACGAAAACGCCTTCTTTGTGACAGGCTCACCAACCCCGGACGTAAATATAACTTACATTTACCTATTTATATAATAATAATAATAATAATAATAATAATAGTAGTAACAACAATGAGATTCATAATGATAATGATAATAATAATAATAATAATTAAAAAAATGAGATTAAAAATGATAATGATAATAATGATGATGTTCATGACCATCAATATCATCATAGTATTCATGTGGTTACAACAGTGGTTATGGTGATGATGATAATGATGATGACGATAATACTGATGGTAATGATGATAAACAGAAAGAGATAATAGGCCCACTATCTACATTAGATAATTGTGTGTTGGCATGGCAACACTTTTGGAATAGAGGATGCGAAATTGAACAGCAGGGATCAACATTATAAAATTTGGATTTGTATTTATTTAATTCATAAATACTTTCAGGATTCAAGATGCTGGTATCCTTCCAGTCGACTGCAGTACATGAATGGAACAAGACTATCATATAAAGGAGACTTTCCAAAAGAAATCTTCGTAGCAGCTGTTGAAGGCGTCATTCCAGAAAACGAATACGAAGCCATGTTGAACGAGAAACACTTTGGTGTGAAGACGCCACGCAAGTTCCGTGGAATGGAAGAATCGTTTTACGTTTATTGGTCATCTGAGGCGTACACGTACGCCACTGCATTACTAGCCTTGACTCAGTTCAGTGTCGTTCAGGACTAATCGTTAAAGTAGAACCCATCAGGTTCACAGATATACAGACAGACAGACAGATTGTGTTTATAATTTCTATGCCAATTTTTATTTATTTATTTATTTATTTATTTATCAATAAGTTTTGTCTTTTTATTACTTGCAGTAATTTTTGAAATATTATTCATTTGTTCTACTCACACTGGCAAGAATGATCAGTCTTTCTTTCCTCTGCCTGTGTGAGTCTTAAAAGTGTTTCTGATGACTTCACTCCTGTCTTTGTTATTATTATTACGTTTATCATCATCATCATCATCATCATCATCATCATCATCATTATTATTATTATTATTATTTTTTTATTATTATTATTATTTTACATTCATTGGGTAAAACTATAGAACTTTTGTTTACACTGAGTGGACGATGGAAGAAATTGCAAATTGATTTCCTTTTTTTCTTCATTTCTATATTTCTTTCCTTTTCCTATATTTCTTTTCCTTTCTTTCGTTTTGTTATAAGTAGTACATGGTTGCAATAAATGTGTAGAAATTAATGAAGAATATCGCTTCATGAACCATAAAGTCGTTTTGTCAGTTCTTTTTAACAGTTTGATCCCATCACAGGAGGAATTAATAATCAGATTCTCGACAGTTTGACTCCACTTAAGGAATTTAAACATTTTTATATTAACTATTACTTAATACTTTTCCCTTTATATTTTGAAGATCTCAAATAAATGAGATGGCGATTGCCCGATCTGCCTGTACCTTGAGCCGGCCCTTCCAGTAAATATTAAAATAATAAATATTCGTGTGCGGATGAGAAGAAAACGACATTAAAGGAATTTTGACTCTGGCTTACTGAAAGTAATAGGGTTAATATTCAGAACGGCAGGTTGCAGGTGGCTGGAGAAAAATATCTTAGGAAGTCCATACAAACATAAAGAAGCGTTTTTCACGGGAGGGTTTACAAGGCCGGATGTACGTACTGTGTATGTATGTCTGTATGTACGTGTGTGTGTGTCAGTTTTTCTGTTGCTTTTACGTACTGAAACAAAATGTCTTAGTCATTAATCTATAAAGAAAGAGTTTAATTTAACCTGAGAAATAAACCAGACATAACAACAAACATCAATGAATAACATTTTCCTTTAAAAATAAAAGTAAAAATAGAAATAAAAATAGAATAAAATATAACAAAACAAAAAAATAAAAAGTAAGTAAATAAACAAACAAACAAATGAAAAGTAAGTAAATAAATAAACAAACAAACAAATAAATAAATAAATAAGTAAAAGGAAAATAATGGAAACAAAATCTTGAAAAACTCGCTATTTTGATTGACTGATAATAAGGAAAATCTGTAGAGAAAAATAAACTGATAAACAGTTATTTGTAAGGATCCAAAATACAGTATTGCTGAAATCAACTAAAACCTTATGGTTGTATGTCTTAAATGTAGACCGTTTGTATACATACATACATACATACATACATACATACATACATACATACATACATATACCAAGGCTTTATATTTTAGTATTATATTCTTAGGGTTACAATTTCTGGTATCCTACAAATCGGCTGGAATATCCCAACGGAACAAGTGTAAACGAGGACATGGGATTTCCACAAGAAAGTTACATGGGATTTGTCGAAGGCGTCATTCCAGAAAAGAATACGAAGCCATGTTAGAACATATTTCGCTCTATTTCGATTATTTCATTATATAATATCCATGGCTGTTGATTTCAAATATATATATATATATA
The DNA here is from genome assembly GCA_012295275.1 of Chrysomallon squamiferum. Lineage (NCBI taxonomy): Eukaryota > Metazoa > Mollusca > Gastropoda > Neomphalida > Peltospiridae > Chrysomallon > Chrysomallon squamiferum. Next base: position 14,304,457 of record CM022667.1, on the reverse strand, counting down.
TATATAATTAGAATATATTTCGCTATATTTCCATTATTTCCATTATTTCATTATATAATATCGATGGCTGTAGATTTCTAATTATATGTATATATATAACATAATGCACTTACAAAGCAATTAAAGGCAGAGACAGAAATAATGCTTCTTAATGTGATATGTTAGATTCCATGCCTACTTTTGTTTTTTCATTATTTCTTCTTTTAAACAATACAAATTATTTTGAATCATATCATTCTAAAACATGAATAGAAGCAACTTTTGCCTAGTATAAACTTTACAAGAATAAAAACTATGGAGACTTACCTTTCACCCACGACAACGTCTTATGTTCCGTGTCGTAGACAGTCCAAATGTTCATCAACGCAGTCAAAGTAATTGACGTCATCGATAGTCGGTTGTCTACGTCAGTATTCTGAAGTACATTGATAATTAAATATAAATTAAACCACAGCAGGTTCGAAACAAATAATAATAATAATAATAATAATAATAATAATAATAATAATAATAATAATAATAATAATAATAATAATAATAATAATAATAATAATAACAATAACAATTATAATAATAATAATGAAATGAGACACTACGTGATATGGAATATCGTAAAAAGCACGATATGGGTTACGTTATTTGTTATTACTGTCACTATTGTCTTGTAATTATTAATTATGTTGATCGAATAAACACATAAATCGATTGATAATCACGCCATATATGTATGCTTTAATAAAGAGACTGTTTCCAAAGTTGCATTTTATCTATGGAAGGGCTTAACTCCTTCTATTCATTTCATCTGGAGGGGCTTTTGCCCTATCTTGTTTTTTCGCTGTCTGGCTTATGTCTGTCTTTGCAAATCAACTGGGGGCAGCTTTTGTCTTGGGAGGCTTATGCCTTACGTTCTGTACAATATACCGATGAATTTAATTAAGAACGAGATTGCATCTCCTCATATACTGGTTAATTAAAAAAGTATTTATGAGACAACTAATTTAATTAAAGTTTATCTGTCGAATTTGTGTGAACACAAGAACTTGGTTACTGAAAATAATTAACTGTTCTATTTTTATTTTCTTTAATTTTTCCAAAAAGAAAAATTGTTTCTTTCTTTCTGTTTTCAAAATTGTATTACTATTTTTATAAGTTTCCTCTTTTACATAATTTTAATTTTTTTTTCTTCATTTTGCTTTTTCTTTTTAATACATTTATTATTATTAATATTTTAAACTCAATTTTTTTTATATAAAATGTCAATAATTGTTTTGCTTGACTAACGTTGTTTGTTTGTTTTTTTTGAATTTTTTATTTTTATTTTTTTGTACTGATGTTGTGGGTTTTTTTAGTAATTTTTTTCACCTGCAATTAATAAATCACAAGATAACTTAATTTACATATGTACGTAGATATCTATGTATCTATATATGCACGCATATATGTTCGTATGTATGTGGGTGTACCCCTCAATATGTATATGCATGAAAATATGTATGTGTGTGTGTTTGTGTGTGTGTGTGTATTTACATATGTGTGTGCATGTAATTGCATATATACGCTATCATGCGTGTCCATGTCTGTTTTTGCGTACTTCTGAGTATGTGTATACAGGAATCTGTGTACGTACGTGTGTTTGTGTATTCGGGAAGGAACTGGCACAGTAGGACAAATTCCAATCGCGACCTTACAGAACTCGCCAAATGCTGCTGAGGAAACTCGAACCGCGTACGCGGGCCACTATATGATAGGATAATAATGTCCAGATGAAACAGCTGTTACCATATCAGTCTCAGTTATCTGCAATTAAGATGTCTTAAGTTAACATGTATTATATATGTACGTAGGCGTCTATGTCTGTGTATAATCATGTCTGTATGTATTTGTATATGTGCATGTATACATATGCATTCGTGTGCATTTCTGTATGTGTTTGTTTCAAGATTTGGATTTTCGGTGTCTTATTATGTACTGATTAGATCTGTCATACTTTCGAGTCTCGTCACCGACATTTGACTGGGTTTGTTAGATCGTGTTTGGACTTTGTTTTCCTGCGCCAGTGCGTCCCCGAATATTAGACGTACATAAGACGGAGAATATTAAAATTCTAAAATACATACATGCATGTCATACATATATATCATAAATCTGAAACCTTGCAGCTGTCACTGTATTGTCACAGATGTTCTGTCTAGACGTTGTTATTCTTTCTGTGTGTCTATATAAGTTTCAGAGAATTGTTAAAGCATTTCAGTAGTCTCTCCTCTGGGCCTCTGACAAACATGTTCAAACT
>CM022667.1:14294667-14297167 GCA_012295275.1 Chrysomallon squamiferum | reverse complement strand
TAAATAAAGAAATGATTTCGATCAGCGTGCAGACTCAAGGAAAGGATTTTTTTTTTAAAAAGAAATGATACGACTATTTCGAGAACGACAGTAATATCGTCTTTTATCTCATTCATTCATGTTTGAGGATACCGGTCATTTTAGCTGTTTTCATGTCACATATTATTATTATTATTATTATTATTATTATTATTATTATTATTATTATTATTATTATTGTGTTCTTTTTATTTGTTTCTGGTTTTTTTTATGTTTGTTTTTTTATGTGGTTTTTTTGGACAGAACAGTAAGTTAAATATCTTGTGCTTTATTTTTGCAGACACGCCTTCTCATGTTAAACAGACAGTGACGTCAGGATGTAGATGGTTGGAGAAAAATATCTTGGGAAGTCAGTACAAACACGAAAACGCCTTCTTTGTGACAGGCTCACCAACCCCGGACGTAAATATAACTTACATTTATATCTATAAATAATAATAATAATAATAATAATAATAATAATAATAATAATAATAATAATATAGTAGTAACAACAATGAGATTCATAATGATAATGATAATAATAATAATAATTAAAAAAATGAGATTAAAAATGATAATGATAATAATGATGATGTTCATGACCATCAATATCATCATAGTATTCATGTGGTTACAACAGTGGTTATGGTGATGATGATAATGATGATGACGATAATACTGATGGTAATGATGATAAACAGAAAGAGATAATAGGCCCACTATCTACATTAGATAATTGTGTGTTGGCATGGCAACACTTTTGGAATAGAGGATGCGAAATTGAACAGCAGGGATCAACATTATAAAATTTGGATTTTTATTTATTTAATTCGTAAATTCTTTCAGGATTCAAGATGTTGGTATCCTTCCAGTCGACTGCAGTATATGAATGGAACAAAACTATCATATAAAGGGGACTTTCCAAATGAAATCTTCATAGGAGCTGTTGAAGGCGTCATTCCAGAAAACGAATACGAAGCCATGTTGAACGAGAAACACTTTGGTGTGAAGACGCCACGCAAGTTCCGTGGAATGGAAGAATCGTTTTACGTTTATTGGTCATCTGAGGCGTACACGTACGCCACTGCATTACTAGCCTTGACTCAGTTCAGTGTCGTTCAGGACTAATCGTTAAAGTAGAACCCATCAGGTTCACAGATATAGTCAGACAGACAGATGATGTTTATAGTTTCTGCGCGAATTTTTATTTATTCATTTATTTTTTTCTTTATATTACTCTGTGTTTTTCTTGCAGTTTATTAAAAGCATTCACCAAATTTAAAAAATATTTTTGATTTGTTCTACTCACACTGGCAAGAATGATCAGTCTTTCTTTCCTCTGCCTGTGTAAGTCTTAGAAGTGTTTGTGATGACTTCACTCCTGCCTTTGTTATTATTATTACGTTTATCATCATCATCATCATTATCATTATCATTATTATTTTTGTTGTTGTTGTTATTATTATTATATTTGTTTTACATTCACTGGGCAAAACTAAACAACTTTTATTCACACTGAGTGGAGGATGGAAGAAATTGCAAATTGTTTTCCTTTTTTTCTTCATTTCTATATTTCTTTCGTTTTCCTATATTTTTTTTCTTCCTGTTAATTTATTATAAGTAGTACAAGGTTGCAATAAATCTATAGAAATTAATGAAGAATATCGCTTCATGAACCATAAAGTCGTTTTTTCAGTTCTTTTTAATAGTTTGATCCCATCACAGAAGGAATTAATAATCAGATTCTCGACAGTTTGACTCCACTTAAGGAATTTAAAATGTTTCTATTAATTATTACTTAATATTTTCCCTTTATATTTTGAAGATCTCAAATAAATGAGTTGGCGATTGCCCGATCTGCCTGTACCTTGAGCCGGCCCTTCAAGTAAACATTAAAATAACAAATATTCGTGTGCGGATGAGAAGAAAACGATCTTAAGGAATTTTAACTCTGGCTTACTGAAAGCAATAGGGTTAATAATGTTCAGAATGAAAATGACAATATTTGCTGTTGCTGTTATGTTGCAGACACGCACACACACACACACACACAGACACACACACACACACCCACAGACACACACATATGTATTTCACAAAATACGCCGTATGTGCAAAACATATATAAATTCTCCTGACTTAGCTAGGTGCATCGTGTTCTGAAACTCTACGTAAGTGGAAACGTATGCTTTGACATTCTCTATACTGTGCTAGTGAGTCACAAAGACAATGTTAATTAATTTATAAAATGCAGCCAGGGCAGAGAATCTACGAAAATCGGGAAATGTCTTTATTTTACATGGGGTCGAGAACTAACATTAAAATAATAATTAAGTAAATAAATAAATAAATAAATAAATAAATAATATAATAAATATTATGACATACACTTTAATGGTTCTTATTGTTTGTTTTTCTTGTGATTTTTGCTAATTTTGTGCTTATTAGTTTTTTCTGTTTATTATTACATTAGTTTTAC
>CM022667.1:14248907-14294467 GCA_012295275.1 Chrysomallon squamiferum | reverse complement strand
TTCATGAAGCTGAAGCTAATGGCGATGACCTCAGTATCGTTACAACATGGGTTGAGAATAAAGTAACAGTAGTAGTGGTGACAGCGATACTGATGCTGCTGTAAAGCAGTGTTTTAATGATATTGCAATCAATACATGTTATAGTAGTAGAAGTGGTAATTATGTTAGTAACAATAAATGTTATAGTGGTAATAGTAGTTGTAGTAGTAGAAGTTGTGGTGGTGCTGTTGCCGTGGTAATAGTAGTGCTGGTGGTAATAATAATACTGACTGCTGGCTGTAAAAAGTGTGTAAGTATGGGGTGGTGGAATTGGCAAATGGAACTGATCTCGATATTAACACAAGTAATAGTAATGGTTGCAACTGTGGATCTTGTTGCTGTGATTGGCGCTAAAATGTGGTTTGTAGTGCTGGTAGTAGTAGTAGTAATGTAGTAGTAATATTATTTGCTATTGTTGATAGTAATAGTGGTGGTGCTTGTAGAATAATAATAATAATACTGGTTTACTATTGGTATGGTGATGGTAGGTTGTGATGGTTGTGTTTTTGCTGTTGGTGTGCGTTACTATTCTAATAATTAACTGTATTATCTCAGCTACTAAACGAGTTCCAGCCTCACTGGGATGCGTCAGCACTTACTAACACCATCGATCTGATTATTTGTCACCGAATTGTTTCCACAACGACAGAGGCCATATTGACAAAGGTTCTTCCTGCAAAGACATTGGACGACCCAGAACTACAGGTTTGAAAACAATCACATCGCTAATTCTTTCATTTCAGTCAAATAAAAATACAAAAAGATAAAATAAATAAATTAAGAAAAAAAGCAAGAAAGAAATTAATTATTATGAAGGTGGGAACTAGTTAAAGAACATGTAGAGATGATAGTTTTTTCATTTATGTTTATATATATATATCTGTATGAGTATATAGTTATTGTAGGGAACAAACTGCACAGAAAAGTACAGGGAATTTCATATGTATGTAGTATATATTATCATACACATGAATATAAAAAAAAAAATATTTCTTTTTTCTATATAGAAGATCTACCTGAATACCACATCACTAATAAAGTATATGACTGTAAACAAGTTTTGTGAACGCCCAGATCTTGGTCTGAACTACTATGGTTCTGTTAATTATTTTTACTGGTTCTTATCTAGAACCTTGTCAGTGATTGAGAGATTCAAACTGCGAGAAAATCTGCCACATCCTGTAAGTGTTTAAACACCTCATTACATCTTACAAAATCTCTCTCTCTCTCTCTCTCTCTCTCTCTCTCTCTCTCTCTCTCTCTCTCTCTCTCTCTCTTATTTTCTTAATATACGTATATCTCAGTATTATTAAACAAACGTATACTAAAGCCAACAAAATTTATAATCATTTCACTTTACCGATCATCATTTGTATCACTGGATCATTTATTCAAGGCAATATAAAATACGGAATATGGGTTACAATGCTCATTTACATCTTTATATCATTTTATTAGTTTTATCTACATTTTCAGGCAATCATTGTACATTATGACACAATTAAAGAACTCCTCAGAGGTCAAATAACTGAAGAAATATTAGGACTCGTTAAACCTGGTGACAACTCAGACGAAATCTATTTCGATGGTGTCCTTGGAAATGTGTCCACTGTAAGTAAAGTAACGGTTGTACTTATTAGCATCAATATCTGTTATAATTTTTATCTATCTATCTTTCTGGTTGTACATCAATGTATATATCTGTTTTTCTGTATGTTTGAGTATGTACGTGTATATATATATATATATATAACAGTATAATATTATATATCGGAATTATTCACTTAGTAAATATGTTTTGTTATCAAGTATTGCAGATGTATCTGCCATACCAGCGCAGTAAAGTATGCCACCATATCATTTGTCGTAAATGTAATATTCACGCTGCCTCACTATGTGCTGTTTTATAATGAAAAATAGAAAAGTCTATCAAGACGCTATGCGGATGAAATGAAATGCTACAGTGTACGGTATCGCTGATGAGTGAAAGGTAGCCATTCCGTGCTGCAACTTTAACAATACGCTTTCCTGTTTTGCTGAAGAATTCGATTACACGGAATTAATAGACGTGTGCTTGTGTGCGGAAATGATCGTCCACTGTATATTGTACGAGTTTCTTCTAGTACTGCATTATATGGGATTGTTCATTTGTGACATTATACGAGATAAATGACATGCTGTCACTTTATTTGATTTTATCATTTTACTCTGTTTATACTTAACATTATAATCGAGTTATACAGGATTACTGATAAACTTGCATTGTGCTCTACTCTTTTTGTATTTCAGGGAACTAATGTAGATGACCGGCTGTCGACCACAGCCGTTGTGATAAGTACCTTGATGAATAGCTGGTCTGTGTTCGATTCCGACACTAAGACATTGTCCTGGTTCAGTGGTGAGCTGGTTTTCCTGTTTTCTTCTTGTACGAACAGATGACGTATGTACTATTTCAGATTTAGTAATAGGCCGACCACAAGATGAAATAAAATCAACTATAAAAGATTTTATTAACAGATTTGTGAAACTTGCATTTAAGCCGTAAAAAAAAAAAAAAAAAAAAAAAAAAAAAAATAATAATAATAATAATAATAATAATAATAATAATTATAATAATAATAATAATAATATTAATAATAACTGCTGTCGTTGTTGCTAAATATATTGGAATTATAGAAATAGATGCAAGTATACGTTTGGTATAAATACGAGAAGGGTAATAAAGAGTTACTTTTTCGATATGGAAAAGGTAAGTAATAAATAAATATTTATGTTTTTAGAAGTCAATAAGGAAGCGCCAAATACTCAATTAATCCTTTACAAACTTGCTTCTGTACCGGTTCTACACCCGTTTCTAAATCCACTTCCTTTCGAAGCGCAGAATAAACTTCATACACCTCAGAATTTTTATTCAGAATTGTTCAGTAAATTGTATCTTGGTGTTGTTTCGCATGTTTACTTGCAGACACGTCGACAGATGTCCATCAGACCGTGACGGCAGGCTGCAGGTGGCTGGAGAAAAATATCTTAGGAAGTCGATACAAACATAAGGACGCGTTTTTCACGGGAGGGAATATAGGGCCGGATGTACGTATTGTGTATGTGTGTCTGCATGTTCGTGTGTGTGTGTGTGTTTTAGTGTGTTAATTTTAGGTAGTGAAACAAAATGTCTTAGTGATTAATCTATAAAGAAATTAAGTTTACATTAACCTGAGAAATAAACCAGACATAACAACAAACATCAATGAATAACATTTTCCTTTAAAAATAAAAATAAAAGTAAAAATAAAAATAAAATATAATAAAATAAAACAAAACAAAACAAAGAAATAAAAAGTAAGTAAATAAATAAACAAACAAACAAACAAATAAATGAATATATAAAAGGAAAATAATGGAAACAATCTTGACAAACTCGCTATTTTGATAAAGAATTATTTATAAGGATGCAAAATACAGTATTGCTGAAATCAACTAAAATCTTATGATTGTATGTTTTAAATGTAGACCATTTTATATATATATACTTACACCACGGCTTTATATTTTAGTATTATATTCTTAGGGTTACAACGGAACAAGTGTAAACGAGGACAAGAAAGTTACATGGGATTTGTCGAAGGCGTCATTCCAGAAGAAGAATACGAAGCCATGTTGAACGAGAAACACTTTGGTGTGAAGACGCCACAGAAGTTTCTTGGAATGGAAGATTCGATATACCTGTATTGGTCAACAGATGCGTTCACATACGCTACAGCGCTACTAACTTTGTTACAGTGCAGTGTTATTCAGGAATAATTATTTATTCGTCTTCAATACAGTTCAGATTTTTTGCAGTGAACTGTATAATGAAATTTAAAAAAATGAAACTGTTCGATATATCTTAAGTATTTTTGTTTAATTATATATCTCTCTATATCTATCTGTGTACATTTGTTTTTGTTCATTTGTGCTTGAATAATTCTGAATGCTGAAGTAAAAACATTCGTATGCTATATATATATATATATGTACAATTATCTATGCATTTTCTGACATTGACCAGAAATAAAGCCTTTTGGGACAGAATTGCATTTACGTCGAAATATTATTTGTTTTTGTTTTGTATTTATGAAAATACTACTGAAATATAAAATATTAGGGTATTTAAATACAGGGCATATCATCGTTATTAGTTTTATTTATTTATTTATTTATTATAATTTTCAACTTCGGACAACGGGTATAAATTGTAATTCAACCTTACTGCGAATGAATAATACAAACTGTCTGTGAAACGGGTTCAGATTTTCACGTTCTAGATTATCTTCTACGATTTTTAAATACGATATTCTCTTAAAGGCCTGTTAAACACTCATACACACACAAATATATATATATATACACAGACACACACACACACAACCATATATATATATATACACACATACACACATACACACATAAACCTATATACAGACACACATCACACCTACATTTATTTAATTAAAAATTAGTAATGCTAAAAATATACCTAACATTGCTATTCCTTAACGCATGACTGCCTGTTTTTTTTAACTTTTCTTGTCATTTCCTAATTTAAATCTTATATTAATTTATAATACTTATTTTCTTACTTATATTCAAAAGATTTTAATATTTGTGAAGTTGTCATTTCTGTCTGTTCAGCTATATTTCAAAATGTGTATACAAATAAACAATTTAGTCTGGCAATTTTCGTTTACATTATCCTTTTTTATTTTTTATTTCTCAGTTTCGTTTTTATGCAGTATATGCTAAAAATCTTAATCACAAAAACACTTTAATGATATTTCAGTAGTCTCATCATTTATTCAACTTAACACTACAAACATAACAGTGTCGTTCAATGGAATCATTTGTTATAAACATTAAATAGAAGTTATGACGTCAACAATTATATGACGTCAACAAAGACGTTATTCGAACTATCTATTTTCACTATCGTATAAAAGGCGTTCAGCAAACTTGAAAATTGAGTAGAAAAAACCATGACAGACTGAGTTAAAAGATTGACGTTCTCATTGAACGAAGTAAGTTATTATACATTATGATATTTGTATTTAATTATTCATTCATGCATGATGATACCTGTCATTTTAACAGTGGTCAGAGATCATTCTACCGAGCCCATTATCATACTAGCATATAGATATTTAATTTACAATTCATGTCACATATTACTTCATCATTATTATTATTATTATTATTATTATTATTATTATTATTATTATTATTATTTTACATTCAGTGAAGGATGGGAGAAACTGGAAATTGATTTTCTTAGAAATGCTCATTGTGATATCACTCTACTTGTATTCAGCTGTCCTGCATCTTTATCTTTAAGAGCTGATTGCAATTAGAAAAGAAAAAAGGTGTAACTGCAACATACATATTTAAAAAAGTTTATTCCGATTAGAACTTAAAATTGTAACTTGACTTGAAAATAAAATCTTGCATCATAACCTGGTATTGTTTAATGGTGATGTATTCAAACTATTTAGAGTAATGATATTAGCAAAAAAAAAAAAAAAGAATTATTACTTTTCGCATGTGGGGACACATTCACACAAAATTAAACATAATTATAACAAGTCAGTGGATTTACAATAATAACAAAAAATATACAACATATCCACGGATCAGACATCGGACATGTGCTGGCAATCGTTTTCAACAAAACAAAGGATGTTACAAAACGAAGCAACGGGAATTCTCTACAGAAGGCGTAATTACAACATCGGCTGTTGTCGGCTAGAATTACATAACTGAGCAGAAACAGAGCCACGGATATCTGTGTATTAGGTGTTTGAGTTATAAACTGAATGTATATATTGAGTTATATTTATGTAATTTCACAAACTGACATAAATTTAGGGTTTAGGAACGGAATTAGGTACATACCATAGACACACACAGCCACACAAAACACACAGACACACACACACACACACACACACACACACACACATAATGTCGTCATGCTTTACTGAACTGCTGGATCTGTCCATTTATTTGTATTCAAATTTCATTGGTCGTTGATAGGCCATTAGTAAATAATGGGAAAGGTATATAACCATTATGAACTGCTTAATTTTCTCATTGTTCTTTATGTTTATGATAACATGTTGAAGTTATACGTAAGTATTCAGTTTGTATCTTTTATAGCATGTTGCTGCTGTGTAATCAACTCGTCCTCGCAATCACTTTTGTCCCGTCTCGCTGAAAAGATCTCGGAACTTCATATAAACTCTGGTAAGAATGCTGGATTCTACTCAGACAACGTGTACATCCACGTACCGCCTTCCATGGCGCCTCACAAACACCAAAAGGGCTGTAGTGATGCCAACATATTTCGAACAGAATTGATTGTCATGTATCTCCTGGAAGCGTCACTGTACAGTGGGATTCCGTTCGTAACATCGCAAGAACTTCTTTCAACATTAACAGCAATCCGTAGAGGTCAAGATAAAAATGTTCCGTACAACACTTCGGCAACTAACTTTTATGAACAGACGTACAATGTGGCGGAAGACTGGTGGATGAATGTCCAGCCAACTGACTGTAACTTTGACAACATGGCTTATTTGTCTGCCGAGGAAATTGCTCACTATCTGCAAGAGAAAGGTTATGAAAACGCGGACATATTTGGCAAAGCTACACAGAACGAGTAAGTATTACGATTTCTTTACATCCATTTAATAAATTTAAACAAATCTCCGGCTGTACTCTTTATCGTTTTGTGCCAATACTTTACACAATACATATATAGAATAGAGTTTATTTATTTATTTTTTATTTATTTATTTATTTATTTTTTATTTATTTATTTATTTATTTATTTATATTCACATTTGGATATTGAATCTTTTTTCCTTTTTTCTCTTTTACGACAGACAGAACGTTTTTACAATGTATCTACGCAAAACTACTGTGTGGAAATTTCTAACCTGTTTCTGCGAATGCATTTTAAACAGGTATTGATCAGTTCGGTGATGTTTCGTCTTTGTAAACAACTGTCGCTAACTGTCACAGGTAGGGACTCTACCAGCTAGTTTACATTGCAGTAGCGCTTTCGTTTGAATAGTTTACATCTCAGGTAATAAAAAGCAGGTTAACGATTTTGCCTCTGATTCTGCTTTCTGTGAAGTTTTTCGAATCGAACAAACTTTGTTTTTCATCGTTAGAAATAGAAAGCAAAAGCAAGACAAAGAAAGAAAAGAAAACATTTCCGATCTGATCATTTGCAGTCAGAAATCGCACAAACAGGTGTATATATATACATGCACACATAAATCATTTCATTCTCATTCACAGCTTGTGGGGAAACGATTTTACAATAAACCCTCCTGATTTTGATAGCACGTTCTCAAATCTAGCAATTGGAACTCTTCTGGAAGAAACAAGAAAACTCTTCCCAGAAGGCCGCAGATACTGGATGGAAGGAAATGCCAATTTTTCTTCTTCCTTGGAGAGTGTAAAAAAATTTGCTTATCGACCTTTTGCAGATGACTTCACTAAAGCAATAGCCCCAAAATCATACTACTTCCTGCGCCATTTCATTCATGAAGCTGAAGCTAATGGCGATGACCTCAGTATCGTTACAACCTGGGTGAGAATAATATGACAATTTGTTGTTGTTGCTGCAGTAACAGTAGTAGTGGTGACAGCGATACTGATGCTGCTGTAAGCAGAGTTTTAACAATATTGCAATCAATACATGCTATTGTAGTAGAAGTGGTAATTGTATTACTAACTATAGATGTTATAGTGGTAATAGTAGTTGTAGTAGTAGAAGTTGTGGTGGTGCTGTTGCCGTGGTAATAGTAGTGCTGGTGGTAATAATAATACTGACTGCTGGCTGTAAAAAAAGTGTGTAAGTATAAGAATTGGTGGAAGTCGTTGTAGTAATTTGTAAGTGGAACTGATTGCGATATTAACACAAGTAATAGTAATGGTAGTAATATTACTGTTGATCTTGTTGCTGTAGTAATATTATTGTCGGCTGTAGTTATAATATGGTAGTGGTGCTGGTAGTAGTAGTAGTAGTAATAGTAGTAATAATAATAGTATTTGCTATTGTTGTTGTAGTAATAGTACTGGTGGTTGTAGAATAGTGATGGTGGTAATAATAATACAGAGTGGTGTTTGTAGTAATAATAAAACTAGTAGTAGTAGTTGTCGAAGTAGCAGTAGTAGTACTAATAATACAGTTTGCTATTTTTGTTGTAGTAACAGTAGTGATGGTACTAATAATACTGTTTATTACTGTTCATGTAGTAATAGTAGTGGTGATGGTAGTAGTAATAGTAGTAGTGATTGTAGTAAAAGTAATAGTAGTGATGGTAGTAGTAATAGTAGTGGTGATGGTAATGTAACTAACAGCAGTGCTAGTAGTACTAACAGTAGTGGTGATGGTGGTTGTGTTTTTGCTGTTGGTGTGCGTTACTATTCTAATAATTAACTGTATTATCTCAGCCACTAAACGAGTTCCAGGCTCACTGGGATGCGTCAGCACTTACTAACACCATCGATCTGATGGTTTGTCACCGAGTGGTTTGCACAACGACAGAGGCCATATTGACAAAGGTTCTTCCTGCAAAGACGTTGGACGACCCAGAACTACAGGTTTGAAAACAAACACATCGCTAATTCTTTCATTTCAGTCAAACAAAAATACAGAAAGATAAATTAAATAAATTTAAAGAAAAAATCAAGAAATAAATTAATTATTATGAAGGTGGGAACTAGTTAAAGAACAAGTAGAGATGATACTTTCTTCAATAATGTTTATATATATGTGTATATATATATATATAATTATTGCAGGTAAGAAATTGCACAGAAAATTACAGGGAATTTCATATGTATGTAGTATATATGATCTCACACATGAATATAAAAATAAAAATTATTTCTTTTTTCTATATAGAAGATCTACCTGAATACCACATCACTAATAAAGTATATGACTGTAAACAAGTTTTGTGAACGCCCAGATCTAGCTCTGAACTACTATGGTTCTGTTAATTCTTTTTACTGGCTCCTATCTAGAACCTTGTCAATGATTGAGAGATTCAAACTACGAGAAAATCTGCCACATCCTGTAAGTGTTTATACAACTCATTGCATCTTACAAAATCTCTCTCTCTCTCTCTCTCTCTCTCTCTCTCTCTCTCTCTCTCTCTCTCTCTCTCTCTCTCTCTCTCTCTCTCTCTCTCTCTCTCTCTCTCTCTCTCTCTCTCTCTCTCTCTCTCTCTCTCTCTCTCTCTCTCTCTCTCTCTCTCTCTCTCTCTCTCTTATTTTCCTAATATACGTATATCTCAGTATTATTAAACAAACGTATACTAAAGCCAACAAAATTTATAATCATTTCACTTTACCGACCATCATTTGTATCACTGGATCATTTACTCAAGGTAATATAAAATACGGAATATGGGTTACAATACTCATTTACATCTTTATATCATTTTATTAGTTTTATCTATATTTTCAGGCAATCATTGTACATTATGACACAATTAAAGAACTCCTCAGTGGTCAAATAACTGGAGAAATATTAGCACTCGTTAAACCTGGTGACAACTCAGACGAAATCTATTTCGATGGTGTCCTTGGAAATTTGTCCGCTGTAAGTAAAGTAACGGTTGTACTTATTAGTATCAATGTCTGTTATAATTTTTATCTATCTATCTATCTTTCTGTCTGTACATCAATGTATATATCTGTTTATCTGTATGTTTGAGTATGTATGTGTGTGTGTATATATATATATGTGTGTGTGTGTGTGTGTGTGTATATATAAATAAAACAGTATAATATTATATGTCGGAATTATTCACTTAGTAAATATGGTTTGTTATCAACTATTGTAAATGTAACTGCTATACCATACCATTTGCTGTCAATGTAATATTCTTGCTATTCTCTATGTGCTGTTTTATAATGAAAAATAGAAAAGTCTACGAAGACGCTATACAGTGTACGGTATCGCTGATGAGTGAAAGGTAGCCATTCCGTGCGGCAACTTTAAGAATACGCTTTCCTGTTTTGTTGAAGAATTCGATTACACGGAATTAATAGACGTGTGCTTGTGTGCGGAAATGATCGTCCACTGTATATTGTACGAGTTTCCTCTAGTACTGCATTATATGGGATTGTTCATTTGTGACATTATACGAGATAAATGACATGTTGTCACTTTATTTGATTTTATCACTTTACTCTGTTGATACTTAACATTACAAACGAGTTATTCACGACTACTGATAAACTTGCATTGTGCTCTATTCTTATTGTATTTAAGGGAACTAATGTAGATGACCGGCTGTCCACCACAGCCATTGTGTTAAGTACCTTGATGAATACCTGGTCTGTGTTCGATTCCGACACTAAAACATTGTCCTGGTTCAGTGGTGAGCTGGTTTTCCTGTTTTCTTCTTGTACGAACAGATGACGTATGCACTATTTCAGATTTAGTATTAGGCCGACCACAAAATGAAATAAAATCAACTTTAAAAGATTTTATTAACAGATTTGTGAAACTTGCATTTAAGCCGTAAATAATAATAATAATAATAATAATAATAATAATAACTGCTATTGTTGTTGCTAAATATGTTGGACTTAAATGGTAGTATACGTTTGGTATAAATACGAGAAGGGTAATAGAGTTACTTTTTCGATATGGAAGTGGTAAGTAATAAGTAGAAGGCAATAAGGAAGCGCCAAATACTCAATTAATGCTTTACAAACTTGCTTCTGTACCGGTTCTACACCCGTTTCTAAATCCACTTCCTTTCGAAGCGCAGAATAAACTTCATATAGATCAGTATCGCATACGTACGTTTTTTATTCAGAATTGTTCAGTAAATTGTATCTTGGTGTTGTTTTGCATGTTTACTTGCAGACACGTCGACAGATGTTCATCAGACCGTGACGGCAGGTTGCAGATGGCTGGAGAAAAATATCTTAGGAAGTCGATACAAACATAAAGACGCGTTTTTCACGGGAGGGTTTGTAGGGCCGGATGTACGTATTGTGTATGTGTGAATGCGTGTAACTGTGTGTGTATGTGTGTGTATGTTTTCGTGTGTTAATTTTACGTATTCAAACAAAATGTCTTAGTGATTAATCTATAAAGAAATTAAGTTTAAATTAACCTGAGAAATAAACCAGACATAACAACAAACATCTGTTAATAACATTTTCCTTTAAAAATAAAAATAAATTAAAATTAAATAAAATGAAATGAAACAATACAAAACAAACAATTAAAATGTAAGTAAATAAATAAACAAGCAAACAATTAAATAAAGAAACAAAAAGGAAAATAATGGAAACAAAATCTTGACAAACTCGCTATTTTGATTGACTGATTATAAGGAAAATTTGTAGAGAAAAATAAACTGATAAACAATTATTTGTAAGGATACAAATACAATATTGCTGAAGTCAACTAAAATCTTATGATTGTATTTTTTTAATGTAGACCATTTGTGCGTATATATATACACACACACCTATATACCTACATACACCACGGCTTTATGTTTTAGTATTATATTCTTAGGGTTACAATTTCTGGTATCCTACAAATCGGCTGGAATATCCCAACGGAACAAGTGTAAACGAGGACATGGGATTTCCACAAGAAAGTTACATGGGATTTGTCGAAGGCGTCATTCCAGAAGAAGAATACGAAGCCATGTTGAACGAGAAACACTTTGGTGTGAAGACGCCACAGAAGTTTCTTGGAATGGAAGATTCGATATACCTGTATTGGTCAACAGAAGCGTTCACGTACGCTACAGCGCTACTAACTTTGTCACAGTGCAGTGTTATTCAGCAATAATTAATTATACGTCTTCAATACAGTTCAGATTTTATCCAGTGAACCGTGTTATGAAATTTTAAAAAAAACTGTCCGCTATATCTTAAGTATCTCTGTATATCTGTGTACATTTGTGTGTGTTCATTTGTGCTTGAATAATTCTGAATGCTGAAGTAAAATCATTCGTTCGCTATATATATATTTACACAATTGTATTTACATTTTCCGACAGAGCCCATTATCATACTAGCATATAGATATTTAATTTACAATTCATGTCAGATATTACTTCATTATTATTATTATTATTATTATTATTATTATTATTATTATTATTATTATTATTATTATTATTTTACATTCAGTGAAGGATGGGAGAAACTGGAAACTGATTTTCTCAGAAATGCTAATTGTGATATCACTCTCCTTGTAAACAGCTGTCCTACATCTTTATCTTTAAGAGCTGATTGCAATTAGAAAAGAAAAAAGGTGTAACTGCAACATACATATTTAACAAAAATTTATTCCGATTAGAACTTAAAATTGTAACTTGACTTGAAAATAAAATCTTGCATCATAACCTGATATTGTTTAATGGTGATGTTTAAACTATTTCGAGTAATAATTTTTAAAATTATTTTCCGCATGTGAGGAAACATACACACAAAATTTAATATGATCATAACAAGACAGTGGATTTACAATAATAACAATATATATATATACAACATATCCACAGATCAGACATCGGACATGTGCTGGCAATCGTTTTCAACAAAACAAAGGATGTTACAAAACGAAGCAACGGGAATTCTCAACAGAAGGCGTAATTACAACATCGGCTGTTGTCGACTTGAATTACATAACTGAGCAGAAACAGATTGACGTATATCTGCGTCTTAGGTGTTTGATTTATAAACTGTTTGATTTATAAACATTGAGTTATATTTATGTAATTTCACAAATTGACCAAAATATAGGGTTTAGGAACGGAATTAGGTACTTTCCACACACACACACACACACACACACACACACTATCGATGAAAAATATTTCGAAGCAGTTCGGCCTTCTGACCTTCGCAGTTTAAAGCAGATATGTTAAAACATTAACCAGTTCCTCTCTACATAACAACTTAAAACTCCAGATCCGCTGGAAATTATACAGAATTAATAACAGTTAACACTGAGTTACACACCGTAGCTGCCGTAGCTGCAGATATCTTATCCCAGCCGCTTCCCGCGGATGATCAAAACACGTGCATGTAATTTTATTCTACTCACAGTGGCGCATTAAGAAAAGGATTTTAGAAACTGCAGCTCAGGAACGTGCAGAAATTATATATTCATTTATTTATTTATTTATTTAAAAGAAAAGAAAGAGAAGTTTTTTCCCTTTCAATACAGTACCAGGAGACATAACCCTATTCGGAAAGGGAGGTGCCTCGATAAAAACTTGACTCACCGTAGACACATACGTTTTCAAAACCTGAACGCTGTATATAAAATTGACGATTGTTAACACCTACGCAGATAACACTGATTAAAGTATACTAATATAATGAGTGCCAGCATAAAAATATTTTTCGAAAATATTTTTGATTATTATTATTATTATTATTATTATTATTATTATTATTATTATTACTATTATTTGCTTTGTTTCGGACCGCTTTTTGGATACGTTTCGGATGCCAAAACCAACGAATAAGATGTTTTGACTGTATTTAATTTTCAATGTACTTCAGAATACTGACGTAGACGACCGACTATCGATGACGTCAATTACTTTGACTGGGTTGATGAACATTTGGACTGTCTACGACTCGGAACATAAGACATTATCGTGGTTCAAAAGTAAGTTTACAATTTAAACAATTTCTTTATTCCCTTTTACATACGACAATTATTAACTATGTAATTAATTACTCGTAAGCGAAACAAAGTTAAATAAGCATTAAATAAATAAATAAATAAAGGATCATGGAAAGATTCTTTTTGATACGATTATTTCGACTATCGATGACGTCAATTACTTTGACTGCGTTGATGAACATTTGGACTGTCTACGACACAGAGCATAAGACGTTGTCGTGGTTGAAAAGTAAGTTTACAATTTGTATAATTTCACTATTACATATGTCAGATATGTAATTAATCAGCTCTAGCAGTTATTAACTATATAGTTACTCGTTATAATTGAAATTGGTTCAGACAACGTCTGAAATCAGTTGATAAAGTTACAGTTTTGAAATGCAGGCTACGAAAGACAGCAGGGATCGATGTTTTAAAATTTGGATTTATTTATTTATTTATTTATTTAATTCGAAAATGCTTTCAGGATTCACGATGCTGGTATCCTTCCAGTCGACTGCAGTACATGAATGGAACAAAGCTATCATATAAAGGAGACTTTCCAAATGAAATCATCGTAGGAGCTGTCGAAGGCGTCATTCCAGAAAACGAATACGAAGCCATGTTGAACGAGAAACACTTTGGTGTGAAGACGCCACGCAAGTTCCGTGGAATGGAAGAATCGTTTTTCGTTTATTGGTCATCTGAGGCGTACACGTACGCCACTGCATTACTAGCCTTGACTCAGTTCAGTGTCGTTCAGGACTAATCGTTAAAGTAGAACCCGTTAATCAATTAGATACAAAGGCAGACAGATAGATAAATGCTGTTTATGATTCCTAAACTAACTGTTATTTATTTATTTGTCAGTAATTTTATTTTTGTTTTACTTTCGTCTTCCCTGCTTTGTTATTATTAGGTATACTTTGTTAGTATGGTTATGGTATATTATGGTCTATATATAATGGACCAGTAAATCCCATATAACCATATATTTTAAATTGATAAATGTTATATGATGATATTTCTGATTTGCTGTACTCAAGCGGGCAGGCAAGAATTATAAATATTTCTTTTCGCCAATGTCTCTGTGTCTCAAGTACTTTTCTGGTTACTTGACTGCTGCTTTCATCTCCTATACTTTTACCTATAAGAGCTGACTGGAATTAGAAAAGAAAAAAATGTGTAATTCTAACATACATATTTAACAAAGGTTTACTCCCATTAGAATGTAAAATTGTAACTTGACTTGAAAATAAAATCTAGCATCATCACCTGGTATGGTTTAACAAACGATTTTAATTAATGATATTAACTAAAGATATTCATAAGTAAGGTACAGAACGAAAATGATTAACCAGTGTGAATTGTTTATATTTTTCTACATGTATAAGAATTCATTTTTGTTTATTATATAGTTTCGTGTCGGTATTGTTCTTGCTGCTTTTTGTTTTTTTATCTGTAATTCAGAATCAAAATGAGAGAGAGAGAGAGAGAGAGAGAGAGAGAGAGAGAGAGAGAGAGAGAGAGAGAGAGAGAGAGAGAGAGAGAGAGAGAGAGAGAGAGAGAGAGAGAGAGAGAGAGAGAGAGAGAGAGAGAGAGAGATCTTGATTTTTCACTGATTAATTTGGTTTAAAAGCTATGTTTCTAGTAGAAGTACAAGTGAAACGTTGAATTTTCAGACTGTGTTTTAGTTTATTTTTTAATTATTTTATTTTATCTAGCGCAAACAAATAATTTTACCAGATTTCGCTTCACATATCAATGCAAATACAATCTGCAAGTTATGAAAGAAATTAGATTGAATGTTTGGAACACACGTTATCAAGTGAGCTTTGTCAGAGACAATCTTGCTTCGTAATGGGTCAAATTTTCGATTCTGAAAGTACACACACCCATACATACACACACACACACACGCACAATCGTAAACATGCTCGGTGTAAATTGTAACGAGTGTCTGAAATTAGCGATTTTCAGTTCATGACTAAATACGTATAAAATTTCCAACTTGATGTTTATCAGCTCCGTTAAAATTGTATTTGATTGTGAAAACTGTTATCTGTGTCTGAATAATAATAATAATAATAATACATGTTCAGAATCCCTTCTCTGAAACGCTTGGAACAGGAATTTTTTCGGATTTTGGAATGTAAGGAGTTAGTCAAAGATTTGCATTTAAATCTAAATACGAATTTTATTTTAATATACAGCTTATATAAATTGTCTGCAGGATTTATTTAATATAATATTTTTAATAACTTTGTGCGTATAATTTTGTTTGTGTAGGTCTATGCATGGAACCTGTAATAGTAATAATAATAATAATAATAATAATAATAATAATAATAATAATGATAATGATAATGATAATGATAATGATAATAATAATAATAATAATAATAATAATAATAATAATAATAATAATAATCATAATCATAAAACTAATAATAATAATAAACGAAAAAACTAATAAGCACAAAATTAGCAAAAATCACAAGAAAAACAAACAATAAGAACCATTAAAGTGTATGTCATAATATTTATTATATTATTTATTTATTTATTTATTTATTTATTTATTTATTTATTTACTTAATTATTATTTTAATGTTAGTTCTCGACCCCATGTAAAATAAAGACATTTCCCGATTTTCGTAGATTCTCTGCCCTGGCTGCATTTTATAAATTAATTAACATTGTCTTTGTGACTCACTAGCACAGTATAGAGAATGTCAAAGCATACGTTTCCACTTACGTAGAGTTTCAGAACACGATGCACCTAGCTAAGTCAGGAGAATTTATATGTTTTGCACATACGGCGTATTTTGTGAAATACATATGTGTGTGTGTGTGTGTGTGTGTGTGTGTGTGCGTGTGTGTGTGTGTGTGTGTGTGCGTGTCTGCAACATAACAGCAACAGCAAATATTGTCATTTTCATTCTGAACATTATTAACCCTATTGCTTTCAGTAAGCCAGAGTTAAAATTCCTTAAGATCGTTTTCTTCTCATCCGCACACGAATATTTGTTATTTTAATGTTTACTTGAAGGGCCGGCTCAAGGTACAGGCAGATCGGGCAATCGCCAACTCATTTATTTGAGATCTTCAAAATATAAAGGGAAAATATTAAGTAATAATTAATAGAAACATTTTAAATTCCTTAAGTGGAGTCAAACTGTCGAGAATCTGATTATTAATTCCTTCTGTGATGGGATCAAACTATTAAAAAGAACTGAAAAAACGACTTTATGGTTCATGAAGCGATATTCTTCATTAATTTCTATAGATTTATTGCAACCTTGTACTACTTATAATAAATTAACAGGAAGAAAAAAAATATAGGAAAACGAAAGAAATATAGAAATGAAGAAAAAAAGGAAAACAATTTGCAATTTCTTCCATCCTCCACTCAGTGTGAATAAAAGTTGTTTAGTTTTGCCCAGTGAATGTAAAACAAATATAATAATAATAGCAACAACAACAAAAATAATAATGATAATGATAATGATGATGATGATGATAAACGTAATAATAATAACAAAGGCAGGAGTCAAGTCATCACAAACACTTCTAAGACTTACACAGGCAGAGGAAAGAAAGACTGATCATTCTTGCCAGTGTGAGTAGAACAAATCAAAAATATTTTTTAAATTTGGTGAATATTTTTAATAAACTGCAAGAAAAACACAGAGTAATATAAAGAAAAAAATAAATGAATAAATAAAAATTCGCGCAGAAACTATAAACATCATCTGTCTGTCTGACTATATCTGTGAACCTGATGGGTTCTACTTTAACGATTAGTCCTGAACGACACTGAACTGAGTCAAGGCTAGTAATGCAGTGGCGTACGTGTACGCCTCAGATGACCAATAAACGTAAAACGATTCTTCCATTCCACGGAACTTGCGTGGCGTCTTCACACCAAAGTGTTTCTCGTTCAACATGTCTTCGTATTCGTTTTCTGGAATGACGCCTTCGAAAGCTCCTATGAAGATTTCATTTGGAAAGTCCCCTTTATACGATAGTTTTGTTCCATTCATATACTGCAGTCGACTGGAAGGATACCAACATCTTGAATCCTGAAAGAATTTACGAATTAAATAAATAAAAATCCAAATTTTATAATGTTGATCCCTGCTGTTCAATTTCGCATCCTCTATTCCAAAAGTGTTGCCATGCCAACACACAATTATCTAATGTAGATAGTGGGCCTATTATCTCTTTCTGTTTATCATCATTACCATCAGTATTATCGTCATCATCATTATCATCATCACCATAACCACTGTTGTAACCACATGAATACTATGATGATATTGATGGTCATGAACATCATCATTATTATCATTATCATTTTTAATCTCATTTTTTTAATTATTATTATTATTATCATTATCATTATGAATCTCATTGTTGTTACTACTACTATTATTATTATTATTATTATTATTATTATTATTATTATTATTATTATTATTATTTATAGATATAAATGTAAGTTATATTTACGTCCGGGGTTGGTGAGCCTGTCACAAAGAAGGCGTTTTCGTGTTTGTACTGACTTCCCAAGATATTTTTCTCCAACCATCTACATCCTGACGTCACTGTCTGTTTAACATGAGAAGGCGTGTCTGCAAAAATAAAGCACAAGATATTTAACTTACTGTTCTGTCCAAAAAAAACACATAAAAAAACAAACATAAAAAAAAAACCAGAAACAAATAAAAAGAACACAATAATAATAATAATAATAATAATAATAATAATAATAATAATAATAATAATAATAATAATAATATGTGACATGAAAACAGCTAAAATGACCGGTATCCTCAAACATGAATGAATGAGATAAAAGACGATATTACTGTCGTTCTCGAAATAGTCGTATCATTTCTTTTAAAAAAAAATCCTTTCCTTGAGTCTGCACGCTGATCGAAATCATTTCTTTATTTATTTAGTTAATACTTATTTTTCCTTCTTTATTTATTTATTTTATCTTTTTAATATTAAAATGAGCTTTAATCATTTTAAAATTTTAAAACGATAAAACTGTTATATATTTCTATTTATTGCATCTCTGTCGTTACATACTATAATTATTGCAACAGTTACAGCTGATACTTTAATTTCTTTCAGTTTTCGGATTTCCAATATAAACAAAAGCTTTAGCAATCAATTTCAGACTTTGTCTGTACCAATTTCAATTAAAACGAGTAACTACACAGTTAATAATTGTAAGGACTGATTAATTACATATATAATAGTGGAATACAGAAATTGTTTAAATTGTAAACTTACCTTTCAACCACGACAACGTCTTATGTTTTGTATCGTAGACAGTCCAAATGTTCATCAACGCAGTCAAAGTAATTGACGTCATCGATAGTCGGTCGTCTACGTCAGTATTCTGAAGTACATTGATAGTTAAATATAAAATAACTTCGATAATTATTATGGTTCATATTGACAGATGTAATATAATTTAGATTATAACAGATTACTATTGTAATTATTAATAAAGATGTATATAGAACTATACGAGCTTCCGTCACCATACACACACAACACACACACACACACTCTTTTCTCTATCTCTCTCCCACTATTCTTGTTTGTTCTTATAACTATTTTTATTACAGTGGCTGAAGTTCCAAGGACACCGTCAAAATAGATTTCATCTGAGTTATCAGCGGGTTTAACGAGAGATAATATGTCTTGCGTTGCTTGACCTCTGAGGACTTCTTTCATCGAATCATAGACCTCAACAATTGCCTGAAATTGTAGAAAGAGTTAGTGTTTGGATGAACAGATATAAACGGTATTAGGTTAAGCAGTCTTGCAAATTAATAAAACACACTGACGTATCCTGTCGAAGTACAATTTGTAAATTTTAGTCTGAGCTATTTTATCTTTGACAAAAAGGTATTGAAAATAAATATGATGTTTATGTCTGTGTATGTGTGTAAGCATGACTCTCGAAAGCGTTTATCTTTGTTCAGTTGTACTACAGTTTCTTTTGAGAGAGAGAGAGAGAGAGAGAGAGAGAGAGAGAGAGAGAGAGAGAGAGAGAGAGAGAGAGAGAGAGAGAGAGAGAGAGAGCTTTATTTATCAGTTCTAGTACCTAATAACTAAGACATAAAGAGAAGTATAAACATTTACAGAATGTAGCAGATTTCGTTGCAGTCTGAACCTCTCAATTAATGACAATATTCTAGACGCGAACCAGTAGAACTGATTAACAGATGTATAATACATCATCGCAAGATCTGCTCGTCCAGAAAACTGAGTTAAAATCTGATGTTTTATATATGCTGTCGTATTCAGATACAACATCTGCAGAATAGAATAATTAAATTAAATCAAATAATAAATAAATAAATCAATAAATAATAATAAAATGAAATAATTTAAAATAAAGTACTACTATTTATAAATAATCCGGACTCGGATACAAGGTAGATAACCAGCGGCCCATTTCTTTCTTTTTATGAAGTAATCATTGAATAATGTTATTTAAAACAAAGTACGGTGAACACTAACTGGGATTACTACGTTTCAAATAGTTTACGAACTCTCAGTTAGTTGAATAATGTACAGAAACCCTCAAACAGTTCAGGTCTATCTGAGATGTGCTGTCTGAGGATTTTAAGTGTCACGTGACAGCAAAGGCTCAACAACAGCAACATATTCAGGCACAGAATTATTTTACTTCATTAATTTGCCCATTAAACTTTCAGTCACCAGTAACTTACGTTTTATTTTCAGTGTAGATAAGTTAATACATTTATTTACTTTTTATTCCTAATTTTATTATTATTATTATTATTATTATTTATTTATTTATTTTATTTATTTATTTATTTATTGAAATAAAGAATTTGTATATTAACCTGTAATTCCGGATCATCTAATACCTCCATAGGAAGTAAATCAGACAAAATGGCTGCCGTAATTCCGTAAATAACGTTGACGCAAACAGCAATGTCCACGTCGTTAGAAGGACGGTTTGTTATGTGAACGAAGCCAGTTAGATTCATCCTCATTAGCCGCCTATAATAGTAGATTTTGTAAACAATGAAAATAAATATTTTGACACTTCTGAAAGAATAAATGAAATTTTTTCCAGAAAGCTGGAAACATGTTTCAGTTTCTTTTTTTAAAATATTTTAAAATATGTTATCAGTATATTCTTTCAAATATGTTACATTTATTTTTTATTATTATTTTCTTTCATCATCATCATCATCGTCTTTTCTTCTTCTTCTTCTTCCTACTACTACTACTACTACTACTACTACTACTACTACTACTACTACTACTACTACTACTACTATTATTATTATTATTATTATTATTATAGTAGTAGTAGTAGTAGAAGTAGTAGCTGTAAAATTAAAAGTTGCCTTAACTGTAGTAGTAACCGCAGTAGTAGTGGTGATATTAGTAGTATCAATAGTACTTTGATTCGTAGTAATAGTGGCAGTAATATTAACATTTTTATATATAAATTATTAACTGATATTAAATTCCTTCATTCTGTTGGCCTACTACTAGTACTACTAGTACTACTATTGTACTACTCACCCACGAAGAACAAATACTGACGTCATTGCCATTATATTCTGCTTCTTGCAGGAAGTGACGCATGATGTAGTATGATGTCGGTGACGTCGCGTTCCTGACCTCAGAGACAAAAGGTTGATAAGCATATTTTATCAGACTATCGGTAACAGAAGTTAAATTGGAATTTCCGTTCTTCCAGTATTTGCGGCTTTCTGGAAACATGTCTTTCATTTCTTCGAGAAGACTTCCCAGTACCAGATTTGCTGTTGTCGAATCAAAATCACCTGATAGATCTGTAAATGTATCTTGAGATATCCTGAAGGAAATTTTATTAATAAATAAACCCTATTAAATAAATTACTTTTCCTGTGGTACTGTGTAATATTCCAAATACATAAAAGATATTTTCAAACAGTTCATGTAGCAATTAATTATTTAAAGTTTAATACACACTAAGCGGTACAGTTACAACATTGTTGTGGGTTCCTGAAGTCGATGGACGATTGTGATGAAACTCACTCGTCCCTTTTATATACCCAGGCCTGTATGCAACAGGGGGAGGAAAGGGGACTTACGCACCCCCATAATCTGCTGAGATCCGTCCACGAATGAGTGCAAAACAACAACAACAAAAACAGTCCGAAGCTGTGTGTAGAAATGTGCTGCGTCGTAACTGACGTTGTCAAAGACACTAAGTTTATTATTCGCTCTTGCAAGTTTAACGCGACATTTAAGCAAGCTTTCTGTTGTCCCTGGACCCACCTTCCATCTCCGGCCCTAACGTCGTCGCTTTCGCATCCCCACCCAGTATAAAGTTCTGCGTGCCGGCCTGATACCTGAGTGTTTTCTAATGTTTTATATTACACCTTGGTAGCTAAATAACATTTTTAGAGCAGAATATTGTTTTATATGCGTATTTAAAGCAGTAGTGATCGCCACGTTTTATATTAATTATATGATTACAAAATTACTAAATTACATAACGTAATAAGGTTTAAAAATGTATTTATCTATCTGTCTATTTGTTTTATCTTTTTATCTAACTTTAGTACTTTATTGCTGCTCGATTAGTTATTACGATTCTAGTATAAAAAAATATATATATGAATAAATAAAAAAGTTGAATAATAGGCTGAATAAATTAAGAGCTTTTATTTAGAGTCAATCCAGAGCTTTTAGCAACACTTAAAAACTAAATATAAGTTACATAATGTTACGTATATAACGTAAAAAAAAAAATGTTGAAGTTTATCTGATTAATTTGTATAAACACAAGAACTTGGTTATTGAAAATGATTAATCGTTGTATCTTATTTAATTTAATAAAATATATATATATACATTTGTTTTTTCAATTTCTTCCTTTATAGAATTTTCCATTTTCTTTTTTCTTTTTAAAACATTTTGTTTTAATTTATATAAAATGCCAGTAATTGTTTGGGTTTGATTCTTTGTTTGTTTTTGTTTTTTTGTTGTTGTTTTTTTGTAATGTTTTCTCACGTGTAGAAACAGCGACCGAGTCCTGTTTTGACCAGCCATACTGCTAAAAGTCAGCCACAATAGTTAAAACTAAATATATTTTTCACAGTACAATTAATAAAGACAGCTAACAGATTACTTACCTGTACGATATTGCTTTCGCCAAGCTTTCAGTTTCGTGAAAACCTTTCTCTTGCAGATAGTTTCGAATGTCGTCTTCAGAAAGCATTTCAGAGAATTTGAATTTACTGTTAGGATTATAACCCGCCCACCAGTCGGCTGTTTCGTTGTAAATCTGGTAATGGAAGTAAATAATCGAGGTGTTATACGGACAGTTACGATCGTGTGCTTTCTGGAAAACCTTCAACGCTGAAAGAAGTTGTTCTGAAGTTACGTGTGGTACCCCGCTGTACATAGACGCTTCAAGCAGAGGAACGGTTATCCAGAACGAAACAAACACTTCGTTATCGTCATAATGTCTTTTCGATCCTTTGGGAAGCACCATTGAAGGCGGTGCGTGAACGGAAATCGTATTTTTATAGATCCCTGCATTCTCACCAGAGTTTATCTGACTTTCTGAGACCTTTTCTGCGATCTGAGTTAGAAGTGAGTGTATGGAGGATTTGTGCGTAGCGAAACAGAAAACTGTACAAGACAAAAACAGAATATAAGTAAATAGTTTGAACATGTTTGTCAAAGGTCCTGAGTAGAGACCACTAAAATGCTTCAACAGTTCTCACAAAACACACACATATATATATTATTAGTCATTATATATATATATAGTCATTATTTTTTATGTAAATATATATATTTATATATATATTTACATAAAAAATAATGACTAAATAAAACATCTGTTTCGATACGGTCTCAGCTGCAGTTAATACCAAAACAACATATATATTATACATAGGTATGTAGATATCCATGTATCTAGATATCCATGTACGCATCCATATTTGTATGTGCGTACGTACTTATGTAGTTTTATGGTATTGAATATTCTCTGACTTACTTACATCTGAATAGACTCTGCACATAGACAATATTCGGGAACGCACTGGCGCAGGAGGACAAAGTCCAATCACAACCTGACAAACCCGTCAGGTGCCGCTGACGAGACTCGAACGTATGGACCTCTTTCGCCCGCACTCCGAAGACGGACGATGTTACAGTTCGGCCATGAGACAACCTTAAAAAAATTAGCTCTATAACCGAAGGGAATCATCGCTTCCCACGAAGCACGCCGTTCTTTGCCTTTCGTCATTCTTGCGTGCATCTATTTTTTGTGGGAAAAATATCACTGTCAAGTATGTAGTTTTAGGATTTTGAATATTCTCTGACTTATGTACGTCTGAATAGACTATGCACATAGGCAATATTCGGGAACGCACTGGCGCACTGGTGTGTTTATGTATGTATGTATGTATGTATGTATGTATGTATGCATGTATGTGTATGTAAGTATGTTTGTATATACGTAGGTATCTCATGTGTCATTTGTGTACGTATGCATGTGCATGAATATATGTATATATGTATATATCTATTTGTATGTATTTAAATATGTGTGGATTCTAGGGCATTTTTCCCCCCTGAATATTTCCCGCCAGTCAATTTCCCCAAGTCATTCCCCCCCTGGTGATTTTTCCCTAGGTCATTTCACCATGGCTCACATGCCAAAGATAATTGGACATAAAAAGACAATTCTATGTAATATAAATTGTTTGTTTGAAACATTTCATATTGCATGGAGTTACATAAACTGTGGGGCACATTTTACATCTGGATACTGTGAGCAACACCACGCAGGAAGGACAGGCGATCTCTTTTGCCGTAGTCTGTGACCAGAATCTGAAGCCGCTGGGTGATGTCTCTGTAGACGTGACGCTGTGGTGGTGGGGCTTCTTCGGCCAGTATCTGGTGCAGTGTTACAGTATTGAGGAATTGTTTGTTTGTTGTTGTTTTTTCAGAACAGGCAGGTATTTAGATGATGATACCCGTCGCCCAACACTTTCTTACAGTAGATAGCACTTACTGAAGCTAAACAGTTAATAGTGCTGGTGTTGGTGTTTTTATTAAGTTAACTAGAGATTAAAGATATTATATATAAAATTGCAGTTAATTAGAGATTAAAAAGAACGATGGTCAGAGTACAAGCTAGGATATTTTACAGTTAGAAGAGGAGGGCAGGGAAGGGAATTGTCCCGGGGAAATAACCTAGCGGGAAATCACCAGGAGGGAATCACCGAGGAGAACTGACTGAGGAAAATATCCGGGGGGGGGGGCATACTCTGACATCATATGTGTGATGTAATTGCATATATACGAAGCAATGCGTGTGTATGTCTGTATTTGCGTACGTCTGAGTATGTTTATGCAGGAATCTGTGTGCGTGTGTTCGTGTACATTTGTTTATGTATGTACGTATATATGTGTATGTGTATTCCTGTTCGTGTATGTATGTATGTAAGTATATATGTTTAATGTGCGTCTGTATGTGCATATGCGTGTATCGACGTATGTATTTAGGATCCAGTATGTTCTGTCTTATGTACGTCTCATTAGACGCTGCTCACAGTCGTGAACGAACTGGTACTGTAGGACAAATTCCAATCGCTACCTCACAAACCCCGTTAAAAGCATCTGTGTATATGTATAATCATGTATTTATGATATGTGTATATGTGTATGTATATGTGCATGTATACGTATGTATTTTTGTGCATTTCTGTATCTGTCTGTTTTAAGATTGGGATATTCTCTGTCTTATTATTATGCCTGATTAAATTCTGTCATAAGCTTGAAATCCTAAAACACGTACGTACATACATATAATAAATGTGAATCCTTGGAGCTGTCACTGTATTGTCATAGATGTATTGTCTAAATATTGTTATTTTTTCTGTATGTATATTTATATGTACGTTTTATAAGAAATGTTAAAACATTTCAGTGTCTATCCTCTGCGCCTCTGACAAACATGTTCAAACCATTTACTTATGTTTTGATTTCATCTTGTACAGTTTGCTGTTTCGGTACACACAAATCCTCCATACACTCACTTCTAACTCAGATCGCAGAAAAGGTCTCAGAAAGTCAGATAAACTCTGGTGAGGATGCAGGGATCTATAAAAATACGATTTCCGTTCACGTACCGCCTTCAATGGTGCTTTCCGAACGATCGAGAGGACATTATGACGATAATGAAGTGTTTGCTACGTTCTGGACAGTCGTGACTCTTCTTGAAGCGTCTATGTACAGCGGATTACAATACGTAACTTCAAAACAACTTCTTTCAGCGTTGAAGGTTTTCCAGAAAGCACACGATCGTAACTGTCCGTATAACAACTCGATTATTTACTTTCATTACCAGATTTACAACAAAACGGCCGACTGGTGGGAGGGTTATAATCCTAACAGTAAATTAAATTTCTCTGAAATGCTTTCTGAAGACGACGTTCGAAACTATCTGCAAGAGAAAGGTTTTCAAGAAACTAAAAGTTTGACAAAAGCAATATTGTACAGGTATGTAAC
This sequence comes from Chrysomallon squamiferum, assembly GCA_012295275.1. Lineage (NCBI taxonomy): Eukaryota > Metazoa > Mollusca > Gastropoda > Neomphalida > Peltospiridae > Chrysomallon > Chrysomallon squamiferum. The sequence continues at coordinate 14,268,129 of CM022667.1, read as the reverse complement.
ATATTAATTGTCTTTATTAATCTTTTGTGAAAAAAACAATTTAATATTCACTATTTTTAGCAGCATGGATGGTCAAAATGCGACTCGGTCGTTGTTTAAACGTGTCAGCAAAAATTAAAAAAAAAAAATTTAATAATAAAATAAAAAATAAAAACATAAAATAATCCTAACAAAAAAAATAAAAACCCAAACAAAACAAACAATTATTGGCCTTTTATATAAATTAAAATTAATTCTAAAATATTAATAATAAAAAAATGTTTTAAGAAGAAAAATGAAAACGAAACAAAAATATGGAAAGCTATATAGGATAGAAAACTTAAAATAAATTAATTGTAATAAAATATGAAAGAAAGAAAGAAACAGTAAATCACACACAAACACAAACCATTTTTTTTGAATGAAAGATAATTTCTTTTTGATCTAAAACAGTTAATTATTTTCAGTAACCAAGTACTTGTGTTCATACAAATTAAACAGTTTAAATAAAACTAGTTGCCTCATCATCATTTTCTCCTAGCTATAGCTGCAGTTATACTATCTGATTACAATTAACACATTTATATAACCGATAATGAGTTTTTAAGTGTTGTTAAATGCGCTGTATTGACTACAAATAAACAGTGTAGACTCCTGTTCCAAGAGCCGGTTCTGGACAATTAGCTCGGATGAGTTTACAATAACAATGGTTTAGTGAAACTATGAATTCATCAGTAACAAAAGGTACATTTCTCTACTACTTAAACGTAGCTTCCGAACAGAAAATTAATTTATTCTACTCTTATTCATTCTGTTTTTCTACTGGAACGGTAATGATTATTCTAACAGTAATAAAATACTGAAGTATCTATATCGATGATTAGATAGATAGATAGGTAATTAAGTTTAAAATATCTTTTATATATTTTGAATATTATACAATAAGAGAGGTTTATTTATTTTCTTCTTTTTATTTTGATGCATTTCCAAGGCTACAACAGGTCTGCTAGATCCATGTTCGTTTTCTCAGTAGTGGGACTGTCTGTATACACAGGCCTGTACCTTTTATTTTAATAAACTAATCGCTTGCAGAAAATAACAGAATAATGAATACAGCCACCATTAATTAGTGATTTTTTCAACTGGATGTTGAGATAGATAGATAGATGACTATGAATAAATCATAGTCGGTGGCCGGTGAGTGTGTGCGTGTGTTTCTTTGTGTGTGTGTGTGTGTGTGTGTGTGTTATTTGTTTTTGGTAGGCTATTGCCCCAAAGGAATAATATCACTTTACTATCCTGCTCTGAAATATTAAAAATAATACCACGACAGCTTATACAATTCACCGAACTCAGAATGACTTTAACCTTTATACCACCGGAAAGATAAATGAAAATTGACACAAGTTTAATACGACATAAACTGTTGTTTTTTTAAATTAATAATATTATCATCACAATCGTCCATCGACTTCAGGAACCCACAACAATGTTGTAACTGTACCGCTTAGTGTGTATTAAACTTTAAATAATTAATTGCTACATGAACTGTTTGAAAATATCTTTTATGTATTTGGAATATTACACAGTACCACAGGAAAGTAATTTATTTAATAGGGTTTACTTATTAATAAAATTTCCTTCAGGATATCTCAAGATACATTTACAGATCTATCAGGTGATTTTGATTCGACGGCAGCAAATCTGGCAGTGGGAAGTCTTCTCGAAGAAATGAAAGACATGTTTCCAGAAAGCCGCAAATACTGGAAGAACGGAAATTCCAATTTAACTTCTGTTACCGATAGTCTGATAAAATATGCTTATCAACCTTTTGTCCCTGACGTCAGGAACGCGACGTCACCGACATCATACTACATCATGCGTCACTTCCTGCAAGAAGCAGAGTATAATGGCAATGACGTCAGTATTTTTTCTACGTGGGTGAGTACTATATTAGTAGTAGTAGTAGAATAAAGGACTTAATCGTATCTAATTTTATTACTACTAGCACAGGTGCTGCCACGACTAATTTTACTACTACTGTTACTACTATTCCTACTATAATAATAATAATAACAAAAGTAGTAGCAGAACTTGTAGAATTAGTTATGATGTTGTTATTGTTGTTCTAATACTAAAAGAAAGAAATTGCTGTCATGCTGAATGTAAAATATATTATTTCCAGGCTTTTGGTAAAATTTCTTTCAGGCTGTTAATGAGGATGAATCTAACTGGCTTCGCTCACATGGGAAACCGTTCTTCTTTACAACTAACGACGTCGACATTGCTGTTTGCGTCAACGTTATTTACGGAATTACGGCAGCCATTTTGTCTGATTCATTTCCTGCGCAGGCGTTGGATGATCCGGAATTACAGGTTATTATACAAATTCTAATAATAATAATAATAATAATAATAATAATAATAATAATAAATAAATAAATAAATAAATAAAATAATTTATTGAAGTAAAAAACGTTTTGCCTGGATGTGTTGCTGTTGCTGAACCTCTGCTGTCACGTGATACTTAAAATCCTCAAACAGCACTTCTCAGACAGATCTGATCTCTTTGAGGGATTCTGTACATTATTCAGGTAACTGAGGGTTAGTAAACTATTTGAGACGTAGTGTTCAGCGTGCTTTGTTTTGAATAAAACTGCTCTATGAACAGGCTATTAAAAAAAGAAAGAAAAAAAGAAAGAATTAAAATACAAAGAGAAAAAATAATAATATAAAGAAAAAAAGGCAGCTGATTATCTATGTTATATCAGATGTCTAATAAATCATTTTTATACCGCTGAGCAACAGGAATAAAGAAAATTAAACAAATTTAAATAACCTTTCCATTAATATCGGGACACATTTAGACTGCTGTTATATTTCTTCACTAAACTACAAACTTTATTTTAAACATTTCCTTTTTTCTTCATTTCTTTATTTATTTTTCTCTTTAGAGGCTGTATCTCAACATAACAGCATTTAGAAAACATCAGATTTCAACTCACTTTTCTGGACGACCAGATCTTGCGATGATGTATTATGCGTCTGTTAATCAGTTCTACTGGTTCACGTCTAGAATATTGTCACTAATTGAGAGATTCAGACTGCGAGAAAATCTGCCCCATCCTGTAAGTGTGTACACGTGTTAGATAATGTGTACTAGAACTGATGAAAAACTCTCTCTCTCTCTCTCCCTCTCTCTCTCTCTCTCTCTCTCTCTCTCTCTCTCTCTCTCTCTCTCTCTCTCTCTCTCTCTCTCTCTCTCTCTCTCTCTCTCTCTCTCTCTCTCTTCACCATTTCATCAAAGATAAAATAGCACAGATAAAAATGTACAAAGTGTACTATCAGAGAATATTTCAGTGTGTGTGTGTTTTTTTTTTAATTTGTTGGGTAACTTAACGTAATACCATTTATGTCTGTTGATCCAAACACTAACTTATTTCATAAAGTCTTTCTACGTTTACATTAAGAAGAAGAAGAAGAAAGAAAGAAATAGCTACTGTAAAAAACTATAGAAATAAATATTGTAAAAAAAGAAGAAAATAATCACTTATACTGTAAATTATATTACATCTATCAATATGAACCACAATAATTAACACACATTATATTTAACTATCAATGTACTTCAGAATACTGACGTAGACAACAGACTATCGATGACGTCAATTACTTTGACTGCGTTGATGAATATTTGGACTGTCTACGACACAGAACATAAGACGTTGTCATGTTTGAAAGGTAAGTCTCCATAGTCTTTATTCATATAAAGGCAAAGGTTGCTTCTATTAATGTTTTAAAAAGATATGATTAACAATAGTTTGTATTGTTTAAAGAAAAAAAGAAAATAATTAATGCTAAAAACAAAGAATATAAAAGTAGGCATGAATCTAACGATAATATCATATTAAGAAAAATAATTTCTGTTTCTGACTTTAATTGCAATTTGTATGCATCGTGTTACAGACTTCTTTAAAACAATATCCAGATAAATCTCTCTCTCTCTCTCTCTCTCTCTCTCTCTCTCTCTCTCTCTCTCTGTGTGTGTGTTTCTCTTTGTCTCTTTGTCTGTCTGTACGAATAACAAGCTAGTTCCTGAAACATCCATGCAAGTGATATGTCAATAATTTGTACAGGTTGCTGATAATTTGTTCGCTGTAGAATGTTCTGTTGTATTCTCACATTAACTCAGTCCTTTGAGCAGCAATATTCATTACAAAGTTCTCAGTTTATTTTTGGATCAGGTTTTGCAAAAATACCTAAGTTAACGTTCAGATCTGGAGTATTTATATAGTTTTCTTTACCAGAATTGTTATTTATGTATCGTGACTTCAACAGCAGAACTAGAATACATTTCTATTATTATTATTTTCCTTTTAGATCCACCAGCTTCAGTTAAACAGTGGATTCAGTCTGTAGATGGTTGGAGAAAAATATCTTGGGAAATCAGTACAAACACAAAAACGCCTTTTCTTTTTTAGCAGGCCCGGCAGGCCCGGATGTAATTATCGTATACAAAATAAGATGTGAATGCATGACATACGACCATGAAGAAAATAATGTGTATCAACATGTAGAAATAATTATCATGGTCATGCTGATTAGGATTATGATTATGACAATGATGATTATAATAATAATAATGCTAAACGAAATGTGCTACTCGATATAATATTAATTAACCAGGTGACAAATTCTGCAGCTGCAGTAGTCACAAAAAATAACGCTCAGGTGAATGTTGCATAAGATTAATTTCAAGCAATGAAATTTCTGACACGAAAAGATATCCTGAATATACTGTTTCTTTTGATTTTTACTATAGGAAAAAGTATATTTATTTACCACATTGTTGACACCGTAAATAATGTCGTCATGCTTTACTGAACTGCTGGATCTGTCCATTTATTTGTATTCAAATTTCATTGGTCGTTGATAGGCCACTGGTAAATAATGCGAATGGTATATAAACAAAATTAACTGCTTAATTTTCTCATTGTTCTTTATGTTTATAATAATATGTTGAAGTTATACGTATTCAGTTTGTATCTTTTATAGCATGTTGCTGCTGTGTAATGAGCTCGTCCTCGCAATCACTTTTGTCCCGTCTCGCTGAAAAGGTCTCGGAACTTCATATAAACTCTGGTAAGCATAAAGGATTGTATTCAGACAACGTGTACATCCACGTACCGCCTTCCAAGGCGCCTCACAAACACCAAAAGGGCTGTAGAGATCTCGACATATTTCGGACAGAATGGATTGTCGTATGTCTCCTGGAAGCGTCACTGTACAGTGGGATTCCGTTCGTAACATCGCAAGAACTTCTTTCAACATTAACAGCAATCCGTAGAGGTCAAGATAAAAATGTTCCGTACAACACTTCGGCAACTAACTTTTATGAACAGACATACAATGTGGCGGAAGACTGGTGGATGAATGTCCAGCCAACTGACTGTAACTTTGACAACATGGCTTATTTGTCTGCCGAGGAAATTGCTCAGTATCTGCAAGAGAAAGGTTATGAAAACGCTGACATCTTTGCAAAAGCAATACGGAACGAGTAAGTATTTCGATTTCTTTAAATACATTTAACAAATTAAAACAAATCTCCGCCAATAGGCTTTATCGTTTAGTGCCAATACTTTCCAGAATACATATATAGAATAGAGTTTATTTATTTATTTATTTATTTAATTATTTATTTATTTATATTCACATTTAGATATTGAACCTTGTTTTCCTTTTTTCTGTTTTACGACAGATAGAAGGTTTTTACAATGTATCTACGCAAAACTATTGTGCTGAAATTTCTAACCTGTTTCTGCGAATGCATTTTAGACAGGTTTTGATCAGTTCGGTGATGTTTCGTGTTTGTAAACAACTGTCGCTAACTGTCACAGGTAGGGACTCTACCAGCTAGTTTACATTGCAGTTGCGCCTTCGTTTGAATAGTTTACACCTCAAGTAATCAAAATCAGCTTAACGATTTTGCCTCTGATTTTGCTTTCTGTGAAGTTTGTTGAATCGAACAAACTTTGTTTTTCATCGTTAGAAAAAAAAAGCAAATGCAAAAGCAAAACAAAGAAAGAAAAGAAAACATTTCCGTTCTGATCATTTGCTGTCAGAAATCGCACAAACAGGTGTATATATACATGAACACATAAATCATTTCATTGTCATTCGCAGCTTGTGGGAAAATGCTGTTACAATAAACCCTACTGATTTTGATGGCACATTCTCAAATCTAGCAATTGGAACTCTTCTGGAAGAAACAAGAAAACTCTTCCCAGAAGGCCGCAGATACTGGATGGAAGGAAATGCCAATTTTTCTTCTAGCTTAGAGAGTATAAAAAAATTTGCTTATCGACCTTTTGCAGATGACTTCACTAAAGCAATAGCCCCCAAATCGTACTACTTCCTGCGCCATTTCATTCATGAAGCTGAAGCTAATGGCGATGACCTCAGTATCGTTTCAACGTGGGTGAGAATAATATGACAATTTGTTGTTGTTGCTGCAGTAACAGTAGTAGTGGTGACAGCGATACTGATGCTGCTGTAAGCAATGTTTTAACGATATTGCAATCAATACATGTTATAGTAGAAGTGGTAATTGTATTACTAACAATAAATATTATAGTGGTAATAGTAGTTGTAGTAGTGGTGGTGCTGTTGCCGTAGTAATGGTAGTGCTGGTGGTAATAATAATACTGACTGCAGGTTGCAAAAAAAGTATATAAGAATTGGTGGAAGTCGTAGTAGTAATTTGCAAGTGGAACTGATGGCGATGTTAATAGAAGTAATAGTAATGGTAGTAATATTACTGTTGCTGTTGTTGCTGTAGCAATAGTACTGGTGGTTGTAGAATAGTGATGGTGATACTAATAATACAGAGTGGTGTTGGTAGTAATAATAAAAATAGTAGTAGTACAGTGGTAGTAGTAGTAATAGTAGTGGTGATGGTTTTAAATGTAATGGCAGTGCTGGTAGTACTAACAGTAGTGGTGATGGTGGTTGTGATTGTGGTGTTGGTGTGCGTTACTCTACTAATAATTAAGTGTATTATCTCAGCCACTAAACGAGTTCCAGCCTCACTGGGATGCGTCAGCACTTACTAACACCATCGATCTGATGGTTTGTCACCGAGTGGTTTGCACAACGACAGAGGCCATATTGACAAAGATTCTTCCTGCAAAGACATTGGACGACCCAGAGCTACAGGTTTGAAAACAAATACATCGCTAATGCTTTCATTTCAGTCAAATAAAAATACAAAAAGATAAATTAAATAAATTTAAAGAAAAAAGCAAGAAATAAATTAATTATTATGAAGGTGGGAACTAGTTAAAGAACATGTAGAGATGATACTTTTTTCGATAATGTTTATATATATATGTATATATAATTATTGCAGGGAATAAATTGCACGGAAAAGTACAGGGAATTTCATATGTATGTAGTATATATTATGACACACATGAATATAAAAATAAAAATTATTTCTTTTCTCTATATAGAAGATCTACCTGAATACCACATCACTAATAAAGTATATGACTGTAAACAACTTTTGTGAACGCCCAGATCTTGCTCTGAACTACTATGGTTCTGTTAATTCTTTTTACTGGTTCCTATCTAGAACCTTGTCAGTGATTGAGAGATTCAAACTGCGAGAAAGTCTGCCACATCCTGTAAGTGTTTATACACCTCATTACATCTTACAAAATCTCTCTCTCTCTCTCTCTCTCTCTCTCTCTCTCTCTCTCTCTCTCTCTCTCTCTCTCTCTCTCTCTCTCTCTCTCTCTCTCTCTCTCTCTGATTTTCTTAATATACATATAATTATTATTATGATGATTATTATTATTATTATTATTTTACATTCAGTGAAGGATGGGAGAAACTGCAAACTGATTTTCTCAAAAATGCTCATTGTGGTATTATTAAACAAACGTATACTAAACCAGCAAAATTTATAATCATTTCACTTTACCGATCATCATTTGTATCACTGGATCTCTTATTCAAAGTAATATCAGATATGGAATATGGGTTACAATGCTCATTTACATCTTTATATCATTTTATTAGTTTTATCTACATTTTCAGGCAATCATTGTACATTATGACACAATAAAAGAGCTCCTGAGAGGTCAAATAACTGAAAAAATATTAGCACTCGTTAAACCTGGTGACAACTCAGACGAAATCTATTTCGATGGTATCCTTGGAGATGTGACTGCTGTAAGTAAAGTAACGGTTGTACTTATTAGTTTCAATATCTGTTATAATTTTTCTATCTATCTATCTTTCTCTCTGTATATCAATGTACATATCTCTTGATCTGTATGTTTAAGTATGTATGTGATTGCATATGCATATATATATATAATAACTATTGTAAATGTAACTGCTATACCAAAACAGTAAAGTATACCATTTGTTGTACCGTATATACTTGTGTACATGGCGACCTTATGTATAAGTCGATGTGTATTTTAAGACCAAAAATTGCGTCATTTTAGGTATTACTTGTGTATAAGTCGACTGTAGATTCCAGGCACCGTCACTATTTTTAGACCAGTGTGACAGTGCCATGAAGGCCTACATTGTAAGCGTTCTGTAACATAACCTGCACGAGCTGTAACTTGCACGAACATACCATAATAACGTAAATGCATGTATTACACGAGCTATAGCCTAAATTTATCATAAATAGTATCTCTTTAATGTAATAGGTCTAACATGGAGACCTAACTTACCGTTATATTTAGCCGTTCTATGATTTACAAAATTTGTCGGTAGTGGATATTAATGACGATTGCAATATTATTTCACCAAATTCTTTACAATTAAACAAGTGAGTTTTGTTTATGAAATTAGGACCGATATTTAGTGCAATTTGGCAGAGAAGTCTGCATTCCTAGATCACTGCAAGATGCCGTAAGGCATAAAGCCGTACTGACGGTTTTCTCGCTTTAAAATGTATTTTTATGTCATTAAACGGAAGAATATCATGTTTTACATTCATATTTGGTTTTGTTATTTAATTTTTCAAAATTTTTTAAACGATAAAATTATATTTTTGAAAAGCTGAAAGACCGCGATTATTTTACACGCATCCCGTAGCAAAAAATAGTCAAAATGGCAACTCTTCGGCAACAGCTACAAAAGCATTACCTATGTATAAGTCGACCCCCAAAATATTACCTTAATATAGTCTCCCAAAAATTCGACTTATACACAAGTATATACGGTAAATGTAATATTCACGCTACTGACTATGTGCTGTTTTATAATGAAAAATAGAAAAGTATATCAAGACGCTATGCGGATGAAATGAAGTGCTTCAGTGTACGGTATCGCTGACGAGTGAAAGGTAGCCATTCCGTGCGGCAACTTTAACAATACGCTTTTCTGTTTTGCTGAAGAATTCGATTACACGGAATTAATAGACGTGTGCTTGTGTGCGGAAATGATCGTCCACTGTATATTGTACGAGTTTCTTCTAGTACTGCATTATATGGGATTGTTCATTTGTGACATTATACGAGATAAATGACATGCTGTCACTTTATTTGATTTTATCACTTTATTCTGTTGATACTTAACATTATAAACGACTTATTCACGATTACTGATAAACTTGCATTGTGCTCTACTCTTATTGTATTTCAGGGAACTAATGTAGATGACCGGCTGTCGACCACGGCCATTGTGTTAAGTACCTTGATGAATAGCTGGTCTGTGTTCGATTCCGACACTAAGACGTTGTCCTGGTTCAGTGGTGAGCTTGTCTTGCTGTTTTTGTTGTTGCTAAATCTGTTGGAATTATAGACATAAATGCAAGTATGCGTTTGGTATAAATACCAGAAGGATAATAAAGAGCTACTTTTTCGACATGGAAGCCGTAAGTAAGAAACAAAAAGATATATTTTTAGAAGGAAGCGCCAAATACTCAATTAATGCTTTGCATACTTGCTTCTGTACCGATTTTACACCCATTTCTAAATCCACTTCCTTTCGAAGCGCAGAAAAAACTTCATATAGATCAGTATCGCATACGTACGTTTTTTATTCAGAATTGTTCAGTGTATTGTATCTTGGTGTTGTTTTGCATGTTTACCTTGCAGACACGTCGACAGATGTTCATCAGACCGTGACGGCAGGTTGCAGGTGGCTGGAGAAAAATATCTTAGGAAGTCGATACAAACATAAAGACGCGTTTTTCACGGGAGGGTTTGTAGGTCCGGATGTACGTATTGTGTATGTGTGTCCGCGTGTACGTGTGTGTGTGTGTGTGTGTTTTAGTGTGTTAATTTTACGTAGTGAAACAAAAGGTCTTAGTGATTAATCTATAAAGAAATTAAGTTTAAATTAAACTGGGAAATAAGCCAGACATAACAAAAATATCAGTTAATAACATTTTCCTTTAAAAATAAAAATAAAAAGTAAAAATAAAAATAAAAATAAAAAAAAATAAAATAAAATAAAAAAACAAAACAAAACAAAACAAAACAAAACAAAGAAATAAAAAGTAAGTAAATAAATAAACAAACAAACAAACAAAGAAATAAATATATAAAAGGAAAATAATGGAAACAATCTTGACAAACTCGCTGTTTTGATTGACTGATTATAAGAACAATCTACAGAGAAAAATAAACTGATAAAGAATTATTTATAAGGATGCAAAATACAGTATTGCTGAAATCAACTAAAAGCTTATGATTGTATGTTTTAAATGTAGACCATTTTATATATATATACTTACACCACGGCTTTATGTTTTAGTATTATATTCTTAGGGTTACAATTTCTGGTATCCTACAAATCGGCTGGAATATCCCAACGGAACAAGTGTAAACGAGGACATGGGATTTCCACAAGAAAGTTACATGGGATTTGTCGAAGGCGTCATTCCAGAAGAAGAATACGAAGCCATGTTGAACGAGAAACACTTTGGTGTGAAGACGCCACAGAAGTTTCTTGGAATGGAAGATTCGATATACCTGTATTGGTCAACAGAAGCGTTCACGTACGCTACAGCGCTACTAACTTTGTCACAGTGCAGTGTTATTCAGGAATAATTAATTATAAGTCTTCAATACAGTTCAGATTTTATGCAGTGAACTGGGTTATGAAATTTAAAAGAAAAGAAAAAAAAAACTGTCCGATATATCTTAAGTATTTTTGTTTAATTATATATCTCTCTATATCTACCTGTGTACACTTGTGTGTGTTCATTTGTGCTTGAATAATTCTGAATGCTCAAGTAAAAACGTACGTATGCTATATATATATATATATATATATATATATATATATATCTGTGTACATTTGTGCTTGAATAATTCTGAATGCACAAGTAAAAACATACGTATGCTATATATATACATTTGTATATTTTCTGACATTGACCAGAAATATAGCCTGTTGGGATGGAATTGCATTTACGTCGAAATATTATTTGTTTTTGTTTTGTATTTATGAAAATATTACTGAAATATAAAATATAGGGTATTTAAATACAGGGTATATCATCGTTATTAATTTTATTTTTTTATTTGTTTATTACAGTTTTTAACTTCGGACAACGGGAATAAATTGTAATTCAATGTTACTGTGAATGAAAAATGCAAAGTATCTGTGAAACGGGTTCAGATTTTCACGTTCTAGATTATCTTCTACGACTTTTAAATACGATATTCTCTTAAAGCCCTGTTAAACACCCACACAAATATATATAAACGGACACACTCACAACCACAAATATATATATATATATATATATATATATATATATATATATATATATACATACACACACACACACACACACACACACACACACATATATAATGAAAAATTAGTAATGTTAAAAAAAAAAACCTAACATTGCTATCCGCTAACTCATGACTGCCTGTTTTGTAACTTTTCTTGTAGGATCTACTATTAATGTCATTTCCTAATTTAAGCTTTATGTTAAATGATAATATTTACTTACTTACTTACACTCAAAAGATTTTAATATTTGTGAAGTTGTCTTTTCTGTCTGTTCAGCTATATTTCACAAATATACAATTTAGTCTGGCAATTTTGGTTGACATTATCCTGTTTTCTATTTTTTATTTCTCACTTTCGTTTTTATGCAGTATATGCTAAAAATCTTAATCACAAAAACACTTTAATGATATTTCAGTAGTCTCATCATTTATTCAACTTAACACTACAAACATAACAGTGCCGTTCAATCGAATCATTTGTTATAAACATTAAATAGAAGTTATGACGTCAACAATTATATGACGTCAACAATGACATTATTCGAACTATCTATTTTCACTATCGTATAAAAGGCGTTCAGCAAACTTGAAAACTGAGTAGAAAAAACCATGACAGACTGAGTTACAAGACTGACGTTCTCGTTGTACGAAGTAAGTTATTATACATTATGATATTTGTATTTAATTATTCATTATTATGTATGATGATACCTGTCATTTTAACAGTGGTCAGAGATCATTCTACCGAGTCCATTATCATACTAGTATATAGATATTTAATTTACAATTCATGCCAGATATTACTTCATTATTATTATTATTATTATTATTATTATTATTATTATTATTATTATTATTATTATTATTATTATTATTATTATTATTATTATTATTATTTTAAATTCAGTGAAGGATGGGAGAAACTGTAAACTGATTTTCTCAGAAATGCTCATTGTGATATCACTCTACTTGTATTCAGCTGTCCTGCATCTTTATCTTTAAGAGCTGATTGGAATTAGAAAAGAAAAAAAAGGTGTAACTGCAACGTACATATTTAACAAAAAATTATTCCGATTAGAACATAAAATTGTAACTTGACTTGAAAATAAAATCTAGCATCATAACCTGGATTTGTTTAATGGTGATGTATTCAAACTATTTAGAGTAATGATATTAGTAAAAAAAAAAATTATTACTTTCCGCATGTGGGGAAACATTCACACAAAATTAAATATAATTATAACAAGTCAGTGGATTTACAATAATAACAAAAAATATACAACATATCCACAGATCAGACATCGAACATGTGCTGGCAATCGTTTTCAACAAAACAAAGGATATTACAAAACGAAGCAACGGGAATTCTCTACAGAAGGCGTAATTACAACATCGGCTGTTGTCGACTAGAATCACATAACTGAGCAAAACAGAGCCACGGATATCTGTGTATTAGGTGTTTGATTTATAAACTGAATGTATATATTGAGTTATATTTATGTAATTTCACAAACTGACATAAATTTAGGGTTTAGGAACGGAATTAGGTACATACCATAGACACACACAGCCACACAAAACACACAGACACACACACACACACACACATAATGTCGTCATGCTTTACTGAACTGCTGGATCTGTCCATTTATTTGTATTCAAATTTCATTGGTCGTTGATAGGCCATTAGTAAATAATGGGAAAGGTATATAACCATTATGAACTGCTTAATTTTCTCATTGTTCTTTATGTTTATGATAACATGTTGAAGTTATACGTAAGTATTCAGTTTGTAGCATGTTGCTGCTGTGTAATCAACTCGTCCTCGCAATCACTTTTGTCCCATCTCGCTGGAAAGGTCTCGAAACTTCATATAAACTCTGGTAAGAATGCTGGATTGTACTCAGACAACGTGTACATCCACGTACCGCCTTCCATGGCGCCTCACAAACACCAAAAGGGCTGTAGTGATGCCAACATATTTCGAACAGAATTGATTGTCATGTATCTCCTGGAAGCGTCACTGTACAGTGGGATTCCGTTCGTAACATCGCAAGAACTTCTTTCAACATTAACAGCAATCCGTAGAGGTCAAGATAAAAATGTTCCGTACAACACTTCGGCAACTAACTTTTATGAACAGACGTACAATGTGGCGGAAGACTGGTGGATGAATGTCCAGCCAACTGACTGTAACTTTGACAACATGGCTTATTTGTCTGCCGAGGAAATTGCTCACTATCTGCAAGAGAAAGGTTATGAAAACGCGGACATATTTGGCAAAGCTACACAGAACGAGTAAGTATTACGATTTCTTGACATCCATTTAACAAATTTAAACAAATCTCCGGCTGTACTCTTTATCGTTTTGTGCCAATACTTTACACAATACATATATAGAATAGAGTTTATTTATTTATTTTTTATTTATTTATTTATTTATTTATATTCACATTTGGATATTGAATCTTTTTTCCTTTTTTCTCTTTTACGACAGACAGAACGTTTTTACAATGTATCTACGCAAAACTACTGTGTGGATATTTCTAACCTGTTTCTGCGAATGCATTTTAAACAGGTATTGATCAGTTCGGTGATGTTTCGTCTTTGTAAACAACTGTCGCTAACTGTCACAGGCAGGGACTCTACCAGCTAGTTTACATTGCAGTTGCGCCTTCGTTTGAATAGTTTACATCTCAGGTAATCAAAAGCAGCTTAACGATTTTGCCTCTGATTCTGCTTTCTGTGAAGTTTTTCGAATCGAACAAACTTTATTTTTCATTCTTAGAAGAAAAAAAGCAAATGCAAAAGCAAAACAAAGAAAGAAAAGAAAACATTTCCGATCTGATCATTTGCAGTCAGAAATCGCACAAACAGGTGTATATATATACATGAACACATAAATCATTTCATTCTCATTCACAGCTTGTGGGGAAACGATTTTACAATAAACCCTCCTGATTTTGATAGCACGTTCTCAAATCTAGCAATTGGAACTCTTCTGGAAGAAACAAGAAAACTCTTCCCAGAAGGCCGCAGATACTGGATGGAAGGAAATGCCAATTTTTCGTCTTCAATTGAGAGTGTAAAAAAATTTGCTTATCGACCTTTTGCAGATGACTTCACTAAAGCAATAGCCCCCAAAACATACTACCTCCTGCGCCATTTCATTCATGAAGCTGAAGCTAATGGCGATGACCTCAGTATCGTTACAACCTGGGTGAGAATAATATGACAATTTGTTGTTGTTGCTGCAGTAACAGTAGTAGTGGTGACAGCGATACTGATGCTGCTGTAAGCAGTGTTTTAACAATATTGCAATCAATACATGCTATTGTAGTAGAAGTGGTAATTGTATTACTAACTATAGATGTTATAGTGGTAATAGTAGTTGTAGTAGTAGAAGTTGTGGTGGTGCTGTTGCCGTGGTAATAGTAGTGCTGGTGGTAATAATAATACTGACTGCTGGCTGTAAAAAAAGTGTGTAAGTATAAGAATTGGTGGAAGTCGTTGTAGTAATTTGTAAGTGGAACTGATCGCGATATTAACACAAGTAATAGTAATGGTAGTAATATTACTGTTGATCTTGTTGCTGTAGTAATATTATTGTCGGCTGTAGTTATAATATGGTAGTGGTGCTGGTAGTAGTAGTAGTAGTAATAGTAGTAATAATAATAGTATTTGCTATTGTTGTTGTAGTAATAGTACTGATGGTTGTAGAATAGTGATGGTGGTAATAATAATACAGAGTGGTGTTTGTAGTAATAATAAAACTAGTAGTAGTAGTTGTCGAAGTAGCAGTAGTAGTACTAATAATACAGTTTGCTATTTTTGTTGTAGTAACAGTAGTGATGGTACTAATAATACTGTTTATTACTGTTCATGTAGTAATAGTAGTGGTGATGGTAGTAGTAATAGTAGTAGTGATTGTAGTAAAACTAACAACAGTAGTGGTGATGGTGGTTGTGTTTGTGCTGTTGGTGTGCGTTACTCTACTAATAATTAAGTGTATTATCTCAGCTACTAAACGAGTTCCAGGCTCATTGGGATGTTTGTCAGCACGTTACTAACACCATCGATCTGATGGTTTGTCACTGGGATGCGTCAGACTAACACCATCGATCTGATGGTTTGCACAACGACAGAGGCCATATTGACAAAGGTTCTTCCTGCAAAGACGTTGGACGACCCAGAACTACAGGTTTGAAAACAAACACATCGCTAATTCTTTCATTTCAGTCAAACAAAAATACAGAAAGATAAATTAAATAAATTTAAAGAAAAAATCAAGAAATAAATTAATTATTATGAAGGTGGGAACTAGTTAAAGAACATGTAGAGATGATACTTTTTTCAATAATGTTTATATATATATGTGTGTGTATATATATATATATATATAATTATTGCAGGTAAGAAATTGCACAGAAAATTACAGAGAATTTCATATGTATGTAGTATATATTATCATACACATGAATATAAAAATAAAAATTATTTCTTTTCTCTATATAGAAGATCTACCTGAATACCACATCACTAATAAAGTATATGACTGTAAACAAGTTTTGTGAACGCCCAGATCTTGCTCTGAGCTACTATGGTTCTGTTAATTCTTTTTACTGGCTCCTATCTAGAACCTTGTCAGTGATTGAGAGCACAGAAAATTATAGATTCAAACTACGAGAAAATCTGCCACATCCTGTAAGTGTTTATACACCTCATTGCATCTTACAAAATAAATCTCTTTCTCTCTCTCTCTCTCTCTCTCTCTCTCTCTCTCTCTCTCTCTCTCTCTCTCTCTCTCTCTCTCTCTCTCTCTCTCTCTCTCTCTCTCTCTCTCTCTCTCACTCTCTCTTATTTTCCTAATATACGTATATCTCAGTATTATTAAACAAACGTATACTAAAGCCAACAAAATTTATAATCATTTCAATTTTACCGACCATCATTTGTATCACTGGATCATTTATTCAAGGTAATATAAAATACGGAATATGGGTTACAATACTCATTTACATCTTTATATCATTTTATTAGTTTTATCTATATTTTCAGGCAATCATTGTACATTATGACACAATTAAAGAACTCCTCAGAGGTCAAATAACTGGAGAAATATTAGCACTCGTTAAACCTGGTGACAACTCAGACGAAATCTATTTCGATGGTGTCCTTGGAAATTTGTCCGCTGTAAGTAAAGTAACGGTTGTACTTATTAGTATCAATGTCTGTTATAATTTTTATCTATCTATCTATCTTTCTGTCTGTACATCAATGTATATATCTGTTTATCTGTATGTTTGAGTATGTATGTGTGTATATATATATATATGTGTGTGTGTGTGTGTGTGTGTATATATAAATAAAACAGTATAATATTATATGTCGGAATTATTCACTTAGTAAATATGGTTTGTTTTATTGTAAATGTAATGCTATACCATACCATTTGCTGTCAATGTAATATTCATGCTAAATGTGCTGTTTTATAATGAAAAATAGAAAAGTCTACGAAGACGCTATACAGTGTACGGTATCGCTGATGAGTGAAAGGTAGCCATTCCGTGCGGCAACTTTAAGAATACGCTTTCCTGTTTTGTTGGCGAATTCGATTACACGGAATTAATAGACGTGTGCTTGTGTGCGGAAATGATCGTCCACTGTATATTGTACGAGTTTCTTCTAGTACTGCATTATATGGGATTGTTCATTTGTGACATTATACGAGATAAATGACATGCTGTCACTTTATTTGATTTTATCACTTTACTCTGTTGATACTTAACATTATAAACGAGTTATTCAGGACTACTGATAAACTTTCAGTGTGCTCTACTCTTATTGTATTTCAGGGAACTAATGTAGATGACCGGCTGTCGACCACAGCCATTGTGTTAAGTACCTTGATGAATACCTGGTCTGTGTTCGATTCCGACACTAAGGCGTTGTCCTGGTTCAGTGGTGAGCTGGTTTTGCTGTTTTCTTCTTGTACGAACAGATGACGTATGTACTATTTCAGATTTAGTAATAGGCCGATCACAAAATGAAATAAAATCAACTTTAAAAGATTTTATTAACACATTTGTGAAATATGCATTTAAGCCGTAAATAATAATCATAATAATATATTTAATAATAATAATAATAATAATAATAATAATAATAACTTCTATTGTTGTTGCTAAATATGTTGGACGTAAATGCAAGTATACGTTTGGTATAAATAAGAGAAGGGTAATAAAAAGTTACTTTTTCGATATGGAAGTGGTAAGTAATAAGAAGAAGGCAATAAGGAAGCGACAAATACTCAATTAATGCTTTGAAAATTTGCTTCTGTACCGGTTCTACACCCATTTCTAAATCCACTTCCTTTCGAAGCGCAAAATAAACTTCTTACAGCTCAGTATCGCATACGTAACATTTTTTACTTTAGCATTCAGAATTGTTCAGTAAATTGTATCTCGGTGTTTTTTTGTATGTTTACTTGCAGACACGTCGACAGATGTTCATCAGACCGTGACGGCAGGTTGCAGGTGGCTGGAGAAAAATATCTTAGGAAGTCGATACAAACATAAAGACGCGTTTTTCACGGGAGGGTTTACAGGGCCGGATGTACGTATTGTGTATGTGTGTCTGCGTGTACTTGTATGTGTGTGTGTGTGTGTGTTTTTGTGTGTTAATTTTACGTACTCAAACAAAAGGTCTTAGTGATTAATCTATAAAAAAAATTAAATTAACCTGAGAAATAAACCAGACATAACAACAAACATCAATTAATAACATTTTCCTTTAAAAAAAAAAAAATAAAAATTAAAATTAAATAAAATGAAACAAAACAATACAAAACAAAGAAATAAAAAGTAAGTAAATAAATAAATAAACAAAGAAACTAACAAATAAATAAATAAAGAAATAAAAGGAAAATAATGGAAACAAAATCTTGACAAACTCGCTATTTTGATTGACTGATTATAAGGAAAATTTTTAGAGAAAATAAACTGATAAACAATTATTTGTAAGGATACAAAATACAATATTGCTGAAGTCAACTAAAATCTTATGATTGTATTTTTTAATGTAGACCATTTGTGTGTATATATATATATACACACACACATATATATATATATATATATATATATATACCTACATACACCACGGCTTTATGTTTTAGTATTATATTCTTAGGGTTACAATTTCTGGTATCCTACAAATCGGCTGGAATATCCCAACGGAACAAGTGTAAACGAGGACATGGGATTTCCACAAGAAAGTTACATGGGATTTGTCGAAGGCGTCATTCCAGAAGAAGAATACGAAGCCATGTTGAACGAGAAACACTTTGGTGTGAAGACGCCACAGAAGTTTCTTGGAATGGAAGATTCGATATACCTGTATTGGTCAACAGAAGCGTTCACGTACGCTACAGCGCTACTAACTTTGTCACAGTGCAGTGTTATTCA
>CM022667.1:14219704-14248707 GCA_012295275.1 Chrysomallon squamiferum | reverse complement strand
CAGTCATATACTTTTATTAGTGATGTGGTATTCAGGTAGATCTTCTATATAGAAAAGAAATAATTTTTATTTTTATATTCATGTGTGTCATAATATATACTACATACATATGAAATTCCCTGTACTTTTCCGTGCAATTTATTCCCTGCAATAATTATATATACATATATATATAAACATTATCGAAAAAAGTATCATCTCTACATGTTCTTTAACTAGTTCCCACCTTCATAATAATTAATTTATTTCTTGCTTTTTTCTTTAAATTTATTTAATTTATCTTTTTGTATTTTTATTTGACTGAAATGAAAGCATTAGCGATGTATTTGTTTTCAAACCTGTAGCTCTGGGTCGTCCAATGTCTTTGCAGGAAGAATCTTTGTCAATATGGCCTCTGTCGTTGTGCAAACCACTCGGTGACAAATCATCAGATCGATGGTGTTAGTAAGTAGTGACGCATCCCAGTGAGCCTGGAACTCGTTTAGTGGCTGAGATAATACACTTAATTATTAGTAGAGTAACGCACACCAACACCACAATCACAACCACCATCACCACTACTGTTAGTACTACCAGCACTGCCATTACATTTAAAACCATCACCACTACTATTACTACTACTACTACACTGTACTACTACTATTTTTATTATTACTACCAACATCACTCTGTATTATTACTATCACCATCACTATTCTACAACCACCAGTACTATTGCTACAGCAACAACAGCAACAGTAATATTACTACCATTACTATTACTTCTATTAACATCGCCATCAGTTCCACTTGCAAATTACTACTATGACTTCCACCAATTCTTATATACTTTTTTGCAACCTGCAGTCAGTATTATTATTACCACCAGCACTACCATTACCACGGCAACAGCACTACCACTACTACAACTACTATTACCACTATAATATTTATTGTTAGTAATACAATTACCACTTCTACTATAACATGTATTGATTGCAATATCGTTAAAACATTGCTTACAGCAGCATCAGTATCGCTGTCACCACTACTACTGTTACTGCAGCAACAACAACAAATTGTCATATTATTCTCACCCACGTTGAAACGATACTGAGGTCATCGCCATTAGCTTCAGCTTCATGAATGAAATGGCGCAGGAAGTAGTACGATTTGGGGGCTATTGCTTTAGTGAAGTCATCTGCAAAAGGTCGATAAGCAAATTTTTTTATACTCTCTAAGCTAGAAGAAAAATTGGCATTTCCTTCCATCCAGTATCTGCGGCCTTCTGGGAAGAGTTTTCTTGTTTCTTCCAGAAGAGTTCCAATTGCTAGATTTGAGAATGTGCCATCAAAATCAGGAGGGTTTATTGTAACAGCATTTTCCCACAAGCTGCGAATGACAATGAAATGATTTATGTGTGCATGTATATATATATATACACCTGTTTGTGCGATTTCTGACAGCAAATGATCAGAACGGAAATGTTTTCTTTTCTTTCTTTGTTTTGCTTTTGCATTTGCTTTTTTTTTTCTAACGATGAAAAACAAAGTTTGTTCGATTCAACAAACTTCACAGAAAGCAAAATCAGAGGCAAAATCGTTAAGCTGATTTTGATTACTTGAGATGTAAACTATTCAAACGAAGGCGCAAATGCAATGTAAACTAGCTGGTAGAGTCCCTACCTGTGACAGTTAGCGACAGTTGTTTACAAACACGAAACATCACCGAACTGATCAAAACCTGTCTAAAATGCATTCGCAGAAACAGGTTAGAAATTTCAGCACAATAGTTTTGCGTAGATACATTGTAAAAACCTTCTATCTGTCGTAAAACAGAAAAAAGGAAAACAAGGTTCAATATCTAAATGTGAATATAAATAAATAAATAATTAAATAAATAAATAAATAAATAAATAAATAAACTCTATTCTATATATGTATTCTGGAAAGTATTGGCACTAAACGATAAAGCCTATTGGCGGAGATTTGTTTTAATTTGTTAAATGTATTTGAAGAAATCTAAATACTTACTCGTTCCGTATTGCTTTTGCAAATGTGTCCGCGTTTTCATAACCTTTCTCTTGCAGATACTGAGCAATTTCCTCGGCAGACAAATAAGCCATGTTGTCAAAGTTACAGTCAGTTGGCTGGATATTCATCCACCAGTCTTCCGCCACATTGTATGTCTGTTCATAAAAGTTAGTTGCCGAAGTGTTGTACGGAACATTTTTATCTTGACCTCTACGGATTGCTGTTAATGTTGAAAGAAGTTCTTGCGATGTTACGAACGGAATCCCACTGTACAGTGACGCTTCCAGGAGACATACGACAATCCATTCTGTCCGAAATATGTTGACATCACTACAGCCCTTTTGGTGTTTGTGAGGCGCCATGGAAGGCGGTACGTGGATGTACACGTTGTCTGAGTACAATCCAGCATGCTTACCAGAGTTTATATGAAGTTCCGAGACCTTTTCAGCGAGACGGGACAAAAGTGATTGCGAGGACGAGTTGATTACACAGCAGCAACATGCTATAAAAGATACAAACTGAATACTTACGTATAACTTCAACATGTTATCATAAACATAAAGAACAATGAGAAAATTAAGCAGTTCATAATGGTTATATATCTTTCCCATTATTTACTAATGGCCTATCAACGACCAATGAAATTTGAATACAAATAAATGGACAGATCCAGCAGTTCAGTAAAGCATGACGACATTATGTGTGTGTGTGTGTGTGTGTGTGTGTGTGTGTGTGTGTTTTGTGTGGCTGTGTGTGTCTATGGTATGTACCTAATTCCGTTCCTAAACCCTAAATTTATGTCAGTTTGTGAAATTACATAAATATAACTCAATATATACATTCAGTTAATAAATCAAACACCTAATACACAGATATCCGTGGCTCTGTTTTGCTCAGTTATGTGATTCTAGTCGACAACAGCCGATGTTGTAATTACGCCTTCTGTAGAGAATTCCCGTTGCTTCGTTTTGTAATATCCTTTGTTTTGTTGAAAACGATTGCCAGCACATGTCCGATGTCTAATCCGTGGATATGTTGTATATTTTTTGTTATTATTGTAAATCCACTGACTTGTTATAATTATATTTAATTTTGTGTGAATGTTTCCCCACATGCGGAAAGTAATAATTTTTTTTTTTAATAATATCATTACTCTAAATAGTTTGAATACATCACCATTAAACAAATCCAGGTTATGATGCTAGATTTTATTTTCAAGTCAAGTTACAATTTTATGTTCTAATCGGAATAATTTTTTGTTAAATATGTACGTTGCAGTTACACCTTTTTTTCTTTTCTAATTCCAATCAGCTCTTAAAGATAAAGATGCAGGACAGCTGTTTACAACGAGAGTGATACCACAATGAGCATTTCTGAGAAAATCAGTTTACAGTTTCTCCCATCCTTCACTGAATTTAAAATAATAATAATAATAATAATAATAATAATAATAATAATAATAATAATAATAATAATAATAATAATAATAATAATAATAATAATAATAATGAAGTAATATCTGGCATGAATTGTAAATTAAATACCTATATACTAGTATGATAATGGACTCGGTAGAATGATCTCTGACCACTGTTAAAATGACAGGTATCATCATACATAATAATGAATAATTAAATACAAATATCATAATGTATAATAACTTACTTCGTACAACGAGAACGTCAGTCTTGTAACTCAGTCTGTCATGGTTTTTTCTACTCAGTTTTCAAGTTTGCTGAACGCCTTTTATACGATAGTGAAAATAGATAGTTCGAATAATGTCATTGTTGACGTCATATAATTGTTGACGTCATAACTTCTATTTAATGTTTATAACAAATGATTCGATTGAACGGCACTGTTATGTTTGTAGTGTTAAGTTGAATAAATGATGAGACTACTGAAATATCATTAAAGTGTTTTTGTGATTAAGATTTTTAGCATATACTGCATAAAAACGAAAGTGAGAAATAAAAAATAGAAAACAGGATAATGTCAACCAAAATTGCCAGACTAAATTGTATATTTGTGAAATATAGCTGAACAGACAGAAAAGACAACTTCACAAATATTAAAATCTTTTGAGTGTAAGTAAGTAAGTAAGTATTATCATTTAACATAAAGCTTAAATTAGGAAATGACAGTAATACTAGATCCTACAAGAAAAGTTACAAAACAGGCAGTCATGAGTTAGCGGATAGCAATGTTAGGTTTTTTTTTTAACATTACTAATTTTTCATTATATATGTGTGTGTGTGTGTGTGTGTGTGTTTATGTGTGTATGAATATATCCGCATGTGTGTATGTGTGTGTGTGTGTGTATATATATGTATATATATATATATATATATATTTGTGGTTGTGAGTGTGTCCGTTTATATATATTTGTGTGGGTGTTTAACAGGGCTTTAAGAGAATATCGTATTTAAAAGTCGTAGAAGATAATCTAGAACGTGAAAATCTGAACCCGTTTCACAGATACTTTTCATTTTTCATTCACAGTAACATTGAATTACAATTTATTCCCGTTGTCCGAAGTTAAAAACTGTAATAAACAAATAAAAAAATAAAATTAATAACGATGATATACCCTGTATTTAAATACCCTATATTTTATATTTCAGTAATATTTTCATAAATACAAAACAAAAACAAATAATATTTCGACGTAAATGCAATTCCATCCCAACAGGCTATATTTCTGGTCAATGTCAGAAAATATACAAATGTATATATATAGCATACGTATGTTTTTACTTGTGCATTCAGAATTATTCAACCACAAATGAACACAGATATATATATATATATAGCATACGTACGTTTTTACTTGAGCATTCAGAATTATTCAAGCACAAATGAACACACACAAGTGTACACAGGTAGATATAGAGAGATATATAATTAAACAAAAATACTTAAGATATATCGGACAGTTTTTTTTCTTTTCTTTTAAATTTCATAACCCAGTTCACTGCATAAAATCTGAACTGTATTGAAGACTTATAATTAATTATTCCTGAATAACACTGCACTGTGACAAAGTTAGTAGCGCTGTAGCGTACGTGAACGCTTCTGTTGACCAATACAGGTATATCGAATCTTCCATTCCAAGAAACTTCTGTGGCGTCTTCACACCAAAGTGTTTCTCGTTCAACATGGCTTCGTATTCTTCTTCTGGAATGACGCCTTCGACAAATCCCATGTAACTTTCTTGTGGAAATCCCATGTCCTCGTTTACACTTGTTCCGTTGGGATATTCCAGCCGATTTGTAGGATACCAGAAATTGTAACCCTAAGAATATAATACTAAAACATAAAGCCGTGGTGTAAGTATATATATATAAAATGGTCTACATTTAAAACATACAATCATAAGCTTTTAGTTGATTTCAGCAATACTGTATTTTGCATCCTTATAAATAATTCTTTATCAGTTTATTTTTCTCTGTAGATTGTTCTTATAATCAGTCAATCAAAACAGCGAGTTTGTCAAGATTGTTTCCATTATTTTCCTTTTATATATTTATTTCTTTGTTTGTTTGTTTGTTTATTTATTTACTTACTTTTTATTTCTTTGTTTTGTTTTGTTTTGTTTTGTTTTGTTTTTTATTTTTATTTTTATTTTTATGTTTATTTTTATTTTTACTTTTTATTTTTATTTTTAAAGGAAAATGTTATTAACTGATATTTTTGTTATGTCTGGCTTATTTCTCAGTTTAATTTAAACTTAATTTCTTTATAGATTAATCACTAAGACCTTTTGTTTCATTACGTAAAATTAACACACTAAAACACCCACACACACACACACGTACACGCGGACACACATACACAATACGTACATCCGGACCTACAAACCCTCCCGTGAAAAACGCGTCTTTATGTTTGTATCGACTTCCTAAGATATTTTTCTCCAGCCACCTGCAACCTGCCGTCACGGTCTGATGAACATCTGTCGACGTGTCTGCAGGTAAACATGCAAAACAACACCAAGATACAATACACTGAACAATTCTGAATAAAAAACGTACGTATGCGATACTGATCTATATGAAGTTTATTCTGCGTTTCGAAAGGAAGTGGATTTAGAAATGGGTGTAAAATCGGTACAGAAGCAAGTATGCAAAGCATTAATTGAGTATTTGGCGCTTCCTTCTAAAAATATATATTTTTGTTTCTTACTTACGGCTTCCATGTCGAAAAAGTAGCTCTTTATTATCCTTCTGGTATTTATACCAAACGCATACTTGCATTTATGTCTATAATTCCAACAGATTTAGCAACAACAAAAACAGCAAGACAAGCTCACCACTGAACCAGGACAACGTCTTAGTGTCGGAATCGAACACAGACCAGCTATTCATCAAGGTACTTAACACAATGGCCGTGGTCGACAGCCGGTCATCTACATTAGTTCCCTGAAATACAATAAGAGTAGAGCACAATGCAAGTTTATCAGTAATCGTGAATAAGTCGTTTATAATGTTAAGTATCAACAGAATAAAGTGATAAAATCAAATAAAGTGACAGCATGTCATTTATCTCGTATAATGTCACAAATGAACAATCCCATATAATGCAGTACTAGAGGAAACTCGTACAATATACAGTGGACGATCATTTCCGCACACAAGCACACGTCTATTAATTCTGTGTAATCGAATTCGTCAACAAAACAGAAAAGCGTATTGTTAAAGTTGCCGCACGGAATGGCTACCTTTCACTCGTCAGCGATACCGTACACTGAAGCACTTCATTTCATCCGCATAGCGTCTTGATATACTTTTCTATTTTTCATTATAAAACAGCACATAGTCAGTAGCGTGAATATTACATTTACCGTATATACTTGTGTATAAGTCGAATTTTTGGGAGACTATATTAAGGTAATATTTTGGGGGTCGACTTATACATAGGTAATGCTTTTGTAGCTGTTGCTGAAGAGTTGCCATTTTGACTATTTTTTGCTACGGGATGCGTGTAAAATAATCGCGGTCTTTCAGCTTTTCAAAAATATAATTTTATCGTTTAAAAAATTTTGAAAAATTACATAACAAAACCAAATATGAATGTAAAACATGATATTCTTCCGTTTAATGACATAAAAATACATTTTAAAGCGAGAAAACCGTCAGCACGGCTTTATGCCTTACGGCATCTTGCAGTGATCTAGGAATGCAGACTTCTCTGCCAAATTGCACTAAATATCGGTCCTAATTTCATAAACAAAACTCACTTGTTTAATTGTAAAGAATTTGGTGAAATAATATTGCAATCGTCATTAATATCCACTACCGACAAATTTTGTAAATCATAGAACGGCTAAATATAACGGTAAGTTAGGTCTCCATGTTAGACCTATTACATTAAAGAGATACTATTTATGATAAATTTAGGCTATAGCTCGTGTAATACATGCATTTACGTTATTATGGTATGTTCGTGCAAGTTACAGCTCGTGCAAGTTATGTTACAGAACGCTTACAATGTAGGCCTTCATGGCACTGTCACACTGGTCTAAAAATAGTGACGGTGCCTGGAATCTACAGCCGACTTATACACAAGTAATACCTAAAATGACGCAATTTTTGGTCTTAAAATACACATCGACTTATACATAAGGTCGCCATGTACACAAGTATATACGGTACAACAAATGGTATACTTTACTGTTTTGGTATAGCAGTTACATTTACAATAGTTATTATATATATATATATATATATGCATATGCAATCACATACATACTTAAACATACAGATCAAGAGATATGTACATTGATATACAGAGAGAAAGATAGATAGATAGAAAAATTATAACAGATATTGAAACTAATAAGTACAACCGTTACTTTACTTACAGCAGTCACATCTCCAAGGATACCATCGAAATAGATTTCGTCTGAGTTGTCACCAGGTTTAACGAGTGCTAATATTTGTCCAGTTATTTGACCTCTCAGGAGTTCTTTTATTGTGTCATAATGTACAATGATTGCCTGAAAATGTAGATATAATTAATAAAATGATATAAAGATGTAAATGAGCATTGTAACCCATATTCCATATCTGATATTACTTTGAATAAGAGATCCAGTGATACAAATGATGATCGGTAAAGTGAAATGATTATAAATTTTGCTGGTTTAGTATACGTTTGTTTAATAATACCACAATGAGCATTTTTGAGAAAATCAGTTTGCAGTTTCTCCCATCCTTCACTGAATGTAAAATAATAATAATAATAATAATCATCATAATAATAATTATATGTATATTAAGAAAATCAGAGAGAGAGAGAGAGAGAGAGAGAGAGAGAGAGAGAGAGAGAGAGAGAGAGAGAGAGAGAGAGAGAGAGAGAGAGAGAGAGAGAGAGAGATTTTGTAAGATGTAATGAGGTGTATAAACACTTACAGGATGTGGCAGACTTTCTCGCAGTTTGAATCTCTCAATCACTGACAAGGTTCTAGATAGGAACCAGTAAAAAGAATTAACAGAACCATAGTAGTTCAGAGCAAGATCTGGGCGTTCACAAAAGTTGTTTACAGTCATATACTTTATTAGTGATGTGGTATTCAGGTAGATCTTCTATATAGAGAAAAGAAATAATTTTTATTTTTATATTCATGTGTGTCATAATATATACTACATACATATGAAATTCCCTGTACTTTTCCGTGCAATTTATTCCCTGCAATAATTATATATACATATATATATATAAACATTATCGAAAAAAGTATCATCTCTCATGTTCTTTAACTAGTTCCCACCTTCATAATAATTAATTTATTTCTTGCTTTTTTCTTTAAATTTATTTAATTTATCTTTTTGTATTTTTATTTGACTGAAATGAAAGCATTAGCGATGTATTTGTTTTCAAACCTGTAGCTCTGGGTCGTCCAATGTCTTTGCAGGAAGAATCTTTGTCAATATGGCCTCTGTCGTTGTGCAAACCACTCGGTGACAAATCATCAGATCGATGGTGTTAGTAAGTAGTGACGCATCCCAATGAGCCTGGAACTCGTTTAGTGGCTGAGATAATACACTTAATTATTAGTAGAGTAACGCACACCAACACCACAATCACAACCACCATCACCACTACTGTTAGTACTACCAGCACTGCCATTACATTTAAAACCATCACCACTACTATTACTACTACTACCACTGTACTACTACTATTTTTATTATTACTACCAACATCACTCTGTATTATTACTATCACCATCACTATTCTACAACCACCAGTACTATTGCTACAGCAACAACAGCAACAGTAATATTACTACCATTACTATTACTTCTATTAACATCGCCATCAGTTCCACTTGCAAATTACTACTACGACTTCCACCAATTCTTATATACTTTTTTGCAACCTGCAGTCAGTATTATTATTACCACCAGCACTACCATTACCACGGCAACAGCACCACCACTACTACAACTACTATTACCACTATAATATTTATTGTTAGTAATACAATTACCACTTCTACTATAACATGTATTGATTGCAATATCGTTAAAACATTGCTTACAGCAGCATCAGTATCGCTGTCACCACTACTACTGTTACTGCAGCAACAACAACAAATTGTCATATTATTCTCACCCACGTTGAAACGATACTGAGGTCATCGCCATTAGCTTCAGCTTCATGAATGAAATGGCGCAGGAAGTAGTACGATTTGGGGGCTATTGCTTTAGTGAAGTCATCTGCAAAAGGTCGATAAGCAAATTTTTTTATACTCTCTAAGCTAGAAGAAAAATTGGCATTTCCTTCCATCCAGTATCTGCGGCCTTCTGGGAAGAGTTTTCTTGTTTCTTCCAGAAGAGTTCCAATTGCTAGATTTGAGAATGTGCCATCAAAATCAGGAGGGTTTATTGTAACAGCATTTTCCCACAAGCTGCGAATGACAATGAAATGATTTATGTGTGCATGTATATATATATATACACCTGTTTGTATGATTTCTGACAGCAAATGATCAGAACGGAAATGGTTTCTTTTCTTTCTTTGTTTTGCTTTTGCATTTGCTTTTTTTTTTCTAACGATGAAAAACAAAGTTTGTTCGATTCAACAAACTTCACAGAAAGCAAAATCAGAGGCAAAATCGTTAAGCTGATTTTGATTACTTGAGATGTAAACTATTCAAACGAAGGCGCAACTGCAATGTAAACTAGCTGGTAGAGTCCCTACCTGTGACAGTTAGCGACAGTTGTTTACAAACACGAAACATCACCGAACTGATCAAAACCTGTCTAAAATGCATTCGCAGAAACAGGTTAGAAATTTCAGCACAATAGTTTTGCGTAGATACATTGTAAAAACCTTCTATCTGTCGTAAAACAGAAAAAAGGAAAACAAGGTTCAATATCTAAATGTGAATATAAATAAATAAATAATTAAATAAATAAATAAATAAATAAATAAATAAACTCTATTCTATATATGTATTCTGGAAAGTATTGGCACTAAACGATAAAGCCTATTGGCGGAGATTTGTTTTAATTTGTTAAATGTATTTGAAGAAATCTAAATACTTACTCGTTCCGTATTGCTTTTGCAAATGTGTCCGCGTTTTCATAACCTTTCTCTTGCAGATACTGAGCAATTTCCTCGGCAGACAAATAAGCCATGTTGTCAAAGTTACAGTCAGTTGGCTGGATATTCATCCACCAGTCTTCCGCCACATTGTATGTCTGTTCATAAAAGTTAGTTGCCGAAGTGTTGTACGGAACATTTTTATCTTGACCTCTACGGATTGCTGTTAATGTTGAAAGAAGTTCTTGCGATGTTACGAACGGAATCCCACTGTACAGTGACGCTTCCAGGAGACATACGACAATCCATTCTGTCCGAAATATGTTGACATCACTACAGCCCTTTTGGTGTTCGTGAGGCGCCTTGGAAGGCGGTACGTGGATGTACACGTTGTCTGAGTACAATCCAGCATTCTTACCAGAGTTTATATGAAGTTCCGAGACCTTTTCAGCGAGACGGGACAAAAGTGATTGCGAGGACGAGTTGATTACACAGCAGCAACATGCTATGAAAGATACAAACTGAATACTTACATATAACTTCAACATGTTATTATAAACATAAAGAACAATGAGAAAATTAAGCAGTTCATTTCGTTTATATACCTTTAGCATTATTTACTAATGGCCTATCAACGATCAATGAGATTTGAATACAAATAAATGGACAGATCCAGCAGTTCAGTAAAGCATGACGACATTATTTACGGTGACAGCAGTATGGTAATTAAATATACTTTATCCTACAGTAAAAATCAAAAGAAACAGTATATTCAGAATGTCTTTTCGTGTCAGAAATTTCATTGCTTGAAATTGATCTTATGCAACATCCAGCTGAATGTTCGGGATGTAAAAAATAACACCTAAACACGGATAATGATTTGTTTCATCAGAAATAATGAATACTGGTGAATATTTAGCTCTTTCTAAGTTTTGTAATATTTATTGTTATTATTATTATTATTATTATTATTATTATTATTATTACTTGGCTGTTTTTATTCATGAAAACATACAGCTATTAAACGCATAATGAATAATCAGATAATTTTTCCACTTGCGTTATATTAAGTCTAACAGTATGACTTGTTTGCTTCACGTGCGTATTAAAGTATCGTCAGTCTTCTTACATAACACATCACTCTCATTATTAATGTTTTTTATTTTTTAATAATAATACATTTAACTTTATTATATATGTGGATTAAAACTTTATTTTTTTACTTCTTCTTCTTCTTCTTATTATTGTATTCTTACTTTGAAACATTTCCAAACTACTTACTTACGTTTTGTTTTTGTCTTGTACAGTTTGCTGTTTCGGTGCACACAGATCCTCCATACACTCACTTCTAACTCAGATCGTAGAAAAGCTTTCAGAACTTCACATACTTTTTTTTTTTAAGGAAGGTGGGATTTACGAAAACAAAATCTACGTTCATGCGCAGTCTTCCATATTGTCGAACGTACATTTCGTCGTGTAATGGCAGATTAAATTTTGTCCAGAATGTCACTGAAAAACAAAATCAGTAATCATTCATTTTATCTCATTAGATACGTTTATAAACACACACGTATAATGTTATCTATTTTATGTAAAACATAGATGAAGCATTTAATGTTTTAATTAATATTTTTAATTTACGATTACACTGTGTCATACAAATGGCTCAGGTTTATAGTTGCAATCAGTTGCTGCTACTTTGGTTCGATTAGCTGTAGAGTATATTGTATGTGTACCTTCTCATGAGCCTAAAGAATATACCTTTTTTTTTGCGTGATAAACAAGTGTGAGATAGGAACTGGACAAATGGTAAGTAAAATTAGATTATTATTATTATGGCCGATATAGACTGCATAAAAGACATTCAGTGTTACACATTTCGACTACTGTGAAATATCGTTTTAAATCAAGAAATGAAAGCAGTTCATTTATTTAAATGTTATATTTCTGATCGGTGCTGAGAAATCTGATTTTTAGCAAAGACTGGAAGTGACAACACAATCAGTTAGATTTAAGTAAAGCATTCTTGCGACGTTCATTTGATATGTGGAAGCTATGTTCATACAAGTTTTCGTCGGACCTTAAGGGTTTAAATAAATAATTTTAAGAACATTTATTCCTTGCATGAAAGGTTAAAAGTTATTGTTATAGGTTTTCCGCGAAGGATTTGAATTAGACAAAACTAAAATAAAATTATGATGATGTTCGCGTGTTTTTCGCAGCAGGATTCAGGCAATAAAATTCAATAATAGATCAAGGCGAGATGCTATCGTGTCCTTTTGTTGTACTGAATTTATTAGTTTCAGTAAGCACAAGCTGGCTCCATAATTTGATTACAATCACATATCAACAAAAAGGGCAATGGCAGCAGTTGTGTAAAAATAAACAGAGGAAAGCTAAATATTACGTACTGACACCCACACAACAACAACAACACAGGCTCATATACACGCGCACATATATATATATATATATATATATATATATATATATAGAGAGAGAGAGAGAGAGAGAGAGAGAGAGAGAGAGAGAGAGAGAGAGAGAGAGAGAGAGAGAGAGAGAGAAATATTACACAAGACACTACTAGACACACTACAAATAAATATAATACCAAGATAAGCATTCTCACATTTTGACACATACAGAAACACATATGACACTCACGTTCTGAATCCTGGATCGGCTGTAGTGTATGTAAAATCGCCAAACGCTTGTACGCCACATTGTGCGAGTTCAACCCATTTGAATAATAATTTTTACAATTCAGTAATTCACTATCATTCAAGACATAGTTAAGCTTTATAAACACCGCGTTTTAGCTGACTTTTAAACCCCAAAAGATGGTGCGACTAGCAACAACTCAAAATTCGGAGTTGCAGTTTGGTTTCAAAAGTAACATTTTTTTTTTTAACATAAATATACCTTATGTTTTTTATGAGTTTTATGACGTGCAAAAATACATACAAAAAATGAACTCGATATATTTGCTGTATTTTAGGACGACTTACGTTTGTTATGAGCACTGATGTGATGGATGTGAATAAATATTACAAATGTATTCAAATTTTGTCCCTCTGATGAAAGAACACATGCAATATACTCACACGTTTACTCGGCCACACTGGTATCCGTACAAAGCAGATACCACTGTAATAATAACGATGATGATGATGATGATGGTAAATCTAGCTATGAAAACAATGAACATGCAATGACACTTAATTAGCTCTCTCTCTCTCTCTCTCTCTCTCTCTCTCTCTCTCTCTCTCTCTCTCTCTCTCTCTCTCTCTCTCTCTCTCTCTCTCTCTCTCTCTCTCTCCCCCCCTCTCTCTGACTCTCTCATTTTTAATCTGTCTTTATACTGCTTACCTGCCACCTGCTTCATTTTAATTTAATTTAGCAACATTTGACACCTAATTTATTTCGACTTGGCGCTAATTCTGTAAAATAGCGACTTATAAATCTACTTTGTTTATTGGTCTTGCAGATTCCCTAATTTGTTTAATTCAAATAACTTAGATTACACATTCTAACACAATGAGTAAAGGTTTCTAATTAATGCGGTGTTATTCGGAAATTATAATTATCTTCAAACATCTGCGTTCATCAAGAGCTATTAACCATTTTGCCTGTTTGTTCGACACTTAAAGCCACTGAATTTTTAAAATACAGTTTAATGAAGGGAAGGAACCGCCACGCGTTTATCTGTGGACAGATAATTTCTGGCACGCTTCCATTAGAAAGCTGTTCAAGCACGCCTGTAAAGTACATGACCTCTGATTTTTACGAGTCATTTCTGGACAATTCAAGAGAGCACACGGCTTTCGATTTTTTTTTTTTTCGTAATGAACTTACTCTCGTCCTCAAACTTTACATCCCTCTCAGTGCATTCCGTCTTTTTCTCGGAAATTGAGCTATTGCTATGTTAAATGATTTTTATTTAATTGATCTCTCTAGGTCAGTCTTGTTACACAGATGTAGGCCACGTCCTACGTTCTGACTCATTTACTTGTAAATGTTACAATGAATGCTAATGCATGATAACAAATATTTTAATATTAATTTACAATAATCATTTTAACGGATGTTAATAGAGAACAAATATTCTAATGAATGCTAAACGATAATATATATATATATCGTTAAAACCATTCAGTGCTGTTTAGCCTGGACCTCCGACAAACATGTGCAAACTATTGACATATGTTCTGTTTTTGTCTTGTACAGTTTGCTGTTTCGGTGCACACAAATCCTCCATACACTCACTTCTAACTCAGATCGCAGAAAAGGTTTCAGAACGTCACGTCGACTTTGGCAAAGATGCTGGGACCTACCGAAACAAAATCTACTTTCATGCACCGCCTTCCATGGCGTCGCACGTGGCTCAGAAGGACTGCTACGACAACACGATTTTCACAACCTTTTGGACAGTCATACCTCTTCTCGACGCGTCCAAGTATAGCGGTACGCCATTCGTGACGTCGCAGCAACTCCTCTCGACGTTGAACGTAATCCGGAAGGCTTACGACCGCAATCGTCCGTACAACAACTCACTGGTTAATTTTTACGTGCAGACGTATAACGCCGAGAAAGACTTTTGGATGAATGTCGAATCGACGACCTGCGATGTCGACCAAAGTGAACGCGTTTATTTGTCGGAAGACGAAATACGCAGACATTTGCAGGAGAAAGGTTTCGAAGGAGCGGATGCAATGGCAAAAGCAATAACCTACAGGTAATTATATTTATAACTTGAATGTTTTTGGATTATGACTTCGCATTATTGCCAAAAAAAAAAAAAAGCAAGATGATAATAACGTGCAAGACAAATAATACAATTAGATAAATTGTGCGAAATAGTAAAGGAGAATTTCAGGATTCTCATTTAGTTTATAATAGTATAGATAAGCAGTTTCCATAAACTACATAGCAATATACATACCTCACATACCTATTCAGAAATGAACATGTGTGTATGTCTGTATAAAAGCGTATTTCATTCGGTTACATTTACTCAATTCACTATCATTATGAGAATATGAGTTTGTATTGAAGTTTTAATATTTTTATCTGGAAGTTGCAGTGTCTAATTTAATATTTTCAGAACTTTCAGAGAAAACCTTACAATCAACCCGACAGATTTTGATGACTCGTCCTCAAATCTATTTCTTGGCAGCATTCTGGAAGAAATGAAAGAAATGTTTCCAGAAAGCAGAAGATACTGGTTAGACGCAAATTCCAATTTAACGTCCTATCTGGAGGCGGTCAAGAAATATGCTTATAGACCGTTTGTCTCTGACGTCAGGAATGCAATAGCTCCTAAATCGTATTACGTGTTGCGTCACTTCCTTCACGAAGCAGAAGAAAATGGCGATGACGTCGGTATCACTGCGGTGTGGGTAAGAAAATACATTAATGAAAAATATTTCTGATCTAGCAGTAATTGTAGAGTTTTGTGCTGATGTTTCTGAAAGAGATAATGATAGAAGAAAAATAAAATCCTGACGTAAACATTGTTTGTACTGGTGACCCTTTATATCGAATTAGGGATTAAGTCGATATAGTAAATATTGAGTACTAATTAAAACAAATACATTGCTGTTCGGATTTTGACATTTAAAAAAAAGTTAGTTCAATATTTAGTTTAGAAATAACAAGAAAAAATAAATTTAAAAATACTTAAAATCAAATTTAAAAATACAAACAAAAATAAAAAGAATATTTAAGAAATGCATACATTTTTAATGCTATAGTTGCTTTTAAATATTTTTCGCCAACCCGTGGCAGAGATAGCAGTTAGCTGAAAATGAAGATTAAGACACAAGGAATGTAAATTTTTTCATAGCATAGTATCATTAAAATGCGGTGCAATTCTTGATTCGGTCCACTAACTCAAATGAATTTGAATACGTTTTACTTGTTTAAATGTGACTTTTCTCAGATGACTAATGAACTCGATCCTCACTGGACGTGGTCACAAGGCGCTGGTGATGTTGATCTGATTGTCTGTGTCAGGACTCTTAATGCAATTACAGCGGCCATTTTGTCGGGAGTGCTTCCTACGAAGACTCTTGATGATCCAGAACTGAAGGTATGAATATTTCCTATTTCCAGCAGTCCACAATTCATAATTCTGTACAGAATCAATCACGAACGATGACATTTGTATTGTTTTAGTTAACGACAGAGAAAAAAGATATTATAAATAAAACATGTCCTTGCTCCGTTCAAGTTCTAGCTAGATTTTAAATGTTTTTCCTTTTGTAAATGGTCACAATTTTTCATTAAAAACTGGTTAGTCATCAGAATCAGTGACAAAAAGAATAAGAGCAATTACATTTCGTCAGAAATATTTTAGTTTGAGAAACTCACTACCAAATAGCATCAGGGAAGCTGAGACAAGAACAACCTTCAGAACGTAGATAAATACTAGTTTCTTTGAAATCCACTTTGCTGATTCCATTTTTAAAACGTTCAAAGTAGTCTATTAACTATTTTAATTTTATCACCATTTTAAAAGGTTCACCAATACGTTTATGTACGTTTTATTATATTTATGTTCAAGTCTTTTCATATTTTAGTTTGTTATTTTAACTGCAAAGCACCCGTGAACACATTTAGTATGGGGTGCTGTATAAATATTATATAATACAGTTTATTTCACTCTTATTTTGATATTCTGAATTTCTATATTTTATTTTATTTTAGAGAAACCAGTAATATTATTTATTTTTAACATTTTATAATTCATTTTATATAGCCTTCTCTGTAAGATACAAAGCATTATTAACATAATGATCGTCAGAAAACGAAATGACTATAAGCAATTATGATAAAATTGCATTCATTTAGAATATACATACATCATACACGATAACAATAGTTACGACTTTAAATAACTCTTTAGTGCAAATGCTTAGATATACCATTACTGTAGACGAATGGTACCAGACGGAGCCTGAAAAATATCCACACCATTATCGGTAATAATGTTGAAAAATAATAATGGTTATCATATGTTAAAAGATATGCAATTTCTTATAAGAATATCATGAAACAGATTGTGTATGTATCTATGTATGTGCGGTTTGTCTTTTGTAGATGATCTATCTCAACACGACAAGATTGATTAGCTATTTGATCCAAAGTAACTTTTCTGGACGCGTAGATCTTGCACTGGACTATTATACTGCTGTTAATCAGCTCTACTCGTTCGCATCTAGAATATTGTCAGTAATAGAGAGTTTCAAATTGCGAGAAAATCTGCCACATCCTGTAAGTCTTAGATAATTTGTACTAGAACTGATGAAAATCTCTCTCTCTCTCTCTCTCTCTCTCTCTCTCTCTCTCTCTCTCTCTCTCTCTCTCTCTCTCTCTCTCTCTCTCTCTCTCTCTCTCTCTCTCTCTCTCTCTCTCTCTCTCTCTGTGTGTCTCTGGGGTGTGGATGGGTGGGTGCGTGGGTGTTTTCATATCAATATATTGCGTTAATTTCATTTCTTTTTGTCCCTCTTTCAGTTATTTCGTATATTATCTTTTTACATTTTCAGGCAGTTGTTGAGTTCTATGATACAATGAAACACGTTCTGAGAGGTCGTGCGACTGATGAGATAATATCACTGGTTAAATCCAGTGATAAATCAAATGAAATCTATTTCGATGGTGTCCTAGGCAATTTATCAGCAGTAAGTAAATGTGATGGTTCCATTTACAAAAGGTGATTAGCACAGGATTAATACTACAGTCATCAGCATATGTGGAATATTTATAGCGATGAACAACGGAGCACATTTACTGTAGTCAGTGACGTATTACATAACTAGTCAATAACTGTTACATTATAACGATAAATAAAGTTCTACGTTTACTCTGGTCAGCAACTGTAACATTATAACGATAAATAACGTAGTACATTTACTCTAGTCAATAACTGTTACATTATAACGATAAATAAAGTTCTACGTTTACTCTGGTCAGCAACTGTAACATTATAACGATAAATAACGTAGTACATTTACTCTAGTCAATAACTGTTACATTATAACGATAAATAAAGTTCTACGTTTACTCGTGTCAGCAACTGTAACAATATAACGATAAATAACGTAGTACATTTACTCTGGTCAGTAACTGTTACGTTTGCAACGATAAATAACGTAGTTATGTTTACTATAGTCAATAACTGTTTCATTATAACGATAAATAACTTACACATTTACTCTGGTCAGTAACTTCGGTTATAATGATAAATAACGTAGTATATTTACTCTAGTCAATAACTGTTAGATTTACAATGATAAATAACATAGTACTTTTCCACTAGTCAATAACTGTTACATTATAACGATAAATAACGTAATACATTTGCTATGGTCAGTAACTGTTAAATTATAACGATAATAACGTAATACATTTGCTATGGTCAGTAACTGTTAAATTATAACGATAATAACGTAGTATATTTCCTGCATCAGTAATTGTTACATTTACAACCATAAATAACGTAGTACTTTTGCTATAGTAAGTATATTATATTATACATGAGTTTTAAAATGCATTAGATTATATGTAATTTTTGTTTTTGTTTTTAAAGATGTACCTTTTAAAAATATATCGCATCATGGGTGATTTTTTAAAATATTATTATTATCATTAGTTTTAAATAACGTATCACACTGTACTGAGTATCTGATATGTTTCAGGGTGTTGATGTAGACGACAGAGTGTACACGACGGCCATTACGTTGAACGCTTTGGTCAATATCTGGTCTGTCTACGACTCAGACAACAAAACGTTGTCGTGGATCAGTGGTAAGCTGATTTGTATCAGATTGTCCCAAGATGTTACAGCTTGCGTCTTTCTCTTTGTTGTGAGGGATTTCAACTTAACGCAGTTACGATTCGCTGATTGTAATGTTATTTTACGTGATTACTTCTCAATGGGTTTCACTCATTCGATGAAAACTAAAACAAGTTCTGTAAAGTTTTGGACCAGCTGTACATAAACTGTTTTCTTACCTTCAGAATTTGTCTTTTTCTCTCTTGTTATTTCAATAGTAAGTCTACGTTATTTCAGTTTTCACTGTTTACTTGCAGACACGCCATCTAAGGTTAGACAGACAACCACGGCAGGGTGTAAATGGTTGGAGAAGAACGTCTTAGGAAATGAGTACAAACACAAGAACGCCTTCTTTACGGGGACAGGCGCACAAGTACGAATATTTAATCATACTTAATTTCTGTGTTGATTTTCTGTTTTATTTCTATTTTTTAATATAATTTATTTCGTGTTTTAGTTTATTTGTTTGTTTTTTTATTATTTTGCTGTTGTTAATTTAATTAATTTTATTTATTTATTTTATTTATTATCATTATGTCATCATCATTATCATCATCATCATTATAATTATTGTTATGGTTGTTGTTGTTAATATTAATAGTTGCAAGAGAACTTTTTAATGGTAAATGTATTTTCAGTATTACAATTACTGGTTTCCTAAAACTAGACTGGAGTTTCCAAACGGCACAAAGGTCAACGAAGATATGGGAATTCCTGAAGAATTCTATTTCGGAGCCGTCGAAGGCGTCGTTCCTGAAGAGCAATACGAGGCCATGTTGAACGAGAAACACTTTGGTGTGAAAACCCCACAAGAGTTTTGTGGAGCTGAAGAACTGTTTTATACGTATTGGTCTTGTGAAGCGATGACGTACTCCTCTGCGTTACTAGCATTGACTCAGTGCAGTCTGTTAGAGGAATAAAACTTTATTTTTTCTATTTAAATGCTTTAACGCAATAACGACTTCAATTAAACACAAAATTAGTCCCCGCGAGCAACGTAAGCGTAATTCTTTTTTTCTTTGTTTTTTTTCTCTTCTTCCTGCTCTCAGTTAGAATTGGAAAAAAATAAAATTAGCTTAATGTTAACAGGTACGATATTGTTTTGTTTTAAACAGAATATTTTTTTTTTAACTAAAGTTTTCTCTTTAATTCAACTAATTACAGGCATAATGCCGTTGTTTTATCCTAACTGTTGTTAGTTGCGATTCAAGTGCAAATATGTCTTCTTTGTATCTGTTCATTTTTCCTATATAACTAATTCTTGTTGTATTTATCTAGGCGTCGAACATTTTTATCTCGAGCAGTGAATCTGATATATATGTACTGTTGGTTAGTCGTATGAATGTGGAACCGAAGAACTGTTTTCCACCTACTTGTCATCTGAGGTGTTCACGTACGGTACAGCATTACCTGACTTGACCCAGAGCAGTCTAATATAGGAATAAATGTTGGTATTTTTTTGTTCAGTTTGGGGCTTTCTGCCGTCGTACCCTGTCTGTCACGTAAAACACAACTGTAAATACTAAACGTGAATGTATTGAGTGGTAATAATTATACGGATATTCTATTGTGGAGTCGTTTCATTTTGAAACGTGGATATACAATACTCCCAGGTATAAATCGATGAAGGGCGGCAGTGGGAAATGGCAGAGTCTGATCTCTTGTATAGTATAAGAAAATAATATAATAATAATAACAACAACAGCAACGACAATAATAATAATAATAATAATAACAATAATAATTAAGAAAATAGGAGATTGATATCATATAAATAATTATATAATTCTATTCGAACCTGAACCGATTCTCATGCTATTTTGAAATATATTTTGCAGCCTGTCTGAAGTAACCGCATTAATCGTCTTAATTTAACACTTGAATTCACATACATACTATATGAACAACAACAACAAAACAACTTAATCTGGGCTCTGGTTTTTCAGTCTGTTATCCATTATGTGCCAGCATCGTATATAATCTAAATGTAAGTTACTGTCCTTTGTGTAAACCAATTTTGTTAGTATACCTTTAATAGGGGAGATAATTCCCAAATCTATAAATGGACGCTGATTAACTCCCTTGGTTTATCCAGCATTAATTAGTTGTCAGAGTTCACATCAACTAACTAATTTAGTTATAGTTTGATAATTAATAACAATGATATATATATATATATATATATATACGGACAGAAGGATAGCTAGATATAGATATACTGGTATATTAAAATTCAGATTCTGATAGAACATAAAAGTAAGAGACAATTAGAAAGACAAAAGCATTTTAACAAAATTTGTGCAGACAAATACTACTAACAGGTAAATTTCTTGGTTTATCCAGCATTAATTAGTTATCAAAGTTCACATCAACTTGCTAATTTAATTATAGTTTGCTCATTAATAAGAACCAAATATATATATACATATACATATACATTTACATATATATATATATATATATAAATCCAGATTCCGGTAGAACATAAAAGTAAGAAACAATTAGAAAGACAAAAGTATTTTAACAAAACTTGTGCAGACAAATATCATTAACAGGTAAATTTCTTCAGTATTTCTATTTAAAAATTGCTTACAAGACTCTTCGTTAATACATTTAACAAGAAGGCTGAGTACCACTGCTAAAGCGCCCACTTTAACCTTTGCGTGTCATCAGATCAGTTTTTCATTAGTTTGTTTTCGATACTGTGTTAATTCCCTTGCTATATGCACATCTGTGTTAAAGTGTACATAAATATTTAACAGCGGGGTCTCTTCACCTGATACCGTTATTTAAAACAGCTAATTATTTCTTTTATTAAAATGCATGGATACAGTATTCATTCATGAATCTTTAATCATTGTATTTCCATCGACCTTTAGAGTATTAACAATAATTTATTATTATTTTTTGTTGTTATAATAATAATAATAATAAAAATGTATTTATTAATTTTTGTATTATTATTATCTGTCTTCTTTATTACTTTATTACTTTATTTATATATATATATATATATATATATATATATATATATATATATATATATATATATATATATATATTTATTTATTTATTTATTTATTTATTTATTTATTATTGAAGATTAGGCAGATGTAACAGTATATCAAAATATTAGAAACGAACTATTTAAAAAAACAAAAAATCTATTGTACAGCGATCTTTTACATATCCTTTCAAACTCGACTTCCTTCTACGGAAAGACAAGAATAATATAAAGTTATATATCACTTGCGAAAGGGACTAAAATTGCATATCGTAACTAACATACTGAAAACCTACGTCTTGATAACGTCTTCCCTGTTTCATAAAGTCTATTCTGTGGTATGTTAACGTGTTGACATTTCCTGTTTATTTTACATTATAGTGTAAACTGGAGAAATCCCTTCGTGATTCCCATATTTCACTGTAAAACCTGCGGCAGTTTAGTTTCAATTACTTGTATTGTTAACAGTAGCTGAATAGTTGATGTGTTCGTGTGAGAGTTTATTTAAAAGAAATCTTCTAAAATATCGGATGTCTGTTTTAATGTGACTTTCTAATAGAGGTGTCCAATGTCATCGTTTGACTGTGAGGAAAATGATGGGAGCAAGAAGGTGAGAGAGAGAGAGAGATATGGTAGGATGACATGCACGAATGAACGTATATATATAGATAGATAGATATGAATCTATTAATATTTATCTACGTTAAAAATTCTCACTCTCCTCTCTCTATATAGATGATCACATACAAGATATACAAACATACATATACTGCAACATACGCGCATAATACACACACACATACACACACACGCATACACATCAGTCTGAATGGTTCATTTTCGACTACAGTGAAGATCGAACATTAGTTAAACTGACAGATGCGTGATACGTAGCCTGCAGGAATCAGAAACAGATATAGGTGCGTGGATGGACTGATACATACATGAATCGATTGATATTCATCTGTTTTTAAAAACTCTCTCTCTCTCTCTCTCTCTCTCTCTCTCTCTCTCTCTCTCTCTCTCTCTCTCTCTCTCTCTCTCTCTCTCTCTCTCTCTCCCCCCCTCCCTCTCTGACTCTCTCATTTTTAATCTGCCTTTATACTGCTTACCTGCCACCTGCTTCATTTTAATTTAATTTAGCAACATTTGACACCTAATTTATTTCGACTTGGCGCTAATTCTGTAAAATAGCGACTTATAAATCTACTTTGTTTATTGGTCTTGCAGATTCCCTAATTTGTTTAATTCAAATAACTTAGATTACACATTCTAACACAATGAGTAAAGGTTTCTAATTAATGCGGTGTTATTCGGAAATTATAATTATCTTCAAACATCTGCGTTCATCAAGAGCTATTAACCATTTTGCCTGTTTGTTCGACACTTAAAGCCACTGAATTTTTAAAATACAGTTTAATGAAGGGAAGGAACCGCCACGCGTTTATCTGTGGACAGATAATTTCTGGCTCGCTTCCATTAGAAAGCTGTTTAAGCACGCCTGTAAAGTACATGACCTCTGATTTTATACGAGTCATTTCTGGACAATTCAAGAGAGCACACGGCTTTCGATTTTTTTTTTTTTCGTCATGAACTTACTCTCGTCCTCAAACTTTACATCCCTCTCAGTGCATTCCGTCTTTTTCTCGGAAATTGAGCTATTGCTATGTTAAATGATTTTTATTTAATTGATCTCTCTAGGTCAGTCTTGTTACACAGATGTAGGCCACGTCCTACGTTCTGACTCATTTACTTGTAAATGTTACAATGAATGCTAATGCATGATAACAAATATTTTAATATTAATTTACAATAATCATTTTAACGGATGTTAATAGAGAACAAATATTCTAATGAATGCTAAACGATAATATATATATATATCGTTAAAAACATTCAGTGCTGTTTAGTCTGGACCTCCGACAAACATGTCCAAACTCTTGACATATGTTCTTTTCTTGTCTTGTACACTTTGCTGTTTCGGTGCACACAAATCCTCCATACACTCACTTCTAACTCAGATCGCAGAAAAGGTTTCAGAACGTCACGTCGACTTTGGCAAAGATGCTGGGACCTACCGAAACAAAATCTACTTTCATGCACCGCCTTCCATGGCGTCGCACGTGGCTCAGAAGGACTGCTACGACAACACGATTTTCACAACCTTTTGGACAGTCATACCTCTTCTCGACGCGTCCAAGTATAGCGGTACGCCATTCGTGACGTCGCAGCAACTCCTCTCGACGTTGAACGTAATCCGGAAGGCTTACGACCGCAATCGTCCGTACAACAACTCACTAGTTAATTTTTACGTGCAGACGTATAACGCCGAGAAAGACTTTTGGATGAATGTCGAATCGACGACCTGCGATGTCGACCAAAGTGAACGCGTTTATTTGTCGGAAGACGAAATACGCAGACATTTGCAGGAGAAAGGTTTCGAAGGAGCGGATGCAATGGCAAAAGCAATAACCTACAGGTAATTATGTTTATACCTTGAATGTTTTTGGATTATGATTTCGCATTATTCCAAAAAAAAAAAAAAAAAAAGCAAGATGATAATAACGTACTAGACAAATAATACAATTAGATAAATTGTGCGAAATAGTAAAGGAGAATTTCAGGATTCTCATTTAGTTTATAATATTATAGATAAGCAGTTTCCATAAACTACATAGCAATATACATACCTCACATACCTATTCAGAAATGAACATGTGTGTATGTCTGTATAAAAGCGTATTTCATTCGGTTACATTTACTCAATTCACTATCATTATGAGAATATGAGTTTGTATTGAA
This sequence comes from Chrysomallon squamiferum, assembly GCA_012295275.1. Lineage (NCBI taxonomy): Eukaryota > Metazoa > Mollusca > Gastropoda > Neomphalida > Peltospiridae > Chrysomallon > Chrysomallon squamiferum. The sequence goes on along the minus strand of CM022667.1, from coordinate 14,223,500 downwards.
GTTTTAATATTTTTATCTGGAAGTTGCAGTGTCTAATTTAATATTTTCAGAACTTTCAGAGAAAACCTTACAATCAACCCGACAGATTTTGATGACTCGTCCTCAAATCTATTTCTTGGCAGCATTCTGGAAGAAATGAAAGAAATGTTTCCAGAAAGCAGAAGATACTGGTTAGACGCAAATTCCAATTTAACGTCCTATCTGGAGGCGGTCAAGAAATATGCTTATAGACCGTTTGTCTCTGACCTCAGGAATGCAATAGCTCCTAAATCGTATTACGTGTTGCGTCACTTCCTTCACGAAGCAGAAGAAAATGGCGATGACGTCGCTATCACTGCGGTGTGGGTAAGAAAATACATTAATGAAAAATATTTCTGATCTAGCAGTAATTGTAGAGTTTTGTGCTGATGTTTCTGAAAGAGATAATGATAGAAGAAAAATAAAATCCTGACGTAAACATTGTTTGTACTGGTGACCCTTTATATCGAATTAGGGATTAAGTCGATATAGTAAATACTGAGTACTAATTAAAACAAATACATTGCTGTTCGGATTTTGACATTTAAAAAAAAAGTTAGTTCAATATTTAGTTTAGAAATAACAAGAAAAAATAAATTTAAAAATATTTAAAATCAAATTTAAAAATACAAACAAAAATAAAAAGAATATTTAAGAAATGCATACATTTTCAATGCTAAAGTTGCTTTTAAATATTTTTCGCCAACCCATGGCAGCGATACCAGTTAGATGAAAATGAAGATTATGACACAAGGAATGTGAATATTTTCATAGCATAGTATCATTAAAATGCGGTGCAATCCTTGATTCGGTCCACTAACTCACAATGAATTACTTGTTTAAATGTGACTTTTCTCAGATGACTAATGAACTCGATCCTCACTGGACGTGGTCACAAGGCGTTGATGATGTTGATCTGATTGTCTGTGTCAGGACTCTTAATGCAATTACAGCGGCCATTTTGTCGGGAGTGCTTCCTACGAAGACTCTTGATGATCCAGAACTGAAGGTATGAATATTTCCTATTTCCAGCAGTCCACAATTCATAATTCTGTACAGAATCAATCACGAACGATGACATTTGTATTGTTTTAGTTAACGACAGAGAAAAAAGATATTATAAATAAAATATGTCCTTGCTCCGTTCAAGTTCTAGCTAAATTTTAAATGTTTTCCTTTTGTAAATGGTCACAATTTTTCATTAAAAACTGGTTAGTCATCAGAATCAGTGACAAAAAGAATAAGAGCAATTACATTTCGTCAGAAATATTTTAGTTTGAGAAACTCACTACCAAATAGCATCAGGGAAGCTGAGACAAGAACAACCTTCAGAACGTAGATAAATACTAGTTTCTTTGAAATCCACTTTGCTGATTCCAGTTTTAAAACGTTCAAAGTAGTCTATTAACTATTTTAATTTTATCACCATTTTAAAAGGTTCACCAATACGTTTATGTACGTTTTATTATATTTATGTTCAAGTCTTCTCATATTTTAGTTTGTTATTTTAACTCCAAAGCACCCGTGAACATACTTACTATGGAGTGCTGTATAAATATTATATAATACAGTTTATTTCACTCTTATTTTGATATTCTGAATTTCTATATTTTATTTTATTTTAGAGAAACCAGTAATATTATTTATTTTTAACATTTTATAATTCATTTTATATAGCCTTCTCTGTAAGATACAAAGCATTATTAACATAATGATCGTCAGAAAACGAAATGACTATAAGCAATTATGATCAAATTGAATTCATTTTGAATATAACTCGTTAGTGCAAATGCTTAGATATACCATTACTGTAGACGAATGGTACCAGACGGAGCCTGAAAAATATCCACACCATTATCGGTAATAATGTTGAAAAATAATAATGGTTATCATATGTTAAAAGATATGCAATTTCTTATAAGAATATCATGAAACAAATTGTGTATGTATCTATGTATGTGCGGTTTGTCTTTTGTAGATGATCTATCTCAACACGACAAGGTTGATTAGCTATTTGATCCAAAGTAACTTTTCTGGACGCGTAGATCTTGCACTGGACTATTATACTGCTGTTAATCAGCTCTACTCGTTCGCATCTAGAATATTGTCAGTAATAGAGAGTTTCAAATTGCGAGAAAATCTGCCACATCCTGTAAGTGTATACGTCTTAGATAATTTGTACTAGAACTGATGAAAATCTCTCTCTGTCTGTCTCTGTCTCTGTCTCTCTCTCTCTCTCTCTCTCTCTCTCTCTCTCTCTCTCTCTCTCTCTCTCTCTCTCTCTCTCTCTCTCTCTCTCTCTCTCTCTCTCTCTCTCTCTCTCTCTCTCTCTCTGTGTGTGTCTCTGGGGTGTGGATGGGTGGGTGCGTGGGTGTTTTCATATCAATATATTGCGTTAATTTCATTTCTTTTTGTCCCTCTTTCAGTTATTTCGTATATTATCTTTTTACATTTTCAGGCAGTTGTTGAGTTCTATGATACAATGAAACACGTTCTGAGAGGTCGTGTGACTGATGAGATAATATCACTGGTTAAATCCAGTGATAAATCAAATGAAATCTATTTCGATGGTGTCCTAGGAAATTTATCAGCAGTAAGTAAATGTGATGGTTCCATTTACAAAAGGTGATTAGCACAGGATTAATACTACAGTCATCAGCATATGTGGAATATTTATAGCGATGAACAACGGAGCACATTTACTGTAGTCAGTGACGTATTACATTAAAAGAATAAAGAAAACGTAAATATTACATTAACAGTATTTACGTGACACATTAACTGTAGTTAGTAACTAACATTTACAAGATAAATAACATAGTACATTTACTCTAGTCAATAACTGTTACATTATAACGATAAATGAAGTTCTGCGTTTACTCTGGTCAGCAACTGTAACATTATAACGATAAATAACGTAGTACATTTACTCTGGTCAGTAACTGTTACGTTTGCAAGGATAAATAACGTAGTTATGTTTACTATAGTCAATAACTGTTTCATTATAACGATAAATAACTTACACATTTACTCTGGTCAGTAACTTCGGTTATAATGATAAATAACGTAGTATATTTACTCTAGTCAATAACTGTTAGATTTACAATGATAAATAACATAGTACTTTTCCACTAGTCAATAACTGTTACATTATAACGATAAATAACGTAATACATTTGCTATGGTCAGTAACTGTTAAATTATAACGATAATAACGTAATACATTTGCTATGGTCAGTAACTGTTAAATTATAACGATAATAACGTAGTATATTTCCTGCATCAGTAATTGTTACATTTACAACCATAAATAACGTAGTACTTTTGCTATAGTAAGTATATTATATTATACATGAGTTTTAAAATGCATTAGATTATATGTAATTTTTGTTTTTGTTTTTAAAGATGTACCTTTTAAAAATATATCGCATCATGGGTGATTTTTTAAAATATTATTATTATCATTAGTTTTAAATAACGTATCACACTGTACTGAGTATCTGATATGTTTCAGGGTGTTGATGTAGACGACAGAGTGTACACGACGGCCATTACGTTGAACGCTTTGGTCAATATCTGGTCTGTCTACGACTCAGACAACAAAACGTTGTCGTGGATCAGTGGTAAGCTGATTTGTATCAGATTGGACCAAGATGTTACAGCTTGCGTCTTTCTCTTTGTTGTGAGGGATTTCAACTTAACCCAGTTACGATACGCTGATTGTAATGTTATGTTACGTGATTACTTCTCAGTGGCTTTCACACATTCGATGAAAACT
>CM022667.1:14202204-14214704 GCA_012295275.1 Chrysomallon squamiferum | reverse complement strand
TTTTATATGAGTCTATTAAATGGGAATTCAGTTAGTTATAAATCTGATTAACATTGGTAATTAAACCAACCCTCACTTTTCGTTGGTGAAAGCAAATGTGTTTGTTTGCGTCTGAGAGAGAGAGAGAGAGAGAGAGAGAGAGAGAGAGAGAGAGAGAGAGAGAGAGAGAGAGAGAGAAATTAATTTAAACAGGCGATCAACCAGTAACACATACATTTCTACCTGGAGGTAAGAAAACAAACAATCAAGCACTTACTAGCTACATTTCTGCTTGCAAGTAAACGACAAATCACCCATTATTCTCAGACAGAAAGCAAATCTAGACGCATCGTTAAGTCTGTCATGGGCAAAGCACAGATTCCTCTGATAACGACATCTTTGGTCGTTAAAATCAACATTACCTGTCATAAAAAATATATTAGTTCATCATCTCGTCAAGGGAAAGAATTAGCCGCATGCTATAGGTCTTTTTTTTTTTTTTTTTTTTTTTTTTCATACCGTAAAACCTTTCAGATGGGATCATTAACCAGAAAACCAGTCAATGCACGCGCTTTCGTTTAGTAGTTATATTGGTTTCCTCCTTTGTGGTGCGCAATACACGTGGGACCAGTCTTTTGTTAGTGGCATTTATTATTTGAAATTGTTATTGTCTGGGTCATGATACCTTTTTTCTCTCCAAATAATAAAAAAAATAAAATAAAATAAAATAAAATAATATAAAAAATAAAAAAATGAAAAAGATGAACATTAAGAAGAAAATATCGTAAAAAAGTATAACTTCCTGATCTCCATAGACTTCACGCAATGGTTATGACTTTAAAAAAAAAAAAAGAGCTAATTACAAAATGCCTGGGATCAACAAGCCAATTAAATCTTACTACAAAAAAAAAGAAAAAAAGACACGTGAGAATGTGACAACGTTTATTTTGTTTTTATTCAGATTTGTGACATGGTTTGCAGTGAAAAAAAACAACAACAGATTCGTGTAAGAAAAACAAAAACAAATTAATAATGACACCTGAACAGATTCTAATGGTACTTTTACAGACACAAAGAAAATAACAGTCTAATAACTTTTGTCTTTCTTTCTAATTTTTATTTTTTATTTTTTATTTTTTTTTTGTCTTCTGTTAAAGGCCACCAGTATTTGCCAATAATAAAATATGACAATTTAAAAATATCACTGATTAAAACAAAAAACGCTATAGAAAAAGCCCAGCATATTTTTATCCATCTTTTTGCAGCTATGACGGTTTTTTTTTGTTGTTGTTTTTTGAAAGACCTTGTTCTGATTAGTAAAGTAAGTTTCTTCTAGTGACTTTGGCTCAAAGGTGCATTTCCAATTTTGTTCAAGGTTTATGATCTGATTGTCAGATGCAATATATACTGTTTTTTTCTCTGTAATATTTGAAACTGTGTAACAGTTCAGGACATTTTTATTTTTTGCTCAATGTGAACGCTGTACTACTGCACAGCAACAAAAATAAGAACTCATCATCATTATCATCATCATTATCATCATCATTATCATCATCATTATTATTATTATTATTATTATTATTACCAGTATGATTATTATTATTATTACTATTACTATTACTATTTTTATTATTATTATATAAACCTATTAATTTGATTGTCAGTCCTTTTTTTTCTATTTATTTCACTCCCAGACCGAAAATAAAATGTTGTAGGCGAAGCAGTACTAAATATGATCTCTACGTTGTCAAACAGCATTTTCTTCTCCATTTCGTCTAATTGTTTAACTGACAAAAAATAATATTTGGTCGCGGAATAATCATTTTTGTAAATCCCTTTCGAAATTAGTTTGTGGGTGTGTCTGTGTGTCTGTGGGTGTCTGTGTGTCAATTTCTTATTTCTTACATTTCTTATTTTCAGAAAATTCGCACTGAAATCTGCAATCTGTAAACTTTTTTTTAAAGTAAACCTTCTTTTTCCAACATTTACCATTTGTCTGTCAGCATGTATTAGTAGCAACTTGCTCTTGAATGTTTATTATTGTCAGGTATTTTTCTGGCTGAACTCATCATCTATTTTCTGAATAATAATAAACTAATAAACACTAACATTCGGAAAATTAAATTTTACACTTTAGATTTCAACATCAGAATCCAGATTATTTTCTTGAATAATATTGTTTTTCTTTATTATCATCGTCATCGTCATCATCATCATCATTGTTATTATTATTATTATTGTTATTATTATTATTATTATTATTATTATTATTATTATTATTATTATTATTATTCAAAAACCTGTATCACTACTATTTCTCCAAGTAATTATTCTACCAATAAATCTTTTTTTCAAGAAACGCTACGATCGCTGCAACTATTAATATAGTAACTTCTACCATTATTACTATACTAATATACCTTTATTATTATTATTATTATTATTATTATTATCGTTGTTATTGTTGTTGTTAATATTAATACTGCTGTTACTAATGTTACGGCAACTTCATCAACGACAACAGTAGCTCTTTCTGCTGCAGTTACTATTACCACAACCTTTGCTTTTACTAGAACAACTACAACGTCTACTTCTATTGTTGTTACTCCTACTGACGCTATTAAAACTGCTCCAAATGTGCTAATACATTTACCATTACTGCTACAATATAAAGCAATGATAATAATAATAAGAAGAAGAAGGAGAAGAAGAAGAAGAAGAAGAAGAAGGAGAAGAAGAAGAAGAAGAAGAAGAAGAAGAAGAAGAAGAAGAAGAAGAAGAAGAAAAATAATAATGATAATTCATCCCAACTATAATTTTGCTTTATCTAATCTTTTTGTCTAAACTAATAATAAAAACGTCGATGTTTTCTTTATTAGACGTAAGTACCAAATGATGACCGCTAGCATAAAACGAAAACACGGACGTCACGGTAATATATACAACGTCCGTCAATATTTACGTACTGAACACGTATCCAATTTGCGCCAACAGGTAAATAATAAAATACTTGCCTTCTAAAGAAAGGTACGGTGGTGCACCGTTTTTCATTACTGCGAAACCTTCTATTTGTTATTATTGTACACAAATACAATAACAGATATGTACTGCAGCAGGCAAGGGAAAATGTTAATAATACAGAAAGGTTTCGGAAATAGACTTCTGGAATGATGATGGATATGATGATGGTGATGACAAGACATAATAATAATAATAATAATAATAATATATATATATATATATATATACAAAAAATTCAAAAGATTGCTCAAAAAAACAATACTAATAAGATGATAAATTATATATATAATATAGATGATAAATAAAGTACCGTCTGAAGTACAAATGCAACAAAGAAACCAAAGAAAAGAGGGCAAACAAAATAACAAGAGGCTGAAACTAAAGGGAAGAAAGAAAAGTGCAAGAGAAAAAGCAAACTGCAGCAGAAAATTTTGAAAATTACTAACAGAAAATAACTTATAGGATAAGAATAGCTTCAAAGTCTTCGTTGTCACGAAGCACTTTCCGTATTTGAAATATCTGAAAGAAAATTTTGTTGTTTCTTGTCATTAAAAACAGCACGATGTCGTATTTAATACAAATCAGAGTTCTCTGTTTTGCAAATTAAAAGAAAATTGTAAACGAAAAGTATTAACCAGCACTGTGGGTTTTTTTTTGATATATTTTTATAAACACAATTGTACTATTATGGTGTATTTTCATCATTTTTAATCTCTCTCTCTCTCTCTCTCTCTCTCTCTCTCTCTCTCTCTCTCTCTCTCTCTCTCTCTCTCTCTCTCTCTCTCTCTCTCTCTCTCTCTCTCTCTCTCTCTCTCTCTCTCTCTCTCTCTCTCTCTCTCTCTCTCTCTCTCTCTCTCTCTCCCATCCCTCCTCCCTAAGCAAAAGCTAACTAACCGATTTACTTAATTATCAAATTATAAACAAGTTGATGACACGAGAATTGATTTCGTTTCCTTTTTCGGCTGACCATATACTAAATCTGGAACAATGTCTTCTTCCAGTTAACTTTCTACTTTCACCAGCACGTGTTAATTAGCTTTAATCACAGCCAGATGTTTGGCTTTAAGGAATCTATTAAAAGAAAATCGATGCAGATTCCACAATATTTCCTTCTAATGGCTAATTAGTCTTTTTTTTTTTTTCCCCACTGACAACAATTGCGGTTGGCTTTATGTTAGGTTTGTGAAGTCCTGTGATTTGTATTAAGAAAATAAAATGACCTAATGATCCTTTTTGTAGCTGATGTTCTTATTATATGTAAGAAGAACTAACGGGGAGTGAGTGAGAGATAGAGAGAGAGAGAGAGAGAGAGAGAGAGAGAGAGAGAGAGAGAGAGAGAAGAAGAAGAGAGAGAGAAGAAGAAGAAGAAGAAGAAGAAGAAGAAGAAGAAAGTAACTGAACCAAAGCAGTTGCGAGGGAGAAAGATTAAAGCATGAAAGTAATGGACACCTGGGACTGAACGTACATTGTTGTCAAACAAGCATTATTACGTTTTACTTTCTGATTTACATAAAGAAAACACCGGTAAACTTGGTTATATCAATAATATAATCGACTTGTTATAAATTAGACAAAGAATCAAAAGAACAGAAAACCAGACGTAATCCAGAACAATTATATTACAGAAATATGTAAAAGTATGGCAAGAGATTATACTGTGTGATTTGCTGGGTTTTCACATTTCTTACGGCCACCCATTAAACACTGTTGACAGACGACTTAGATTTTATTAAGCGTTATTATAATAATACAGTTTGGAACCTTGCGGCCATCCATCAAGAATACAAAGATATAGTTATAGATATATATTTTAAAGTTATTATTCGAATTTACGATGAATTTAAAACAAGTGGGAAACTGAAAGCAATTCCCTAAACGATACAATTTTTTTCACAATGCTGAATTAAAATTAAAGGGATTTTTCAGCCAGCCATTAAAAACGAAGAAATGGAATATATATATATATATGCTTTATTAGGTTATTATTCGAATTTTACGTTGAATTAAAACTCGCTGTAACCATTCAGGAACTCAGACGCAAAGGCGGACAGCATTTGACTGATGCTTTACAATTTCACGTCACGAACAACTGTTTTCGGTAGCGCTTCGTGTGGGAGGGAATCTGTCTGTTTTAATCTCGCTGCAACAATCGACATTTTAACATCGGTCCGTTTTCCTTTCGTTCGCTAATAATCTTATTTGTTTTAACAAATGGTCTCCTTGAGAGCGACCAGAAACACGAACAGTAAGAAGCACGAAAAGTCATAAAAGACTTTGTCGAGCGTTTGGCGAGATAATTTCCGTTGCAGTCGTTAATTGTAAATTAGATTTACTTTGATCGTCTGGTTAACAAACGATTGTTTGTCATGCACGAGCGAGTGATATTGTTATGCGATTGGCTGCGGTTAAGTGATAAAGTCTACAAGCAAAATTCACCAGTAAAACAAATAGTTTGTGTGGAGTTAAAAAATGGACAGAGCAACATAAACATACGTGAAAGAATGAAATAAATTATTTAACTGCAAGTGATACCTATTAACTACAGTCATATACACATATGATAAACATACATACATACATACATACATACATACATACATGCATGCATACATAAAACATCAATAACAGTAATGTTGCTTCTTCGTTATCGTTTGAATATTTACAACTGAGATATATATATATATATATATATATATATATATATATCTGAGAATTATCATACTGTTTGAATACTGACATCCATTCCTTCATCCATTTATTCTGTGAAATGGTTTTCGGTTCAATCAGGTGCCAGATCAGTAATCTATCAAAACACAATTTCAAATCCTCACGAATCAATACGTCTAACTGAGAGAAGCCTCGACTTTGACTTAATATACAGTTTCCGGTTGCCACTGCATACTTCTTCCGGTTCTGCTATTAACCAGGAAGATCTACTTAAACCCTTCGCAAAAGACATCGCACGTGGACTCAATTACTTGAATCATTAGCGAAAAAAAACCCCCAGAGCCTGGCATTGTTATCGTTGGTTTGATTTAATCGCTTGCGTCTTAAGAACAGACAAAGAAAACGAAAAGAAAAGTAAATTTATATGTTCTCGGGTGACATGGATTGACGCGAAACCTGGTCGATGATTTACAGGGGTTGGAATGATTGTTATGTGTATATACATGTACTGCGTCTAAAACTACTTTCTATTTTTCCAAATGAATTTACATAATTATATCGCACAAAAGAGTTTGACATACAAATGGCGCGTACATATTTACAAACGCAAATACACACATACATATATATATACATACATACATACATTCATACATACATATAAACATACATATATAATATACATTCATACATACATACATACATATATGCATTTAAATTACATAAAAATTAATATTACGATTAGCAATGACAACTACAAAACTAAAAAAAAAAAAAACAATAACAGTAATAACAAAAACAGCAGCATTACAGCTGCTTCAACAACAACAACAATAATAATAATAACAATAATTCAATAACAACAGCAACATGTCTCAATATTTAGACATAATAACTTTTCATCTACTAACGTCTTTGTTTCTACGAAAGTTGCTGTAAAATTAATTTGAACCTGATCGTCAACTTTCCTTTGTTCTTTCGAAATTTTCCGCTTTCTGCACTTTCACTTAAAACAAGATTAAATTTTCAGTTTAATTATAGTTGCCTTACTGCTTGAGGATACATATAATAACAGAATTTACTTTGAAGAAACTTCCGTCAAAAAAAATCTATAGTAAATTTCTTTTCTTTTTTCGCTTACCTTCATCAAAGCAAGGTGAAGTAATTCGTAGTGTCTGTGACGTCACAAAACAATAACGTCATTTTGTATCTGAATATGGAAGAAGGCAAGGTGATATTTTACAGAGGAAAGGATAGTAGAGAGAGAGAGAGAGAGAGAGAGAGAGAGAGAGAGAGAGAGAGAGAGAGAGAGAGAGAGAGAGAGAGAGAATTACATACAGACAGACACAATATATATATATATATATATATATATACACATATATATTCAAATGTAAGTTGTTTATTATTAGTATAATAGTAGTATATTACTGTCGTTGTTGATCTTAGTTTTATTGTTGTTGTTATCTGTGTTATTGTTGCTGCTATTGTCGATATTGATTTTTATTCTAGTTCTTGTTGGTGATCTGATCTTCTTATTATTATTACTGTTGTTGGTGGTGGTGGTGCTGTTGTTGTTGTTGTTGTTGTTGTTGTTGTTGTTATTATTATTATTATTATTATTATTATTATTATTATTATTATTATTATTATTATTATTATTATACAATCCACTACTGAAATAAATTTAATAACAAAATGAATGGTAATATTTGGTTGTATAAATAAATACCTTTTAATATTTAATTTTTATTTCTTATTTCTTTTTTTTTTTTTCTTGTTTCTTGTTTTTTATTTTTTATTTTTTATTTTGTTCTTCTGATGATGTATCTAAAGATCACGACAAAGAGACGCCAGGAAAGAATTATTCTTGAAATATCAGTGGAATTGTCAAGGATATAGATCTTCCTTTTTCTCCTTTATTATCATCCAAAATTAGAAATCGCGGGCAACAGAAGAATTTAACAAGACAAGCTGTCAGAGAAGATTTCCGGTGTAAATCTTTAAAATTTCCCATGTAATATGTTAATAGGACAGAAAAAGAAAAAAAAGAAAAAAAGAAAAAAAAAGAAAAAAAAGACCGCAGTAATTTGAAATGCTCGTTATATCAGATGTGACCAAGTTGAACGCAAATGGAAATTTTTACGTCGTAGATAAAACCTGCAAATTTTAATTTTTTATTTTTTTTTGTTTTTTTGTTTATTTATTTATTTATTTATTTGTTTGTCTGTGTGTTCGTTTGTTTTTTTTTTTTTTTAATTTTTATTATTATTTTTTTTTAAATAATACCATTGTTATTTTTTCTATTTTTGCTGTTTTATTTTTATTTTTAATAAAATTTATTTTTCAAGTTCTTATTCACCAAAACGACGTAGCTGTTTACCTGTGTAGAAAACCAGTTGTAGCAGTAATAATAGTTATAGTGGTAGTAATAGTAGCAGCAGTCGTGTTGGTCATGTTGATGTTGTCATTGTTGTTGTTATTGTTATTATTATTATTATTACATGTATTATCAATATTAATTTTTTTAGTTAATTCTTTTTAAATTGTATAAATAATTTTTGTTTTAAAGTTCTTCATAAAGTTTATATATTTATATTTATATTCAAACATAGATTGTATTTTTCACTTCTAACAAGGTCCTTTATAAAGTTTATAAGCTATATATTTATATACAGACATACATACATATGCGTCTACACACACAAGCACGGACAAACATACCTACAAGATAAGTTCAACAGGATTAAACTTTTTCTGTTTCTATTTATTTTGCGATGATGAAGTAATAGAAGATATAAGTATTCTTTCCTTTTCATCTTCATCTCCTTTCCCACGCTTTTTACTGTCATCATCATCATCATCATCATCGTCGTCATCACCAATCAACCGCCTTAAAAGAAATAATTGTTGGCTAGCCATCATATTACTGTCCCCAAATCCTGCAATAAAAATATAAATGAAAAAAAAAATAGACTGGACACGTCTTCACGTCATAAGAACAAAAATGTGTGATATTTTTGGAAAGATATTAATCAATAGATGGTTTCTGGCAAAGTACATTACTTTTGGTCATACTCAAAGTGTTGGTCCGAATATGGAACTGGACAATAGGACATTTCGTTTCGTGTAATAGCTTTCGGCCGTTAAAGGTTATCCCAATGTCCGTGCTATTCCCTTCCATCTGAAAAAAGTGAAATTAAAATCTCCATCTCTGTGAGTAGAAAATGGCGAATTTTAATGTACGAGTTCTGCATCGAATAGCACAACTCTGAAGTTTTGAGTAATGCGGTTTTATTCCTTTAATGTTGGTGATGCAGAAATTGAGTTGAAAGACAATAAATAGAGAGACAGAAAAGAAAAGGTCAATGATTTTTAACAGAAACGATAAAAAAAAGTTTTCAAAAAGTTGTTATTAAAAATTTTACTCCCTCTGTCTCTCTCTGTCTCTCTCTCTCTCTCTCTCTCTCTCTCTCTCTCTCTCTCTCTCTCTCTCTCTCTCTCTCTCTCTCTCTCTCTCTCTCTCAGACGCACACAAACACATTTGCTTTCAGCAAAGAAGAGTGAGGGTTAGTTTAATTACATATTTTAATCAGATTTATAACTAACTGCATATCTTTATCTTTCACACATGAACACACTCTCTCCTTCCATCTCGATATTTCTCTCTTTCCTTTTCTGTCTGACAGTCTACTAGTCCTTCTCTTTACACATACACACACACACAGAGACACACACTTACACATACACACACACAAAGACCCAGACACCCACACACGCTTACATTTAACTTTCTCTTAATTTTATTTCTCTCTAACCATTTCTGAATTATCTACATTTCCCTCTCTTCCATTCTTTGTCTGTCTCTGTCTTTGTCCTCTTTATTTCTCTGTCTCTGTCTTTTCCTTTCTCGTTGTCCTCTTTTCTTTCTCTGGGTCATTTTGCACACAGCAGATATCCAATAAAAATATACGCCAGATTCGTGCTGTGACATTTTGTCCGTTAATCAAATTGGTGAGATCACCATTGACCTAGTTATCTCTTACTAGTTTAATTATTTACACGCTGAAACTAAAAGCATACGGTTTATGCCTGCAGCGTATGTCGCCTTAAAGCAATGCAGTTGTAAACAGTGCAGAGGATGTTGCATATTTTTGGTTGAAAATTTATTTATTTATTTATTAATTTTTTAATTTAATTTAATTTAATTCAAATTTTTTTTTTTTTTTTTTTTTTTCGACCCGAAATATAAGTATACAAATTATGACTTCTCAAATTGATTTTGCTAGTTATAAAGTGTAAATATATGTGTGTTTATGGATGGATGAGTATATGTATATATGTATATATATATATATGCATGTATGTATGTATGTATGTATGTTGGTATGTATGTATGTATGTACGTATCTACAAATGTATGCATTTATGTATGCATGTATGTATATATAGCTATTCATGTATTTATATATATCTATGCATGTATTTATGTATGTATGTTTGTATATATATATATATATATATATATATATGAATGTATGTATGTATGTATGTACGTACGTATCTACATATGTATGGATTTATGTATGTATGCATGTATGTATGTATATGTATGTATATAGGTATATATGTATGTATGTATGTATGTATGTATGTATGTATATGTATGTGTATATGTGTATATGTATGTATGTGTGCATGAGTATGAGTTTACGCACCCATGCACGCATACGTTCACGCACGTGTACGTGTGTACTTTAACCCCTGACTGGTTACAAGCTGTCTGTTTATCAGTTTACGTATTTACCTACGTGTCTGTGTAAGTGTATTATCACGCTTGATTGCACCACATAATGAGACAGCTTGACATAATCTGACCACTGCCCTAAGCTTAGTGGAATAACGTGACAGAAGAACCTCACGTTTTCTCACAAGTAAATGTCATTGACTGCTCCTTTGAGCTTTAAGTTGTAGCTTGCATTGTATCAGATATATAGGATGGTAGGTTACTTTTAGTGCTTAAAAATCAAATACATGACGTAGTGAGGATTTTTTTTTTTTTGAAAATACTGATATAATGGTTCGTTTCTTTTCGGTTTTTTTTTTTTTTTTTTTTTTTTTTTTTTTTTTTTTGATTTTGATGTTGTTTTCTTTGTTTATTTCTTTTTTTTTTTGTTTTTTAGGTTATTTTTATTACTATTATTTATCTATTACTACTATTATTATTATTAGTAGTAGTAGTAGTAGTAGTATTTTTAATATTATTAAATTATTATTATTATTATTATTATTATTATTATTATTATAAAGGTATGGGATATGTACTTTAAAATAAAATAAAATAACAAAGTAAAAACAGAGGATGAATTTAATTGGTAAAAGAAAGAAAGAAAGAATAAAATAAAAAAGGATGGAAAGAAGGATGCTTGATAAGTGGATGAACGGAAAAATTCAAAAGCTGATTAGTAAATGGGAAAAAAAAAAAATGAAGGAATGATGGACAGATGAATGAAAGACAGACAGAATGAATGATAGACAGACAGATGGATAGATAAAAAGAAAATAATTAGTTTATACAGTGTGCAAATTACTTGCAAGTTTAATTTTGGGGGGTGGATGGGGGGTGGGTGGGAGTGCTGTACTTTGTGTATTTGTTTGTTGTTGGGTTTTTTTGGGGGGTTACGATAAAAATAATAATGATAGTAATAATAATAATAATAATAATAATAATAATAATCATAATAATAATAATAATAATAAGACCAGAAAAAGACCAAATTTATACTGTGATAATAACTGAAATCAAATGCTACTGAACTTTTAAAAATCAAGAAAACCATTTTAGAAAAAAAGGATCGTTTTTTGTTGTTTTTTTTCTTTAATATTCGGATAACCAATATCAAGTGTTCTTCAAAGCTGATGAAATTCTACATTTGTATTCGTTCACGCTATTTAAATTAAAGTGTTTATTTTCTATTTCTTTTATTATTATTATTATTATTATTATTATTATTATTATTATTTTTTATTTATTTATTTATTTATTTATTTATTTATGTCATTCATCTTATATTTACTGTAATGGTGGCTATTTCATGAACACCAATCACTGTGCACTATTTCCTACAACTTCATAGAAAAAAAGAAAAAAAAAAACGCTCACATTACCATAAATGGAATTTGGTTTTTCTGTCCAGGAACATCCCATGATGCAACAGTGTACGTCATGTCGTAATTAGCATAAATCTCTGCAATTCTAAACCATTTAAAGTATAAAAAAAAAAAAAGGAAAAAAAAAAGAGAAGTAGAAAATCCATATTCTGAAGCGGAGTACATTGTGAACGAGTGAGCGAAATTAATTGAAAATGTCAGCTATACGAGTATTTATCCACTCAAGACATTTAATTAAGCCGCCGTATTGGATTATTTACAGATGGTATGTCAGAAAAATCAATCTCAAGAAACTTCATAGGAAAAAAACAATTTTTTTTGTCATCGATCTGTTCACTTTGAAGTGTTCAAAATTTCAAGTAAGAGGGCTTAATAACACACTCTTGAATTTTTTTTTTTTTTTTTTTTGAGTCGATTCAAGACGATCAAAAGAAAATAAAGAGAGACAGAAGGATGAACAGACGAATTGGCAATTACGGGAGAATTAAAAGAATAAAATATTTATAACAGAATGATTCGAATATATATATATTTTTAAAATAAATTTAAAGGGTTTATTGTTTAATTTATTTGAAAAAAAAAGAGAAAAGGAGAGAAAGAGAATTAGTGAAAGAAGTAAATAACTTTATACTAGAGATTTTTATAAAGTGAATCAAGGTTCT
>CM022667.1:14164704-14197204 GCA_012295275.1 Chrysomallon squamiferum | reverse complement strand
AGTGGCAATATGTCATGTAGAGATACATTTCTGATGAAAGAACGAACTGTACAAATATATTCACAAACACCACACACATAACTCACACATATACACACACAAAGGTATCTCAGATCTAAATGTAGCCTTATAATTTATAACTGGGGTTAAAATAAAGATAAAGTAATACAAAACATTAGCTTCACCTTGACCACTACATAAAAGGCGAGAAATAAGCACACAAAAACGTCTGAACAATCGGTGGTATCTTCATTCACGAGACTGTTTCTCTCTGTGATCTAGACTGTGGAACAGGTGTACTGTTTTATCACACGAAAACAAAATACACTAAACTGCGATAGCTGTCGACGTTTCAAACGTACACAGTGATTCTTCGTGTGTTAGTTTATCGAAGACTGACATGTGTCTGCCTGTTAGCAGCTTAGATTGTCTGTAAAAGATAGCAGCGTATAGAGATATACACAGAAAAACGTACATATCATGAACACTTTGGAGATTTATAGGATACCATACTGGGATTAATCCCATCATTTAAAGCATTACTTTTTTATAGCATAAATACCAGTTCATTTAAATGTGGTAGTAACATACGTTTTGATTATAGAAAACCTTGATAACCATTAAACAAAGATTTTTTAACGCTCTCTCTCTCTCTCTCTCTCTTTAGTAGGATTTTAATACAGGAACCATCCGAATTCTTTTAGAGGATTTGCAAGACTCGTTGAGGTTAAAGCTATTTCAGTCTCGGGTTTTAGAAACTGCTCATTTTCCATAAATAACTAAATATCGTCTAAATCCGATATCTTTCCAAAGTCTCCCTATTTGCATGTAGGCGGAAGCGCAGTGAAAAGTCTCGATCAATCACAAATTTAATTTTCCGTGTGACGCAACACTTCCAGCCTCGATATTTAAGACCACTAGTTTGCGATTATCGATACCAGGTCTGTCTGCCATTAGCAAAAAGTGTTATTTTACAGTGAGTAATTCTTAAAAGTCAAAATTTAAATTTAAATAAAAAGAGTGGATTACTAATGACAATTCTTCAATGTCAAATTAAATTGATGTTTTAAAATCTTATTTTATTTTAATTAGTTGTGCATTTGACGACGCATTAATCTTAATCGAAATGAACAAGGTGATTTTAAAGAATATAGCATCGGAGCCTAGTTTTTTTTTTTTTTTTTAAATGTATTTTTTTCTATTATTTCTAATTTTGTTTTTGTTGTTGTTGTTTTTTCTATGTGTGTGTGTTGTTTGAAGCAATGTTAATAACCATGCAGATTTTAAACATAGTATCGATTAATTTATTTTTAAGGGAATAAAAAGAAAGGACATTTTCAACACACACACAAACACACACACACACACACACACACACACACACACACACACACACACACACACACGTATAGTTGCATAGATGTATATACGCATCCCAATGTTTCATGAATTATTATTATGATCATTAGTATTAGTTGTCATAGTAGTAGCAGCAATAATAATAATAATAATAATAATAATAATAATAATAATAATAATAACAGTGTTATTTTTGACTTTGTTGTTATTTTCATTGTATTCTTAATATGACCATGACGATCTTCGTCTTCTTATCATCGTCATATTAACCATCATTTGTTTTATTTTATAACTGAATACTCTTACTGACCTCCTGATGACAAAACGCGATGAAACCGAGATACAAGCGCAAAGAATACACCATTGCCAATACAGATACAAGATTGCAAAGTACAATCACGTACTCAAAGTGCTCAAAAATAAATTAAAATAAGAAAAACCGTATGTTATCATTTTTTTCAACTTTTAAAATTATTTTATTTTATTTTATTTTTTTTATTATTATTATTCTTCTTTTAGTTATATATTTATTTGCCTTTTATTTTCTTGTTTATTTTTTTGACTTCTTCTTTTTTTCTTTTTACTTTTTTATTATTGTTCTTTCTGTTATAAAGTTCTAAAGAAAAAAAATAAACAAAAGTGCATCATTTTTTTACAATTCATTAAAATTGTATCTACAAAGTTTAAGATGCTCATAAGTAAACGATATCTATGTCTTTGTCATATCTATTATTACTGTAGTTCTGTCATCGCGCTGCTAATAGACACGCAGATTAATAGTCTTGACCACGCCGAGATCAAAGGGTTTCTGACCTCAAAGAACGAAAAGTACATATTTTGTTTTATTTGTTGCCAATGCTAGACCGCTGACTTTACAATTATACATGAAACGAAGAAGAAGAAGAAGAAGAAGCAAAAGAAGAAGAAGAAATATGATTTCGCACGTTGACAGTTGTTATTTTAATAAATCGAATTTAAGTTATACAAACCAATTACTCTTCAGAGGAGAGCCAGAATAACTGTTACAACTCGGGTTTCTGTATACGTACTGACGTCAGAACTAAACTAAAAATGTCAGCCTCCATACTTTCTATTTTGATAAGAAATTAATGATAACGTAATCTTATTTTATGTTGCTCGGTCAGTTGCTGTTTTTTTTATTTCGTTGTTGTGAACAAAATTTCATTACCTCTTTCAGTCTTTCCACTGATTTCTTTTTACTGTTTTTACACATTTTTCTTTTTGTCTGTCTTTGTATATGCGTGTGTGTCTGTATATCTGTACATACATGTATATATAGATATAGATAGATAGATAGATAGATAGATAGATAGATAGATAGATAGATAGATAGATAGACAGATACAGATATATGTTTGTACACGTGTGTTTCTATGTATATATGTATTGACGAATGTATGTATGTCTGTATGTCTCTGTACCTATTTCTTCTCTGTAGATATTTCTGGCTATCTATCTGCTTGCCTTTCTAAATAATTTTCTTTAGGATTTCTCATTTTGCTGTGCAGATTTATGTTTTTAATTGATACTATTTAATTAAGGGCGAAAAAATTCACGACCTATGGTTCTGATGAAATGTAAATGTATGTATACCAGTGACTAGATTATAATTAAGTTTTAAGTTTGGGTGAGTTACGATAGATTCTTGATTGAGCCACACCAGTGGCATCCCGGGCTATTTTCGGTTACAATTTACCTTCTTCGATTCGTATAAGAAAGTTCGTCGTAGGTGCTCTGCTGTCTCTTCTATGCCAAAACATTTTTTTAATTAAAAGTTCGTGTTGCTGAATGGGAAAAGAAGTGTAGATGTTTTTATTCTGAAGAACCTAATATTAGATTTCAAATACAAGCGACAATAATGATGATTATAACAACAACAATAATAATAAATGTACTTTTAACAAATCATACAAAAAAGAAAAGAATGCAACATTCTTTAACTGTAATCATTTTACCAAAATAAGACTACGACTCCAGACGTCTTTCGTTTTTCAACTTTTTTTCTTTCTATTTTTTTTTTTTTTTTTTTTTTTTTGACACAGTTAATCGAACAGTATTTCTGCCATCTTTAATCTCGTACAGCGTTTGCAGGCAAAGAAGAACAATCAAATATTTTCTCCTGATCAAACACTAGACATTTTTAATCTCTTGCAGAACAACAGAGTCGGCCAGCTAGAAATACCTTCGCATCACCAGCGGCCTTATTTTTTTATTTTTTATTATTTTTCATTATTTTTTATTATTTTTATTATCTTTTTTCCCTCACAGTTCTGCTTCCTCTTTTTTTTTTTTTTTCATCATTTGTTGTTTTTCGCATCTGACGTAAAATCGAAATCACGTGATCCCTGGCTGTCTGATTCACTCAAGCAATTATGGCGTGTCCACTCATCGAAGCGGAAGTTTTGGGAAAAATGCCCACATCAGTGATGTCAGAAAAACGATATCTGTCAGTAATCTAGTAAAGTTTACAGAACATAGGACGTTTCTGTTGTAATGTTGATACTGTTGTCTGTTTTTAGTTCTCGTGTTCTCTCTCTCTCTCTCTCTCTCTCTCTCTCTCTCTCTCTCTCTCTCTCTCTCTCTCTCTCTCTCTCTCTCTCTCTCTCTCTCTCTCTCTCTCTCTCTCTCTCTCTCCTCTCTCTTTCTCTCTCACTCTCTTTATATATATATATATATATATACACACACATATATATATATATATATATATCTATATCTACATGCATTTCAGTATATATATAAATAAGTATATGTATATCTACATTCATTTAAGGATATATATACATACATATATATATATATATATATATATATGTATGTATACATATGTGTGTGAGTACGTAAATCTATATGTATATATAAAACTGTGTGTCTGTGTATGTATAAACTTATAAATGCTTGCACGTACGTATCGACGCCTGGGTGTATCATCTGTCTGTCTACTCTGTTTCTGTCTGTTTATTTTTCTGTCTCACTCCATCTCCTTTCTCCCATCCTTCTCTCGCTAACTCTTTCATTCAAACGAAAAAAAAAAAAAAAAAAAAAAAAAAGAAGAAAGAAATGACCTCACAAATTAGTATGAAATTACTATGGACTCAAACAAACAGTATGTTTATGAGGAATCCATACCAGGACTGTCTGGGAATATGAAAATAAATCGTAGGACAGATTACAATACTTAGTATAGGATGAATCCGGTGACTCTTTGACATACTAATAGAAGTTTCTGTGGTCATCCTAATTACAAGAGGAATAAAGCCAGACGTGCACTGTACTATTGGAAATTTCATCTCCATTGCCTAGGGTGACAAAGTCAGTTGCGTTATTACTGTGTAGGCGTGGGTACTGTGTTATCCGGTTCCAAACAAGACTCGTTTATTTGTTTTATTTATTTATGTATTTGTTTGTTTGCTTGCTTGTTCGTTTGTTTACTATTATTATTGTTGTTGTTAGTGTTCTTGTTGTTGTTGTTGTTGTTACTAGTAGTAACAGAAGTAGTATTTGTAGCTGTAGTTCTAGTTGTAATGGCAGAGGTAATGATGGCTTCATAAAATACCAGTAGCGGTAGTAATTAAAGCAGCAACATTAATAGTAATAATAATAGTTGTACTAGTTGTTGCTGTAGTAATGGTAGCAATGTTAAATTATTGATATCTAATTTTATTTGATCATTTATGGGAGTTGTAATTGGTATTCTTGGGGTTAATGTTCGATCTGTGCAATGAACGACTGTGATTAAATTTCGATAAGAAGATTATGACAGAGTTATTTAATTATCGTAATTACTTGAGTCATCATCATCACTTCATTATCTGCATCATAGCATTGATTACGTGTGACAATCAGCTAAGTGACTTAGTGACGTAATATTAGGCGCTGCACAATCAACGGCTGAGTATCTTTTGTAAATATATTAATTCGTAAACCAGAAAGAATACGCCGCTGTCTTTTGCAAACAAGACGTAACGTCCGACCGAAAGCGTAAACTGGACTGGGAACGTAAGGATTGATCACGCGGCCTACGGCTCGTCGGGTAACGTTCTCTTACCTCGGCTACGTCCTGTGACGTAGATTAAATATTAAGAGTGCAATTAAGAGTTGAAGCGTTGTACAAAATATCAATAAGATTTACGCAGGAAAGGAGGTCATCTCTTTTAATATATCGTGTCATCTGCTAATCACTGGCAAATGATGGTTGATTACGATGGCTTTTCTGTCAACGTTTATCAGTGTCATCGAGTACAGGTCAAATGATGTCTGAAATCGAGTTGAGAGAAGACATAATCAGTTAGAGAGAGTCAGTGAGTGAGTGAGAGACAGACAGACAGACAGACAGACAGAGAGAGAGAGAGAGAGAGAGAGAGAGAGAGAGAGAGAGAGAGAGAGAGAGAGAGAGAGAAAGAGGGAGAGAGAGAGAGAGAGAGAGAGAGAGAGAGAGAGAGAGAGAGAGAGAGAGAGAGAGAGAGAGAGAGAGAGAGAGAGAGAGAGAGAGAGAGAGTTATATTTCTTTTTTTGTCTTAACGCAATAATAGAAGCTCTGTATGATACTAGTTTTAAAAAACTGCCTTTCTTTTTCAAGGTACATCTATTTTTGTTACTTACTGCTATGCTTGTCGTTATACTTCATATAACTGCTGTGGATATTTATTTAAAGTATTATTTTTGTCTACCTGCGCCTTTTGATATTTGCTGACGTTATTTTACAAATGAAACTGGGTTTTATCTTTGTATTTTTTATGTTTTATTTCTATTATTAATATTATTATTATTATTATTATTAACATTTCTAACTAACGGATAATTATTTAGTTTCATTTTTTAAATTTGCTTTTATATCTGATTCCTTTCATCATTTATTTCGAGTTGAACAGTTTCAATATGAAAACCCCTCTTTTTCTTTACTTCAATCATCCTTTTCTTTTTTTTGAATTATCATTCTCTTCTCAGTCTAAAGATATAAAAACAGTTGAATACGAAACAAAGAAAAGTGCAGTAACAAGAACAACAACAAAAAAACAAAAAAAACACGCAGAAATGAACGATATAAAAGATTTGTTATTAATGACGCATCCAGTAACGAGAAAGGTCCATTTCGCCATTAAACACTGTTTTGTTCCTGCTAATGCTCCTCGGCTGATACAGTTGTAATTCCTTCACATCTCGTTAGGATGATAGTCGATGGATGAAAGCTCTTCTGGATAGTGCCGATTAGTACACTGTTTGAACCTAATATGTCGAGTCTTGCCATCAAGGTTATCAGTTTCCAAACACTGAAGCACTCTCGTAGTTCTGTTGTTGGTGATGGTATTGTCGTTGTCGTCTTCGTTTTATTTACTTAAGCTGCTGTTTACAGATTATAAAGTTGTATAAAACGTAAGTTGTCGTCGTTTTCTTTTTTTTTTTTTTTTTTTGTCTTTGTTTGTTTTCTTTCTAATGATGTTGTAAATCTTTAGCGACATTGTTGGTGCTTTCAGAAGAAAGGGGTTTCAGAATTTTCTATAGTTAAATAATCAATTTTGTTTTGCTTTTTTTCATCCCTTCTTTCTTCAGATCTGCTCTAGCCTTTGTCACTGTTAATGAAATATTATTCACTAGGGATACTATTTTATAAGACACACTGGATATCGTTTCAGCAATGTATCTAAAAATTATATTCATTATATTATCGTTTGCTTTGTTTTGTATGGTGTATTATATTATTTTATAATACGTTATAGCACACTATCCTAACTGTACTATAATACAGTACACTATACTCTGTTATTCTGTGCTATACCATACCATACCATACTATACTATACTATACTGTAACTATACTATTCTATAATATACTGTACTGTATTGTGTAATGCTTTGCTATATTATTCTGTACTTTGCTATGCTATACTATACTATACTACACTGTACTGTACTATACTCTACTATACTATACTATACTATACCATACTATACTATATTGTGCAAAACTATATTATACTATATTGTACTATATTAGTCCTAAATTATGCATATGTGCTGAAAATGCCTTAGAGTGTGATCTAAAGAACAGACAAATTCGTGGAAAAAAAATGAAGGAAAAATAAACAACACGCCAAAATAAATAACATGAAAAAAACAATCACAGACTTCACTAGAAAGAGCTGTTAATGAAGAGAAGGCGGGGAAGAAATATCTCGAGCCTTAATTAAGTAAATATACGATACATGATTAATTAATAATATAAAAGTATGTGTTTTGAAGTAACAGGTAACTTCCTGATTCAAGCTGTCTTGAACAAATAGTAAATTGTATCACGTATAAATAATCAATGTCATTAATCAAACACGCATCTCTCTACTGTATCACAAAGCTGAATGTGTAGGTGTGTTATATGTTAATGAGTCGTTGAGTTAACAGCTATTCTCTCCCTCACTAACTCTCTCTCTCTCTCTCTCTCTCTCTCTCTCTCTCTCTCTCTCTCTCTCTCTCTCTCTCTCTCTCTCTCTCTCTCTCTCTCTCTCTCTCTCTCTCTTTCGTTCTCTCCTTCTGTACACGAGTGTTTGTTGCCCGATTATTATTATTATTATTATTATTATTATATAATTCTCGTTGGTTATTAATTTCTGCATCTAGCTCTGTTAGACATATGTATATATACACATATATACATTCTCTCTCTCTCTCTCTTTCGTTCTCTCCTTCTGTACATGAGGGTTTGTTGCCCGATTATTATTATTATTATTATTATTATTATTATTATTATTATTATTATTATTATTATTATTATTATATCTTTCTCGTTGGTTATTAATTTCTGCATCTAGCTCTGTTAGACATATATATATATACACATATATACATTCTCTCTCTCTCTCTCTCTCTCTCTCTCTCTCTCTCTCTCTCTCTCTCTCTCTCTCTCTCTCTCTCTCTCTCTCTCTCTCTCTCTCTCTCTTCCTCTTCCTCTATCGGCCTATTTCCTTCTCTATCTTTTTTTTATTTCTCTCTCACTCTCTCTGCCTGTCTTTCTCTTTTTCTTTGTATTTAATAGTTGCGTCAGATTCTACCGTGTCTTAATCCGTATACAAAATTGCTATAATCAGTTTATACTTAAATGATTTTTTTTGAGCCAGCATGAGTAGTGATTCTTATCATCATCATCATCATCATTATTATCACTATCATCAGTACCAACATTAACATCATCACCGACATCGTTAAATAATTAATGAATATTGCTTTTTTTGACTGCCATTATCAGCCCAGTGATCAATATTATTATTAACATCACATATAGACCAGTGTACATTATTTTAATTCTCTTTAAAAGCATTTACAGTTAAGTAATATGTATTGTTATTTTACATAGACAGTATATTCTACATAAAGATATTTATTTTGATACTGTTTGATACTGTATAATTTTTTATATATAATCGTGTTTAAAGTCCTGTTACAGAGTACTTTAAAGAATCGTATTTTTGACTTTATAATCTCCAGAATTTATTTATTTATTAAGATTGTAATTCTGATCATTTTATGTTATCAGATTGAGCAAATTAGCTAAATCCAATAACCTAATTTTATTATCTCGATAAAGCTCAAGCTTAATTAAGTATCAAGGATCTCTCTCTCTCTCTCTCTCTCTCTCTCTCTCTCTCTCTCTCTCTCTCTCTCTCTCTCTCTCTCTCTCTCTCTCTCTCTCTCTCTCTCTCTCTCTCTGTCACACTTTTTTATTTCTGTTTTTCTATTTCACTGTTTTATCATTCTGTCTCTTTCTAATTTTCTGTCTTTTTCCCCTCTAAAAAGAAAAAAAATTCACAAAAACGTAATATAAATACGATACAATGGTGTTCAACCTTGACACAATAATTTTTTTCTTATTTTTTTTCCCCACCTCGTCCAGAATCTAAACTTGCGAAACATGAAACAGGCAAATCGATGCCCAGACAAAGAAAAATTATTTTGAGAAAATTACAACTGGAAACCATATCCACAAAAAAAAAAAAAAAAAAAAAATATTTAACCATATAAACAAATTCATAAAATATTTATATTGTCTGGCAAACATATAAAATGTAATCTGAATGTCTGTTAATATTATCAGCAGTTATATATCTAATAATCCAACATGTGCCCCGGAGTATTGCTTATTATAGGTCGCACGTATATATAAACCAATATACATTTATTATAATACAGAAAATATAGGACGATAATAAATTTTTCATAAAGCCAAAATGATTAGTTATTCGGATTTATGTATATCTATATGAAGAGTTGATCATAAAATATATATATATATATTAATTTCGCTAGCGAAACGAAACGCTACATAAAAAACATCCGTTTATAACTGTAGATTTAAAAAGAGAGCAAAATGTGTCTCTCTTGATTTTGATTAATTTCTCTCTCCGGTTTTATATCTCTATTTATTTTCGTCTGTCTCTCTGTCTTTATTTCTCTCTCCATTTTCTCTCTCTGTCTGTCTGTCTGTCTGTCTGTCTGTCTGTCTGTCTCTCTCTCTCTCTCTATTTATTTTCGTCTGTCTCTCTGTCTTTATTTCTCTCTCCATTTTCTCTCTCTGACTGTCTGTCTGTCTGTCTGTCTGTCTGTCTGTCTCTCTCTCTCTCTCTCTCTCTCTCTCTCTCTCTCTCTCTCTCTCTCTCTCTCTATATATATATATATATATATATATTTATCTGTCTGTCTGTCTCTCTCTCTCTCGCTCTCTATCTCTCTCTGTCTCTCTCTCTCTCTCTGTTCTTTGTGCATTCCTCTCTCTCTATCTATATAGTTATCTGTCTGTCTGACTGTCTGTCTGTCTTCTTCTCGATCTGCATAACGCAAAATGATCATAAACTGAAAGAAAAAAAAAAAAATAATAATAATAATTCGTCATATCTGTAGGATTAGTTATTAATAATAATTTCTATTTCACAATTTCTACGTCTAAAAATAACAGCAATTAATCAATTGTTCTCATTGACCTCAACAGATCCATTCAATTTCCAAGAGGCATTTTATATTAAAATGCTATAATCCAAAATATAGCTGCCGGTATTGTAACAATAGTAATATCGTGATTGCCAGCACTGTTCATTTCACTGGCCTTGAAAACACAGTACGTTTGTCGTGGTCTTTAGGAAAATGCTTATTTGAATTCTGAAAATGTATTAATATTCTTTGCAAGTACTTTATTTTTTTATTATTATTATTATTATTATTATTATTTTAGATTTTTTACAATGTAAGATTATATTCTGGTTTTATTTTTGAATTATTAATAGTTTAAGACTTGCATATGTAATTTTTTTTTAATTTTTTTTTTTTTTTTTATTATTTTATGTTGCATCTTCAAAATGTCTACTAATTATTACATACTAAATATTCAGGAAAAAACAATGATTGTTATATTACATACTATATATATATATAAAATATTATATATTAAAATACATAATGATTACTTACGACAATTACGACAAATGAGTTATACTATAAATACGACCATCTACATTAAAGCAAAACTAAGTGCTGATACTATTGCTACCACTACAGCTGCTACTGCTAATACTACCAATATTAACACTACTACCAAATATTTATAATAGTAATAGTAAAAAACAACAACAATAATAACAACAGCAATAATAATAATAATAATAATAATAATAATAATAATAATATCAATAACAACAACAATAACAATAATAATATTTCAAAGTAAATAAAATTGAAAGGAAACAAATATAAACATGTTTTCGTGCTTAAATCTAACAAACGCTGACAGAGCAAGCAGGACTCAAAACATCAGAATATTTTGCTTTTTAACTTTCGATTAGTCTTTAAATCTGAAAAGTACACCAACAACAACAACAAGAAAAAAAAAATACATGCTGGACGATACTGAATTTTCTTCACGTTTGTCCTTGTTATCATCTATGAAAGAAAAACTAAATTAATTTAGACGAAGTTAATTGAATTTCTTACTTTTTATCCTTGTACTCGCTCAAACACTAATTTTTTTTTCTTTCTCTCTAATACTTTTTTCGCTGCTTTGCAATGCACTATTTTCTCATCTTTTTTAAACATTCGTTTTGCGCCATACTTGGAGGAAATTCTATTAGACCAGAAGGGAGACAAAAATCATGATAACCAAAAATTTAAAATAAAATTAATGAACAACTCTACTGGTTTAATTTTGACGGTCAAAAGTGCATATATATGACGTAATAGTTTAAACACAAGTTTCACTGAATATTTCATTTTATTTTGTGACCTTTTTTAAAAAAAAAAAAAAAAAAAAAAAAAAAAATTTGTTGTTCGGCTTATGGTAAAGTCATTAGAGGTTTAAAGTTAGATTTCAAATGTTTTCTTTGATAATATAAATTACTCGTTAATTTTACTTGTAGTTCAGTATAACACTGATTGTACAGTTATTAATATTCTGATTGGTTTGGCAACTCTACTCTTTATTCCTGATCAGTAATACAACTGTTATCATCGTAAACACAACACAGTAGTAGTAGTAGTAGTAGTAGTAGTAGTAGTAGTAGTAGTAGTAGTAGTAGTAGTGGTAGTAGTAGCAGTAGTAGTAGTGGTAGTAGTAACAGTACTATTGTTGTAATACTTCTACTATTTATTGCTGCTGCTAGTATTTCCATTATTCCGTTATTTTCACCACAACCATTACTGCATTTTACTAATATGACTACTTCAGCTATTATTAAAACTGCTAGTTCTACCATCTAAAGTGCTATAATCACTACTATTCTTTGGTATTACTGCTACTACTACTACTACTGCCACTGCTATTCCTATTACTGCTATTAATATTACTACAGCTACTACTACTACTACTACTACGACCATCGCCACGCCACTGCTACTACTATTAACACTACTCTTTTAGTGTTATTGCTGTTATTATTAATTTAACATAACATTATACTAACATTATCATTAGTACACAACTTCTACCACTACTATCACTACTACTACTATTACTACAACAACTACAACTACTAGAACTATTAATATTACTACTTTTACTTCGATATTTAATAGTGCCGATGTCTAGTACTGTATCGGTTCAATATATATTTCAGCCTAACGTTCTTCTTAAATAAAATAATGTTCCATTTTTATTTTAGAGCAATATATTTTTTTGTTATTATTTTAATATTAAGCATTGCTTTTGTTTTATTACTTAAATAAACAAAAATATATAAATATAGTTGATGAGACCTTGATAAACTGTGTCTGTCTCATTAGCCATTTTAAATAGGTGCTTTGTGGTTCTTTATTGAACGCACTAAAACACTGGACGTTGACCTTTCACCTGTAATTAATGATTACAGGTATGAACAGCTGCAGAACAGGCTTGCTAAACTCAGCCATGAAAGAAACCGTTATTTTTGTTATTATTCTTTTTACGTCGTCGTTTTATTTTCATCAGCTTTTTCGTCTCGAGTTCAAAAAATATAGTCGGATCTGTTGTTGTTGTCCTTGTTGTTGTTGCTGCTATCGCTGGTGGTGTTGGTGTTCATTGTAACTGCGGAAATGTTGTTGCTGTTATTGTTATAATTGTTACTGTTGTTGTCAGTATTATTATGATGATGATGACGATGATGATGACGATGAATATGATGATGATGATGACGATGAATATGATGATGATGATGATTATTATTATTATTATTTATTATTATTAGTGTTGTTGTTGGTGGTGGTAGTGAAGGTGGTGCTGCTGCTTCTACTTACGTTGTTGTTATTGTTGTTGTTTGTTGTTTTCGATTCTTCTTGACTATGTATGTTTTCTTTTAAAATATTTGCCGATGGATCAGCAGAATAAGTCCTAGTAGAGGTAGAGGTAGAGGTTGTTGCAGTTTCAGCAATAGTAATGGTAGTAGTAATAATAATAATAGTAATAGTAGTGATAGTTTTATTAATATCAGCAGTTAGTAGTAGTTGCTGTAGTGATAGTAGAAGTAGTAGTACTGATATCGTTATTAGAAGCAGTAGCAAAATAACAGTAGTGGTAATAGTTAGTAGTAGTAGTAATAAAAGTAGTTGTTGTTCAAATAATGACGATACTGTTAAAATTAGCATGGTCATAATTGTAAATACGGCTGTAACAGCTGTACTAATAATAGTAAATAAAGCATAACATAAATATCAGATCTGTGGAAGTCTTTGTATTGTTAATGTCCCAGCTACAACAGATGTTACTGTAGACGCGACTGTCAGTTTATTATTGACGACAAACGTGCGTTTTATAATCTTAAAACCAGTCGGATGCTCTCCTCATCGCGGAGGAATTAACACTGCACTTTCAGGGTTTGGCACCATATCCACGGTTACAGAGAAAGCTAATAAAATCCAGGCTGATTTTTCGTTCTTGTTGACGCGAAAGAATAAGAAATCAACATGTTTAACAATTTAAGCGGGTATTCAGCAGGAACGGGCCAATCTTTATTAGTAATAACCTTGTATGATAATCAATGGCGGATCTACATTTTTGGGG
The DNA here is from genome assembly GCA_012295275.1 of Chrysomallon squamiferum. NCBI lineage: Eukaryota > Metazoa > Mollusca > Gastropoda > Neomphalida > Peltospiridae > Chrysomallon > Chrysomallon squamiferum. The sequence continues at coordinate 14,183,319 of CM022667.1, read as the reverse complement.
ACCTGAAGCTTGAACCATTATGGGTCCCATTAGCAAGCATCAGCGAGGTCTGAGTAAACTACTCTTATTTTCTTTTGCTGCAGTAAACTACGACAGGTTTCAAAATTTTAGATTCATAAAATAAAATAAAATAAAATAAAATAATAAAAAGTAATAACAAATAAATAATGGATTAGGTTCTCTAGAGCTTAAACGTCATTAGTTTCGTAATAGGTCCGTCCCTGATGATAATCAAACTAATAAGTCCATGATAATTTATTGACGATGTCGTTTTTCTTCTTTTTCTTCCGTGCTTTTAACATCGATCATGAATACAAATGTAATAATAATAATAATAATAATAATAATAATAATAATAATAATAATAATAATGGAGACACTCTCTCGCCTACGTAGATCCGTAATTATATATCGATTCCCTGGATTAATTTTCTAATTACGTACTTGATATTGTTATCTTTGTGTAGACTGTTACTCTGCAGAGTAAAACTTCCACATACACACATTTCGACTTAACAAAGGTTTAGCAGAACGACCAGCAATAATCCACACAGTTTTAATATACTTTGACTGTGTTATTATTATTATTTTTTTTTCATTATTTCTAGGCGAAATTACGAAAAAAATCATTGACATCTGCGACTAATCTGCTTCTCAGAAATTAACGGTTCTGTCTGTCCGTCTCCAAGTCTGTCTGTACGTTTATTCTTTACGCAGTGCACCAGATTACGGCAACGCCATCGAGTCTGACTAATTCTCTCCTCGGAGTGTCTGCGCAATTTCGCTTAAATCGACGTAGAAAATTGCTTAACGGGATTGCAAATAAAAATTCAATATTTGACGAATCTCTCGACATTATGACTGGGCCCGTGGCGCTCGTCTTCCAGTGGACATTTCACTTCTTGTTTTGCGTCACTCTTTAACTCGATTATTTCACGCAGAAGCGACGATGAAGAGCCGCCGCAGCTACGGCGACAACAACTCCGGGGATGGGGGGGGGGACGGGAGGACGGGGCAGGATTTCTGCGGCGAGCCTAGTTTTTTTTCCAGAGGACGTGTTAACAGCATTCTTCTCACCACATCTCAACTGAAAACTCGGCGGTTTAACTTTACTGTTTAATGGTAATCTTTCTAGTACTTAGCTTTGTGAAGCTGAATCAGGTGCCAGAACCAGGAACTGTCGTAGACGCGCAGACTCGAGCTGTTCTGATCGTTATATGTTTACTGATATATATATATATATATATAAGGAAAACCGCTCATGTCAATGGCTTTTCAGGATTATAAGTGTAAACACGAAACCCAATCAGCTGCTTTATTCAGTAATGTTATCGATAAGCAACCAGCAGATAAAAAAAAAAAAAAAAAAATATGTCAGGAATCTCTCTCTCTCTCTCTCTCTCTCTCTCTCTCTCTCTCTCTCTCTCTCTCTCTCTCTCTCTCTCTCTCTCTCTCTCTCTCTATATATATATATATATATATATCTGTGACTCTGTCTCAGGGTACCTCTGAATCTTTTCGTTTGTCTGTTTCTCTTTTTTTTTTCTTCCCATTCTAACACGCACTAACACGCACAAAAACACACACACACATACACACACATATATATATATATATATATCTGTCTCCCTTTCATCAAAGCTTATCAGTTTTAGCCTTTCAGAAACTTCAGTCAATCTCCTACTGTGAAATGACCAATAAACATGCACTGTCATGATCGCCGTTGTTGAAGTTATCTGGAAATGATCCTTGTTTACACAGGCCACGTGTAACAGACCCTGATGAATTCGTCCTCGAAGTAACAGTCCTTTATCTAACGTGAGCCAAAGAGCTTTTGTTTATTTGAGAAATAAGTTTCAAAATGTTGTTGATTAAATCTTCTAAGACTAAATGAAATATATATATCTGTTGATTCTGAGATGGTGCGTTCCAAAGAGATCATATAACAGATTGGACCACGATGGAAATATATACCGACAGTTTTATGGGTGTCAGTTCGGACATCAGATATTAGTATGTATGTATGTATGTAGGTATATATGTATGTATGTATGTATGTATGTATGTATGTATGTATGTATGTATGTATGTATGTATGTATGTATGTATGTATGTATGTATGTATGTATCTGTGCAAAAAAGGATAAACATATTTGCAGTAATGAAAAGCTGAATGTAATACTCAGATTTCATGAGTTATCTTGGTACAGCAATAAACTGAAATGGTAAACACGTTTATTTGTTAATCCAGTAAACAGGAATAATAGACTGTATTTTATTGCATCTCACCACCTCGACAACATGTTAAATCCCACGATCATGACGTCAATTCCACCATAATAATGAAAACACCAAACTCTGTTTTACTGTAACAGTACTTTGTTTGTCTTGCAAGTGCCATGTCGTGTCTGAATTAACAAATGAAGTAGTAAAAGTGATAACAAAACAATATCTTCCATGAATCTTGATTTTATGCTGTATTTACTAATACTAGTTACCGCAGTTAATGCTAAACGCTATAACCACATTGCTGCTATGGTTACTAATAAAGTTTTGTATGGCTGTTACGTTATGTTATGATCATTGTATACATTTCTTTTTTTCGAACTACTGTGCTTTTGGATTGGTGCGAATAATACAAGACTACTATATTAATACAGAATGTTTTTCAAAATCAAGTACTATCGTTAGAAATGTTTTTGTGAAGGAAATTGGAGATTGTTTCTCATTGATGATGATGACGATGATGGATGTGGTGTGGATAATTATTTGCATGCTTAAATAACAGAACTGTTCAAGCATGGCTGTTGTGGACAAAATCGTTGAACTTTGACAGACAGTTCAGTTCAGGGACAGGAATCTACAAACCATGATAAAGTACGTGCTTCTGCTAAGCGCATATTACGAAGAGCAATTAATTAGGCAAAATGGGCAATATAGACAGCTTAGAGAGCACAGGTCCCTTCCTAATTAAAAGTGTTTGTGTTCCACGCACACAGCCCATGAGTCAAGGTGGTTTGTCTGAACTGAAATTAACTGTATTTATATTCTGACCGATATTCAACACGTTTGAAATATGTAGATATAAATACATAATTTATGTCTTATAATGTCACATATGTTATAGAAGTGATGTATATCAGATATGTAAATGTGTAAATATGTTTATATCTATATATCTGTTTTTACAGATGGGCAGAGTACACACATACACATATACACACACACACGTAAAATAAAAACATAGAAACATATATTTTATCCTTGAGGCTTATGAACATTCATAATGTTTTCAGTAAATAACTAGCTTTCTATAGAGTTAAATAGCATATTTTAAACTTATAAACTTGCAGTACTTTAGCAAAAATATTCTTTCTCTCACTCCCTCCCTCTCTCTCTCTCAGTCTCTCTCCTTCCCTCCACTACTCCGCCCTCCCCCCCTCTCTCTCTCTCTCTCTCTCTCTCTCTCTCTCTATCTCTCTCTCGTTCGCTCGCTATCTCTAAATAAGAACAACACATTAAAAAAAAAAAAACTCGTCACCAATTTAATCATTTGTATCTAGCGAAGATTTCTTTTTCCATTTGTTTTTTTTTGTTGTTTTTTTTTCAAAAGAAGAGAAAGTGATTCGAGAGTCGAGAGTAATGTAATGATTCCAAAAACTCGATACAATCAATGGTTTTTGTGTTAAACATGTTTACTTCTGCTACAGGTTGTTAAATCACCTCTGCGGTGAGTAAACAATGAAGGAATCTGAACTGTTTGTACTAGACAAAGATCGTTACAAGATCAAAGTGAAAATCTTGTGTTGTTTCTTTACTTTTCAGTAATTAACTCGCGAACTGAGGCATAGGCGGACTGCGATATTTATCCGAGAGAGATAGACACACAAACGCACACACAGACAGACAGAAAGAAAGAAAGAAATCTACAGAGATAGCTATACATGTATATAGACAAAGGGATAGACAGACATATAGGCAGATAGACATACATATAGACACACAAATAGACACACATATTGACACACAGACAGACTGATAGATAGAGAGATAAATAGACAGATTATATATATGTAGATAGGTACATATAATACAGATACACAGACAGATACACAGTGAGAGATAGAGACAGCAGAGGGAGAGAGAGACGGAGAGAGACAGTAGAGAAAAAGACAGACAGTAGCGAGAGAGAGAGAGGAGGGAGGGAGAGAGAGAGGGAGGGAGGGAGGGAGAGAGAGGGAGGGGAGAGGGAGAGAGAGAGAGAGAGAGAGAGAGAGAGAGAGAGAGAGAGAGAGAGAGAGAGAGAGAGAGAGAGAGAGAGAGAGAGAGAGAGAGAGAGAGAGAGAGAGAGACAACAGATACTGTACAGGATCTTTCTCTTTAAATCTGCTTGGACCGACACGTCAGCCACCACGTTTAAGACCGATATTTTACATCTACGCCGTCGCGGCCGGGATTTCGTCGTGATTAAAACACGTTCATTAGTAAAATGTACGAAAGTGAACGATCTGAGCTTTCACAAAAGCCGCTATCGCTTCACTCACTCACAGTATACTCATTAACCGTAATTGGTATGTGCATCGTCCAAATACACACACCTGATTAAACTAATATCTTTAGCTTTCCTTTGAATTAATATCGTCTCATCCTCAGTTGTTATTAAATGTAATCAATCTAGTATTAACCATTAACTGATTTATTTACTTTTTCAAAGCGTTCGTTCTTCTTCCCAAAGAAAAAAAAAAAAATATATATATATATATCATATTAAAGTAATTAGAGGCAATATCATTATGTTTTGAAAACAAAGTTGAAGAATACAAGCCTAAATTAATTACTTGCATTATTATATTCGTAAGATTATCTACCCTAATTTTGTTTACCGGTATTTGTTTTCTTCACAAATTAATTACTTACATATATATTCATATAGCTAATTTGCCCTATCAACATTTTTTGCTTACCGATTTTTGTGATTCTTGAAAAATAAACTTTTTTACTTCATCTTAATGGACATTTAAAACTTTAAAATAATTGGATCATATACTTGAAACTATATATTTTCATTACTTGTAGAATATAATGAACGGATCGGTATAATGGGGAAAAAAGTAAAAAAAAAAAAAAATAAAATAGAGAACGCCATTATAAAAATAAGATAAAAAATTAATAATAAATCGGTCGGTTAAAAATGCGTATTTGCGTCTCTCTTTAACTCAGTTATTACATTAACTGCGCAATGTTATTAAATTAATTGCACCCTTTAACTTTATGTTTCAAAGCCGTAATTTAAGACTGTCGTATTAAAAGCCATTAAGGACATCATACTGTCATATTTAGTTACGAAACAAACCCAATGAATGCGAATTTAAAGTAATGAAAGTCTTGTATCATCGTCTTTTACTGTTTTGTACTTTTTATATTCCTCCTTTTTTTTTTTTTTTTTTTTTTTTTTTTTTTTCAGTGAAAAATAAAGCTATATATTTTCATACAAAAAGAATGTTAGTTAATTCCTATAATGGAAAATTCTCATGCATTTAAAAGTTTATATTTAATGATCAAAGTTCAGTCGTTTGAGCTAAATATCTTTCTCGTAATTAATTAGCTTTGATGAAAATTTCAAGTTATCAAATGGAGACTCCGTTTAAGCGATACTAATGATCAAGACACAAACCGGTTTTTTTTTTGTTTTGTTTTTATAAATCCTGACAGTTCATTCAGTACAATTATAACTTAGAATAGTTTTAAGGACTAATGAACTTAATTTGTAAAGTCATTTAGACTATGTATGTGCCTGCCTTGTATAATATATGTAATTATGATGGATGTACGTGTGTATGTATATATATAAATGTATTTTGATATAATATATAAATAGACAGCTATGGCTATATATAGATCTGTATTTTTGTATGTTTATATGCTTGTGCATAATATATATATATATATATATATATCATATATCGTTTCTTTCTGTCGTTTATTCAGTTAAGAGATCTTACACTGTCAGTCAGTGCATCTGTTTGTCTGTCTATCCATACCACTCTCTCTTTTCTTCTGTTTTCCTTTCTGCGTGATATATGCATGTGATGGAAAGCGAAATGAAAGACAGAGATGATAGTGTGTATCACTCTGTTGTGTTTTATCTAGTTTTGATCAATGTTTGCATTTTGATCACGACAACATGTGTGACGGGTTATGTAAGCTTGAGCATCATTAATACTGATGGATTTTCAGCTGATGAAAATTTAATTGTCAAATACATCTGAACAGCATGAGGTCCTCTGTTATTATTGGCATGCATTTGTAGCAACTGAAGTTTGTGCTACGTCAGTTTTCATCATCATTGTGTTGATGGGAGATGGTTTAGATAGCAGTGCTGTAGTAGTAGTAGTAGTAGTAGTAGCAGTAGTAGTAGCAGCAGTGATAGTGACAGTAACAGCAGTAGTAGTACTAGTGGTGATGGTTATGGTGGTGGTAGTAGTAGTAGTAGAGTTAGTATTTACAGAATAGTTCTAGTGGTTCTAATAATATTATCAGTAGCAGTAGTAGTAGAAGCAGCAAATTACCACTGGAAGCATTAGCAATAGTAGTAGTGGTAGTGGAAGCAGTAGAATTACAAGGACTTGTTATTTTGTAGTTAAAGCATCACTTAGTCATTTCAACCGACTTATAAGCCAGAGTCGATTTAAACACAATCGGACTTGAACTTTGAAAGCAAATTCAGCTCATTTCGTTACCAGTTCAATATTAGTTCTATTACTATACCTCACTAAACCAGCGTTTTCATTTAGTTTAGACCACGAAAAATGATGGGACAGTATTTTCTAAGAAAACGCACGAGTTAAGAAACAAAAAGGAAAAAGAAAATAAACGTTTATTATCCTGCGCTTCTAAGTGCTGCGACCTTTAGTGAGAAATGATGAAAGTGCATCCGTCAACTGATGTTGCTTTGCCAACGTGCAGTCTTTTCTTGCAGCTACATCTTATCTAATTATTGCTCGGAAAGGTTACAGTGACAATGGCTGCTGGCTTGGAAAGTGTCCTACAATAATTATACCGTCTGTGCCGAAAACTGTTCATTTTATTTATGTACGATCAGTCTTTACGCATCCATTAGAAACACTGGTGCTTTCTTTTCTTAGGATTATATTTCATAATGAGAGAGAGAGAGAGAGAGAGAGAGAGAGAGAGAGAGAGAGAGAGAGAGAGAGAGAGAGAGAGAGAGAGAGAGAGAGAGAATACTATAAAGTGCTAGTATTCTTCTTCAGCACCAAGTCAAACGAATAAGACAGACGTGACATGAATACAGGAAATGTCATTTTTAATGATTTACCTTGAGGAGATTTGCCGCTCTCTTAGCTCCTGCATGAATGAATGAATGAAATAATATTGGTAAAAATAATCTGTCTGTCTGTCTGTTCTCTCTCTCTCTCTCTCTCTCTCTCTCTCTCTCTCTCTCTCTCTCTCTCTCTCTCTCTCTCTCTCTCTCTCTCTCTCTCTCTCTCTCTCTCTCTCTCTCTCTCTCGTAATCATCCATACTAGTAAAACAGCCAAAAATACAGATATCTGGGTTTTACGTTCTTCAAACCCGGTTCCGACGAAGCAGATACTCAGAGAGTTACAATGCTGGTACAGGCTCTGCATTAAGAATAAATATTTTCTTTTGTTTAAGTCTCATCGGTCAGACTCAGCTCATTCGTTTACATTGATTATAATCTGTCTAAGCATAAGCATTGACAGTGCATGTGGATAACGAACTGGTTCCAGAGGAATGCAATTATTTCAAGCAAAATGGAAACTGGTCTGTACAACGGAATCTTTGCAACTCAAGATGTGTACTATATCATGATTACTCCTTCTAGTTGTAGTATTGCTTATTACTACCAGTGCTGGTAGTTTTGGTACTGCTATCAATATCGTTATTATTTCTAGAACCTACAAAGTCTACTACTATCATTTCAATATTTAGTACTACTAGTACTACTATTAATAATCCTATTTTCCTAACAGTTACTACTACTGCTGCTGCTGCTACTACTACTGCTACTACTACTACTACTACTACTACTACTATTACTACTAAAATTAGCATTAATCCTTACATTTTCATCACATTTATTTTTGTTGTTGTTTTAACTGATTTTGATAATCAGTGCAGTAATCTAGTGCTATCTTTGTTTAATACCAGGTGGATGATCATTCATTCGTACAACTGATTTCCTAATATAAACGCCACGAAACAACGCCAGCTAGTGGTTGGTTCGAAAACCAGAACTGTCTGTATTCCAGATTGTAATATTCTGATATCGAAATAATTGGAAAGCAATGAATAAACGTCAGTATGCTTAAACTTATTTTATAAACATATGCAAATCATAATACTACTACAGTTGTTTTTCTTTTCTTTACATAATGTGTTAGAAAGTGCCATAGAAATTGCCGTTAGTTGTTAAACAACGAAGAATAATACTCTATGTCCATAACATGCTTGCTTTGACCTCTGTAACAGTCAGCAACAAAATATATCATCATCTTGTCTTATTTTGTTTCTGTTTTCTCTTTCCGATGAAATCGAGATTTCGCCATCCGATTACAGTTATATGATATCTGTTAGATTTTTAACCAAATATTTTTAATCAAAAAAGTAATAAAGAATCAAACTAACTTTTTTCTAAACGAAAAAAAAAAAAAATGCTAAGTATTTATAAGATTTCATGACCTTGTGAAGGAGTAACTGAGAAATGAGATTTCGATTTGCTCCCGTCAAGAATGGAATTTCTTAGGAAACCTGTTAGCTAGTCGTGTGTAAAACAGAAGAAATAATTGTTTCGTAGACTGATGAATTGAAGATTTCTGACCGTAACTGATGAATTCAAGATGATTTTTTTCTGAGATTGATTAAAACAAGATTTTTTTTGTTTTTCGGGGGTAATTGATGAATTAGTAATTTTTGTTTATAATTGATGAATACAAGATTTTTTTTGTTCTGTATTTGCTATATTCACATTAATTTCTATAATTTAGGAATTCAAGATTTTTGTCTTTCATTGATGAATACAACATTTTTTTTTTTTTTTTTTTTTCTGTGATTGATTAATACAAGATTTTTTTTCTGTAATTGACGAATTCAAGATTTTTGTCTGCTATTGATGAATACAAAATTTGATCTGTGTGTGCAAGTAATTCTCTACATAACATTTTAATTTAATTTCCAGTTTCTGACTTTGATTTTTTGATTTTTTTCTTGTTCATTAGCACAAGTAGTCGTAGTGCAGATGCTGATGACGTGATAGGCGTCACAGGATTATGCTGATGATGGTGATAGGTAGTATAATCGTCTAGCAGTAGTAGTAGTAGTTGTAATAGGGATAGTAGACAGTTGTAGTAGTAGTAGTAGCAGTAGTAGTAGTAGTAGTTGTAATAGGGATAGGGATAACAGTAGTAGTAGTAGTAGTTGTAATAGGGATAGTAGTAATAACAGTAGTAGTAGTAGTAGTAGCAGTAGTAGTAGTAGTAGTTGTAATAGGGATAGTAATAACAGTAGTAGTAGTAGTAGTAGTGGCAGCAGCAGCAGTAGTAGTAGTAGTAGTAGTAGTTGTAGTAGTAGTAGTAGTAGTAGTAGTAGTTGTAGTAGTAGTTGTAATAGGGATAGTAGTTGTAATAGGGATAGTAGTAATAACAGTAGTAGTAGTAGTAGCAGTAGCAGTAGTAGTAGTAGTAGTAGTAGTAGTAGTAGTAGTAGTAGTAGTAGTAGCAGAAGAAGAAGTATTTCTTGTTTTAATAGTAATTGTAGTGGGGAGGACAAGGAAATAGCAGTGGTAGTAGTGTTAACGGCAGCATCAACAACAACAACAGTAACAATAACCAGACAACAACAACAACAACAACCACCATCAGCAACAAAAAGTAACGTAAATAACAATATTGGACACAAAAGCAAAATCCCGTTTCTTCTTCCTCACGATTTTTTTTTTTTTTTTCCATTCTTGATAGAAATCCGTTATCTCTTGTTCTTTCCGTGTTTGATCCTGCCACTTCCGACACGACTACCAGACCATTTATCACTAATAATCTTGTTATTTATATTTTTCCAATATCCTGCTGAGGCCAAGGTGCACGTGTTAGCGTGCACTGCCAGATGACAGCCATTGAGTTTGCGTATTAGCCTCGACCTGGCTCGGCTCACGAACAGACGCGAGTAGCGAAATCCTCTGTGGGTCTTCTTCGTCTCTCAACTTCATTTCCTGTGCAGAAAAGCCGCAAATTAAAGTAATTATCGAGACTAGGGGTCGATAGTGTGTATGAATCAAAGCAATCGTAATTTTTTTTTATTTATTTTTATTTTATGGTTTTTTAATTTTTTTTTGTATTTATGTATGTTTGTGGGTTTTTTTTTTTTTTTTTTTTTTTTTAACAAAGGTTGTGAAAACGTCTTCTGATTTTGTGTAATGTAAGAGATACAACATTTGCTAGTGAAGTTGCTACAATTATGTTGGGGAACTGGTATTTAAGACTGATTATACGTAAATACATACACATACTGGCACGTGTACATATGTATATGTATATGTATGTCTATATATGTATGCGTGTGTGTGTGTGTGTACACAAATACATTTATCTATATATTATACATGTATATATGTGTGTGTGTGTATGAATGTATGTATGTATATGTATATATGTATATTTACATACAAGACACATATACAGATACATACAAGACACATATACAGATACATACATGCATCTACATACATATGTATATACAGAAGATACGTTCAACATATTATCGTATACAAATGCAAATTTACATACACATTATGTACGAACAAAACTATAAACAAATTCTCCCACACAAAAGCAGTAGCATTGTTTTATCATAAACATATTAACAAACTGACATATGCCATTTTACACGCGCTTTCTTATTTAAATAAAAAAACAATGGTAATAACATTACATAACCAAATAAAGATAACGAAATGCAAAAATAAAATAAAAATCACCGCATTATAACAGTCCCTTGGCTTCTCATTTATAATCACTTTCTTTTTTCTATTTTTTTTTTTTTTTTTTTTTTTTTTTTTCTGAAAGGGAAAAAAATAAAATCGAAGGAAATAAAAAATAAAAATCAGAGCTATAATTATTTCATGTAAAACTAGAGAGACATATTACCGAGATACAGACGGCAGGTTTGAATTGCAGGGTTCACTGACTTGTCATAATGAATACCTCCATACATAACACACTCATTACTCATCCACTCCTAACAACTAAAAATGTAAGAAAAAAAAAACAAAAAAAAAAAAGAGAACAAATCACAATACAAATCATCAGATTTCCTGAAAACGGCCAAAAAATCTGTAGCCAGAAATATTTTTCAGCCAGTCTCAAATGATCAGATTATATATAGAAGAAGAAAAAGAAAATGAAAATGGAATATTTTACGTCAGGGAAAAATGAATGTTGCCATATCATAACAAAAGCTGATTATTCAGCAGCGTCCTCTAAGGCCTCTGTTACTTAAGAAATGATGAAGTTGGTTGAATTCTAAATGTTAATTGCTCCCCTGTGAAGTTACGTTCGTAGGGTTTTTGCGCATGTTATGTTTTGTGAATCATTCCAAGCAAAGTGGGCGTTTGGTGTGTTTTTTTTTTTTTTTTGTAATTTTAGAAATGGGCCTGGTTTTGGGACTGTTTTCTTTTAACTTTAATTATTTTCTTTTTCTTCTTAATTAATGTCGTTGCTCTTGTTGTTGTTGTTGTTTGTTTTTAACTGTTATTGTTGTTGTTTATTTATTTGTTTCTTTATTTTGATTTTATTATTATTATTATTATTATTATTGTTATTATTATTATTATTATTATTATTATTATTATTATTATTATTATTATTTTTATTGTTATTATTATTATTTAAATTTGACTGAATTTGCTTTAATTTTTTTTTTATTCCGACTCTCATAAGTTGCAGCAGTTGCTGTTGTTGTTGTTGTTGCTATTTTACTTAAAGCTATAGGAGCAATAATAATAATAATAATAATAATAATAATAATAATAAAAATAATAATAATAATGATATTGATGACAATGATATAAATAATAATTATAATAATAAATAACAACAACAACAATAACAACAAGAGCGAGAGCAACAACAGCAATAGCTTCTTACATCTAATGCGGTCAATTAAAACCGAAGTAATTTCATTTTTTTTCTTTTTCTCACTCGAAGCGGACAAAAATAGTCCAATTAAACTGCCGTTCATTTGTCTGTCTTCGCCTGGCATCAGGCAGATATTAAAGATACTAAAGATTTGTTCTTCATGGATGAATGGACTTTTAAATCACCATCCGTCTAGTGAAAGGGAGACAAAATATTGCAAAGCCCAGCTTGCGAAGGGAATCCATTAACTTACGAGAAACGCGCCGCTGAAAAAAAGCTGAGTCGCTTAAGCGAGTGTTATTACGACTGTCAACTGTCGACATCTCAAAAGCCGAATGGCAATTATTATCCCGCTCGGTTGAAACCGTCGGTTTTCACCGTAACATTCCGTTTCGTGATTTGGCGCCAATTTCTTTCTTTTTTTGTTCTTTGGCGTACGAGATGCGGAGAATACCGACTGATAGGAGTAATTAGTGTCAGCGATCTTCACCGCGTGGACGTTTCGTTCGTTTTTTGTTATCATCAAGTGTTATTTTCATAAGTTCAAATTACTCTGTGTACCATCATATTCATCACTGTTTGTTCGTTTCTTTCAGGCTGGCCCGGACTGGAGAACGTAAAAAAAACCAACAACTTCTGTTTCGTTGCTGTGGTGATTTTTACTGGCTGAGAAAAACACGTGGAGGAATTTACGAAAGACAAAACAAACAGGTCTTCACAGAGCTGCGGGCGGGACGTAACAAGTGTGATTTAACAGTTCGCCCGGGATAAGGGCGTTACTGGGGCGTTTCCGGCACGTTGAAACAGTGTGGCTTACTAGGAATAAAAAGGAAAATACGTTTTTTTATTTTTATTTTTTTATTTTATTTTTATTTTTATTTTTGTCTTGACAGATACTGATTTAGCTGTCGTACTGACTGAAGAGTTGCTAACAGTCAAGGTCCATGGTTCGACATGAACTTGTTTAAAGAATAGAAGTGCTGCATGTCTCTGCAGTCGCTAACAACACTATCAGTTCTGCAGCCCCGCGGCAAATCGCTGATAATGAACTGTCTTTAAAACCCACAAGAAAAGACAACTCGACGTTGACAGTGTAATTTTAATTAATTATCGAGCAGTATATTTAGTCGTGTATTTGGCAAGCAGCAGCATCAGCACTGACAGACAGATAAATAACCTTTAAAAGAAAAGAAATCATTAAAAAAAAACCAGCACACTTGAATGTAAAAAAAAAAAAAAAAAAAAAAAAAAAATAAAATTAATGCTATGTGAATGGTTTCATTTGCTCTAAGACATGACGTTTCCCAGTCTATAGAGTTTAACCGTTCAATATTCCGGTTGTGTTTTTTTTTTAATTTTATTTCATAAAGACGAGAAAAAAATAAGGGAAAGAAAGAAAGAAACAAATTAACATTGTGTTACGCATATATCCTTATTTGGATTTTAATTAAATTATTCTTCAAAGCAGTATTTAAAAAATAGAAAGAAGGAGAAAAACCTATGTTTAAATGACAAAAGTTCAGAAAACGTCAGTCAAAGCAAGAACAGTACTGATAACACAAAAATACTGACAGTAGAAGACTAACGGATTCAAAAAAACGAAGACGAAAAGGAATAGATAAAAGAAGAAAAAAGTAAATATTACTGAAGAAAAATAAGGAATGTGTTTCTGAAGAAAACCCCAAAGAACAGGGATAATATTACTCAAGAAAAAGAACCTAGGAAAATATTACTGATTCAAAACAAGAAAAAATATATAAAAAATTAAAGAACCTAAAATAAAAAAATTAGAGAATTAATTAAAAACTATATTATTTCAACAAAGATAAAGAAGAAAAAGAAAAGGAAAATATCGAATCAAAATAAAGAGTACATTACAGAAGAAGAAAATATTACTAAATCCAAATCAGAAATATATTAGACGGTACAAAAAACAAATTATAATAAAATAAAAATCAACAAAATACTATACCGAAGACAAATTCAAAGAATGTTGTCAAAGACAAACACAAATTCGTAAGAAACATATTTCTGAAGATAAAAATCGTAACAAAAGTTACAACTGAAGACATGATTTGCAGCACAAGAACACTCAGAATGAATAAACGTCTTCAGATGCTATATTAACTATACATCTTAACTTGTTCACGATAAAATACTCATTTACCTAGCCAAGATTCAGAATGTTCTAATAGATCATAACGACCAGCGTACATGTGAATTTCAGTTTTTAACTGTAAGATACACAATCAACTTCAGCGGCAGACCGAGAAACAAATTTATCATCGCTGCGTTATCTGGACTCCGCAGACCGGACAGCTGCATGTAAATCTTGGGTGTCGCGTGTACGTGATATTGGACTTGTCACTGCGATTTCGTCGCGTTAACACGCTCGAGGCTAAAATCGTCTTTGACTGAAGCGAAAACAGAAATATTTATTGGTTATTATCTCACGATGACTTCCCAGAACACCTTTCAATAATCCACCCACTTGTGTTCGGTTAATGCGCGTACTTCAATAAAGTGATCGCCAAAATTTATAATCATAAAGACTACTAGTACTATTCTACAACTACTACTGCTGTTAGAACTACTACTACTACTACTAGTACTATTATTATTATTATCATCATCATTATTCGGAGATAAGAGTACAGAAAAAAAATACGACTCGTTTCGTCAAGTCATTTTGTTTACGCTGACGAAAGAAATTTGTAGAAGCAAAAACAAGCTGCAGTGGCTGACAACATCATCTCGCTTTGAACAGTAAGTACAGGAGAATTAAAAAGGAGGGGAAAATAATAGAAGAAAAAAAAAGAAAAAAGAATCTCATTGGAAGATACAGTATTGATCTTAACATCAGTCGACTTAATCTAGGGAAAGTTTATATTATAACGTGACTTACAGTGAAAAATCGTCCTGTGCATTCCCGACAACAAGCGAATCGTTTTGTTTAGAAATCCGTGTCTGCTGTAAACGTCCCCGTATGGTCGATTGGTTTACTCGCAGAAGATAATACCAGGAATCACAGATCGGAGATTTAATATCGCGGATTCGTAATTGTTATTTATTGAATTTAGTAAACACACTAGGTTGTAAGCGTATTGTAGACTCCGGATATTTAATATTGTGGATTCGTAACTGTTACTTATTGAAATTACCAGACGTCTCAGGTACAAACGTATTTCAGATATTTAATGTTGTGTCGATTCGTAATCGTTACTTGTTGAATATAGTGTAAGGAGATATTCTGTGCAAACGTATCACAGAACGGATATTTAATATTATGTGGATTCGTAATTATTACCTGTTGAAGGAAGCAGATATATCGGATTCAAACAAACTGTAGTGTGACATGGTCTATGATATAACAGTTGCCTGTAGAAGGTGTTTTATATCCTAGAAGTTAACATATCGCCGATCGCTAGTACTAGAGAGTCTATAAAATTATAACTGTTCTGTATAGCAGTATTAACATCCAGCGTACGATACTTTCAAAATATTTGTTATATGCCATAACTGTTACGTGTGACGATACTGGAAATCACGGGTGCAAGTATAATACAATCAACGTATTTGTTATATTGTAATTGTAACAAAACTGGACATCTCGGATGCAAATACACAAACGGATCGAACATACGATTTGAACAACAGATTTGTTATACTATACCAAGCGACGAGACCTTAACCTCTGCCCTCGTCATATGACGAAGGACACCAACAAAACAGCTGGACAGACGTGAATCTACAAACACCGAAGCTGCTTAAGTATACGGCCGGACAAAGCACAGTGTAGTAAGTAACAGTAGGAGGTGTGTATACTAATTCTATTGTCATCCTCTAAACCACGACATTTGTGTCGGCCGTCGCCAAACGTAAGGCGTGGATCTGTAAGCCAGATCAGTGAATGTTGTTGTCGTTGTTGCTGTACGGCGTTCTATTGGTGATTAATTAGACAGTACGACCACACGTAAGCTGCTGGGTTATTTTTGGCGGAAACAGACAGTGTGGAGATAATTACTTCGATGTCTGCATGTGTTTACGTTATTTTTTGATAGCCGCGGTGAAGTGTGCATGTAAATGATTGTGTGGTTACGCTGATTTATTTAAGACGCTCTACGACAGAATAACTAACTAGCGGAAAAGGCGTCAGGATATATTCGTATTTTATATATGGAAATTTGAAGTCGCTGCAAGAATAAAACTTCACTGGTTTGTGTTGAAGATTCTGTTGTTGTTTTTTTTTGGATAACTGCAGTACAGCGGGTATGTAAATGACTTTCGTTAATTAATTCATCTCAGTCTTTGTAATTTCTACTACAAATTTTATTTTTTTTAAAAAGACGGATTATGATTTATTTAAACTGGATGTAATCAAATTTGTAACTGGGAGTAAAACAGAGGTCTTCTGTATGCGTGTTTACATATTTTGGTTAACTGAAAAGAAATTATACATTCAAGTCATTGCGTTTTATGTAAAACCAGTTCGCTGAAAAACAGTGTTACAATTAGTAAATTGGATCAGTGTTTGGATAACAAATCGAATCACGATTGCTTCTAAGCACAGATATTCTTTGTTTGAAATAACATTGTTTTGATTAAAACGAACTGTTAATGTACTGTGAATTATTTAGTTGAATAAGTAAATAACGACTAATTCTCACGAATTCACTAACTGCAAATAGCATGACAAAAAAAAGATAACAACTAAATGAAATAGTAAAAATAAAAAAGGAAAACGAAAAAAAAAAAAAACAACAGTTGTGGATATTTCTTTGCTTCATGGAGCAATATCTGGAAGAAATTTACTGTTTGAACTTTTCTGAAAATTCACGGATAACAGTCTTCTTAAAATATTCCATGTTTGTTCGACGTTGATGTCCTAAGTTTCGGTAATATGAACAGTCAACAGCAACAAAAAAAAAAAACACTAACAAAAAAATTTCCATTTGAGTAAACTGTACAGAAAATGGAGCTGTGTGTTAATACACCAGTCTGTTATTTATTAATCTTTATCAAACTCTTTTAATCTGGAATTCAACAATGGATGTGTAAAGAGGAAAAAAAAAAAAGCAAAACATATTACGTTATTAGCAAAAGCAAACAGCAACACACGCAATGGATTTCAACGAATCTGTGTCAAACGATTCGTTGACGACCTTCAGCATCCTCGACTACAACGACTCGTCGTGCGACGAAGTCTTCGCCAACTACAAACTGATAAACGGCGGCGTCGGAACGACGTTGGCCGTCATCGGGTTGCTAGGCAACACGTTGTCCGTGATCGTTCTGTCGCACAAGAAGATGCGGAACCCGACGTCGACGTTCCTCCAGTGTCTGGCCGTCTTCGACAACATCATCCTCGTCGCCTTCATCATCGACATCATCTTCATTTACGACATCGTTATATATCAAGTGATTCTGTTGTTCAAGCGATGCATTCAGAAAATCGCCATTACGGGCACGGTGGCCATGACTATAGTGATCGCCGCCGAGCGGTACATTGGGACGGCTAAGCCTTTCAGGGGAAGAATCATGTGTGACGGGCGCGTGCCTCTGTGTGTTATACTCCTCGTCGTGTTCTTCTCCGTGTTCTTCAACATACCGTACTACCTGTCCTTTCGCTTCCAGACCTACTGGGAGCCGAAATTCAACGCCTACTGGCTACGGCCGCGCATCACGGAGTTCTGGCAGAGCAGCTTCATGAACGTTTACCTCTTCCACATCAAACTGATATTCCTGTTCGCCCTGCCGTGGCTGACGATGCTGGTGCTCAACATCCTCATCGTCAGGCAGATCTGGAAGAGACGGTCTGGCAAGTTAAAACAGTGGATAACGACTAATCGAAGAGACAAGCGAATGACGTTGGCCGTCTTTGCCATGACAACCATGTTCTTCTTCACTTACCCGTTCCCAGCGCTGATAGACATTTGGGTGACTAACAAATTCTACAAAGGCCGATGCAACAGAAGTATAGGCACGTTCAAGCTCGTCAAAGAGCTCATGATAATTCTGTACTCCGCGACTAATTTTATTTTTTACTGCTTGTTCGGGAGGCACTTTCGTGATACTCTGTTTCTGTGTCTGTGCCCGAGGTGCTTTGCCGAAAAGCTGGCACCCAGATTCAACCTAGGTTTGAGGTATTCGCAAGGTTACGTTAATACGAACGTCAGAAGATCCATAACGTCGGATAAACAGTTCTCTCTGTGATCGTTGTTGAAGGATAGATAATGATTATTATACACGAGTTTAATTTTTTGAATGTGCTTTTTTATTTTCTTTTTTTTTTTTTTTTTGGTAAATAAATGTTAATCAAATATGAATTATTTTTACATTCGTTTTGCACGGACCAGATGTGTGAAATTTTTTATAATTTGTTTTTAATCTTATTTATTTGTTTGTTTGTTTGTTGGTTGGTTGATTGGTTGTTTGTTGGTTGGT
>CM022667.1:14152204-14159704 GCA_012295275.1 Chrysomallon squamiferum | reverse complement strand
AGTGATAGTTGCATGTGGAGGAATGGTAATAGTCGTAGAGGTGATGGTGGTGGTCGTAGTAGTTGTAGTGGTAATAGAAGATGTTGCTGTAATAGTAGTAGTAATAGCTGTTGTAGTTAAAATAATTCTAATTGTAGTAGTAGTATGAACAGCAGTATAATAATAATCAGAGATAGCAGTAGTAGTAGTAGTAGTAGTAGTAGTAGTAGTAGTAGTAGTAGTAGTAGTAGTAGTAGTAGTAGTAGTAGTAGTAGTAGTAGTAGTAGCAGTAACAGTAGTAGTAGTAGTAATAGATTCATTTTCATAATATGCTCATTAATTTATTAATTTACTTATTTACTTACCTACTTACCGATTTTCTTAAAAATATCTCTACGTTTCATTTGTATTTACGTTTCTTTTTTTTAATCTTTTATCTCGTTTCTGTTTTTTGTTTTTTTTTTTTGTTCTTTCCTTTTTTCTTTCATTCTTTGATTTGTTTCTTCCTCTTTTCCTTTTCACCTCCTACTTTATTTCCTTTCTTACGTTTCTCTATACTTTACATATTTACCATTACATTTATTCAGTTCATTTATCCTCTAATTTATTATTCATCAGCTACGGGCTGCTGTGTACTTTCGTAATTATCAGTCCTTTAGTCTGAAAGCAAGCTCTGTTGTTATTTAACACAAAAAAAACATTTCCTACAATAATTATTTAAAACTGCACTCAGAAATAAAATGTTTCGTTCAGTCTTCATTTCTGACGTTACGTTTCTGAAGGACAGACAGACCATGCTAAGTACCGTTATACGAAATGCTTGCTACATCCTAAGTGCTATTGTACGAAACGAACGGTTTTTTTTGCGACATTGCAAATCCTGTTTTTGCGAATCGCTTGCTGTATTGCTAAGTACTGTACGAAAGGTTTGGCTATACTTGTAAGGGTCGTTTTGTGAGTGATGGTATTGTCTACCAAGCATCGTTGTGTTTGTCTCACAGAATGCACGGTACAAGAACTTCCAATCACGGGGAGCTATTTTTACCACGGCAGCTTGTAGAGAGACAACTTATAACGAACTGTTTGCGGTACTTTAACCAAAGCTGAAACGAAAAACATGTAGAGGATTATTGAATGAAAGGCTACATGGTGCTATTTTTTGTTTTCATTTCGTTTGTTTTTGTTTACGTGTTTTTTATTTACTTTTTTATTTTTTTGGTTTGTTTGTGATGGTGGATGGTAATTGTGAGTGCTTTCTTAGGTTGTTTATGTTCGGTTGTTGTTGTAATTTAATTATTTACTTCTTTATTTTTCAATTCTGCCAAACTTTGAATGTGGAATGACCACATCAAACGCTGTCTATTTTTTAATTTTTTTATTTAATGATTTGTTTGTTTATACAGTTAATTAATTTAAAAATAATTAATTTGTTCATTCATTTGTTCAATCTTTAATTTATTAAAATAATATAATTTCTACCTTTTAATTAATCAGAGGTTATAAGGTGTCAAAGAAAAGTGCATTCTGAAAGAGACAATTTTAGTGAACAAGCTGAATAACAATAATAGTAATACAAAACCCCCCAAAATGTAGTAGAAGTAGAAGTACTAGTAGTAGTAATAGTAGTAGTAGTAGTAGTAGTAGTAGTAGTAGTACTAATAGTAGTATTAGTAGCAGTAGGAACAGTAGTAGTAGTAGTAGTAGTAGGAATAGTAGTAGTAGTAGTAGTAGGAACAGTAGTAGTAGTAGTAGTAGTAGTAGTAGTAGTAGTAGGAATAGTAGTAGTAGTAGTAGTAGGAACAGTAGTAGTAGTAGTAGTAGTAATAGTAGTAGTAGTAGTAGTAGTAGTAGTAGGAGTAAGAAGAAGAAAAACAAATGATAATAATAATGACACTGATGTTGATGAGGATTGATAATATTGAAAAAAACAGAGAAGAGAGATTTTTCTCTTTAATTTAAATCTCACATAACCATTGACATTTTTTTTTTTTTTTTTTTTTGCTTCTAAAGAACAAATAATCCTTAAAAAATATTTGAAAAAAATAAAAAAAACCCCAAAGAACAAACTGACAGCACTGATACAGTCACGAAGTCTGTAACCAAATATCGCTAATTCTGTCGGCGCCTGTGCAGTAACTAGTGTATTATTTAAAACACAGCTTTTAATTCCGTAGTGCACTAGCAGAAGAAAAAGAAAAGGTCAGAAAAGATTGCCCAGGGCTGCTAAAACTCGTAGTTCTGTTACTGAAGAGTAAAGTGGAAAGGAAAAAAAAAAAATCATTATAAAATTAAGGTTGCAGTAATTGTAAAAGGATTTGCTTGAAGCGTTTTAAAAAGTGAAGTTCGAGTAAAATGAAAAATAAAACGTAAACAGCGGCACACATAATGTGTTGTGAATACTCTTGTGTTGTTGTTGTTGTTGTTGTTGTTGCTGCTGCTGCTGTTGTTGTTATTGTTTTTGATATTAATACTCTTACTATGATGATTATGATGAGACAGAATTTTATTTATTTATTTATTTATTATTATTATTATTATTATTATTATTATTATTATTATTATTATTATTATTATAGTTGTTGTTGTTGTTGTTGTTGTTATTATTATTATTAGTAGTAGTAGTAGTAGTAGTAGTAGTAGTAGTAGTAGTAGTAGTTTGTATACAGAAAACATATATCTATATGCAGCACTCTCTCTGTCTTTCCATTCATCCATCCATTTATCAGTCAGTCTCTGTGTATTTCACTTGTACAAACACCCATACTCTCTCTTTCCTCTTTCCCTCTCTCCATCTTTCCCATTTTTTCTTCTTTTACTCTTTCTATAGCTCTCCCATTTTCTTTCTTCCTCACTGTCCTTTCCTCCCTTTACCCCCTCTCTAACACTGTATATTTCCCTCCCCTTCTAATATATATAAACACATACAGACACTAATAAACAACACATATTCACATATTCACATGTGTACATACACACAACAAACACAAACACATATACACACATGCACACACAAAGACATACACACACATGAACACACAAACACATACACACACATTATACAAACACATTCTCATGCATACACAGAACACACTCTCACATCTCCCCCCACACACACACACTCTCTCCTTCTCATACACACACACACACACACACACACACACACACACACATACACCACATCGTCTCTCACTATTCATCTATTCTCCTTCCTTTAACTAAGACGCTGTTCGAGAATTTTTTAAACGCGATGGCGTAAACACTTCTCTCTCCTCCTCAATAATTCCGTGTCCCAGGCGCCGTTTCCATCGACTTATTATTGACTGTTTGTACGGGAGCCGGACGCTTTTCCCTCCGCAGTAACGAGATAGACGGTAACGAGATAAGCCGTTAATTTCGAGTGTGGACGACATAACTAATTACTCAAAAACTAAACAACTCGTGCTTAAACACTGAATACCGTGTTCAGCTGAACCCCGGGGAGAAGACTTGACTACCCACGTGTTACAGAGCTGTCACCAGACAGCAGCAGCAATATACACGTCTACGAGTTTTATCTGAGGCTTTCACAGTCACATTAAGCATAAATTGTAAGTAATGGGAAATAGCTGTAATAGGAAAAAAATGTATGTTGTTAGAGCAGAACGTTTATGTAATGTGTATGTGTGTAGTAAATAAATTCAATATGCTTTAAAGAGTATGTGGTTAATAGTTACCGTTATTTGCTAATAATAAATTAAAGAACAAAAGCGTTAAGTATAAAACTGATATCAAAAATGCACAAAAAAATAACAACAACAACACAACAACAACACAATTTAAAGACAGGATAGTGCTTAACGCTCTAACTCTCTAATTAACTAAATAAATAAATAAATAAATACTTACATATTTTAAAATAAAGTGACTCATTTGCAAAATTCAGAAAATCAAAAGGGAAACACGTTTGCTCCGTAAACAACTCTCAACAGCTACCGAGTGACGTACATTTCATTGTTGACGTCATTCCAAAAGTAACGGAATGTAACGGAATATAACGGAAAACAGAGCTTATAACGTTCAACCTTTCGTTTTGCTGAACCAAATTTAATTTCTGTATTTTATTTATTTATTTATTTATTAATTAGAGAATAGAATAAAGTAAAAAAAAAAAAAAATTGTAAGAAAAAAAACGTAGAGAGATAGAAGTAAAAGAGAAGGATTTAAGATGCACGAGTTACAGTCTCATTGTCTGGAGCTGAGAATAGAGTATCACAGGTCTGTTATTAAGTGTCGTTGGTGGTTAAAAACAAATATTTTTAATTAGTTTGGTTATAATTATGACCATTATGGTTTGGTTATAATACAGCATGAAAAACAATTAAATAACAAAAAACACAAGCAATATAACAATAATAATAATAATAATAATAATAATAATAATAATAATAATAATAATAATAATAATAATAATAATAATATTATTATTATTATTATTATTATTATTATTATTATTATTATTATTATTAACAAATAAATAAATACGGCACAAATAGACACAAATGCACATAAACAAATAACAAGGAATGTATATTTCCTTCTGTCTGTATGTTTATCGACATATAAATACGTGTGCGTTCTAGCTGTGCGCGCACCTGTCTATGAATGTGAATATCGGTTCTATCGCTGATATTTTCTCTACGCTTCTCTTCTGGTAATCATAATCTGTCACAGATGATTTATTTGCACAGCGTAACGTGCAGAATCACGCGTTACTAACTGGAACGACAGTCTGATTATTTTCCGATCGTAACCTCCCGTCAAACGATACACGTTCTTTTCGCACGAAGTTACACACTCTTAATTATGTTTACCTAGTCGACCGTCTTACAATCAGACGCCTTTCAGAAGTCCCACAGCAAGGAGAGAACTGAAATCAGAAGCAATGCTGTGTTCGGGATAAGCAGGCGCTATTCGTAGCCCTTCAGAATGTTGCTTAATCTCACGTATTAAACAAATAAATGGGGGTTTTTTTTTACGGTTCGTAGTGTACGTGAAGGTATATAATCTTCTTATTTGATCGATTTCGATTGTAAAAGATATTCGCAAAAGGATTTATGACTGTTTGACGTGTTGCACCGACGTGTCCCATTCTTTTTCCTTTGTCCTGAGGACAGATGTTTCTAAATTGTGAATTTTTAATGATTAAAGTTAATTCTGGGATTCAGATATCCTCTGTGCAACAGTTTGGTTCTCTTATTTTTGTCTTAGAAGACAGCTATTGGGGGAATGGGTGGATCGTTATATTAGTATTACATGTTTTAACTACATTTTTGTCTCCAGATATTTATCATACTTTTTTGAATAGATGGTTCTTTTTGTGCTTTTTGACTATCCGTATATAAATATGAATGCACCTGTCTGTCTGTCTTTCTGTATGTATGTATATATATATATATATATTAGTGTGTATGAGTGTTATGTATGTATGCATACATCTATCTTCCTGTACATCAATCTATCTATCAATCTACACATTCAAGAACACAAAAATGCAGACACATGTATGAATACATGCATTTTTTCACACCTCTGTTTTTCTTCTGTTCTGCCAACTGACTCTTACACTAGTTTTTATTTTCTCTATTTTTCTCTTCGAACCATTAACCACGCATATACAGTGGCTTTACATTCCAGTTTGCCTGTACCGAATACCACAGAACACTGAACACTGAGATCTTCTGAGACCACGGTGTGGCTGACGAGCCTAAGAAAGGTCAAGGTAAAATAAATATCTTCATACAACACAAAATCCTCATCTTCTCTGGCTTCCAGTGGTCTTCTTCTAATCCTTGTGTAAAATTTCATTACGTATGACCACACAATACATTCCTGTTTCCCCATACAACATCTGATATAGTCTCACTCAGTCATCCCCCTGTGTCTCTCTACCTTTCTGTAGCTGTCTGTTAGTGGCTCTTTTCCTCTCTCGCTCAGTGATCTCAGTGATCACGCACACACACACACACACGCACACACACACAAAACACACTGCAGAATCACGTACACAGATGTATATATATATATATATATATATATATATGACATACATAAACTATATATATATGTGTGTGTGTGTGTGTGTGCTCGAGTTATTTATCTACCTATTGATTTGTCTAACTACCAGTCCATCGATCTCACTAACTTGACAGAAACACACATATCGATAGCTGGAAGTCTGTCTTACTCTCTCTATTCGCCTTTCGATCTGTCAGTGTATCTATTTACCTATCTATACATACACCTTGAAAGCAAATCAGTGTTTATTTTGATAAAAACATGCTAAAAAGCGAACACAAAAATATCACACCTGGTATACATATAAATGTAAGCAGGACAT
Source organism: Chrysomallon squamiferum (assembly GCA_012295275.1). Classification (NCBI taxonomy): domain Eukaryota; kingdom Metazoa; phylum Mollusca; class Gastropoda; order Neomphalida; family Peltospiridae; genus Chrysomallon; species Chrysomallon squamiferum. Next base: position 14,153,349 of record CM022667.1, on the reverse strand, counting down.
AAAAATCGTGTGACTTTAAATAGAGTCGCTATTATTACAGACGATTTACCTGTACACGTGACTTTGCATGCACCAGGTGTGTGCTACCTGTCACGGAGGTATATCGTTGCTGTCAGTGATGAATGGTAACTTATTTCAGTTAGTTGTATACAATTATTGTGCAAGTGTAAATGTCCCTGGGTAGACTGAGGGTATACTTTTGTAGTTTGTATTAAGTTTCGGGAGGAGATTGTATTTATGAAGACACCTAGATTGAAAAGAGCGCTCTAAGATATTAAGTTTTGATTTTTTTTTTTAATGGCTTTTTAAAAAGTATTTATTTATACTTTTTATTATTTATTTATATATATGGTGAAAAAAATAAATAAATAAATAATAATATATATGTGTGTGTCTGCGTGTGTGTGTGTGTGTATGTTTGTGTGTGTGCGTGTGTGTGTGTTTGTGTGTGTGTGTGCGTGTAATATTTTTTCGGATTTTTTATTTATTTATTTATTATTTCCTTGATTTTTTTCTTCATTTTCATTCTTTCTCTCTCTCTCTCTCTCTCTCTCTCTCTCTCTCTCTCTCTCTCTCTCTCTCTCTCTCTCTCTCTCTCTCTCTCTCTCTCTCTCTCTCTCTCTCTCTCTCTCACATACACACTCTCTCTCTCTTGTGGGCGGGGAGGTGGGTTCTATATTTTCTTTTCAAACTTATTTTATACAGACTGACAAACTGAGATACTTCATACACACACACGTCGAATAATGTTCTCGGTATTTCCCCGAGCGAAGAAAGGATCTGGATTAGCGCTTGGTGTTTTGTGTAAAAGGCGATCAGTAGGTAATGGCTTTCTTTTATGAAAAAAGCGAAATGTCACAAAAGCAAATAATAATAATAATAATAGAAAGATATTTATATACGAGCGTTTCGAACTATCTGACGATACGCCACATTGCAAACTGGGACAAAACTAATTTACTCGTCTGCCAGTATAGTTTGTCATAAAATAAAAAAAAAGTAAAAAAATAAAAATAAAAAATGTATTAAAGCGACATGACAGTATTTATTTTCAGTGTGGAAAGAATTAACTACAACAACAAGGACAATAGCGATAAAAACAGTAATAATAATAATAATAGTAATAATAATAATAATAGCAGTAA
>CM022667.1:14139704-14142204 GCA_012295275.1 Chrysomallon squamiferum | reverse complement strand
CGTGCAAAGGCGCCGTGTCTCTGTAAGACTCTGTATATGTGTGTGTGTGTATGTGTGTGTGTGTGTGTGTGTGTGTGTTTGTGTGTGTATGTTTTATTGTGTGTGTGTGTATTATGTGTGTGTATCTGTATGTTTAAGTCAGACGAAACTGAACTTTGCTAACTATATGTTTTATTGGTTATGCATTTGTTAGAATTTATATTCAATAATAATAATAATAATAATAATAATAAGTACCTTTCATTTCCTATAATCTATATTCCGTACACCATTATAATTGTCATGACGTCATTGTATTGTTCTCGATAACGTAATATGTAAACAGAACTGAAGAAGTCACGTTAACAGGCGAAACACTTTTCCTTTTGTCAAATAATTACTTTGTATATGAATACTTGTAATCAAACGTATATTTTTTGTATTTTCAGACAGACGGCAGCAATTCAGCAATTATGGTATGTATAACTTTCAAGTAAACGTTGCGTAGAAGATCAAGAATGCGTGTTGGTCTGTTACCGTGTGTGAATGTAGTATGTGTGTCTGTCCACATTAAATATATGAATAATTATATGTATATGTATGTGTGTTTGTGTAAATATGTAATGTCTCATATACGTGAATGTCTGAGTGTATATATATATATTATTTTAGAATAGGATATACGGTTTCATAATTTTAAAATTTCAGTCTGGGACATCCCAATGGACGTGGAATTTATCGTCGACTCCTCGGATCGTGTCGGGCCAGCTAATTTCAAGAGCGCCATAGCCTTCGTGCAGAACCTTGTCCGGCACTGGAACATCGGCCCCCAGAACACCAGAGTTGGACTGGTTACCTATAGCAACGGGGTGCAAAACCAGTTCTTCCTCAACTCGTACCTCAGCCAGTCACAACTGCTTGGTGCGCTAGGTAGGTGTAATAATTACGTTCTTACAAACAAAGAATCCCGCGACGGTTACCTCCCCTGGCTTTGTCAGAGAACGTCACAGACGCATGCGTGTTTTCGCAGCAACTGGCTCTGATCAGCACGTTAGGTTTTCACTGACTCACTCGCTGAAAGAAATTAATAAATTAATGACTGTCTTTTTGCCTCCGAAAAGTGATAATAATTATTATTTCGTACTCTTTTCTTTGGTTATGTGAAAAGCAGAACTGAAAGGCAAACACGACTTCACTAAGGCCTCTTCTAACTGATCAGCAGCAATAATTCTTTTCTGTTTACCCTCTCGAAGGTAGTAAAGTACATACGCTGGTTTTTAATAAATAAATAAAAAAAAACATTCACGTAGTACTGACTTCAATAGAAAATAGGCGCGTGAAGAATCAAGGGAGAAATGATCCCGAAACGAATTACGTATTACGTCAATATTCTAATAAGTGAGTGACGTCACATATTCAAATAAGCAGCTACATCAGAGCTCTAACAAAATAATTACATCAGTGCACCTTATCCAACTCCTACGTCAAATAAAGAGTTATATCAGTGCTCTAATTATATGACCATAAGCCATGTCACTGATCTAACTAAAGTGCTTTAACCAAAGCAGTTCACTATGTTTCCAGTACTACTGATATTTATTGATATAATTACGTTAAATGTTGTTGGTTTTTTTTTTTTTTTGGTTTTTTGTTCACGTTATTAATAAAGTATTTGGAAGAAAAAAATAAATTTCTACAAAATTTAAGTATCTTTTTGTCAGGAAACATCCAGTTTCAAGGGGGACCATCGGATGCCGGGAATGCGTTCCAGTTTGTTTCTCAAACGGGCATGAGTAAGTTGCATGGGGCGCGAGACGGGGTTCCACACATCATAATTCACATCGGAAACAGTCCCGCCAGTAACAAGGCTTTCATTGTACAAGAAGCCAAAAACGCCAAGGACAATGGTGCCGTCGTGTACAACATCGCCATCGGCAACGGAGTGGACATGAACGAAGTGAGGCAGGTTGCCAGCCAACCGACGTCAAGATACGTGATGACGTCAGACAATTACCAGTCTCTGGATTCGCTGGTTGGTCCACTGTCAACGAGTGTGCGAAGCGGTAAATGGGATATATATCTATACCTACAGAGAGAGAGAGAGAGAGAGAGAGAGAGAGAGAGAGAGAGAGAGAGAGAGAGAGAGAGAGAGAGAGAGAGAGAGAGAGAGAGAGAGAGAGACATATACAAATATATGCACTTCAGTATATATATATATTATTATTATTGAATATAAACATTATCTGAGAGAGAGAGAGAGAGAGAGAGAGAGAGAGAGAGAGAGAGAGAGAGAGAGAGAGAGAGAGAGAGAGAGAGAGAGAGAGAGAGAGAGAGAGAGAGAGAGCAATTCAATTTGTATTAATAAGTCTGTTCATTCTTTTTAGTAAACTAAATAATCAAATATTAACAAATCGCTGATTTTGCTTCTGTACAATTCTTGCTTTTTTTCAGAGATTCCATTGTCACAGTCCAGCCTACCAGCACCAACAAGTAAGTGTGTTTTCTAATCAATGTATCAGCG
>CM022667.1:14119704-14134704 GCA_012295275.1 Chrysomallon squamiferum | reverse complement strand
ACGTCGTTCTTCATGCACGCCATCTCCACACAGATATTTCCTATTTTTACACAGGTGTCCTCTGTATCACGATCTCCCGTCATCGTGCACGTTGGTGGCAACGCCAGGCGAATGCTGCTTGAAACCAGTGTGCAACTTCCAGCAGAACGTGCAGATACACGAAGGGTCTGGATTGGGAAAAACACCGAGTGGAATCAGTAAGGATTATTAATAGGGTTTCTCTCAGAGAAATGTGTTTTTTAACTGTAAATTAATTAAACTTGGAAAAAGTTTCATTTAATATTTTATTTTATTTATATATATAAATATATTTTCCTTTTATTATTATTATTATTATTATTTTATTATTATCAATATTATTATTATTTAATAGTATATTACACTTTAGTTCCTTATATTTCTGTCTTATTTTAATTTATTTATTTTACTTATCTACCTGTCTATTAATATATAAACCAATCTAATCTACCTATCTGTCTGTCTATCTGTGTAGCTATCTATCTGTCTGTCCATCTCTCTGCCTATCTATACACACAAACACACAGACTATTTATATATATATATTATTTATTTATCTGCTACAGGTGTTTGTGTGTGTATATATATATATATATATATTACATATTTATTTATTTACTACAGATGTGTGTGTGTATATATATATATATATTACGTATTTATTTATCTACTACAGGTGTGTGTGTGTACGGTGGTAAGCAGTACTATCAGGACCAGACGTGGGAGGTGGGGTGTGACTTCAAGTGTACGTGTTACAACGCCGTGTCTGGCGCATACAAATGTCAGTCTTAGTAAGTGTCCTCAGAACTAAGTAAACAACGTATTACACACACTCAGAGAGAGAGAGAGAGAGAGAGAGAGAGAGAGAGAGAGAGAGAGAGAGAGAGAGAGAGAGAGAGAGAGAGAGAGAGAGAGAGAGAGAGAGAGAGAGAGAGAGAGAGAGAGAGAGAGAGTACAGAGAAAATATGTATACACATACACGTTTTTACATCAAAAAAAATAATACAGAAACGTATTCACATAAACATATACAAAAAACTTTACTCACACACTTCTGTCTCTCTCTCTCTCTCTCTCTCTCTCTCTCTCTCTCTCTCTCTGTAGAATCAAAGCCTACAAACGAAGCCTACATATATATATATACAGAAACACAAAGAAAAACAAACATTCGTTCAAACACACGCATGTACATACACACACACATACATACACACATATACATAAATACATCTACAAACGAAGACACACATATACACACATACCCAGACACATATACACACACGCACACACACACATCCACACACACACACACAAGCACGTATTTTACATAATACCGTTGCGCTATGTGACGACTCCATTTAAATCACTTTCTGTATTGTTTCTTAACGTGTTCTGTTAACAGCTGTCCAGTCTACTCCGGTTTGCCGTCCATGTGTAAACTCGTCAGATCGCCCGGCAGCTGCTGTGCTGAGCCATCGTGCAAGTTTGACCAGCAGGTGGGCAGCTTCACTGGAAGTGGATCAGTCAGCTCGGCTGGATCAGGTGCGTGTTGCACGCAGTGAAGTAATGAAGAAAGGAATGGACTGACTGATGAATGAGTATGAACAAATGAATGAATGAAAGAATAGATGTACTGATGAATGAAAGAATAGATGGATTGATGAATATGAATGTGAATGAATGAGAATGAATATGAATGAATGAGAATGAATGAATGAATATGAATGAATATGAATGAATTTATGAATGAAAGAATATATGGACTGATGAACGAATATAAATGAATGAATGAACGAATGGATGAATAATGAAAAAGTGAATGAAAGAATAAATGCCGGAAGGAATGCAAGAATAAATGGACGAATTAATGAATATATTAATTTCTGAATGAAAGAGCAAATTAGCATATGAATGAGTGAAAAAGAACGGATGAATAATTAAACAAATAACTTAATGAATAAATGAATGCATAAAGGCTTAACAACAGTTCTGCGCATTTAATGTTTATCGTTAATAAAATGCAACATGCATCCTCTTAGTGTCTAACTTCATTATTATTAAAGAATGATCGCCGTGTTTAACTAAAGAATTTAAAAGGATAACAGGAAAAGCATACAAAATTTAATTATGATATATACTGACAGCATTATAATCACCACTAGTATGTATTACGACTTCTCTTTTCTTGCTACCGTTAAATTAAATGTATAAAACATATGTATAATAAACCAGATAATGCTTGTGTCTATGCGGAATCACTGTGTTTATAAGAATTGTCTTTCTGTTCAGGCACGCACCCCACACAACCACCTCCTTGCCAAGATGTCCTGGGTAACTGCAAGTCATACAGCAAAGACTCCTGTGGAGGAAAATTCTTACACTGGGCAAAAGAAAACTGCCGCAAATACTGTAACTTGTGTGGTACGTAATAAACGAGATACCGAATGGATGTAAAACGGTTCGAGTGTTAACATCTGATGTAAGGAGATAACGAGAATGTGCATGTTAGCGAATGACTCTCTTTCGTTTTCTTTGTCTGTCTGTTTGTCTGAAGGTCTGTCTCTCTTTCTTCCTCAGTGTCTGTCTTTCACACTGTTTTCCTCCCTGTAGTATTATTTACATACACATGCGCGCATATTCTTTCTCTCTTTCTCTCTCTCTCTCTTACACACGCACATATACACACATAAATACACACATTCGCTATGTCTTTTAGTTTTGTAACTTTAAGTGCGATTTTTTATTTATATATTTTGTTATCTTTATTTTTCTTTTTCTATTTCCTTTAGATGAACACCCCACTCCAAGCCCAACAGGTAATAGTATTTATAAACAAATAGTACCAATAATAAATACAGAAAATTACGAGATGAAATTATTAATTTAATTCTAAATCAAAATACATTTGTATTTTACAACCTTTTGAACTTTATCATTGTTATTTTCATTATGATTATTATTATTATAATGATTATCAGCAATGTCGTCATTATCATTACTACTTGTTATTATTATCATGATGATGATTTCGTCATAATTATTATCATCATCTTCACTGACATCGATAACAATATGATCATCATTATATATATATACACCCACATATATATAAAATGATGATCATGTTGTTATCGATGTTTTTGTTGTTGCTATATATATAATGATCATTATGGTAATGTTATACAGTATATAAGTATCTATTTAGATGTGTGTATATACAACGGAGTCAGGTATCACCAGGGTGAGTCCTGGAGAGTTGGGTGTGACGTAGAATGTAGGTGTGAGCAGGCTACATATGGATACTACAGATGTGTCAACAGGTTGGTAGAACTACCTTCTTGTTTCTATTATTATTATCACTATTATCATCATTATTATTACTGTTATTGTTGTTGTTGATGTTGTTTTTATTGTTGCTAAATAATTTAATTGTTAATGTTAATGTATTTATTATTTACTTATCCCTTTAGTTTGTTGTTCTTAATGATTGGTTGTGGTGATAGTAAATAGTAGCAATTCAAAGTAGTGTATTAGTAGTATTTACAGTCGTTTTAGTAAAAACGTTATCGTAATATGAGCAGCAAATAACATTTGTAAATCAGCAGTAGTTTTAGTATTATTAAAAATAGCATTAGCAGCATTAATAAACTAGTAGTAGTAACAATAATAACAATAATAATAATAATAATAATAATGAATTTATTTCACGGATACATACAAGTATTTAAAGTATCTGAGCCAAGAAGACTACGTTCAGACTAAGTGCTTCGTAAACAGCGATCAAAGAAACTGAACGGATTTTTTTTTTAAATGTTACAGATGTCCCACGTACAACAACCTGCCCGCTGGCTGCTTCACGACGAAGAGGTCTGGAGACTGCTGTGAGACTGTGCAGTGTATCCGTGGTACGTTCGTCCCCTCGTCCACCAACCTCCTGTCCATCGGCAACGGAGGAGGAATGACCATCAAAGGGCCAAGCGGCCAGGTCATCAGCGTATCACCCACCCTCCCCTCTGGAGGAACGCCCCCTCCCGGTAGCGGTGGGACCGGCATGTACGCTCCTAGGTTGAGTAAGTATTAAGAAAGGAAGAAGAAAGAAAGGAAGGAAGGAAGGAAGAAGGAAGGAAGGAAGAAATGAAGGAAGGAAAAAAGAAAAAAGAAAGAAAGAATGAAAGAAAGAAAGAAAGAAAGTTGAAGATTTAATTTGCATTTCTAGTTAGGAATGGAGCAGTCGGTGTTGAATTTGGTGGGTGATGTCTTTGTGTTTGTATTTAGTGTTTTATTTCGTTGCGTTTAAGCGAATTTTTGGTACTGGTGAAAAAATAAATAATCATGGTTAATCACAGCATTATGCATTTTTAATGTTCATGTTCATAACTAATGCTGGAGCCGCGGGAAACATGCATAGATGCCAATACATACTTACTAAACAGACACAAATACACATACGGATGTATATATTCAAGGTTGAACACACATACACACACATACATACACAAACACACTCACAGAAACAAATACACACACACACACACACACACACACACACACACACACACACTAACAGATACAATTATAAATCCAAACCATAAGGTCATTAAACATAAATTCATATATATATATATATATATATATATATATATATATATATATATATATATATATATATTTATATATTTATTTATTTTATTTTTATTTTTATTTATGTGTGTTGCAGATGGCTGTTTGTTCAAAGGTCAGTTGTATGTCAAAAAATCAACAGTGGGCTGACGGATGCACGCAGATATGTACATGTGTGGACGACACTACAGGAATGTATCAGTGCAGATCAAGGTAACCATGCGTACCCGTAAATGGTACAATTGTGTAGCCGTAGTATACGTCATTGTACGTTTATCTTCTTGTGGATCTTTAGTATCCTTTATGGTACAGTTGTGTATCGTTTGTATTGATGATGGTATAATTAATTTTCCCCATATCTTTAGTATACATTATGTATCTTTGATACTGGAAGAATGTCAGACAGCGAGCCTAACCTACAAATTTCATAATAATGTGAAATTCCTGTTTGGCTTTCCACCATCTGTAATCGTTTATAATTTGGCATATTACATTCGTTTGCTATAATATTACATAGTGATCACTGCAAATAACAGTATATTTGACAAATTAAGGTATCTCTATACAAAAAGTGACTTGCACTTGGCTGTATAATAATAAAAACGTTAAATGGTCAAATATTGCATAGATTTCCATGATAAAGTTTTATTTATTTATTGTGACCATTTATAGCAAATACAAATTTCAAAATAAATTAAATTTATTTATTTATTTACTTACTTACTTACCTACCTACCTACCTACCTACCTATTTACAAGAATTACCAGATAGCTTACTTAACCAACAATAATTATGAAATTCCTTACCTTTCCACCAGCTTACTTTTCCTTTTTGACAAATTCACTAAAACAATATATTACAGATGTCCAAGTTACCAGTCGGTGCCCCAGGGCTGCGTCCGTGTGTCCGACCCTAACGACGTCTGCTGTACAATTCCCCACTGCCCGCAGCTGGGCTACGTCCCGATCCCCTTTTACCCACAGAGCGTCCAGAACATCGGCGCCGTCAAGCCTCCGAGTTACACGGATCTAATCTCGGGGACGTACACGTTTATAAACACAATTGATTTCACCGGAGCTACCGTGGCCCCGCCTACAGCTCCTCGAGTGACCTCTGGTGGCGGTATCGGTAAGTGTGCAATGTATGCGACAGTAAAGAGTATATAAAGTGTGAGACAGTGAACGTATAGGACTGTGAATGTGTAATGTATATGACTGTCAGTATGTGTAACATATATGACTGTCAGTGTGTAACGTACATGACTGTCAGTGTGTGTAACGTATTTGACCACTGAAAGTGTGCAACGTATTTGACAGTAAAACAGTAACGTATGAAAGTGAGAATGTGTAACTATAAGATAGTGACTGTTTGTAACATGTATGATAGTGACTGTTTGTAACATGTATGATAGTGACTGTTTGTAATATGTATGATAGTGAGAATGTGTAATGTGTATGATAGTTAGAGTGCGTAATGTTTATGAGAGTGAGAATGTGTAATGTATGAGATAATGAGTGTGTAATGTATATGATAATGACTGTAACATGTATGATAGTGATAATGTGTAATGTGTATGAGAGTGAAAGTGTGTAATGTATATGATAGTGTGTAATGTATATGAGAGTGAGAATGTGTAATGTATATTAGAGTGAAAGTGTGTAATATATGAGAGAGAATGAGAGTAATAATGTATATGAGGATGAGAATGTGTAATGAATATGATAGTGAGGGTGTGTAATTTATATGATAGTGAGATAGTAATTTATATGATAGTGAGAGTGTGTAATGTATATGATAGTGAGATAGTAATGTATATGATAGTGAGATAGTAATGTATATGACAGTGAGAGTGTAAGTACACATCTGGTGTGTTTACTTCAGGTTACTGTGAGTACAAAGGCAGGAAGTACCAGCAGTCACAGACGTGGGAAGACGGCTGTCAGTACAACTGTGTGTGCGAGGACGCGTCCACGGGATTCTGGAGATGTGTGGAAAAGTCAGTCTTTTATTCATTCATTCATTCATTTATACATTTATTCATTAATTCATTTACTTTTTTATTTTGTTGTTATTTTTTGTTTTAACTTTTGCTTTGTTCATTTATTTTATTTTTAATCTTTTTTTTTTTCTTTTCTTTTTTCTAAATTAATGAATGATACGTATTAATATTATTGTTATTTATCTGTCATTTACTAAAACAGTCAAAAATAGCTTGATAGGAATTTCAACGCCAAAATGTATTGCTTTGAAATGACGTTTTCTTCGACTCCTTTTATTTTATACATTCTTTGAACTGGTTGGGGTTTTTAGATCTCAGTTTATGTTTTGTGCTTACTTATTATTATTGCTTCACAGATGTCGAAGATACGACAACCTGCCTAAGCCATACTGCTGGCTTGTCCCAGATCCGGCCAACAGCTGCTGCAAAGTTCCCCACTGCGAATTCCCGGCCAAAGTGACGGATTTGATTGGTCTAATAACCCAGACGCCATTCACTGTGCCGGTCAGCACAGCACCTACCCACTACCTGCCCAGCACCCAGAAACCAGGTGAGCGTGAAAACAGATGAATGAGTGAATGATTTAATAAAAGAATGTATGAAAGAATAGGTGAATTTACGGATGGACGAATGGGTGAATGAATAAATGAATGATTGAACGAATGAGTGAGTGAGAGTGTGTGTGAGATATCAGTCTTAGATAATAATAAAAAACAGGACTGAAAAAAGAAAAAAAAGGTTAAATGATCCAAGATATTTTCATTTCTATACATCGTTTGATGGAGTGAAGTTTATAATGAATCTTACTGAAGTGTTGTTTTAATGATTATTATTATCATCATCATTACTACTACTACTACTACTATTATTGTTATTATTATTATTATTGTTACATTTATTATTATTATTATTATTATTATTATTATTTTTTATTATTATTCCAGCTTACTGTGAATACAAAGGTCAACACTACAGTCAAGGTCAGATGTGGTATGATGGCTGCAGTTCTAAGTGTGTGTGTGACAACGCACAGATGGGCGTTTACCGATGTATTCAGAGGTGCGTGCATAAAATACTTTCCAGTGTTAGACAAAGGAAGACAATTACTTAATTAATCACATAGCCAATATATTTTTAAGATTATGATTGTGTATGAACATTCGGTTGTTGTTTTTGAACGTTTCATTTTCTTTTTTTACTTTTTTATTTTATTATTTTGTTATTTTGTTTCTTGTACTTTTTGTTTTGGTTTTTTAATGTAAAATAGAAATAGGAGCAACAATTTTTTGTTAAGCTTTCTACCATGATGAATAGTTATTTACTTATTTGTTTCTTTGTTTTTTGTCTTTGTTTTAATTTGCTTATTTATTTATTTATTTATTAACTTTAATTCGTTTTCATGATCTCTGAGTGTTCTTTTTTTTTTAATTCATCTATTTATTTATTTCATTGATCCGTTCATTCGTTCATTCATTTACTTCATTCACCCATTCCTTCATTCACCCATTCATTCATTCACCCATTCATTCATTCATTCATTCAACCACTCATCCATTCATTCATTCACCTATTCATTCATTTATTCATTCATTAACTTGCAGGTGTCCCGAGTATAACAATATTCCCGCAGTGGGATGTTCTCTCGTTCCTGACCCCAAAGACCCGACGTGTTGCAAGGTACCCGAATGTCACTTCTCCCCCACCTCTGGGTCCATCACAGGCCACGGAACCCCGCCCACTTTACCCCCAGGATCTTTTGTAAACCAACCCAACCCCAAACCCGTTGGTGAGAAATTTTAGTATCTATTTAACAACTGATTGCAGAGAGAAAAAAAATGAATGAAATGATGAATGGTAGATGGAAGGGTGAATGAACGATGAAATGAATGAATGATGCAGTTTTTGCCAGAACACATGTTAAACTGTGTAATTTATGTGATTAATGTGGTGTTATTTATTTTTATTTTTATTTATTTTTATTTAATATTTATTTAATATTTATTTATTTGGTTATTTATTATTTATTTATTTATTATTTATTTATTTATTATTTTTTTTTTTAATATTTATTTATTTATTTGATTATTTATTTATTTATTTATTTTATTTTTTTTTATTTATTTATGAATTCATTTACTTATTTATTTATTTACTTATTTACGTCAGGATACTGTGAGTACAAAGGTCAAACGTACAAACACGGAGACACGTGGAGAGATGGATGTCAGTACACTTGCACTTGTGAAGATGCTGTCCATGGCCAGTACAGATGCACTGAACTGTAAGACTAAATTACAACTGATTTGTCTTAATTACTGAGGTGTGTTTGTGTGTGTGTCTGAAAATGATAGAGTATGTATGTATTTATGAGCCTGTGTGTGTTTATTGTGTGTGTGCGCCACTATTCAAAGATTCTTAATGATGCCTATTTTTCTGTCTTTTCCCCTCTGTCTGTCTGTCTGTATACCTATCTCTCTGTATATCCCTCTGTCCCTCTTTCTGTCTGTATAATCTATCGATCTATTTACATAATTTATCTAGCTATTCATTTATTTATCGTCCTTCTCTCTTTTTCATTTCTGTCAGTCTGTCTCTTTCTTTTTTCTCTATTTTCTGTTCCTCTCTTTACCTCTGTGCTTGTGTTTGTTTTTGTGTGTATGTGTGTATCTTCCGTTTATCTCTCCTGTTCTGAATCATTTCTCTTCGCCTGTTTGTCTGTATATCAGACTGTTTTCTCTTTCTCTCTCTTTAGATGCCCCAGGTACCCTCCAATGCCTGCTGGGTGTTTCCTGAAGCCGGACTTCGCAAACCCGTGTTGTCAGAAACCCGACTGCTCATTCACTGGAACCAGCGGACAGATCTCGGGTCAAGGTCACATGACACCTGCACCTAACTTCCAGACACCTAAACCAGGATCTACGGGTGTGCCAAATCCCAGTGAGTAGAAGATATTTTTTATCTGTTATTATTCTATTGTAGAGATGGTATTTGATGAATTAAAATATTCAAGTTTTAGCGTGAGACGTGTATTTGTTTTTGCATATTTTTATATGTTGCTGTGATTGTATGTTTGTAAATGTGCAAATGCATACACTCATGCACTTATACATAAACACACACGCAGACAACACCCAAATATATATTGTACAATTATATATGGATTGTAGTTTTAAATTATGTCCTTACAAATTATATTAAAGCATATATTATTAAATTTATGTTACAGTATACATTATTAAATTTATATTACAGCATACATTATTAAATGTATGTTACAGTGTACATTATCAGTTTTATGTTACAGTATACATTATTAAATGTATGTTACAGCGTTCTGTGTGTACAATGGTGTGAACTACTACCAGGGTCAGACGTGGCAAGATGGCTGTAATCTGAATTGTAGATGTGAAGACAGTCAGACTGGACTTTACACTTGTGATAACAGGTCTCTCTCTCTCTCTCTCTCTCTCTCTCTCTCTCTCTCTCTCTCTCTCTCTCTCTCTCTCTCTCTCTCTCTCTCTCTCTCTCTCTCTCTCTCTCTCTCTCTCTCTCTCTCTGTGTTTCTCTCTCAAACAACAACATGCACATACAAACACATTTAAACACACACACAAAGATATCTGGAACCTCTGCAAATAATAAAATAATGTAGCAGGGAGTCTGATTTCATTTGAAACCTTTGATTTCATAGAATACCTAAACATCTGAAAAAAAAAAATATATATAAATGAATAAACAAACATTCAAACACGCAAATACACAGTCAGAAATACAAACACACACACAAAAACACAATACATTACATCATTCATACTTAAATGGAATTTAGTTTTTCGTACTTATACTATTTTCTATTTTAAATCAAAAACTATTTTCATATTTCAAGAAAACCTGCAACACTTGACTCCCACCTTCTCTATTTACCAGATGCCCCACCTACTCCAGTCTCCCACCCCAGTGTCACATGGTCACTGATCCAAAAGATCCGTGCTGTCAGATCCCCAGCTGTCAGTTTCCATCCAGCCAAGGGCAGATAACTGGAACTCTGGCCCCCGACCTGCTGCCAACAGCAGTACCAGGAATCATCAGTGGAACTGCCAAAGTGCCGGTGCCCTCACCAGGACCCGGGGGTCAAGTCCCCACCCCGGTGACTATAAGTATGTTAATACAAAGTTTCACTGGGTTTGTTAGGAGGAGGTTAAAGGATTTCTACTTTTTGATTTTTTTTCTTTCTTTCTTATTTTAATTGTGGTGTATATAAATGGATATGAAATTGTGAGAGTAAACATTAGTGTGTTTTTGTTTGTACGAATGTGTATGTTTGTTTATAATGTGTGAAAGAGAGAAAGAAACAAAGAGAGATAGAGAAGAATATAGAGAAAAAGATATAATGTGAAGGAGCTAAAGGGAGAGAAAGAGAAATAGAAAAGGTGAGAAAGACAGAGACAGAATTTGAAAGATAAAGAGAGAGAATGAGACTTGCAAGAGAGAGAGAAACAGAAAGAAATAAAGAAAGATGAATGAATTAATGAAAGAAAGAAAGAGAAGAGAAGAGAATTGAGATCTGACTAAAACGTTAGAATGAATACTTGCAAGACAGAACAGATTTTATCAGAGAGAAGAGAGAAATAAAATCGTCACAATATTACTTATGTTCTACTGTATATTTATTATGTGTGGTTTGTTGCCAGATTTCTGTGTGTACAAGGGAGTCCAGTATCACCAGTCTGAGGAGTGGAGTGATGGGTGTGACTACAACTGTAAGTGTGAAGACCAAACCACTGGAAGATACGTCTGCAAGGAAAAGTAATTATTTTCTTTTTTCAGTTTTTATCTTGTTGGCAGTAACATGTGGTCACGTAGCTAGTTGTATATTTCTGTGTGTGTGGATATGTCTTTGTGTGTATTTGTCTGTGTGTGTGGGGTGTTTATGTGTATTGACAGATTATATATGATTTAGGAAATAAAAAATAAAAACACCACTCCCATTATTAATAATAATAATGATCATGATTAGGTTAGTAGTAACAATAACAATAATAAAATAAAATAAAATAAAATAAAATAAAATAAAATAAAATAAAATAAAATAATAATAATAATAATAATAATAATAATAATAATAATAATAATAATAATAATAATAATAATAATAATAATAATATAGTAGTAATAGTAATAACAATAATAACAGTAATGGTAATAATAAAAGCAACAACAACGATAATAATAAAAAGAAGAAATTGAATAAATCAATCAAAATAAAGAAAATGCTTTAAGCATTTATCACTAAATTATTAAACATTATTCAAATATTTATTTATTTATTTATTATATTATATTAAATTTGGTTATAAATAAACAGTGTCCTGTTTAAACACGAGAAAGAAAACTTTAAAATGACACATCACCGACAGAAGACCTAATTATAATAATTTATATTTTTACCTGCGCCAGGTGTCCCAGGTACACAAATCTGCCACCTCAGTGTCGACTAAACAAGGATCCCGCTAATCCATGCTGCAGTATTCCCTCGTGTATCTTCACTCCTACCGGTGGAGCAATTTCCGGATCGGGAAATCCAACACCGAAACCAGGAGCCACACCCAAACCAGGAGTTAGTCCAAATCCAATAGTGAACCCAGTTCCTCAACCTAAAGGTATAATATACTTCAGTTATTTTTTTTTGGTTTGTTTGTTTATGTCACTTCAATTAAAACAAAAGTTATATTACATGAGCTTGTGAAGTAATGAGAAAAAGAATTTTAAAATAAATAATAAGTTGGACATTTTAGTCTTGAGACTTTTTTCAGTTATTTTTTTCTTTTATGTTCAGGGCTGTTTATCTTCTATGTGAATGTAAAATGTTTTTAAATGAATAATTATTTATTCATTCATATATTTATTTATTCATGTATTAGTTCATTGATAATTAGTTTGTTTATACTATCATTTATTCTTTATTCATACATTCATTTATTCATTCATTTATTTATTTATTAATAATTCTGTCATTCATTAAAATATTCATTTATTCATTAATTAATTTGTAGATAGTTTGTTCTATTATACATTCATTCATTCAATCATTCATTCATTCATCCATTCATTCATTCATATATATATATATATATATATATATATATATATATAATGTGTATTCTTAATATATTCATACATTTATTCATACAAACACAGATTCATTCATTATGCACATTTATTATTCAAATATTCTTTAATTCGTTCATTCATTCATTCATTCATTCATTATTGAAATGTGTATAATGAATATTTCAGGTGTATGTGTGTACCGAGGTCAGAGTTACTCCCAGGGACAGACGTGGTATGATGGGTGTGACTATAAGTGTGTCTGTGAAGATGGTAGTGGAGGTGTTTACAGATGTAACAACAGGTAAATGTTTTTTTCTAAAACACAGGTAAAAACAGGTAAACCTGATGTAAAACTCAGTAACACACTGTAGGTAAGAGGTAGATGGTCTGGTTTGATATTTATGACTATAAGTGTGTCTGTGAAGATGGTAGTGGAAGTGTTTACAGGTGTAACAACAGGTAACAACAGGTAAACCTGATGTAAAACTGAGTAACACACCGTAGGTAAGAGGTAGATGGTCTGGTTTGATACTTATGACTATAAGTGTGTCTGTGAAGATGGTAGTGGAGGTGTTTACAGGTGTAACAACAGGTAAAAATTGTTTTAAAACTCAGGTTGTTTAGGTGATTATATGGTATGTATACAGACACATTATAGATCCACATATGCACACAAGTGTGGGTGTATGTATGTATTATATATGTATGTATGTATGTATGAATGTATGCTTGCATGCATGCATGTATGTATGTATGTATGAATGTATGTATGTGTATACTGGTATATATGTACATGGATGGGTTACAAAGTGTCAATGTGTATATCTGTATGTCTGTACTGATTTACTGTTTGTTTTAGTTTTGCTTTGCAGTTGTATGTGTGTATGTGTGTATGAAGGTATATATTTATATTAAACTGTGCTGAGTATATATTTTAAAACAATCACACAATAGTATTATGAACACATGTACACACACACACACACAACAAACACACACACACACACACACAGATACACACACATACATACACACACATATATACCTACACACAAAATGTATAATAAATATTTTTACCTGAATAAGTGATTACTGCAAATTTTAAGCAAACTGTACAACACTGACATGTTTATTTAAATAAACACACACAGGTGTCCATCATACAAGAACCTTCCCAAGGAATGTACTTTTGTACCGGATCCCAAAGACCCTTTCTGCTGTCGCGTGCCGAAGTGCACGTTTGTTCCAACACAAGGGCAGATAACTGGACATGGCATCCCGACTTTACCCCCAGGGCAGATCACAGGAGGCATGGCCACACCCGCCCCAACACCAGGCTCCAATCCAACTCCAAAACCTGGGGCCACACCAGCTTATCAAAGTTAGAATTTCACTTTGTTTTGGTTGTCTGTTTGTTTCTGTATTTATTTGTATGTTTATTTATTTATTTATTTATTTATTTACTTATTTATTACTAATTTATTTATTTACTTACTTACTTACTTATTTATTACTAATTTATTAATTAATTAATTAATTTATTTATTATAATAATATTATTATCATCATTATCATCATTTTGATCATCATCATCATCATCATCCTTTATTTTATTTACTTTATATTTATTATACCAATTACTTGCTTATATTATACCGTTTGCTTTGTTGGGTGTTATTTTATTTGATTGATGTATGTCTACTTACATGTGTGTGTGTGTGTGTGTGTGTGAGTCTGTACGTAAGTTTGTGTGTGATATATAATATATATTTATAACATACATATTACACGAGCCTGAAATATAAACAAGTTTTTCATGTGTTTTATTATTATAAATAACATGTGACTTACAATATTATTCTGGTGTTATGTAACTGATCCTATGTATCTGTTTAATTCACAGATGTTTGTGTTTAATTCACAGATGTTTGTGTTTAAATCACAGATGTTTGTGTTTAATTCACAGATGTATGTGTTTAATTCACAGATGTATGTGTTTAATTCACAGATGTTTGTGTTTAATTCACAGATGTTTGTGTTTAAATCACAGATGTATGTGTTTAATTCACAGATGTATGTGTTTAATTCACAGATGTTTGTGTTTAATTCACAGATGTTTGTGTTTAATTCACAGATGTTTGTGTTTAATTCACAGATGTTTGTGTTTAATTCACAGATGTTTGTGTCTATCATGGAAGAGTGTACAAGCAAGGAGAAAAATGGCAGGATGGTTGTGACTATGACTGTGAAT
>CM022667.1:14097204-14109704 GCA_012295275.1 Chrysomallon squamiferum | reverse complement strand
ACACCCATCCCTGGATACACAACACTGACCCCACCTTTGACACGCCCTACTCCTAAACCAGGTACATATTTAATGAATCATAAATAAGTGTATGTAGATAAGTGTCTGTTTGCATATTTGTGTGTGTGTGTGGGTGAGTGTGTTTGTGTGATTGTCGGGGGTGGGTATACATACATACATACATGCATAAAAATATATGTATATCTACATTCATGTATATATATACATTTGTGTTTTCTGAACATGTGTGTGAGTGTGTGTGTGTGTATGTGTGAGACAGGATAATAATTGTTATTTAGTATTATATGTGTTTTTGCTGTACTGCTGTTGTTGTACATATTTTTTGTTGTCACTACTTTTATTATTATTTCTGTATTTAAGTATTTATTGTATAAAGAAGTCAAAGAAATCTACTACTGGAATCTGATATTTAAATATCTCTTAATTTCTGTTGTTGTTGATGTTTCTGGTGATTATGGCTGTTACTGTTGTTGTATTGTTATTTTGTTATATCTCTATGATCATCATCATTATTGCCATCATAATTATTATCGAGGTTATATTATTACATATTGATTTTAATTTAAGGTGAATTATGTAGATATTTACTTTCTGTTGTCTAAATATTTGAGATGATCAGTTAATGATTTAATCATCAGCAGAGGTGTGTGTCTACATGGGTGTGACGTACACACAAGGCCAGCAGTGGTATGATGGATGTGAAAAGAAATGTGTTTGTGTTGATGGAAAAACTGGATTCTACACCTGTTCTGACAGGTAGAAAAGTCTGTCTGTCTGTGTATCTCTCTCTCTGTACATTTTCATTTCTCTCTCTCCATCTCTCTTATCTCTCTCTCTCTCCATCTCTCTCTCTCTCTCTCTCTCTCTCTCTCTGTCCATCTCTCTCTCTCTCTCTCTCTCTCTCTCTCTCTCTGTCCATCTCTCTCTCTCTCTCTGTTCATCTCTCTGTCTCTCAGTGTCTAACTTTCTTTTTTTTATAATTATTACAGTTATTGTTGATATGATTGATATTTCTGCTGTAGCTGTTATTATTATAATTATTATTATAACAATTAGTGCTATTCTGTAGTTATTATTTTTAATAACATTATCATTATTATTATTACTGTTGTTACTGATTTAATTATTATTACAGTTGTTATCATTATCATCATTATTATCATCACCACAGTATTATTATTACCATCATCATTATTTTATCATCATCACCATCATCATCATCATCATGAATGGTATTTTTAACTGAACACAAATTAACATATTTTAATCACACACAGGTGTGCGAAATACTCTAGTATTGCACCATCATGTGTTATGGTACCAGATCCTACAGACCCTGTGTGTTGCCAGGCTCCTAAATGTTCAGGTCCAACAGACAAGACTCCTATAGGAGTTACTGGCAGTGTGACAGGAATAGGGAAACCACCCACTCCCACACCCAACATTGCCCCCACTCCTAAACCAGGACAGACATACCCACCTTTCTTCAGTCCCATGCCAGGAACTACAGTAAAACCAAATCCAGGTGATTAACTGTAGCACACTACAATTACCTTTGTTTCAGTGTTTATGTAATGTTTTAATGTTGTTGTTGTTGGTATGATTTTGTACATGTAAAAAACATGATATAATGAAATTATTGTTTATTTAATTGTTTTTTTATTTTTGTTATCATTATAATTTTTTTTTTTTTTTTTTTTTTTTTTATTTCATTTATAATATATATTTATTTATTTATTTTTTAGAATATTAATTATTTTTTTATTGTTATTCTTTTTTCTCAATGTTTATTTTTTATTTATCTTTTTATTTCTAGGTGTGTGTGTGTGTCTGTCAGTGTGTGTGTGAGTGTCTGTATCTGAGTTGTTTATTTTCTTGCTTGCTTTTGTATCTTTCTATTTCTTACATTTCTGTTCTATAAATGTTCAGTTTTAATTTTTCAGTGTGTGTCTACAAGGGCGTGTCATACACTCAGGGACAGAGGTGGGCTGATGGGTGTGACTACATGTGTGTGTGTGTTGATGGAAATGAAGGGATGTATAAATGTACAGAAAGGTGAGTACTTGCCAGAAGGAACTCTTATCTAGGGTTTATGGAATCCAGAACATATATATATATATATATATACACATATATAATTAATGAATGTTTAAAATGGCAGCTCACATTCTTCAGTTATTGTTCTTTTACTTTATTGTTAATAAAGGTTGAGGTCTAGTTAAAAAAAACAGAATGCATTTATATAAAATGTATTTTTGTTTTTGTTCAAATCACACTAGGCAACTTTTTCTTGACCTCTTTCTTTCTTTTTCTCTCCATCTGTTTGTTTATCTATCTATTGTCTACACACACACACACACACACACACACACACACACACCTACATAGAGACACATATGTAAGTTTCCAACCAACAGAAAAGTTTCCTGTCATATGTTTGTGTGTGGGACTTCTGTTCATACCAGCAAAAGTTCATATTAATATCATTAGTTCATTTTCAAAACAGTATCTATAATGCAGTTGTAATTTTTTTTTAAATTTTTTCAGGTGTCCAAAATATCCCAATCTGCCAGCTACTTGCAGGATGGTCTATGACTACACAAACCCATGTTGTTACAAGCCAGACTGTTCCTCCCCAACACCCAAACCAGGACCAAACATCACACCAATTCCTGGTCACAATCCAACCCCATCACCTCTAGGTAGAACTCTGTCTAGGATTTTCTTGTTTTTCATTTGTCTTATCTATCTGTCTGTCTGTCTGTCTGTCCATCTGTCTCTCTGTCTGTGTGTCTGTCTGTCTGTCTATTTATTTATTAATTTATGTATTTATTTATTTATTTATTTATTTATTTATTATGGTGAAGCTGAATACATAAATTAGATGAAAGTCTTTAGCAGAGATTTCCAAATATTTCATGTGTGTTTATGTGTTTCTTTATTTACATGTATATATATATATATAGATAATGTATGTGTGTCTGTATTTAATGTATTTGTTCTTCTGTCTACCTGTAACTTTATATATATATATATAAATATATGGTATGTCTAGGTATGTTTGTATGTCTCTATGTACATGTGTATGTTTGTATGTGTGTATGTATGTATAGGCATTATCTCTGGATATTTCTATATATGAAAACAACAGGAATAGCAATTAAAATGTAGTAAAGGGGGTTGGAGTTTTTTCTGTTGATGTCACCATGGTGTTTGTTTCTGTTTCTCAGATGTGTGTGTTTACAATGGAGTTCCATTCCATCAGGGACAAACATGGAATGACGGCTGCACTAAAACTTGCAGATGTGAAGATTCTGTCAACGGAATTGTTAACTGTGATGACAGGCAAGAACGAGACAGTTCAATATTTATCTTTATTTCACTGGGTTCCTCATTATTTCAGATGTGTCAGTGTTAAATTATTTCATCTTTACATAACAACTACATATGTTATTTAATAATCATTTGAGTGAGTTATTGTATAGTTATTAGAATATGTTGTAATATTTTAGTGAGTATGCTGTTGTATAATTAATTGAATATATGGAGAGATTCAGAGGCAGACATACACTGAATATTAATTTCTGAAGATAGCTGAAGATATTTATTATTGTTGTGAATATTAAAATGTGCCACTTGTTTTGTTGGATTTTTTTTTTTATTTTTTTTTTTATTTTTTTTTTTTTTTTTTTTATTTATTTATGATTTTTTTTTTTTTTTTTTTTTTTATATAAAGATGTGCTACATATCCCCAGCTGAAGCCAGGCTGTACGATGATAACTGATCCTAAAGATCCGTGCTGCCAGATACCCAAGTGTACAACCCCAGACATCACCAACCACATCCTTCCTGGTGTACCAGGAACTGTTCAAGGTGGCAGTCTGCCTAATAACCAGAACCCCAACTCCCGAAACAGTGAGTTTATGTAACTTTTGTTTTCTGTTAGTTTTTGTTTTATTTTGTTTTATTTTATTTTACTTTATTTTATTTTTATTTTTATTTTTATTTTTATTTTTATTTTTATTTTTATTTTTATTTTTATTTTATTTTATTTTATTTTATTTTTATTTTATTTTATTTTTTTTATTTTTTTTTTTTTTGTTGTTTGTTTTGTTTTTCTCCATATTCTATTAGTTATGTTTTGTTTCTTCTATTTTTTATTATAATTTTTTTTATTTATATATATATATATATTATTTATTTATTATTATTATTGAAAAAAGGTATGTTATTAATAAACACTGACTTAAAAAATAAATAAATACATAAAAATCAACTAGCAAATAAAACAACTTGGAAGACTGCAGACTATATTTACACTATTTCTTCTTATCACCAAAAATACATTTCGTACTGTTAACGTTAAATATTTTGTGTATTCAACATTCACAGTACAGAGTTACGTATTTTGTGTATTCAACATTCACAGTACAGAGTTATGTATTTTGTGTATTCAACATTCACAGTACAGAGTTACGTATTTTGTGTATTCAACATTCACAGTACAGAGTTACGTATTTTGTGTATTCAACATTCACAGTACAGAGTTACGTATTTTGTGTATTCAACATTCACAGTACAGAGTTATGTATTTTGTGTATTCAACATTCACAGTACAGTTATGTATTTTGTGTATTCAACATTCACAGTACAGAGTTACGTATTTTGTGTTTTCAACATTCACAGTAGAGAGTTAAATATTTTGTGTATTCAACATTCACAGTACAGAGTTACGTATTTTGTGTATTCAACAGATGTGTGTATCTACCATGGAAGAAGTTACCAGCAAGGTCAGACGTGGGAAGATGGCTGTGAGTACAGTTGTGAGTGTCTGGATTCCATGACTGGAAAATACAGATGTCACGAGAAGTATGTTACCATAGTTACCATTATGCCAACGGAATGTTACTGTAGTTACAATCAAATCAGATAACGTTGTTGCAGTTTCCAATATTGTTGAAAACTGTCACTCTAATACCCACAGACATGTCACTATAGTCACCTTAGTTAGGGTGACTGTAATATCCATTCTGACAAAGGAATGTCACTGTAGTTTCAGTGGGGTTTATTTCATAATGTTTCCATGGTTACCATTGTGTAAAATCAATATTACTGTAGTTATAAATTACATCCGGCCCAAGGAATTTTACTTGAGTCAGAAGGTTACAGCAGTCATCAGTAGAAATGTTAATAAATATTTCTGTTTTAATTTTTTCATAATTATCATCATCATCATCACTATTGATGTTATCTGAAAATGTTATTTATGATTATCTCGAAAAATCTAGTATTAATGAGCTGACACATTTTTAACAATAATGTAAAAATAAATTGCAGTGGCACTGATATATACAGTTTTAAAACTAAATTATAATTCAGTGCCTAGCCAGTGATGCATAACAAAATAACAAAGGAAAACGTTATCAGGTAAAATTCTAACGATACTAAATTACACAACAGATGTACAGGATGAAGTCGACAGAGTATTTAACACAAGATTAAAACAAAGATTAATTTGAGGTGATTTTTCTTCTTCTCTTGTTTTTTCAGATGTGCCAAGTATCCCAAGATTCCATCCAGCTGCTCCATGATTAAAGACCCTAGCAACCAGTGCTGCATGGTTCCATACTGCCCCAGCCCGTCACCACAGCATCAGCCAGCCCCACCCATGTTCACCCCATCCCCTGGTGCAACCTTCCCTCCCTACTTCACACCTGCACCGCACCAGACGTTCCCACCACAGCAGACCTTCCCGCCAGGATACACCCTGGTGCCAGGTGGACCACTCCTACCTTTCATGACCCCAGGGCCGGGCAAAACGTACGCTCCAAACCTGACCTTCCCACCTCTTTTCACCCCATACCCGGGAGTGACCTTCCCGCACCAGTTCACGCCCGCCCCAGGTCGAACCTTTGCTCCAAATATGACCCTGCCCCCGGGCTTCGTCCCAGTCCCTGGACAGACCCTGCCCCACCAAATGACTCCAGCACCAGGAAAGACTTACCCACCATCACTGACCTTCCCGGTCATCCCTGGACCGACTGTGCCATCATACTTAACCCCAGCCCCTGGCAAAACATACCCACCCAACCTGACACTGCCGCCTCAGTTCGTGCCCACACCAGGAGCTACCCTGCCTCCAGGCTTAACTCCTCTGCCTGGTCAGACGTTTCCTCCTGGTTTTACCTTCCCCACACCAGGACGACCTTTGCCCTCCAATCTGACGCCAGCTCCTGGAAAGACCTACGCTCCTAATCTGACACTTCCTCCTGGTTTTTACCCAACACCAGGAATGACCCTGCCTCCTAACTTCACCCCTCAACCAGGGCAGACGTTTCCTCAGGGATTCACTTTCCCGACACCAACTCCTAAAGGGTACCCAGTCCCTCCTCAGTTGACTCCTGCTCCTGGACAGACATATGCTCCTGGCATGACTTTCCCACCGGGTTTTGTCCCCACTCCTGGTCAGACTATTCCTCCTAACATAACACCAGCTCCTGGTCAGACCTTTCCTCCAAGTTTCACCTTCCCGACTCCTCCAGGATATCCTCTCCCTCCTCAGCTGACTCCTGCTCCTGGAAAGACCTACGCTCCTAGCGTCACTCTTCCATACAACTTCATCCCAACCCCCGGTCAGACAATCCCGCCGAACATAACCCCAAAACCAGGACAGACCTTCCCTCCTGGTTACACCTTCCCGACTCCTCCTGGTCACCCACTGCCTCCTCAGCTGACTCCTGCTCCTGGTAAGACCTACGCTCCTAGCGTCACTCTGCCGTACAACTTTGTGCCAACACCAGGCCAGACTCTGCCTCCTTACATCACGCCAGTTCCTGGTCAGACCTTTGCACCAGGATTTACTTACCCAACACCAGGTGGACGACCTCTGCCCCCCCAGCTCACACCCGCTCCTGGTCAGACATATGCTCCTAACGTGACACTCCCAAGCTATTTTGTCCCATATCCTGGCCAGCCATTGCCTCCATATCTGACTCCTCAACCAGGACAGACATTCCCTCCTGGTTTCACCTTCCCAACACCAACACCACATGTGAAAGGTAAGCACTGAGTGTAAATTCTTCTACACATTTAAAATAAATTTCTAGTTTACTAACAATATTAGTAAAAAAAAAAAAAATTATTCCACATTAAACAACTTTCCGTTTTACAGACAGATGTAAAATATAAATTTCACATCATACTCTAATTGACATACCTGTGCTTGTAAAACAATACTTTTACATTCAACCTGCAAATTAATCATTTGTAATTGTATACTTTTAACTTTTTTTTTACTTTCTGAAACTTTAGTTCACAGAATATTCGTGTTTGTAGATGGATACTTTTGTATCATTTCTATTTGTAAAAGGATAATGTTTATATTGTACAAATTGTTTATGTATTTGTATGTGCAAAAGGATGCTTTTACCTTTCAACTTTCTCATATATTTGTTTCAAAGTAACTTTATAAAAGTTACTTTCAAGCATATATATATATATATATATATATATATATATATATATACACACACATATATAATGCTCCAATGCCACTAATAAGTTCAAGGGTGCTTTACAGTGTAAAATAATAAACTAAAATATAAGAAGACATGGACTTAAACATATCAAAATAAATGAAAACTTAAGGGCGAACATGTTAAAATGGTGGAAAAAATAAATGATGTAATATCTAAAAATTGTTTAAGATAATTAATCGTCCAGCTTGAACATTTTAACATTAGAAAAATGAAATATAAATATATATTAACAAATAAGATTTGAAAGAAATGGGTTTTTAGTAGTGTTTTGGATGTAGCTGTTGTTTCAATGTCCCCTGTGTGTGTGTTTTGTTTTTCAGGTTTCTGTGTGTACAAAAACGCCTACTACAGAGAAAAGCAGATCTGGTACGACGGGTGTCAGGCAGTGTGTCAGTGTGAGAGTGGGGATACGGGCGTGTACAGGTGTCAGGAAAGGTAAGTTAAAAACTAGAAATTTAATTTATACGAGTTTCAGATTTATAATAATAATAATAATAATAATAATAATAATAATAATAATAATAATAATAATAATAATAATAATAATAATAATAATAATAATAATAATAATAAAAGTAATAATAATAGTAATAATAAAAGTAATAATAATAAATAATAATAATAATAATAATAAAAGTAATAATAATAATAGTAGTAATAATAATAATGATAATAATGATACTGCTTCTGCTACTTCTACTACTTCTACTTTTATTATTATTAATTTTCTTATTATTAGTAGTAGTGATAGTAGTATTAAAAATGCTTTTAATCATCATCATCATAATAATAATAGTAGTAGTAGTAGTAGCAGTATACTAATAACAATAATAATATTCATAATCGTGTAATAAAATATTCAGTTGTGTGTAGTTGTGTTATCAGTAGTTTTTTAATTTTGTGTTTGATTATGATTTATTTGTTTTATTGTTTCTTCTTGTTTTTGTTACTAGGGATTTATTTTGTTCAGATTTTTGTAAAAGTTTTAAAAAGCTGTATCTTGAATGTTTTTTTATTTATATATTTAATTTTTAATTAATTATTTATTTATTTTTTTATTTATTTGTCAGTTCATGTATTAATTCATTTATTTTAATTTTTAATTTTTAATTCATTTTTTATTATGTTTGATTCGTGACTATTCCTTTCAAAACAACTGAAATTATCTATCTGTTTATATATACTGCAGTTTAACTAAACTTTTTTACGTGTACTTCAGGCTAAAATTATCTGTCTCTCCATTTACTGTTATCTAAAAGTTATTTTCACACGTATTTCAGGTGTACCACTTTCAAAAATGTTGCCCCAGAATGCACCCTGATGCCTGATCCAAAGATCCGACTTGTTGCAAAGTTCCCAGCTGCCCGGTGAAACCATCTGGTGCTGTACCCACCCCTGGTTACCTCCCTGTCACCGGCCACCCTGGGCAAGTGACAGGCCTGGCCCCGGTCCCCACTCCCAACCCTTATGCTGCACCCCTACCTGGGGCTCAGACTTATGCACCAAATCCGTACGCAACTCCGCAGCCAAAGAAAGGTGAAAGTACAGCAAATAACTGAAATGAAATTTTTTAATACAACAAATAACTGAAATAACAAAAACAAAGCTTTAACATAATAGAACAAAAAATAACTGAAATGAACAAAACAAAGCTTTAACATAATTTTTTAGTACAGCAAATAACTGATATGAACAAAAACAAAGCTTTAACATAATAATAAATTTTAATACAACAAATAACTGAAATGAACAAAAACAAAGCTTTGACATAATAATAAATTTTAATACAACAAATAACTGAAATGAACAAAAACAAAGCTTTAACATAATAGTAAATTTTAATACAACAAATAACTGAAATGAACAAAAAGCTCTAACATAAATAATAAACTTTAATAGAGAATAACAGAAATGAACGAAAATTAAGCTTTGATGTAATACATTTTTTTTACTACAATGAGAAAACATAATAAAATGAATAACAGAAATGAATGGAAATGAAGCTTTAGTATTATAATAAGATCAAAGGCTGTTTCTATCATAGGTATATTTAAGAATTTTTCTGATGAAAGAAAAAACGAAGTAACGTAATGATAAAGTTATATGATGTTTTCTTATAAAGATATTTGAGCATTTTTATGATGATCGGATAAATAAAAGCCATTCTCAGTGATATTCACCATGTTGGGTTTTATCTATCTAAGGATTTTAATAATAATTTTAACATTATATTTTAATTCTTATACTTAATTTTTATTCACAAATGTTGACTCAAAAAGCACCAGACAATCAAAATAAAGCTGATTGTTTGGATATTTGATTTTTTCGTCATTTCTGGTTATTTTGCAAAACAAATAATAGTTTTAACATTTCATTTTACTTCTTAATTTTCTTTCATAAATGTTCACTATGAACGTGCCAGACATTATTTAATGTCACTGGATATTGGATTTCAGAATTTTTTATTTTGTTTTATTTTTTTTCTCCAGGTTGCTTGTACAAAGGTGTGGTTCATAAAAAAGGTGAAACTTGGGATGATGGGTGTGACTACACCTGTGCATGCCTTGACGATATGACTGGACAGTACAGGTGTACTGAAAAGTAAGTAATTTTTACCTGTAGTAAATTTAACACTAGTTTGTTTCTGGTTACATAGTCTAATACAGGTGTACTGAAAAATAGGTAATTTTTACATGAGTTAAATTTAGTGATTTTTCCATGTTTCATGATAATATGGTTTTATAATCCAACAAATAGGTATTTTTACCTGTAGTAAATTTTTGCTCTGTTTCAAATTTGTTTTTGTTGATTATAAAACAGGCTGACAGTTTCTTATCTGTAATTTTACAGGTTTTTAAAAAAACTAACTTTGATTTTCTTTCTGTAAAAAGCTTTACTTGTATAATTATGTATATTTAGCTTATGAATTATAAAGGGATTTTTTTTTTTTTTTTTTTTAATAAAAATTGTCAGAAAAGTTTCTAAAACATTTATTTTTACTTTAATTTGCATTTGTATAACATTTATTAAAGCTTTTTCTTACCAATATACGAATTTAAAAATTAAACTGTTTCTTTCTGCCTTATTAAATACCATAAATAATTATGTACTTCTCTAACGTAATAAATTTATAACAGTTTTTATTTGAAAGTTATTCTCACATAAAAAAGCACATTAAACTTGTTACAGTCTGTTTTTTGGATTAAAAAATTATATTAAACTTGACGATGTGTTATTCATCAGGATATAATAATTATTTATTCAAGGAAGTGCTGAGTTTCTTTGTTTTACAGGTGCATAAGAGTTCCTAACCCCCCACCACAGTGTGTGATGCTGCAGGATCCCAAGAACCCATGCTGCAAGGTTCCATACTGTGATTTTGTCAATCCAAGTCCATTCCCAGGTGGATTACCAACACCTAATCCAAATCTTAATCCAACACCCCTTCCTGGTCAAAGCCCAACACCACCAAAAATCCTACACCTGGTAATTATGTCATCTGATGCTTTGATTTATGTACGTAGCTAGTTCTTTGTAATTAAATTTGCATGGTCTAAATTTTATGAAAGTATGTATATCTGTGTATGTGTGTGTGTGTGTGTGTGTGTTTGTGTTTGTATGTGTGTGTGTATATATATATATATGTATGTATGTATGTTTATATGTATGTATGTATGTATGTGTGTATGTATGTATGTATGTATGTTTGTATGTTTGTATATATATACATTAGTTTCAGGAGAACTGAATGAAGTAAGTTATATATGAAAGCAGGTATTTTTGATTTTAGATGAAATGTTTTTAATTTTATTTTGGATTTGAATTTAAATATTTTAACAGTTGTTTTGTAATTTTAATTAGGTTTTCAAGTAGCATTATAATTACTCTCTCTCTCTCTCTCTCTCTCTCTCTCTCTCTCTCTCTCTCTCTCACACACACACACACACACACACACACACACACACACACCACCTCTGTAATTACACACTGAATATTTTCTGGCTGTTTTCAAGGTTTCTGTGTGTACAAAGGAAGTTTCTACAAGCAGGGTCAGACTTGGAATGACGGCTGCACTCAAACCTGTGTCTGTGACGACTCCATGACAGGACAGTACACCTGCAGAGAAAGGTAACAGATCTCAGTTAAAATGATATAAAACTTAACACCTGTAATTAAGGTGGTTGTGTATATGTAGCAGTATAAAAACTGGTGGCTAGGGTAAAAGTAACTATCTATAATTTTTATATGTGTATGTGTGTGTATATAAATTTGTCAACTTTCTTTGTTGCTTTCTCTCTCATTTTCTGTCTTTTTCTACATGTGTCTGCTTCTCTCTCTCTCTCTCTCTCTCTCTCTCTGCTTTTTCATATATATCATTTTCTAGAATAATTTCATATTCTATAATTTCTTATTCATTTTGTTATCCTTTCTACACAGTTTATATATAGTATTTCTTTGCATTTTTATTTCTTTTCTTTTTTTTAATTTTCTTTTAAATTTGAATTTAAATATTTAAACAGTTGTTTTGTAATTTAATTAGGTTCTCAAATATCATTATAATTTTTCTCTTTTTTTTCTTTTTTTTTTTTTTTTTTTTTTTTTTTTTTTTTAACATGAATTTTGTTGGTTTAGGTTTTCTTATTTTATTTTTGAAATTTCAGTTAAAATTTTATTTTAAATATAAACAAATATTTGTTTTATTTTTTTAAATTTTTTAACAGGTGCTCCTCTTATCCAACTCTGCCTGCAGGCTGCGTGTTCAAAACTGACCCTGCAGATCTCTGCTGCCTTGTCCCAGACTGCACCCAGAAACCTCTCATACCTGTGACTCCAGCCCCTGGGTCAGGTCCCTCTGGAACCCACCTGCCTGCCTGGGCCACGTCAGGACCTGGGATCTCGGGCACGAGACCTCCCTATGTCGTGCCTCAAGGACTTCCAGGC
>CM022667.1:14037204-14089704 GCA_012295275.1 Chrysomallon squamiferum | reverse complement strand
GTTAAAGTAAGTTAATGTGTTATAAAGTTAGCAAAGTAAGTTATGTGTTATAAAGTTATAAGTAAGTTAGCATGTTATAAAGTTAGTTAGTAAATGTTTATGTGTTATAAAGTTATATAGTAAGTTAGCATGTTATAAAGTTAGCAAGTAGTTTAACCTGTTATAAAACTATCAAGCAAATTATTATCTTGATAACATTTTATAATGGTTATCAAGTAATTGATAAAGTTATCAAAAAAAACAGACATCAATGTAGTTATTATCAAGAGAGTTAATATGTTATAAAGGTAATAAGTTAACATATTATTAACTAGGTATAGATATTATAAAGTTACCAAGTAA
Source organism: Chrysomallon squamiferum (assembly GCA_012295275.1). Lineage (NCBI taxonomy): Eukaryota > Metazoa > Mollusca > Gastropoda > Neomphalida > Peltospiridae > Chrysomallon > Chrysomallon squamiferum. Next base: position 14,089,362 of record CM022667.1, on the reverse strand, counting down.
ATTAACATGTTATTAAGTTGTCAAGTAAGATATAATATTATCAAGTTATTATGATATAAGATTATCAAGTATGTTGTTAACCTTGTGAAGTTATAAAGTAAGTTAATATATCATAAAATTATCAATTAGGTTAAAAAACTAAAGTTATCAAGTAAATTAACATGCTGTATTGTTATCGAATAAATTAATGAATAATGTTATCAAGTAATTAGTTATGTTGTCAGCTGAATTTCTGTGTTTATAAGAAAAAGAGAGAGAGTTTAGGATGGAGGCTGACAGAGGCAAAAACAAAAGTCTGTAATGGATATGTCATTAATTACTGCATTGTCATCAATTACTGCATTGTCATCAGTGATGTTAACACTAACTAAACCATACAAACACACTGTCAGTATAAAAACACTGTCAGTACAAACACACAATCAGTACAAACACACAATCAGTACAAACACACTGCCACTAAAAACACAATGTCAGTACAAACACACTGTCAGTACAATCACACTGCTGTCAGTACAAACATGTTGTCGTTACCTGGCCAGGTGTCCGGTGTACACCAAGCTGCCACCGTCGTGCAGGTTTGTTCAGGCCCCACAGGGTCAGTGCTGCATGCAAGTCACCTGCGACATAGTCACAACCCCAGTTCCCGTGGCAACGACGGCCGTTCACATCACTGGTCCGTGCAAAGACGTTCTGCCCAACTGTGCTGCCTATGGACAAAAGAGCTGCAGAGCTCCGTACATTGAGTGGGCCAAAGCCAACTGCCCCGCCTACTGCAACTTCTGCCGTGAGTACCCTGGCACTTGTTTTTTTTGTTTTCCATAACGAAAACATGCCCTTGGTATGTACCCATTAAAGTAATTTCCATGACAAAAGAGATGAATGCATACTGCATTTACAAAGCTCTGTCAAACAATTGGGCATATGTTATTTATTTATTTATAGGATTTTTGACTTAGAAGATTTTGTAAGACACAATGATGAATATTTATAATAAAATGTCTCAGAACCTGATTCTCAGTAAACCAGAGAGTACCCTGAAATCTGAATGATTTATCGAGAGCATAAATGTACGACTAAAGAAAACCAAAAACACTTCGAAACTGAAATTTTTACCAAGGGCCCAACACTATTTAGTTAAGAAAGAAAAAAGAAAAAAGAAAAGAAAAGAAGAAGAGAACTAATAATAAAATAATAATAATAACATATTCATATTTATTGGTTTATGAAATATAAGTTAAGTGATAGTTACTGTGTTTTGTTTCACAGCAACAAACACCCCCCAGGTGACTGTACCAGCAGTCGCAGGCTGCGTGGACAAGCTCAACAACTGCGCCAGCTACGGCAAAGCATCGTGCCTTGGTCAGTACAAACAGTGGGCCATGGTAAACTGTCAGCGATACTGCGACTACTGTCGTAAGTAGTTATTAAATACAAAATTGTTTTACTGTCAGCGGTACTGCGACTACTGTCATAAGTAAATATTAAATTCATAATTATTTTACTGCTATGATGAAAACACTGATTCTCTCATAAGTAATTATTATATTTACGACGATTTTACTGTCATCCAGACAACATTTAGGTTTTATTAAACAGATTTTCATTTCATTCATATGTTTTTACACTGAGAGAAAATGTATCTGTTTGTATGTGTGTGTGTATGATTAACCAGACATGAGCCTGTGACAGAAATCTTTAAAATCTTTAAACCAAACTCATGAGTCTGTAATGTAATAGCATCATCATGCAGGAAAATGCTTTAAAAAAATTTCCTACACCTTTGTTGTATTCTATTAACAATTAAGTGTGCACAGCAAGATTACCGAACATGAAAGATACACAATAATTTTACAATATTTCTTCATATCGTGAAAGATGCGCACTTTAAGTTGTTTTATGTTTTCTCCCCTCACAGCCACTCCAGCACCAAGTGGTTGCCATGACAAACTGCCAAACTGCATGAATTATGGGAAGAGTTCCTGTGGTGGACTGTACGCTGCATGGGCCAAAGAAAACTGTGCTCTTTACTGTGGCTTGTGCCGTGAGTAGAACTTGACTGATATCAAAATAAACTTTTTTTTTTTTTTTTTTTTTTTTTTATATTATTTAAATAATTGTACCAATTTAATTAATAATTTGTAATTACTAAACATTTTCATCATGAAGTTGAATGTTGATTGTGTGGTTTTTTGGCTCTTTTTTGTTTTGGGGTGAGTGGGATTTTTTTTATCCTTTTTATTTGGGGGGGGTGCTTATGCAGTGTTTTTCTTTTAATTGTCATTATGGGTCCATCTGTATTTTGTATTTTGTGTAGTGGAATTTTGTTGGGTTTGATTATGCATATATATATATATATATATATACATACACATTATTACCTTTATTACTTCATCATTATTATTAATTATTATTATCATTGTTACTGCTTCCATTTCAGCGGGTCAGACAACAAGTCCCCGCCCAGTCGGGCTGGGCATCCCCCCTCGTGGATGGACCATTCTGCTGAAAGGGGTGGCTGGTGCTCCTGGAGATTTATTCAGTCTGTGGGCTTCCCCCAACACTCAGAATGAGCATGTCCCAGCTGCGCAGCTGATGACTGCCCAGTTCCCACAGCACTACAAGCCCGACTTGTCCAACCACTGGAGCGAATGCAATTTCGACAAAGTATGAGTTTGTTACCATTTGTCAAAAATGAGTACCGGAACTTGTGAGATAATGTTTGTAGTTGTTGTCTTTGGTTTCGGTTTGTAAGAACCGAGTGGCTGGGTAATCAATCCAGTGGGATTGCAGATTTTGATAAATTTAAAAAAAGAGTTGTGTCATAACATGGACGAAAACTAGAACTCTTTTTGAAGTGAGGCAAAAACTGGTGTCTTTGAAGTCAGTTATTATGTCTTTCATCGCAACAGTGTCAGTATACTTCCAAAAGTAACTGTAGACATAAACATATTCCTTCAGTGGTTATTGTTTCTATTGGAATAGATATTTATATTTTATATTTTTTAATAAAATCTTTGTGTGAAAAAAAAGAAGAAAAAATCAACAATTTTTTTTAAAAATATCATCAATTTCAGCATTAGGCATTTGCCTCATTTGCCTCAAGTGTAGATACAGCCATGCATAGTCTTTGTTAAAAACATACACTGGAAATTATAAATTAATATCTTACATATCATACCCTTAGTCTTTAGTTTCTCTATATTAAAATGTCTGAATTGTCCAATTGGAATTCAGCTATCAGACAAAGAATATGTGATATTGTTCAGGTGTTTTTTTTCTTCATAATTATCATTAACGACAAAACTTTTACAACCAGAGATAAAAAATTATAATGGTGATATGGTTTAGTTAGAGTATATTAGAACAATTGTTTGCACCAGAGTTATTTGGTTGTTTCAGAGTAATGTCTCAATATTTAGTATAATGTAACAATATTTAATATTTCATGAAAGTTAATATGTACATGATGTTTGAAATGTATCTTATAATTCTATGTAATAATATGTAATATTTGAAATAGTTAACATATTAGATGTTAGAAATATAGCACATAAATTATATGTAATAAAATGTAATATTTCGTGATCTTATCACATTTATTCACAGTATGCAGTATACTGTAATATGGACATGAAGTTAATAAAAATATTTCTTTTTTGATCTCTTTAAATGCAGATCATGGTGGGTATCTACAACAATGGTGTGGAAAAGGCCAATATTGTTTTCGACGCAAGAAACACGGACAAAATGAACTGGTTCCGACCAGAAAGAATAATCTCCAGTACCTGGAATGACATTCGATACGCACCGTCGAACATCTTCAGTTTATCAGGGTTAATAGTCTTTCTCTTACAACTAAGTTTAACAGACAATTTAACACACACTCATTTTATTGTCATGGATAATTATTATCTCATACATTCAGAACAAATTATAGCATACTGGTTGTTGTTATTAAAAAGATGTAAAAATGTGATTAAAGTATTGTAAATGTTTTAATGATTTGAGTAAAAATGATGATTGATTATCCTTTATCCAAAAATTTCAAAATCCAAAGAAATCTGATTTCCAAAAGTTTTTCTGAGTAACTGAAATGTTCATGTCTAACAATTTTGTGTTAGTTTAGCATACACAAACTTTATTTATATATAATATTATTTAAAATCCTGCAGACTCTCTGTATAAGCTCTATAACGAAATGTAAATGGAATTTGTGTTTTGACTTAAATCCCATTCTCAGGTTATGTCCGTATATTCCAAAATACGAAACATTCTAACACCCTGAAACTCAAACTATTACTGCTGCTCACCTTATCAAGGACTGACTTTGTATTAAATCTCTCACAGAGATCCATCCACTGGCAGAGAGTTCTATGCCAGCAATGCAGGATACGGGTGTGATGTAAACGGGTGGTTCATGGTTTCCACCCGGTCAGGCTGCAACTTTGAACCAGGCACAGATAAGAAACCAGCATTTTACTACATCAAGGGAAATCAGAAAGGAAAATTCAGTCAGAGTAAGTTCTGAATGATTAACTGAAACATTTTTATTCTTATGAATAAATAGTAATAATAATAAGAAAGAAAGAAAAAATAGCAACAAGAGTATAAGAAGGAGAAGAAAGAAAAAGAATAATAATAATGATAACAGTAACAGTAAGAAAATTAGTAATGTGCTATGACAGAAAAGTGACAAGTCTCAATGAAAGGTACATTAAGTCACACTTTAGAAATTGTCTTATTTACTTTCTCAGTTTTTTTCTGTTTCAGTTTTCCATAGTAATTTTTCTGCTATTATAATGAAACAGAATCTACATAATAAATTAATATACTGATGATTATTTATTTTCTCTTTAAGAAAAAATGTTTCTTTGTAATACTGAACTTCAATGGTACATTTATTTACATTGACAGAGAGAGAGAGAGAGAGAGAGAGAGAGAGAGAGAGAGAGAGAGAGAGAGAGAGAGAGAGAGAGAGAGAGAGAGAGAGAGAGAGAGAGAGAGAGGAGAGATATTTGAAGAGATAGATTCAGGTATATTTCATGTTTTTCAGGCTCTCTTGGATCTGGTGATGTCTTTGCAATTCTTGCACAAGGTGGAAACTGTAAGTCACGTTTCTGTTGTTGATGATATTGGCATTATTATTATTATAAACCCTTTCAGTGTGTAATCAAATTGCACAGTCATTCAGTCATTCACATCATCACGTTAATTAACCATCCAAAAATACATTTATATTTTCTGGTTGTGGGATGACTTATTGTTTAGAAGTCTATGGGGATGAGTGAACTTATCACAGCATAAGAAGAAGGGTTTTTTTAAGGCCTTGGGATAGATCCACTTTCTGGAGTTAATGATAATAAAAATTTTAGTTGATATATCTACTCTTTTACTGTTATTTTTATTTTTTATTTTATTTTTTTTATAACAAGATATTTAACTATTCAAACTGACATCATTTATAAATACATAGTTCCTGATAAATATCAATAATAAATACAGAGAAACTTTTATCTTTTATTTTGAAACTGTTTTTGTTTGAAAATTAGGTGATGGTACCCATCCCGTCACCCCAACCTCATTTACCAGCCAAGGCAGTGTTTGTGTTTACAAGGGCAAAATCTACCAAGAACATGAAAACTGGCAAGATGGCTGCGAGTACAACTGTACTTGTGAAGATGCCAAGACTGGATTCTACAGATGTCTGGATTTGTAAGTTGATTAGTGCACTAATTTATTGTTGTTGTTGTTGTTGTTGTTGTTGTTGTTGTTGTTGTTGTTGTTGTTGTTGTTGTTGTTGTTGTTGTTGTTGTTGTCGTTGTCGTCGTCGTCGTCATCATAAATATTATTAATATTTATTATTATTTCATTATCTGTCTATCTATCTATCTATCTATCTATCTATCTATATATACATATATACATATATATAGATATATATATAGATATAGATATATAGATATATCACAGATTTCATAAATATAACAGATGTTTTTCCCTTGATCCAAGATGTTCTTAAACACACACACACACACACACACACACACACACACACACACACACACAGGTACACCTTAAGTGAGAGAATAAATAAATAACTGATTTTTCATCAAGGACAAAATTATAATCTGTTTCACTGAATGATTTCAGGTGTCCTGTATACACTCATGTGCCAGATGGATGCAAACTAACGAAACCACCAGGGGAATGTTGTGAAAAACTTGACTGTCCAGGAAATGGACGTAAGTAAAAAAAAAAGTATATCTTTTCTCTAACAAAATGGCACATACTGCTACATTCACAAATAAGGTACAGGGTTAAATTAGTAAATAAAGAAATTTTGTTGAACAAAATAGCACTTACAGCTACATTGATAAATCAGGTCTTCAGTTATAAGTAAATACAAATTTAAAATTATCTTTTCTTGAGCTGGCACACACCTCTACATTCACAAATCAGGTACAGGGTTAAATTAGTAAATAAAGAAACTATTTTTTGTTGAACAAAATGGCACTTATAGCTACATTCATAAATTAGGATGAACAGTTGAGTGCTTTTATCCTTACAGAGTTATCTTTCCTTTAAGGTGGCAAATTCAAAGGTTAATTTGTTGTTTTTTCATTGTTGTTTCTGATATAAAAAAACATATATATATATATATATTAAAGTAAAAATGTGATGTAACTCTTCTAGATATGTGTTAGCTGCTGTAGAAAGTACCCAAGATATTCTCTAATTTGTTAAACAAGGAAATTTATTTTACACATAAGCTGGTCTTTTATTTAATTCTAAGATTAAACAATTTTTATATAATACAATATATAAATTGTTTAATCTTAGAATTCTGCTACTACAAGAACAAGGCTTATGCTCAAGGACAGACCTGGAATGATGGCTGTGATTACAAATGCAGCTGTGTGGATGCAACAAAAGGCTTTTATCGATGTACAACCAGGTAAGAAATCTTCGGTTACATAACAATGAAAATTATCAAACACGAAGATTACAGATTAACCTAAATGCCTCTTAAATACTTTTAATGTGGACATCTACCTGAGGAGTTACTAATGACCTAAATAAAATTTGTCAAGTTTCAGATTTTAGATAATAAACAAAGCATAAAATGATGATGTTAATAATAATAATAATAAGAAGAAAGAAGAAGAATATAAATTATTTAATAAATTAACGAGAACAAATCGAAAATATTGTACATTTAAAACATGTGCAGTTGTATAGATATATCTAATATATTTCTTTATGCAGTTAGATTGATATACAGCAGTAAACATACAAGGTGAACAACAAAAACAAAAAATAAACAAACCTGTTATGGAAAAAAGTTCTTCTTGAGCACATTATTTTACTTTAATCTTTTTAACATAAATACAATTTCTTTAAAAAAAATTTAAAATTTTATATATATATATATATATGGAAGTAAACAAACACATATTTACTGATATTTGTTCATTCAAATATATTTTAAGTGTATAATGCTAAGAATTATATTGGTTACAAAGATTATCTTTCCAATACTACCATTAAATAATAGTTTTTTTCTTAAATAGAAGCATTTGAATCTACTTTGATGTTGTGAAAATATGTTTTAAAATAATTATAATGAATGTCTACTATGATGTGATGAATCTTTTTTGATATCTTGGACTCAGAAGAATGAGAAATTTATTAAATCCTGGCTAAATTTTTTACTGAGAAATAAATGTATTGCCATTTATAATAAAATGGTTTTCAAGTCACTGGACAATAATTATAAATCCTTTAAAGTGCAAAACAAATAATTAAATAAAAAATAAAAATATAAACATGTTTTCCATGTAAATGAAGCATGTAAATTAATTTAATGTGCCAAAAAAAAAAAATAAAAAAAAATAAAAAAAAATTAAAAATTAAATTTAAAAAAGTAATAAATAAATGAATAAAAAAATAAAGTAGTTTCCAAGTACCTGAACCACTCTTAGTGTGCTTAGTACTGAACAACAAATGAAGCCACTATTAAACACACCATTTTCAAATTGTCCGAGATGCAGAATAAGAAAGAAGAGACAAGTTCTTTAGTCTGTCATCTTGTCTTGGATTTTACCATCTCCAAATAAAATGTAAGATATCAAAGTCTTATCAATTATTTCAGGTGTCTTACGTGGAACCTACCCAAGGAATGCAAGCTCCTCCCTCCTGCCCCTGGTATGTGCTGTCAAACACCCAGCTGTCCAGCAGGAATTTCCATCAACTACCCACCAGGATGGGTCCCCAGCTAAAACCCGTCAGGAATATTTTAATAAAGCTGTCTTTCTCATTTCTTTCTCAATTATAATTTGTTTGTACATAAAACATTTGTAATATATAATACAACCATTGTTACTGATTTGTTTATAATGTTACAAACGAATGAATGAATTTTAGTGACTGTTGAGAACAAAAATAGTTATAAAGGTATATCAAACAGTTTATTCCCGATTCTGACATTCCTGAATCTGGCAGTGAGATTATAACACATCTTAACTGGACTCACCAGTTGTTCCATTTCTGGCAGTTTATTGCTCACCCTTACTAATTGGTGTTCCATCACCTTAATTGATGTACACTTGTTAAAAAGTATTTTGTCCACAATTTGTAGGACAATCAGTCACACTTTACACAAGAAATGTTCCAGAAAACACTCCACCCCAAGCTGACAAGTAGGAAGCCATGTCCTGGGTACACGTGACATACTGCAGTCCCAGCTGGAAGAGCTAGTGCTTGTCTTCTGGTAGTATTTCCTGTCTCCAAATTTTACTGAGATATAACATTAATTTCATGTCTCCAAACATTACTTTTCTTGCAATCGCTATTCCAGCTGATCTCTGCTTTTCACTGCTCATTAAAGTTAACCTTGTTAATCACCCTCTCTGTTCTTCACACATCTCGTTATCCCCATGCATCTAATTTGGCCTTAATTGCTGACGCCAGTTTTCCCATTTCTGGAAGCGGATTACAACACCTCACCGCTTACCTAATCTGGAGACTGCCTGTTTTGGGAACATACCTATCAAGCAAGAAAGAAAAAAGCATTAAAAAAAAAAAAAATATTAAGTAAATAAAAAAAATGAAATTAAATATGCATTTTAAAGTGTGTGTGTGTGTGTGTGTGTGTGTGTGTGTGTGTGAGAGAGAGAGAGAGAGAGAGAGAGAGAGAGAGAGAGAGAGAGAGAGAGAGAGAGAGAGAGAGTATTCAAATATAATAATTCATTGCCCCTGACATTTTACTATTCTACAAAACTCCTGGATATTGCCAGATCTTGCCAGGTTAAAAGCTGCTAGAGTTAACTGGGTAGGCTAATTAAGTACAGGGTAATTAACGAAACCAGGATAATAATCACAAATATTCAGCAAAAGTATTAACATAAGTAAGTCACTGTAATTTTTTTAATATTTTATATTGGTTTTCATAGACTAAAAAATTGTTTTCTGTATTAAAACCATTGGTGTCACTGTGATAGAGACAACAACAATAACAAAAGTAAATATAAAAAAACATATAAAAATAAAAACAATGTGTGTATATTTTCCCCTTTTTGAAATAAAACTGCAGGTATTTTATTATTTATCACAAACGTAATTTATTCCAGCTAACTAACATGTCAGATTTCGCAAACAAAATTAAAAACTACTAATTTTGTTTATAAATGTTTATCTAAATTAATGTCATTGATTATTGTCATCATCATTATTTTATTAATTAAATTTCATTCCTAACCTTTTACCCGTATAACACTATGTTTTCTCCATCGCTGACAGCAGGTAAGTCTATCCCACAACTACAGAAGTTGCACGATAATACGTCTATCAACGTTAATTTAATAAAAAAAAATTGCAGCTTTTACGTACGAGATTTCTCGAAATTCCACGTCATGTTCATCCCTAAGACAACACAAAAATCACCTTTTGTGTCAGAGCATCACTCCTAGAAGATGAAGATAAATAAATGTTATAATCATTTTTATTTCTTTAATCGTGCTCTTCGTTTTTAATCGATAAAATGGTTTTAAAAGCCGCACACTGAACAGGATTTCACTCGTGCTTTCGCAGATCCGTGTTGTTAAACGAATACTATATCATTTCATTTACTGGGATTTAATTTCCTTGTTCATTATGGCTTGTACGACTTCATAGAACGGGGTAAAACCACATGTTGTTACAAGTATACCACAGCGAATAGAAAGAACAGCAACAACAACCAAAACTTACAACAAAAACCAAATGACCTACAGATCAACCGCACAACAGTAAGTTAATCACATGCTATGTATTTTCGAGAGTTGTCTATTATTGGAAGGCATAGTGCTAAATTGCTGTTCTTGAATTTACACCTACTTGTGCAGATAGACTTACAGGATCTTTTTTTTATGTTTTTATTTTTATTTTTGTTATCTCTATTTTTAACTCGGCAGGGCTATTGTATAAACAGGCGGCCAATATATTTACATGTTCAGAAATTCTGTACGACAGAGACTTGTATGGACTTTGACCCATCAAACCGATAGCGAGATACCGGTGACGCAACTTGTTTTGAAAACATTTATGTTCGAACGCATTAACTTATGAACACAGCTGGGATGTTGAGGAAATAGAAAAAAAAAAATATATATATATATATATATGACTGTCTACTTTTTTAAACTTTTGTAATTGCTTATTAATCATTTTCATCATTCAACTACTGGAACTTTCGGTGAGTAGAACTAATTAATTAATTTATTATTATTATTATTATTATTATTATTATTATTATTATTATTATTATTATTATTATTTCATCGTTATTGGATATATAACGTTATTTTACTAACCGTAAATAGTGGAAAAAAACCGAATTAAATATAATTTATTATTATTATTTTACCTTCACATTATAGGTAGAAAGGTAGCCTAAATTAATTTAGGAATACTGACAGGGCTGGTGCTAGACTGTTAAATGTTTTAGACCAAGGCAAGCCCAACTACTTATATACAACTCCTCGCAAAATAAAAAATCTAATAATAAAAATAAATAAAAAGTACAAACCTTGAAACTGCTAAATTTATTTTAAACTGCAAGAATCAGTACCAATTTAAATATAAGCAGGTTATCTCACCCTTTGGAACAAATGTGCTTTAAAAACCTATGTCACTACATGTGGTTTGCAAATGCAAAACATCGAAAAGTTGCCTCTGAAGGGAAATTACAGTTAAACAATACTGTGAAATACGTTTTACACGAAATTTTAAATAAGAAAATAAATTTTTCAGATTTAAAATGCAAAATATATTTTTATCGCATCGATATAGTGCCAGATCGTGTATATTATCAAAATAAGTCGCTTTAGAGTTTTTTTGACAAGGCCCATTTACCCCTCATGCACATTATTTTGTGTCTTTCATCCATTTGTAACTAGAGTTACAACATTAATATCTTTTTTGTAAGTTCCTGTACGTGCCGTTTGCGACCGCCGGGGGGAAGGGTTAATTTAGATAGTTATGCCAAAACACAAAATTACATCTTCATGAATAAAATAAATAAATAAACGAATAAATAAATAAATTTAAAAATATAATAATACAATTTTTTTTGAAAATTAACTGAAATAAATAAAAAAGATAAATAAATAAATGAAAAGAAAACAAAATCCTAAGTAGAATTCAGTCACTGAAACTTAGCTGAGCTGTTAGTATTGCAAACAATAAACTTTTGTCAACTGACAATAAACTGTAAACTGTTACGAACAATGAACCCCAACCAGTATATTTTTCTTTGCCATTCATATCCCTTAGTACAGAATTACCGTAAATACTGAATTCGTTTTAATTGTCTCATGTTACGGACATAAATAACGTGCAGTCAGGCAAACAGTGTGGCGAAATTATGTTTTTCACCTTGATCTTACGGGTACGTTACTCGCGACCTGTTTAGACCTGTTTCAACCCAGAATAACAACAGAAAGATATATTTTTGTTATTGTGTCGTTTGTGTCTCGCATTTATTTACGATGTACTGTTATACTTTTTAAAATCATTTTATTATTTTCTTCTTTTTCCTTCTCTCTTTTGTTTTGGGGGGGGTGGGAGTGAAATGTTACATTCCCGAGCCCTCATCCCCTAGTGATAAATTATTTATATAATAACGATTTATATATGCATAAAACAATATAAATGTGTACAGCACATCTACACTCACGCGCGCACATACAAACACACACACAAGATGAATACATGCATAAATACACACAAACACATATTTTCATACACAAAAACACAAACATATATTCATATATGGACATATCACACACAGACACAAACACATACACATACACACACACATACACACACATACGCACACACAAACACACACACACACCTTCTATACAAATGACCCGTCCACATATTTTGTATATATATATTTTTTTTTATGTATTATATCCCCCCTCCGCAGAAAATACTGGAGTTCAACTCGTGTAGAATAATTCAACTGATAAACATAACCAAAAAAAAAAAAAAAAAAAAATGACAAGCAGATAAGTGTATTATTTAAATTAAATGACAACTTTGCGTTAGGTTTGGGTTTGATCGATCCTTAGTCTGTTAGCATACATAATCCGATGTAGATATTTTGTCTATATAATCGTAATTGTCAACTTTTTAAAATAAGTATTTCATATTATAGAATTAAAATGTATGAATTTCATTAATATTTGTAATATTAAAATATTATTATTATGATTATTATTATTATTATTATTATTATTATTATTATTATTATTATTTCAAAAACATTATCATTTTTAAAAACCTATTTAACGGACCTTTGTATATCAACTGACACGATGCCTCAGCAACTTTTAGTCCGTTAAACTGAGGGTTTAAAAAAAATAACACATTAATATTATTATTATTATTATTATTATTATTATTTTTTTTTTTTTTTTTTTTTTTCGTTTCTTAGATAAATTAAATTCCATTTTAAAAATGGTTGAACAACCCGGCTTTAATGGCGTCATTAGGAACGTCTTTGCTGTTACAAAATATATTCGCGTTCGTATTTTCCTCCAATATGACTGGATCATTCTGTCCTTACAACTGCTAATAACCGCTGTTAAGTGCATTTATAAAACATAAACATATAACAATTCTCCCTGCAGTGCAATAGGTCAACGTACATTTCTAACTTGCAGGAAAAACAAATACGTTCAAAGGTTGTAATAAACTATCAAAGAAACGTCTTTTATTTTATTTTATTTTATTTTATTTTATTTTATTTTTTTATTATTTTTTTTTTAAATGTATTTATTCATCGTTGTTATTGTTCTTGTTAACCAAATGAGACAACTAAACCATAACTTTTATATAAAGTGGTCCCTTAGTTTATCGACTGAAAAAAAAAGAGCGAAGCTTGTCCGGAAAAAATAAAAAATAAATCCGGATTTTCGTGGGTTGCTATCACACAATGTTAATATTAATAATGTACAGACTTTAATCTGTTTTAAATTCACAAAGTAGAATAATGTACAGAAATAAATTTATTTTTGATTCAAAGTTTTTATTTACCCTACCTACTGGACAGAAGAATGTGCTTCTTTTGTCTAGATCGTACAATGGGAATCGAAATAATTTATTCGAGTCAAAGGAGATTTCCATTATTTTTCCGTATTCTCGGAAATCCTGCAAATGGGTGTCCGTAAATGGAGGGTCGAATGTAATTACCTTTTCAAAACTTTATTATTATTTGTTTTGAAGTCACTATGATCCAGTCACTGCATTCCTAAAGAAAGATGCACATAATGATGCTTTGTCCTTGGTTAACGATAGTATTGTGGAAATAACAGAGGTTCCAAATAGAACGTTGAGTTTGTTAGTTCAACAACTTTCTATTAGTCGGAACTGAGTCCAACGAAAAAAAAAAAATGCAGCCATTAAAGTATCAGGCTTTCACTATGTAGACTGACAGACACACAGACATAAGTACAAGAAGAGTGAGAGAGCTGCTCGGTCTCATGAGTCCACTGTGAATGTAGAATATGTAGACAGTATATAATTAGAGCCGAAAAAAAACAAAAACATATGCCATATGTTGTGTTTGTGGGTGGGTGTGTATATATATATAGTCAGATAGACATAGTTCTATAAATCATTCTGTTTGGTACAAACTAACTTTATTTATGTTAAGCCGTTATTGTTGCTGCTATCGTTTTTTTTGTTGTTGTTGTTGTTGTTGTTTTTGTTTTTTTCATGTATTTATTTATTTATTTTTATTATTTGTTGGTTTTGTTCTTTATTTATTTTAATTTGATTTTCCTTAGCTTCATGTATTTTCTGTAATTCAACATAACAGAAATAACAATTAAAACCCAAAGCATAAATCATACTCCACCTTCATCGTCAAGGAATTATTACATTTAATTTTTTTCTCTGCATCATTTTATTCTTTCTTTATTTATTTATTTATTCATTCATTCATTTGCGATGTTTTGAATTGCTTACTCTTCTTCTTCACTAAAATTAAACTCTGCATTTTTTTGTTTTAACCCCTTCAAATACCGTTGTCTTAATCTTTTCTGAGATAACAGCTTTGTACGGGACTATTATCACGCATCATCACAACTAATATGTGTCATGACCGCGTCGTAATTTCAGGGACCTCCACACTGGAAGATAGGAAAGATAGTTTTGTTTACTTCACCAGTGAACCATATCGGTCAATTTAAAAAAAAAAATATATATATATATCAAACATTTTCTTGTACAAAACATGTTTTTAAAAACCGAAGTTAGCCATTTTTTTTTTTTTTTTTTTTTTTTTGGTTAAAATACTGCAGACCCTCCTTTTCATGGAGCTCTCGATTTACTGAAAAATCACAAAATCTGAACTTACCGCCATTTCCCCATTTAGAACGTTACAGTCACGTCAACCCTTTCCACGAAGGTAAGAGTAAATTGTACAGTTGCGCCCCCATTAGTATCCTAGCCTAACAAACGTCACCCAGCCTAGCCTACATTTTTGTTTACATGTACTGTATGACATGTTTACATTGTTTTTAATGCCTGTATAATGGCTCTCAGAATTATCATGTTACTGTATTAAATAGCTGTTATGTGTAGTGTCACAGTTTAATGTTTCGTAAAATTTTAGGTTAATGTTTCAGACTTCTGTATTTTCCGGACTGGTGCACCCCCCCAGCACACCAACTACCCCACCCGTGTTAATCCGTGACGTAGAGGATCAACAATAGTCTTGTGCTTACTTAGAGTTAGTTCTCTTAGAACCTTGGCCAGAAGGATGTGTAGCGAATTAAGAAGGAGGTCGCTTATGATTAGTGGTGGTAATGACTGATTATCGTCCCGTACAAATTCAGTAAACGTGAAAGATGTTTTCTCCTAAAAATTTAAGACAAATATATTTCGCTGAAGGGGTTAAAAAAAAAAAGAAAAAAAAAAAAAAAAAAAAAAAAAAAAGAAAAGAATATAGTGAAAAAGATGAATGCAAAATGCAAAATAGTTAACACAAAAAGAAATGAACAGTTGCGGGGACGATGTTAAATGTGATGATTCCTTATCGATAAATGTAGTGTATGATTAATGGCTTTCCTTTATTATTACAGTTGTTATGATAAATTACTGACCATACGTGAAGCTGATCTTTAGCATATGAAAACAACACTAGTACTGATAAGTGGAATGACTGTGCATATCAAATGTAATGTAAACACACACACACACACACACACACACACACACACGCAGACACACACACACACACACATACACACACATATAGAAACATACACTATGTTGTTATTATCACTATTCCTAGTTTTGTTACATATCTATTACGGCACCAAATTAAATAAATAAATAACATTCTGGTGGGTGTTTTCGGCCACATTTGTACACTATCTGTCTGTTTTATCCGTAGAAGATTCATGAAGGTCAGGACTGAGCCGCTCTCTCGCTCTACAAGTACGTGTGTTTTTCAGTCTGTAACGTGAAAATGTGATACTTTAATGGCTGTTTTTATTTGTTTTTTTTCTCCGATCTTCCCTCACAGTTCAAACTAATAATTACGGCTAAATATCACAGTGAGATCGACCATAGATTATAATGTCACATTCAGTCATTTTGATTTTGCACGAAACAGGATTTCACTGCTTTCAGTGAAAGGTCTAAAACGTTTGCAGACGGTTTCTTTTACCCCCCCTCTCTCTCTCTCTCTCTCTCTCTCTCTCTCTCTCTCTCTCTCTCTCTCTCTCTCTCTCTCTCTCTGTCTGATGTCTAAAAGTTCACACAGAGCCTTTTTCATTAGTTAATACTCTTATGACCGTAGACTCTTCCTTTCCCACGTTTGTAATTCGTTCTTGTTTTGACAAGTTTTGTATGGTGCTTTTTAAAATAAATTATTCAGTTGAACTAGTTGCTGTGCAGATGAATTCTGTACACACATACACTATCTCTCTCTCTCTCTCTCTCTCTCTCTCTCTCTCTCTCTCTCTCTCTCTCTCTCTCTCTCTCTCTCTGTAGTCATAAAGAGAAGGAAAGCACACACTTATTATATAAGTTATCGTTCTTTCCTCAGATGGATGAATCAAAAACAGAGGAAACAACGACTTTCATCAATGGATCGCTGGAACTGCAAGAAAGTGGGACGAAAAAGAACCATCCCCATCGCCAAACGTGGGACAGAAAAGCAGATTTCGTCCTGTCTCTTATTGGATACGCTGTAGGCGTGGGCAATCTCTGGCGATTTCCCTACCTCTGTATGCGCAATGGGGGAGGTACAGATCGAATTATTATAAAAATATATATACGTTTTTTTTTTTTTATGTTATTTTATCTTTCTTTGTGGAAATTAACTTTTTTCATTATTATTATTATTATTATTATTATTCCCGAAAACCGGAATTACCTGTAAAATTTACAAGTATTTTAATTTGTTTCGTTCTTTGCAACTTTGTTTTTTGTTTTATTTTTTATTTTATTTTTTTATTATTATTATTTTTATTATTATTATTATTATTTTTTTTTTACTTATTTATATTTTAAGTATATTAAACCTTGTTTCTGAAAATCGGAAAAATCTGTTTCCGAGCTTGCCGGATAAATGGTCTGATATTAAATATATCGGCTGATACATTCCGGTATACTGGATGTTAAAATGAACGTCTCAGACTGGATAACGTCATTATTATCATTATTACTATATTTATTTCTTTTCTTCTTTTTTTTGCAGGTGCATTTTTGATTCCGTTCTTTACATTTTTATTACTATGCGGAATACCACTTTTCTATCTTGAGGTATGTTTGGGTCAGTTCTCTGGTACCAGTTCTATGTTTGTATGGAAACTCTGCCCGCTTTTCAAAGGTCAGTGGTGTAATTGATGATTGGTTATTTTTTTAATTATTTTTTTTTTAATTATTTTTTATTCATTTACCTTTCTTTAATTTTGGCAAATATATGTTGTTTGATATAAATCAGAGAGAGAGAGAGAGAGAGAGAGAGAGAGAGAGAGAGAGAGAGAGAGAGAGAGAGAGAGAGAGAGAGAGAGAGAGAGAGAGAGAGAGATAAATGTTATTATACACTTTACAGATAACCCCTTTACATATATCCTCTTAAAAATAATTTTATTTATTGAATTCTAGATCTGTCATTCATATTACCAGACGATCTATAGTTACAGTACAGGTACCGGACCAATTATCCGGCGTACTGAAATCCGGAAAGACCAGAAAACTGGAAGTTTTATTCCCGACTGTATTTTCATAGATCGCGTGGCGTTCATTCACTCGCCGCATTGTTTTCGTGTCGAGTCGCCATAGATGTGTATCATCAATTTTATTTATGTTTTTAATTTTAAAATGTTTATGCCAAATTATTTACCAATTTAGATGCCTTAGTACCAGAAAACCGGAAAATCCAGAAATCCGGAATGCCTCAGACCCCAAAGAGTCCGGATAAAAAATTGGTCCGGTACCTGTAGTATATATCAAACAATTATTTTACAGGTGTTGGTTACGGAATGGTATTGGTTTCTGGCATGGCCTGTATATACTATAACGCTGTACTTACATGGGTTATATATTACCTGATTAATTCATTCTATCCTGTTCTCCCATGGTCTACGTGCGATAACTGGTGGAACACGGAAACATGTATAACATCGCGGCTTCAAGACAAAAACGGGACGTCCAACGACACATATTTAAATGTCAACCAAACAAAAGGAGCTACTGCAGCCGAAGAATTCTGGCAGTGAGTTAAAACATACTTATGGCGGTACGAACGGACGTCTAAACAAAAAAAGAAAGAAAGAAAGAAAGAAAAGAAAAACTTTTTTTCACTTTTTTTTTTATCATACAAGTTCATTTTTTATCATTTTGAGCGATCTAACACCTGTTGATAACAAAGTATGATATTAAAATAAAATTATTACAAAACACTCGAACACCGCCATTTCGTTTGAGTGGTGACGTCATCGAGTTGACATCACGACTATTGGAGATTCGCGGTGTCCAGACACTTTCTACTGTACAGTTTTCTTGTTTTACTTTGCAATTAATTAAAACTGAACAGAAAATAAATAAATAAATAAATAAATAAATATTGTTTATTAGTGTGTGTGGTGCGTGCGTGCGTGCGTGCATGCGTGTATGATACAACGTAAGAAAAAGAAAACACAAAGCCAGCGTGCTATACATACTGAGAAAACTTGGTTGACGTCTGCGTCTGTTGCTGACAATGTTATATTTTTCAGGTTCAACGTGTTACGGAAGTCGTCTGGTATAGACAGCCCAGGCTCGTTACAGCTGCACGGTTCCATGTGTTTGCTGGCTGCCTGGGTTCTTGTCATCCTTTGTCTTTTCAAAGGAGTCAAGTCTTTAGGCAAGGTTGGTGTCTGTAAATAACAGAGTGACTGATCTCTCTCTCTCTCTCTCTCTCTCTCTCTCTCTCTCTCTCTCTCTCTCTCTCTCTCTCTCTCTCTCAAAGCATGCGGGAGGGTTCCTTTCTACAGGAAGATGTTTATGAAATACCTCTTCCTGCAGCTGAAAAAGAATGGACCAGATTTTCATTTCTGCTTGTTAGTCGGGCGTGATTGTGTGTGTGTGTGTGTGTGTGTGTGTGTGTGTGTGTGTGTGTGTGTGTGTGTGTGTATTGGCATGTATGGCACCATCCACAGAGTAATTTGTTGAAAGTATTGTTAAACAGCACATTATTCTTTCATTTCCTTTTCATCTTTTTGTGCGCATGAGGCTTTCTCACAATAATGATAATAATAATATTTAAAAAGATGGCTGTCTATTTCTCTCTCTTTTTTAGGTTGTGTATGTCACTGCACTGTTACCATATGTCCTTCTGACAATATTTCTGATACGTGGTGCCTTGTTACCTGGAGCTTTGGATGGAGTCATTTATTACGTGAAACCCGATTTTGGACGACTGAAAGATTTCAGTGTAAGTATTGTTTTATAATTTATATACATAACAGAGTATATGAAGTGTTAAACTTTTATCTATATTCAAAAGAATATATTTTTCCCACAACCGGTGGTTTCATAAGAATCCTGATGTTTTGTGTATATGTAATTATTATTTATTGTTCTCTATCAAAAATACCAGGTAACTTGTAGAAAAAAAAAGAAGAAAAAATAAGAATCCATACTGAGAATGCTGAATGGTTGTAGACAATATAATTATTTAAAGAATGATTAATTATACATGAAATCACTAGCCTAATGCATGTGTTGGTGCACAAGTCAAGTATTTTTATATTTTCTAAGGTTGTGCCTATAAATCAGTGGGTTCCCAAAACAGACAATAATATTACTACTGTTTGGGGGAAACATGGGTTTCTCAAGGGTTATTTAGGTTATAATTAATTTTCTTTTCTTTCATTAAGTGAAAAGAACAAAAACTTTAAAGTTTTATAGAATGGATGGAAATGAATAAGAGGGTACTGCATATGATGATAGGAAGTCAAATGTTGGCATACCATAAGAATTCATTTACTAATAATTCAATTCAATATTTATCTGTTGATTTGCACATACTTCATAATTACTCAGATAGTCATAATTAGCACGCATGCTTATTTTTTGAATATATTTATGTTTTCTATTTTTTATATTATATTTTGTTCAAAGTTGTATCTGTTAAGGTTTGTGTTTGTACATTCACGTTTTCTGTTATTAATGGACACAATGTATATAGTTTGAATCTCACTATTGTTTGATATAACATGATGTTTTTGTGTATATAAGGACTTCTTAAATAATTATAAATATTTTTTTGTTTTCTTGTGAAATAACTTTATAAACATACTTTTTAATTTTTCTCCAGGTGTGGATTGAAGCTTGTTTACAGGTGTTTTATTCACTGGGTCCAGCCTGGGGCGGGGTTATTACTATGGCAAGCTTCAACAAATTTCATAATAATTGCCTAAGGTATAGTGTGTGTCTGTGGGTGTGTTTGTGTGTGTAAGTAAGTATGTATGGTTTCTATTATTATGGCTATATCACATGTATAGATCACAGATAGATGTGTATGTCAGAGTGCGAGAGAGAGTGTGTATGTGTGTTTTTAGGTGTTTGTGAATATATGTATTTATAAATAAATATATGGAGAGAGAGAGAGAGAGAGAGAGAGAGAGAGAGAGAGAGAGAGAGAGAGAGAGAGAGAGAGAGAGAGTGTGTGTGTGTGTGTGTGTGTGTGTGTGTGTGTGTGTGTGTGTGTGTGTTTCACTACTGGAAGATTACTATGCTTCTGGTTACCAAGCTGATCGTCATATCTACTTGTTCTAGTTTGTAATTACAGGGATGCAGTGATAGCAACGATGGCTGATGGATTAACAAGTTTCTATGCTGGTTTTGTCGTTTTCTGTGTGGTTGGGTTCATGGCTAACGAGGCCAATACTCCAATAGAAAAGATGACAGTTCAAGGTAGTGTTTTACAAATTGGTTATGTGCATACATGTTTTCAACAAATTTGTTTTTAATCAGATACACTAGACACAAAACTAATTTGAAAGATTTTTGTGTAATCTGTAAGTAATAATATGAAAAGAGGGAGAAAACTGAATGCAAGAGATTCATTCATTTAACAAAAATGTAAAATTAATAAAAAAAAAAAATGTATTATTAATAATAACACAGGTACCAGACCATTTATTTGGCTTCCAGAAAATTGGCTTTATTTATATATTAAACCTTAATCCAGAAAACCAGAAAATCCAGTAATCCTCTGGGTCACTTCCAGTCACAAGCTTTCCAAATAAATAATCTGTGTTTGTGTGAGTTTTCACAAATTTAATCAAGTTATTTTTTTTTACTACAGAGATAATTTAACCATTCATTATAGAATAAATAACAATTATCAAATAAACCAAAAAAATAAATAATATTTTCTTTTTTTAGGTCCAGGTTTAGCTCTTGTAGCTTATCCTGAAGCTATTTCAAAGATGCCTATTCCTCAACTGTGGGCAGTGCTGTTTTTTCTCATGCTGCTGACACTTGGACTAGACAGCCAGGTAGGTAACTGATATACTGCATGCCCTCTAGGTAACTGATTTATTGCATACCCAGTAGGATGTCAATGTCACCAACACATATCGGTGTTAATCAGATACTGTGCTGTGTTTAATTTACATTTTATCAGACATTTCACTGTGGTGTGTTTAATTTAGATTTTATCAGATACTTTTTCAGTCTAGTGTTTTAGTTACATTTTATCAGACACTATTTCAGTCTTGTGTTTAATTTATATTTTATCAGACACTGTTTCACGGTGATGTTTAATTTATATTTTATCAGACACTGTTTCCATTTATGCATTATATTTTTATTCAATAATTCATTCATACACATTTTTTTATTAACTGAAGGATTATCATTATTTTTTTATTTCTAATAATTTCATTCTTGTATTCATTTTCTTAGATTTTAAAAAAAAATCATTTATTCATTTAGTTATTCGTTCATTTGTTCTGTTTTCCTAGTTTGGAATGTTTGAGACACTTGTGAGTGGGACGCTGGAAGCATTTCCAGTCAGACTGGGTAACAAAAGACTCCTGGTCACCTCAGTTCTTGCTGGTGGATCGTACCTCATAGCTTTACCCACTGTGACAAATGTAAGTCACTCCACATAAACACTCCTTACTGTTATATAGGACTCCTTACATGTTGTTTAACATACCATACTTGTTATTTAACACACCATACTTGTTATTTAACTGTCCATACTTTTTATTTAACACACCATACTTGTTAGTTAACACACTATACTTTTTATTTAACATTCCATACTTGTTAACATTCCATACTTGTCATTTAACTGTCCATACTTGTTATTTAACACACCATGCTTGTTATTTAACACACCATACTTGTTATTTAACACACCATGCTTGTTATTTAACTGTCCATACTTGTTATTTAACCCTCCACACTTGTTATTTAACCCTCCACACTTGTTATTTAACCCTCCATACTTGTTATTTAACACACCATACTTGTTATTTAACTCTATACTTGTTATTTCACACACCATACTTGTTATTTAACTCTATACTTGTTATTTCACACACCATGCTTGTTATTTAACACATCATACTTGTTATTTAATATTCCACACTTGTTATTTCACACACCATACTTGTTATTTAACTCTATACTTGTTACTTAGCTCTCTGTACTTGTTATTTAACCCTCCATGCTTGTTATTTAACACATCATACTTGTTATTTAACTCTCCATACTTGTTATTTAACACATCATACTTGTTATTTAACTCTCCATACTTGTTATTTAACACACCATACTTGTTATTTAACTCTCCATACTTGTTATTTAACACATCATACTTAACACATCATACTTGTTATTTAACACATCATACTTGTTAGTTAATATTCCATATTTGTTAGTTAACACACCATACTTATTTAACACACCATACTTGTTATTTAACATACCATACTTGTCATTTACACCAAAAGCATAATTTAATTAATGTTTATATATAATGTATATACCATAAGAATACATTTCTAATTAATATTTATCTGTGGCATACACATATATTAAGAACACAATTCAAATGAATGTTTATCTATGGTACATGTGTTAAGAATATAATTCAATATAATATTTATCTGTATTGGTGCATACAGTGATGCATAATTACAGTTAATTCTGTTTTCTTTCAACAATCCCATTAAATTAGGGACAGTTTGCTAAAATTAATGTTGTATATTCTGAATAGATGTTGGGTAAAGATGTGTTTCTTTTGTGTCATAGCCAAACAGACAGATTACAGACAGATTGATACAGACTGTTTTAAATAACAAACCTGTTCAGTTATGTTAATTTATTTTGTGTGTGTCAGTATATGTGAGTCTGTGTCAGTTTGTATGTGTTAGAGTATGTATCACTATATAACAGAGAGTATGGTAGTTAATTTATCAAAGTGTTTACAGGTATAATAACTCATTCTTTTATACATTTCAGGGTGGTATATATGTTTTCCAGTTATTGGACTGGTATGTTGCAGCATTCTGTGTTTTGGTTACCTCATTTCTTGAATGTATTATAATAGGATATATCTATGGTGAGCAGGTGTTGCTTATACATATACATCCGATACATGTGCACATACATGTGTACAGATATACAGACACAAACTCACACATGTATACAGTCACACACATAAACTCATACACGCACACACACACGATAAATTAACATATCGTTTAATTATTTTTAACACTTTGTATCTATCTTACTAGCTGTAGTATCATCTGGTGAAGAGAAGTTAACAAGGACATTTGGGTGGATATCCCTGATTCTCCACCAGAGCTAGGTCTAAATCATTTTTCGGCTAATCTTTGTCAGTTGTATAGTTGACAACGATTCTGGCTAGTATGTTGATTTAACAACACTTTTGGCTTTACATTCCTTTAAAATGCTCATGGTTCACTGGTAACATTCCTTTAAATTGCTGATTTTTTTAGTTCACTGGTACCACAAAATGTACCATTTAGTTGAACATATACATGATACAAGAAGAAACACAACACCATAATCACAATATCACTGACTCGGAAATCTTCGGACATATTTTTTAATCTACCTAAATAATCACATAGCAGTCAGCTGACTAAAACAAGACAGCTTTTCAGCAAGGTTAGACAAGAAATGATTATAGACCTATCTCTAGAGGAGAACCAGAGATATCCATCCAAATGTCCATCTGAACTGTTCTCCTCCCCAAAGATACTCAAGCTAATATCTTATACATCTGTCCATCTATGTGTACATCATCACTGATATATTATTATGTAATTTTGACAGTAAGATAATTATTGAGGAAATAATTAAAAAAATATCCTCTGTTAAAATTACAACAGTATTTAACAAAATATTACAGGTAATTGACTGAATATGATGAATGTGACCTTGTTATTTTCTCATTATGGCCTTTTTGAACTGTGGTTATTAACATTGTTTTTATTGATTTATTTATTGATGGATTCATTTATATATTTTTTTTATTAGGGATTAACCGGTTCTGCTCAGATATAGAACTAATGCTGGGAAATCCTCCGTCCATCCTAACTAAAATATGTTGGTGTTTTGTAACTCCTGCTATGATGGCTGTAAGTCGGATATGACATTTTACATATAATGTTGCTAATTTAATTTTTCAGAATAATTACTAAGATACATTTTCTCAAAAAATTATAATTGTCTCACACACATACAAACACACACACATATACACACTTATTCTTTAAATATTTTTAATGATTGTTTTTCATATTAATTTTATTCAAAGTGGTACATGTCTTTTTTTTACTTTATTATTGTTGGTAGTAGTAGTAGCAGTATCATCATCATCATCATCATCACCATCACTTTGAATCTCTCACTTCAAATGTTTGGGTCTTCTTTATAAAATGCATAAACAGGTTTTATTAAATTGAGAATTAAAAAGGTTATCTGCATAAACCTTAAGTTGTCAACAATATTAATTTGGGGGGGGGAATTATTTAATGTTTTTATTATACTTTTTTGTTGTTGTTGTTGTTTATTCAGTTATTTATTCAAGCAGCTCTGAATTAATTAATTGATAATATCTATTTCAGATTGCTCTTATCTTTACCTGTGTGACTTACAAATTACCAACACTAGATGGTTATGTTTATCCAAACTATGCAAACTGGATTGGTATGTTTATAGCACTGGTTCCTGTTTTACCAATTCCAATTGTCATGGTTATAGAACTCTGCAAGGCTGAAGGATCATTTAAACAGGTAAGAGACAAATTAAGGTAACCAAGATTCATTTTTCTTTTGGACAAACATTCAAATGAGAATTATCCACATAAATATTAAAATAAACCACTTTTTTTTTTTTTTTCTGTGGAACAAATGATTAAATTATAATTATTCACATAAAAACTATGATAACCCAGATTTTTTTTTTTTTTATTATATAAAAAAATAACTTTTAAATTGTACTTTTCCACATAAAAATTAAGACAACCTGGATTTCTTTTTCTGTAGAACAGAAAATTAAATTAGAATTATCCACATTTCAGTTCAAAAGGAACATTATAATTTTTTTTTTAAGATTAGAAGGCAAAATTAATTCTAGATTATAATGCAAAATGGATTTTTATATTAATTTTTTTTTTTAATCATATCCACTTTATAGTTTTTGCTCAGAACTCTAGATAATACCAGTTTTTGTATCCATTTTTACAATACAAAATGGATATAAAGGTGAGAATTATTTACTAAAACTTTAAACTGAGGTGAAATGACAACTAGAAATATCCAAAATTCTTTGCATAGATAATACATTTTTTTTTGTTTAATTGTTAAAAGGTATGAAATTAAAACAGTTCATGCTTGTTAATATGATTTGGTTTTGACAGACAGATAAACAGAAATTTTTAAACATACATCTAACAAAGGTTAAAAAGTCTAAATATGCTCTACATTCTTCCAAGATACATTCTGTACATTTTCTGCCCTCCAGTTTTAATTAATAGGAACACGAAAAAGTACAGTTTCAGTATATCTCAGCAATGCCATTTTAGTATAGTCATGATGTCATCACATTCAGGATAAATATTTTCACACTTTTCTTCTAAAGTCAGAAAAGTGCAGATATCAGTTAACTGTGTATACATCAGTGTCATGACTCCAGTTGTAAATGGGTAAATGGCAGTGGCTATATGTTTGCCAATAGCATTTTTTTGTTGCCATACTTTAAATCTGAAAATGTAGATCCAACACTTTAAAAGATCTGTCTTAAAAAATATCTTTAAAAATAGGAAGGCCACCTCATAGATCATGAGCCTTGAAGTCAATAAGCCCACACTTCCATGCAGTGTCGTAAGCTTTATTCAAATCAGAAAACACTGAAACTAGGTGTCGACAGGCTATGTAAAATTAATTAATAATATATGGAAGTATAAAGAACTTTGTTTAATGTTATAACAGCGATTTTAACTCAAAAGAGACATTTAAATTGGTTACAAAATAAAATTATAATTGAACATAACTGTGACAGTCCCATACATTTTTTTAGAAATCAAAGCAATGCATGCATGACTTGGTTTGGTTCAGCAGACCATGCAATATTATAAATTTCATTCAAAAGAAACATTAAATTTGATAAACTGGAATTACATAAGCGTCTAAACATCATTTTAATTTTAAATTAGACTAAATAACGTTTTAAAAATGATTGAGAATTCAACTCAAAAATAACATATAAATTTAATTATAATGTAAATTTCAAATTACATGTCCTTGTTCTTATTCAGATAGATGGCAAAACTAATAAACCTTTAATTTACCATTTCTTTCCTTCTTTTCTTGATTTTCTTTTTTCTTTCTTCCAGAGACTGTTCCAGTCATTGAGACCTTCAGCAGACTGGGGTCCTTCCAAACTAGAATACCAAGAAAAATATCGTCAGTCTTACAGCAGTAGAAATGTGTCCTCATATGACAATTTTTTAAGCATATTCAAAACAAAAGTATAGCATTAATATATGACATAACCATCTGTTATTTAAAAACAAAAACAAAAAATAAAAAAATGGTTACACCTCTGAATATTTTTGGAGCTATGAGAATTTTTTTTTTATTCTGAAACATATTTTTTTATTCTATTTATTTTCTTTTGTGTTTTAGATGGGATTTTTGTGTTGTTTTATTTTATTTTATTTTTTTTGTTTTTTGTTTTTTTTGGCTATATATTAACATTTTTAATAAATATTTTACATTTACTTATTAATATATGTACATTGCAAATTATTATCCATAGATTTTTTAATTACATTGGTTGTATTTTTAGACTGAGTGATTCTTAAAGTGATGAACAGTTCATCCAAGAGTGAATGAAATGTGGCAAAAATTACAAAAAAAAAAATGTTAAGATACTTAGTTTTTGATGAATTAAATTTTGTTAAATAAAGTTCTTTTTTTTTTTTCTTTTTTTCTTTTTTTTTTCAGTGCTACATTTGTATATGAACTTGTATCAATTGGGGCTTTATTTCTGTATTGTTTCTTTGATGAAAATATCACAGACATTTTTTTAGTGCACAACTGTTGTATGAAAATGAAAGGACATACATTTTTTTTTACTGGTGTACATTATAATTACATGTCACTTTTGACTATTATGATACATAAACATTTGTTCTTCATTTGTAGATGTTTTTCTATAATTACTTTTGATTATCTGTTTTTAAAACGTATAATAATAATAATAATTATTATTATTATTATTGTTATGTTAATTGCTACATTTGAAAGTTCGTATTTACAATAAATATCCGATTACAATTGGCTTTTGTCGATTCTGTATTTCCAATATTTTTTTTATTATTATTTTTTTAGCTGTTTTCAGTATATAACAGCTATATATATATAGACACTTTAACTCACCAAAAAAAAAAAAAAAAAAAAAAAAAATAAGCATATTCCATTCACAATATGTTCAGAAAAAGATTAACTATTTCCCTGCATCTTTTTTCTTTTTCTTCTTTTTATCATAGTTTACTTGTAATGTTATTTGACCTTGTAAAATTCTAACAAAACAGACCGTACACATTTCAAATCACTGTATGTTTGTTTGTGATAACTAAGTATAAAGATCAACTAATATACATGTGTTCACAGTAGTCATTCCGTTTTTTTTTTTTTTTTACACTGAACATTTTTTTCTGTGTGAAGAAATGCATACAGTATTTTTTTTTTTTAAAGTGCGATCAATCTCCACGAACCCTAGGAGCGCGAAAAAGACGGTCTCAGAGAGTCGAAATTTTTTTTCAATACACAACATAAATTCATAAAAAAAATATACAAAATATACAAAATAATGTTGATGTAAAGATTTCGAATACATAGTATTTTTGCAAGTCAGCTTTTAATAAATATAGCTTTTGAATTTTATACGTGGTTTTTTTATCGTTTTGTTTACCAATGTCGATATCCAGAGGGCAGTGAAGAGTAGGGAAAAAGGGAGGAAACTGGACTTACAACCATCCGAGATGTCCCAACGATCTTTGCGGTTTGGGAAGTAAAGAGAAGGGAAATTCTTTTTTATTTTTATTACAATTTTTGAATGGGTGCACTGTAAAGGCCGCATTTGATCATGTAAATATCATTACACATAGTTGTAAAGTTGATTACAGTTGAAGATCTAAAAGTTTAATTCATAAAAAATATATCCCTTGCGTTATGTTATTAAATTGTCATTCCTTATTATTATTATTATTATTATTATTATTATTATTATTATTATTATTATTTTTTTTTTTTTTTTTTAATATTATTATTTCATCCGTGTCATAATCTTTCTAAGTTTCTTATTTCTGTGTGCGTTTATTTTCTGTAGCCGATCTAATGCAAGGGCACCTTGTCAAAATATATATATATATATATGTTGGGATCGATGATGTATCAATCGATGATGTTGGAATGTATCAATATCAATTTCGTGTCGGATGTATGGAATCCCAGCTTTATCAAAACAAAACAAAAAGTTTAGTAAATAAATTCAAATGACGTAATAACAGACGTCATTTAACGATAAAAGTTCTGTGTGTGCGCGCGTGTGTGTTGTTTTTCCCAATTTCTTTTATATACGATCGAATAAGGTGCTATTATATCAGACTTATAATATTTGTAATTTTGTACTCTGACCAAAAAAATTTCAAATTAATCATGCTATGTCTTGTAAGCAGAGGATTTACCTAAAATGTTTTCTGCGTTTTTTTCTTTTGCTAATATCTTTTTCAGTTTGGAGAAGTCAAATAACAATAGGTAAAATCTGCTTTATTGACAAGTCATAGATACACTAAGCAAATATCTATCTATATATCTATATCTATCTATCAGTAGCGTACGGGGGGGGGGGGCGAAGGGGCGGTGGCCCGGGTCATTCAATCAGAGAAAAGAATTTAATAAATTTGGTTGATTTATATTTAAATCGAATAAAATTTTTGTTTTATGTTCAAATATCTTCCTTTCTCATAGTATTTCTCAGTATTAGGTCTTGTACTTGAGTCTTTGGGGCGTACAATCAAAGAGTTAGCCCCGGGCATCACCAGACCTCTGCAAGCCACTGCAGTCTATCTATCTATCTATCTATCTATCTATCTATCTATCTATCTATCTATCTATCTATCTATCTATCTGTATCTATATCTATATCTATCTATCTATCTATCTATCTATCTATCTATAAGATTTTGCTTTTGCTTAATACATATTCATATGTATGTATTCATATTCTAGGCACTCAATAAAATGAAGTATCTGTTCGCTCTCTGTATTTTCTCAGGTAAAGTATTATTCTTGTATTACTTTTAAACATAAACACACACAGTTACATTTCCGTGACATTATATTTTATCAAACAGCAGAATCAAAGTACTGTGGTGATATAGCGAGCAATTATTCTCAACAGACTAATGAAATCTACTTTCCAGTTTATGCAATATAAAATTCTAATTCTAACTGTTAAGTTTATAATTTCAATGATTGTAATATAATTGTATCCTGATTCTTATCATTTGTATCAAATGTGTTGACGTACAGTTAAAACACACACACACACACACATTCAGTTGATAATATCAGTAACAATTCTAATTAGATGATATAAATATGCTTATCGAATTTTCTGGACTCCACAGTTCTAGCGTCATTTTTGCCAATTTCAGTAACAATAAACTTGGCTTTTTGTGGAAATTGTGATGAAGAAACTGTAAACAGGTGCCAGGAATCTTTTCAACAGGATGTAAATACAAATTCTTTACACATCTCAAATCGATGTTTGTAAGTTTGCACCAAAATCACTCAATTTAATACTTTTAATTACTTCTATTTATTTATTTTTATTTATTTATTTATTTATTTATTTATTTATTTGCCAATTCAAAAATTATTTATATATTTTCTGTTATTTTATCGTACACGTTCCAGAATATGTCCGTTCAGCATTAGGGAAATTAAAAAAAAAGAAAAAATGGCTTTAAATTTAGATACGATTGTGCATTATAGTTTAAATAAAATTGTTAAGACTTTGTCCGGAAAACCAGAAGATCCTGAAATTAGAGTCATCCTTGATCTCAGACCTTCCAGATAAATTTTGCTTATTTTACTTAATTATTGTTGCGTAGGTGTGTGTGTATGTGTGTGTGTGTGGGGGGTGTTCGTTTTCACACGCTCGCAAATCATGAAAATGTTCATACACAAACACATAAAACCATATACAAATACATACATTCATACGTACATTAGCACACTTATTTGTTTTTACTTTAATCCAAAATTATATTTCATGAACTTGATGTTTCTGTTGTTAAATAAATAATGAAAATAAGTCTTATCTTTCAGTTACTCAAATAAATTGTTCGTCTGTTTAGTAAAAGCATCCTGTTCTGAAGATGAAGATGATGAAAGGACGAAAAATAAATTTAAACAACTGAAACATTTCGTGTTTAGTGTCTGCGGTATGTTTGTACATATACACAGTGTTTCCACTGATTTAGTATACGAATCCACATGATTTTGCGCAAAATATTAAATAGCTATTCCATTCCAAGACAAATGTTGCAAAAGAGACTTCTGCTTAAAAAGCAAAAGTCTTTAAATTAATATACCATAAGGCAAACCTTTCAATTTTACACAGCATAACAGTACACAGTGACTTCTTCTGTCAGTGTCTCTGTGGGAAGATTGTTATGAAAACTTTAATAAAATTCAGCTATGAAAATGTTTAAATTCATAGCAGACGACTTTCAAGAAAATCCAGACGTTTAGCCTAACATTTGACCAGAACACCAGCCTTTGATAACTGTAATATGTTTAATGATACTATTACTGTGTGCGTGAGTGTGCGAGTTTGCAAGTATGTATATATGTAATAAATTTCTAATAATATTGCAGGAGGTGACGAAATCTCTATGATGTCGAGTAAAGGTATGTTTTACATGTATTAGCTGCAGAATAGTTTTTATGTATGAAAAGTTACAGTGTTGTCTATGAATAGGTTTAAAGCTTATCATTGCTTGTATATACAAGTCAGCTAGGTATATTAAGTTTACTTCCTAATTATTCTTGTCTTTCAAGAATCTTAATAATGATAAATGATGACATAATAGTAAAATCGAGAAACTGTCAACCTGTTTATAAAAATAATTTTGTATTGAAAAACATATTATTATTATTAATATTGTTGTTTTTGTTGTTGTTGTTGTTGTTGTTGCTGCTGTTGCTGCTCTTGTTGTATCTGCTTGTGCGATTTCCCTTGTGCATAATCGGAACAGTTGGGTTATAAATGTTGCATTCGATGTTTCCTAATTTCAATTTCAATCGACTGGTTAAAGCTCTGGTTTCCAGCCTTTTCTCTACTAGATCACATTTATTTAAATTAATTTTCACATGGACAGCATAAATCATCTCAAAATTAGTATAACTGCATTTACGACCAACAGTCAAAAAAAAAAAAAAAAAAAAAAAAAAAAGCTTTTAAAGCAATTATTATGTCTCGACATATTTTTAAAACATCTTTGATTCTTTCTAAAACTGGTTTTGTTATCCTCATAGTTATGGTAATTGTATATTAAACACTGCTGTCTCTTGAAATTTTCAACATGTTATACTGAACGCCAATACCACCTTGATTACGTTGGGTTGCAGAGATTCTGGTACATCACACGTCTAATATTTCTCTTTATATCCATTGTCTATCCTAGACATGCCTGTAGTGCTGGCTTTTCTATCTATAGCAAGCTGATATTAAAGTTCACTTGATCGTCAGCAAGCGTCAGCATTAACATGAACAGCTGTATATTAACTGATTTAATGTTTGTTTTGCAGGTGAACACCAGGTACATATATGTCTCTTCTCGATGTGGATTGGAATAATGATCGTGCTCGTTATCTTAAAGAAATAGACAGAATCGACCTTCAGCAAAACGTCTGTGTCCAAGCCGTTAAGGACCTTACAAAAAGAATTATTTTTATTTTATTAACAACTAAATAAATGTAATTAACTTATTCTCTATAATTATAAATTTGGACATATATTCTTTTTAAAAATAAATTAATGTTGCTGTTTATCAGCATTTGTTATTGTGTATTGTGAAAACCTTACAAAGCTTTTCAATAAGTAATAGTTTTTTT
Source organism: Chrysomallon squamiferum (assembly GCA_012295275.1). NCBI lineage: Eukaryota > Metazoa > Mollusca > Gastropoda > Neomphalida > Peltospiridae > Chrysomallon > Chrysomallon squamiferum. The sequence continues at coordinate 14,056,630 of CM022667.1, read as the reverse complement.
TATTATTATTATTATTATTTGATTATGTTCTGGGGTTATAATTTTGGTAATATTTGACAATGTCAGCTTTTGTTAATTCTGATCTTTAGGTAGCTTTCGTCAACATATTGTAGCCATATAATCCATTAAATTGACTTGAAAATGAAAATAAGCAATTTGTAAAATCTTCCATGGTGCCCCACCGACACCTAGTCGACACCTAGTTTCAGTGTTTTCTGATTTGAATAAAGCTTACGACACTATATGGAAGTATGGGCTTATTGACTCCAAGGCTCATGATCTATGAGGTGGCCTTCCTATTTTTAAAGATGTTTTTTAAGACAGATCTTTTAAAGTGTTGGATCTACATTTTCAGATTCCAACCCGCAAGAAATGGGTGCAACCTGTGCATAATGTTTTTTTTTTTTTTTTTTAATTAAAACCTTATGTCGACGATTTTCAGATTTGCTAAAGATCGTTCAACGTAAGTATTATCGAATGACAGCTTCAAATTGGTCTGAATAAACTTCAGTAATGGGCAACTGAAAACAGCTTTAGATTACAAAAGACAAAGACAGTCAGTATTTATATCTGCTAGAAAACAGGTCTCCATATAAATATGTTTCTGGACATATTCTGTCCTATTGTGGAAGAGGCCAAATTTGTGAACGTTATATTTGACAGGAAGTTACCCTTTGTACTGCATCCTAAAGGCCTTAAACTCCTTCACTCTTTTAAATGTTATTGGCAGTATTAAATGGGGAGCAAACCGAAAGGCCATGCTCCGACTTTATAGGTCTTCGATAAGATGTAAACGCTTGCACTGTGTATGGGGCCTCTCTCTGGTAGGTGTTACTTACAAATGCTGAATCCTCTACAAAACCAGGGTCTTAGACTCTCTTGGAGCATTTAGTACTATAACTGCAGATAGTCTGTACATCGATGCACGTGAAACTGTGCGTGCTAGAAGTACAAAACTGTCTCTGCAGTTTCCTTCCAAGATAAAATCATTGCCAGAACATCTGGGATATAACACAGTGTTTGATAACAAACATATGCTGTTGTTTAATATGTTCCCAAGTGCCATACGTGTTTTAGGACTTTGCATCAAGCAGTATATTCGTCTGCTTCCAGCATACACACAGTAACTAGAGGTACCTATCGTAATCATTACAAATACGTTTACATTTAAATCTCAGAGTTTTATTGCCTTTTATTTAGTTGTTTGTTTGTTATATTTATATATTGTTTCTGCTGTTTGGTCGTACACATACCAGAAAATAAAGGCTTTATAACTGTTTTAATTTGGATCTTCTAAAAGCAGAAAGGACTGTATTTATATGGACATGGTCCAGAAAACTGGAAAATACTGGTTCACCTTCGATTCTAAGCTTTCCAGATAAATTTTGCTTATTTTAATTAGTTGTGTGTATATGTCAATACACACAGCTAATTAAACTAAGCATACACACGCAGGCAAATCATATGAACATACACACATACACACACACAAATATATTCATACATATATACACACTCACACTCACACACACATACGTACATACAAACATATACACATTTGCACCGCTATTTTAGAACTGACATTCATCTTCCAGTGACATGTTTCTGACATGAAATAAATAATGAAAATAATTAACATCTTTCAGTTACTCAGAGAAGATGATAGGCGCTTTAGGAGAAACATTTTGTTTGTTTAAATGTTGAAAACGTGTTAGTTAAATTAGCAAAATTGAAAAGGTAGTTACGAACAGTTTCAAACGTTGAAATAATAATAATAATAATAATAACAATAATAATAATAATAACAATAATAATAATAATAACAATAATAATGAAGAAGAATGCTAATAATAATGATGATAATGAATGATAATAAAAATAATTATGATAATGATACTACTACTACTATTACTACTACTAATACTACTACTAATAATAATATAACTTCTTTAAATCAAGAAACTAAAGAAAATCTATAAAATACATAATAACAAAGGCTGATATCAGCAACATTAATTTATTTTTAAACAGGATATATCTTCAATTTCATAACAATGGAGAATGAAGTATTTACTCATATTTATCATTATTTTCATTTTATATTTTTTACTGTTTATTAAAGATAAATGTCTGTGATGCATCGTCAGAGATGTTTTGTTGAATGTCGATTTCGTCTAATTGTTTAAAATGACGAACGAGATCATTATTCCAATCCACATCGAAAACACTGATCTGCGTGTCTGGTGCTCACCTGAAAATACAAAATAAATCAATAAATACTTGGTAATGCATTTTTGAATATTAACAGATACTTGTTACTGAGCAAACATCCTTCAGCTGATTAGTGCAGAACCAAGAACCTAATAGGCGTACAGAGAAATACTAATCTTATGATATCAGAAGGACCCCTAATCGATCGACAGAAATAAAAATGAGAAGATTCGAAGTTGAAATAAAAAACGATATTTTTACATAAAGTGAATCAATAATAGTACACGTGATGATTTTCCTTGTTACATCTAATCTTCTGATAATAAATTTGGATCTTAAGATTACATCGCCATATTATTATTATTATTATTACAGATTCATCTCCAGAAACAAAACAATAGTTAGGGAATATAGTAACTGAAAGTAGTAATTTTACATACTTAAGCATAATTAAAATTCTAAACAAGAACCCTGCTTAAAAATCACTTACCTTTGCTACGTGCGGCACTCAGATCATTAATAGGCACTGTAATATTATCACTAATGTATTACTAGCGAATCATACATGAGTGAGAGAGAGAGAGAGAGAGAGAGAGAGAGAGAGAGAGAGAGAGAGAGAGAGAGAGAGAGAGAGAGAGCCTGATATATATATATATATATATTATTATTATTATTATTATTATTATTATTATTATTATTATTATTATTATTATTATTATTATTATTATTATTATTATTATTATTATTATTGTGAAAACGTTCGTGTTTAACATGTGAAGAATCCTTGTGTATACAGGTAAACATACTGCAGTTTCCCTTCTCTATTTCTTCCAATCTTTCCATACTATAGAACTTGCTAGGGTAATGAGCACAACCGTGTTTTTTCGCACAACTTATCATAGACTTTACATTGCTGAAGTATAGTAAATTTATTATTATTATTTATACGACAAAAACATTCAGTTAAAATGAAAACCATTTGGTTTATAACGGTGAGTGCGAATGAATGACATTTTTGTTTTCAAGTGTATATATGTGTGTATGTATGTATGTATATGTAAACAAAATATAAATAATAAGTATATGTATAATATCTACAAAAACAATACTAATCAATTAATTACGAAATAAATAAATGATATATAAAAATATATATAAATAAATCAATGAATGAATCAACCAATCAATCAATCAGTAAATACAAACATAAATAAAAATCTACTATAGTTTATTTATGTACGAACATACCTGCATTTCTCCAGTCTTCTCTTCAGTTGTGTGTCTTTCCTCAGAAATTCACGGAGGCACTCTCTCACTGTCGGAATATCACATTTACAAAAACCCAAGTGTATTGTTACTGAAATAAACAAGGTATTATAGCTGCAGTTTTTCAAAAATGTTGTTAGAACATATCATGTAACAGAATTACCAGTTTGTAAAAATCTTATTGACGTTATATGAACATTTGGCGTCAGTGCAGTTATACGTACAAACACACACGCACGCACGCACACACACACACACATACACAGAGTTACCAAACATTTCTGTTACATCCTTTATAGTAAACGTCAAAGCATTCAATATTAAATTTTGAAAGAATTAGCATTAAACTATAATATTACTGAAAATGAAACTCAAACGACTATAAATATTCATTTAAAAAAAATAAAGACATACATTCAGTCTGTGTGTTTGTGTGTGTGTGTGTGTGTGTGTGTGTGTGTGTGTGTGTGTGTGTGTGTGTGTGAAAGAAAGAGATTTGACAATAATGAGAAATTAAATTTTACCAGACATCATGCAGAGAGCGAACAATAATCTCATCTTATTTTGCTAGAAAATACAAATATTATTTAGTAAAGGTGAGTTCGATAATATGACTTACTGAATGTCAAAATGTTTTTACTCTCTCTTTTATTATTATTGTTTTTGTTGTTGTTATTATTATTATTATGATTATTCTTATTAATATTATTATTATTACCTGTTTTCTTAATTAGAACTAAAACAAAACGACAAAAGACTTACTGAATGTTTTCTTTTCATTCCTATTAGTAGCAGAACAACATATTATAGAAAAATATTCAGTGATACCTCTTGTGATAAGCAATAAATATAAACTTCGTGAAAACAATACAGCGAAATTAGTTTTGTTGTAATAACCGTTAACAACGTCTGCCAATAAATTACGTCATTTCCTAGCCTAGTTTTCAAAAGCTAAAACTAATCAAATTTTATCATTTATTTTATTTTTTATTATTTATTTATTTATTTATTTATTTATTTATTCTTATTATCTTTATTATTATTATTATTATTATTATTATTATTATTATTATTATTATTTTTTATATTTTTCATTTTCAACACAAAAAATAAAAGAAAAAGAAATAAAGAAACATAAAAAAAAATAGTAATAAATAAAAACATGAAATAAATAAAGAAAGACTGAAAGAAAACAGAGATCCGTAATTTTTTAATTTTTATTTTTTAATATCTGTAAAATGTAAAGTATCTGTCAAATAAAGTGATAGAATTGGGTTTTAAGAACTAGGACTACGCAATCTCTATTTCAAGAAGATCCTATAAAAAGTTATCACGGGATTTACCTGCTTGTTTGCCCCAACATTTTGGCCACTTTTGGCATCCCATATGTTTCTGTGTATATATGTATGTGTATGTGTGTGTGTCTGTGTATGCACACACACACACGCGCGCGCGCACACACATACACACATATATATATATATATATATACACTGGTACCTCGACTTAAGAGTGCCCCAACTTACGTGTTTTTCGAGTTAAGAGCAGTCGCCCTGTCAATCTTTTGCTTTGAGTTGCGAGCCAAAATCCGAGTAACGAGCGAGCTTCAGATACGCCGCCGCTAGTTGGCGCAACGATGAACGTAACATGCGGACAGCATCCCTAGCCTTGTTCGTTTAGTTGGCATGGTTACCTCGCCGCGGAAGCATCTCTGCTGTGTTGTGGTCCATTTTGTGCAGTATTCTGCCAAATTTCTTTTTTCTGGCCATAGATCCTAAGAAAGTCAGTGGAAAGGTCAGTGCTGAGAAGAAGAAGCGGATGATGTCCATTGGATTAAAGATTGAATTCATAGAAAAACATGTAGTCGACTTGGCTAGGTATTACGAGCATAGTACTTCTACAATATGTACCATGCTGAAGCAGAAGGAGTCGACAAAAGGCTGTAAGTCCAGCCAATGGCGTTAAAATAAATTGTCTGATCTCCGAGATAAATACACTTTACAAAACCAGTTTATTTCTTTACATTCTCTTTTATTTAGTTTTTTTTTAATTATTATTTATTTATTTATTTATTTTATTTTGTTAACAATATGTGGTTTTTGAGGGGGCTGGAACGGATTAATGGTATTTCAATTAATTTCAGTTGGAAAACTGATTTGATATACGAGCAAATTGAGATAGGACTCGGAACAAATTAAACACATATATATATATATATATATATATACAAACACACATACATACATACATACACTCGTACACCCTAAGCCTCAGAGTCCTACGTCTATTTGTAAATCAATTATTAGTAAAATACCTTTCATTTGTGTATATTTAAACTGAGTTTTTTTGTTATTATAGTATTTTGAAAGTAGAAAAATATTTTCAAATATTGTGTGAGTTTACTGCATCAAGCATGATAGATGCTATCGTATTCAGCACCTCTGTATGTTGTTGTTGTTGTTGTTGTTGTTGTTATTATTATTATTATTATTATTATTATTATTATATCTTCTTTACATTATGAAACGAAAGAAAAGCTTGAAAATACATTACAACAAATGCTGATATTAGAAACATTAATTTATTTTTAAACTGGATATATCTTCAAATTCATAACAATGTAGATTAAATTATTTACTCATATTTATTATTATATCAATTTCAATTTTTTTATTTTTTTTATTTTTATTAAAGATAGATGTTTTGAAGCTTAGACACAGATGTTTGTTTTTTTTGTTTTTTTTCAATGTCAATTCTGTCTAGTTGCTTAAAATGATGAAACAGATCATTATTCCAATCCAGATCGAGAACAGAGATCTGCGTGTCTGGTGCTCACCTGAAAAACAAATTGATTCAATAAATATTTGGTAGTGTATTTTCAGTATTAACATATATTTGTTACTAAGTACACACACTTCAACTGACTAGTGCAGAAACAAGAACCTAACAGGCTAATCCAGTGTTATCAGGATGACTCTAATCGATCGACAGAAATAAAAATTACAAGATTCGAAGTTGAAATAAAAAACGGCAGAGACATATTTTTACATAAAGTGAATCAGTAACAGTACAAGTGATGATTTTCCTTGTTACATCTAATCTTTTGATAATAAATTTGGACCTTAAGATTACATCGCCATATTATTATTATTATTACAGATTCGTCTCGAAAAGCAAAACAATCGTTTTGGGAATATAGTAATTGAAAGTAGTAATTTTACATACTTAAGCATAATTAAAATTCTAAACAAGAACCCTGCTTAAAAATCACTTACCTTTGCTACGTGCGGCACTCAGATCATTATTAGGCACTGTAATATTATCACTAATGTATTACTAGCGTATCATACATGAGTGAGAGAGAGAGAGAGAGAGAGCTCATATATATATATCATTACTATTATTATTATTATTATTACTATTATTATTATTAGTGTTATTGTTATTATTATTATTATTATTATTATTATTATTATTATTATTATTATTATTATTATTGTGAAAACGTTCGTGTTTAACATGTGAAGAATCCTTGTGTATACAGGTAAACATACTGCAGTTTTCCTTCTCTATTTCTTTCAATCTTTCCTTACTATACAACTTGCTAGGGTAATCAGCACAACCGTGTTTTTTCGCACAACTTATTATAGTCTTTACATTGCTGAAGTATAGTAAATGTATTATTATTATTTATACGACAAAAACATTCAGTTAAAATGAAAACCATTTGGTTTATAACGGTGAGTGCGAATGAATGACATTTTTGTTTTCAAGTGTATATATGTATGTATGTATGTATGTATATGTAAACAAAATATAAATAATAAGTATATGTATAATATCTACAAAAACAATACTAATCAATTAATTACGAAATCAATAAATGATATATAAAAAATATATAAATAAATCAATGAATGAATCAACCAATCAATCAATCAGTAAATACAAGCATAAATAAAAACCTACTATAGTTTATTTATGTACGAACATACCTGCATTTCTCCACTTTTCTCTTCAGTTCTGTGTTTTTCCTCAGGAATTCACGGATGCAATTTTTCACTGACGGAAGATCACATTTACAAAAACCCAAGTGTATTGTTACTGAAATAAACAAGGTATTATAGCTGCAGTTTTTCAAAAATGTCATTAGAACATATCATGTAACAGAATTACCAGTTTGTAAAAATCTTATTGACGTTATATGAACATTTGGCGTCAGTGCGTGCGTGTACCGGTATCTGTCCGCAGTTATACGTAGAAACACACACGCACGCACACACACACACACATACACACAGTTACCAAACATTTCTGTTACATCCTTTATAGTAAACGTCAAAGCATTCAATATTAAATTTTGAAAGAATTAGCATTAAACTATAATATTACTGAAAATGAAACTGAAACGACTATAAATATTCATTTACAAAAAATAAAGACATACGTTCAGTGTGTGTATGTGTGTGTGTGTGTGTGTGTGTGTGTGTGAAAGAAAGAGATTTGACAATAATGAGAAATTAAATTTTACCAGACATAATGCAGAGAGCGAACAATAATCTCATCTTATTTTGCTAGAAAATACAAATATTATTTAGTAAAGGTGAGTTCGATAATATGACTTACTGAATGTCAAAATGTTTTTACTCTCTCTTTTATTATTATTGTTTTTGTTGTTATTATTATTATTATTATTATTATTACGGTTTTCTTAATTAGAACTAAAACAAAACGACAAAAGATTTACTGAATGTTTTCTTTTCATTCCTATTAGTAGCAGAACAACATATTATAGAAAAATATTCAGTGATACCTCTTGTGATAAGCAATAAATATAAACTTCGTGAAAACAATACAGCGAAATTAGTTTTGTTGTAATAACCGTTAACAACGTCTGCCAATAAATTACGTCACTTCCTAGCCTAGTTTTCAAAAGCTAAAACTAATCAAATTTTATCATTTATTTTATTTTTTATTATTTATTTATTTATTTATTTATTCTTATTATCTTTATTATTATTATTATTATTATTATTATTATTATTATTATTATTTTATATTTTTCATTTTCAACACAAAAAATAAAAGAAAAAGAAATAAAGAAACATAAACAAAAATAGTAATAAATAAAAACATGAAATAAATAAAGAAAGACTGAAAGAAAACAGAGTTCCGTATTTTTATTTTTTTTATTTTTTAATATCTGTAAAATGTAAAGTATCTGTCAAATAAAGTGATAGAATTGGGTTTTAAGAACTAGGACTACGCAATTTCTATTTCAAGAAGATCCTATACAAAGTGATCACGGGATTTACCTGCTTGTTTGCCCCAACATTTTGGCCACTTTTGGCATCCCATATGTTTCTGTGTAAATATGTATGTGTATGTGTGTGTGTCTGTGTATGCACACACACACACACACACACACGCACACACACATACACACACATATATATATACAGTGGTACCTCGACTTAAGAGTGCCCCAACTTACGTGTTTTTCGAGTTAAGAGCAGTCGCCCTGTCAATCTTTTGCTTTGAGTTGCGAGCCAAAATCCGAGTAACGAGCGAGCTTCAGATACGCCGCCGCTAGTTGGCGCAACGATGAACGTAACATGCGGACAGCATCCCTAGCCTTGTTCGTTTAGTTGGCATGGTTACCTCGCCGCGGAAGCATCTCTGCTGTGTTGTGGTCCATTTTGTGCAGTATTCTGCCAAATTTCTTTTTTCTGGCCATAGATCCTAAGAAAGTCAGTGGAAAGGTCAGTGCTGAGAAGAATAAGCGGATGATGTCCATTGGATTAAAGATTGAATTCATAGAAAAACATGTAGTCGACTTGGCTAGGTATTACGAGCGTAGTACTTCTACGATATGTACCATGCTGAAGCAGAAGGAGTCGACAAAAGGCTGTAAGTCCAGCCTATGGCGTTAAAATAAATTGTCTGATCTCCGAGATAAATACACTTTACAAAACCAGTTTATTTCTTTACATTCTCTTTTATTTAGTTTTTTTTTATTATTTATTTATTTATTTATTTTATTTTGTTAACAATATGTGGTTTTTGAGGGGGCTGGAACGGATTAATGGTATTTCAATTAATTTCAGTTGGAAAACTGATTTGATATACGAGCAAATTGAGATAGGACTCGGAACAAATTAAACACATATATATATATATATATATATACACACACACACACATACATACATACATACATACACCCGTACACCCTAAGCCTCAGTGTCCTACGTCTATTTATAAATCAATTATTAGTAAAATAGCTTTCACTTGTGTATATTTAAACGTGAGTTTTTTTGTTATTATAGTATTTTGAAAGTAGAAAAATATTTTCAAACAACGTTGTGTGAGTTTACTGCATCAAGCATGATAGATGCTATCGTATTCAGCACCTCTGTATGTTGTTGTTGCTATTATTATTCTTATTCTTATTATTATTATTATTATTATTATTATTATTATTATTATTATTATTATTATTATTAAAGATAGATGCGTTTGAGGCTTAGACACTGAAGTACACGATATACAGAGTCATATTTTTTTACCCTTCATTTCTCAGTGAACGTAATATTTTTTGTTTATTTATTTATTATCAATTTATTAATTTATTTTATTTTATTTTATTTATTATTTATTATTTTGGTCAGAAATTCATTTGTTTTCCTAAAACTTGATTTGAAAGATGAATATCTAATGAAGAATAATTTGACAAAAGTAAATTTTTCTAATCAAATTTTGAAAAAGTTATTTGCTACTGAAGGTGATCGCGTGACATCAAGCCAAATATCGATGGAGTTTCTCTGCGTAATAATTTCTCTTAAATTACTAATTAACTTGTCCTGTGCCTGAAAAGTGCTGAGGAACAGATTTTGAACTTCGTCAATTGTAAAACGTGTTTAGCCGAAATGGTCTTTGCTTATTGCTTAAGAACGGTAAATAATTTTTTTTTAAATATAAAAGATAAAATAAATAGTAATAATAATTACTAAAATTCTAACTAAAGAAGTAAGAAAATGTACAAAGTATAATTTTGAAGGATTCAAACTCTGGCTATATTTTCTGTGTACGTGCTAACTTATAAGGACACAATCAAAGAGAGATATACAGAGATAGATTAAGATATTCACTCTTACTTCAACAGTTTGTTTTATCGCATTTACAAAAAAACAAATGTGTTGCATGGAAATAAATTCAGAACTATAGTTTTGCAAAATTGTCAGTAGAACTGTGACCGATCATCAGAACATGCCATTTAATAAAATTAGCAGTTTATAAAATTCTTACTGAAATTATATGAATACTTGGTATGTATGTATATATATATACGTATGTATGTATGTATGAATATATGTATGTATGTGTTACACAGTTAAACAGTTTAATGTTGTTAAATTGTAACGTTTCTGATTATAATCATTACAAAACGTCAACACATTTAATATAAATTATTATTAATTAGCACTTAACTAAAATATAACTGTAAATAAATATTTACATTTAATGTCCAAAACATTTTAATTGCAGTTATTGCTACAGTTTTTATCTTTTTTTATTACAAATGTAATAAATGCAACTACACACATACACAACATATTTCGTAAAGTATATACTGTTGTCGGTATATATAAACACATTGAGTCCTCTGCTGTTGTTTCAAATACACACACATACGCTTGTATAATAATAATAATAATAATAATAATAATAATAATAATAATATTATTATTATTATTATTATTATTATTATTATTATTATTATTATTATTATTATTATTATTATTATTTTATTTTACATTATGAAACGAAAGAAAAACTTGAAAATACATTATAACAAATGCTGATATTAGAAACATTAATTTATTTTTAAACAGGATATATCTTCAAATTCATAACAATGAAGATTAAATTATTTACTCATATTTATTATTTTTTATTAAAGATAGATGTTTTGAAGCTTGGACACAGATGTTTGTTTTTGGTTTTTTTCAATGTCAGTTCTGTCTAGTTGCTTAAAATGATGAAACAGATCATTATTCCAATCAAGATCGAGAACAGAGATCTACGTGTCTGGTGCTCACCTGAAAAACAAATTGATTCAATAAATATTTCGTAGTGCATTTTCAGTATTAACATATATTTGTTACTAAGTACACACACTTCAACTGACTAGTGCAGAAACAAGAATCTAACAGGCTAATCCAGTGTTATCAGGATGACTCTAATCAATCGACAGAAATAAAAATTACAAGATTCGAAGTTGAAATAAAAAACGGCGTAGACGTATTTTTACATAAAGTGAATCAGTAACAATACACGTGATGATTTTCCTTGTTACATCTAATCTTCTGATAATAAATTTGGACCTTAAGATTACATCGCCATATTATTATTATTATTATGATTATTATTATTATTATTACAGATTCGTCTCGACAAGCAAAACAATCGTTAGGGAATATAGTAATTGAAAGTAGCAATTTTACATACTTAAGCATACATAAACAAGAACCCTGCTTAAAAATTACTTACCTTTGCTATGTTCATCACTCGAATCCTTATTAGTAACTGTAATATTATTAGTAATGTATTACTAACGTATCATACATGAGAGAGAGAGAGAGAGAGAGAGAGAGAGAGAGAGAGAGAGAGAGAGAGAGAGAGAGAGAGAGAGAGAGAGAGAGAGAGAGAGCTCATATATATATATCATTACTATTATTATTATTGTCATTATTATGATTATGATTATTGTGAAAAAGTTCGTGTTTAACATGTGAAGAATCCTTGTGTATACAGGTAAACATACTGCAGTTTTCCTTCTCTGCTTTTTCCAGTTGTTCCATAGTATAGACCTTGCTAGGGTAATAAACACAATCTGTTTTTTTCGCACAGCTTATCATAGTCTTTACATTGCTGAAGTATAGTAAATTTATTACTATTATTATTTATACAACAAAAACATTCAGTTAAAAGGAAAACAATTTGGTTTATAACAGTGACTGCGAATGAATGACATTTTTGTTTTGAAGTGTATATATATATATATGTGAACAAAATATAAATAATAAGTATAATATCTACAAAAACAATACTAATCAATTAATTACGAAATAAATAAATGATATATAAAAAATATATAAATCAATCAATCAATCAATCAACCAATCAGTCAATCAGTAAATACAAACATAAATAAAAATCTACTATAGTTTATTTATGTACGAACATACCTGCATTTCTCCAGTCTTCTCTTCAGTTCTGTGTTTTTCCTCAGGAATTCACGGATGCAATTTTTCACTGTCGGAACATCACATTTACAAAATCCCGAGTGTATTGTTACTGAAATAAACAATGTATTATAGCTGCAGTTTTTCAAAAATGTCATTAGAACATATCATGTAACAGAATTACCAGTTTGTAAAAATCTTATTGACGTTATATGAACATTTGGCGTCAGTGCGTGCGTGTACCGGTATCTGTCCGCAGTTATACGTACAAACACACACGCACGCGCACACACACACACACATACACACAGTTACCAAACATTTCTGTTACATCCTTTATAGTAAACGTCAAAGCATTCAATATTACATTTTGAAAGAATTAGCATTAAACTATAATATTACTGAAAATGAAACTGAAACGACTATAAATATTCATTTACAAAAAATAAAGACATACATTCAGTCTGTGTGTTTGTGTGTGTGTGGGAGTGTGTGTGGGAAAGAAAGAGATTTGACAATGATGAGAAATTAAATTTTACCAGACATAATGCAGAGAGCGAACAACAATCTCATCTTACTTTGCTAGAAAATACAAATATTATTTAGTAAAGGTGAGTTCGATAATATGACTTACTGAATGTCAAAATGTTTTTACTCTCTCTTTTATTATTATTGTTCTTGTTGTTGTTGTTATTATTATTATTATTATTATTATTATTATTATTTATTATTATTATTATTCTTAATATTACTATTACTATTATTATTATTATTATTATTATTATTATTATTATTATTATTATTGTGTTTTTTTTAATTAGAACTAAAACAAAAATACAATAGATTTACTGAATGTTTTCTTTTCATTCCTATTAGTAGCAGAACAACATATTATAGAACAATATTCAGTGATACCTCTTGTGATAAGCAATAAATATAAACTTCGTGAAAACAATACAGCGAAATTAGTTTTGTTGTAATAACCGTTAACAACGTCTGCCAATAAATTACGTCACTTCCTAGCCTAGTTTTCAAAAGCTAAAACTAATCAAATTTTATCATTTATTTTATTTTTTATTATTTATTTATTTATTTATTTATTCTTATTATCTTTATTCTTATTATTATTATTATTATTATTTTATATTTTTCATTTTCAACACAAAAAATAAAAGAAAAAGAAATAAAGAAACATAAACAAAAACAGTAATAAATAAAAACATGAAATAAATAAAGAAAGACTGAAAGAAAACAGAGTTCCGTATTTTTTTAATTTTTATTTTTTAATATCTGTCAAATAAAGTGATAGAATTGGGTTTTAAGAACTAGGACTACGCTAAACTCCATGAGATTGAGGATGCGATGGAAATGGGCAGACACTGTAAATCGCTCCTTGAGAAGTTACTGACTTGCCTGTTAGCTACATTAACTCGGGCCACGTAAAGCAATTTCTATTTGAAGAAGATCCTATGAAAAGTAATCACGGGATTTACCTACACACACACACACACACACACACACACACACACACACACACACATATATATATATATGTATATATACAGTGGTACCTCGACTTAAGAGTGCCCCAACTTACGTGTTTTTCGAGTTAAGAGCAGTCGCCCTGTCGATCTTTTGCTTTGAGTTGCGAGCCAAAATCCGAGTAACGAGCGAGCTTCAGATACGCCGCCGCTAGTTGGCGCAACAATCAACGTAACATGCGGACAGCATCCCTAGCCTCGTTCGTTTACTTGGCGTGGTTACCTGGCCGCGGAAGCATCTCTGCTGTGTTGTGGTCCATTTAGTGCAGTATTCTGCCAAATCTCTATTTTCTGGCCACAAATCCTAAGAAAGTCAGTGGAAAGGACAGTGCTGAGAAGAAGAAGCGGATGATGTCCATTGAATTAAAGATTGAATTCATAGAAAAACATGAGCGAGGTGTACATGTAGTCGACTTGGCTAGGCATTACGAGCGTAGTACTTCTACGATATGTACCATGCTGAAGCAGAAGGAGTCGACAAAAGGCTGTAAGTCCAGCCAATGGCGTTAAAATAATTTGTCTGATCTCCGAGATAAATACACTTTACAAAACCAGTTTATTTCTTTACATTCTCTTTTATTTAGTTTTTTTTTTTTTTTTTTTTTTTTTTTTTTTTTTTTGTTATCAATATGTGGTTTTTGAGAGGGCTGGAACGGATTAATGGTATTTCAATTAATTTCAGTTGGAAAACTAATTTGATATACGAGCAAATTGAGATAGGAGCTCGCAATAAATTAAACACGTCGCGTAAGTCAAGATATATATATCTATATATATATATATATATATATATATATATATATATATATACATACATACATACATACATACACTCGTACACCCTAAGCCCCAGTGGCCTGCTACGTCTATTTGTAAATCAATTATTAGTAAAATAGCTTTCACTTGTGTATATTTAAACGTGAGTTTTTTTTGTTATTATAGTATTTTGAAAGTAGAAAAATATTTTCAAACAACGTTGTGTGAGTTTACTGCATCAAGCATGATAGATGCTATCGTATTCAGCACCTCTGTATGTTGTTGTTGCTATTATTATTATTATTATTATTATTAAAGATAGATGCGTTTGAAAGGTGAATATCGAATGAAGAATAATTTGACAAAAGTAAATGTTTCTAATCAAATTTTGAAAAAGTTATTTGCTACTGAAGGTGATCGCGTGACATCAAGTCAAATATCGATGGAGTTTCTCTGCGTAATAATTTCTCTTAAATTACTAATTAACTTGTCCTGTGCCTGAAAAGTGCTGAGGAACAGATTTTGAACTTCGTCAATTGTAAAACGTGTTTAGCCGAAATGGTCTTTGCTTATTGCTTAAGAACGGTAAATAATTTTTTTTTAAATATAAAAGATAAAATAAATAGTAATAATAATTACTAAAATTCTAACTAAAGGAGTAAGAAAATGTACAAAGTATAATTTTGAAGGATTCAAACTCTGGCTATATTTTCTGTGTACGTGCTAACTTACAAGGACACAATCAAAGAGAGATATACAGAGATAGATTAAGATATTCACTCTTACTTCAACAGTTTGTTTTATCGCATTTACAAAAAAACAAATGTGTTGCATGGAAATAAATTCAGAACTATAGTTTTGCAAAATTGTCAGTAGAACTGTGCCCGATCATCAGAACATGCCATTTAATAGAATTAGCAGTTTATAAAATTCTTACTGAAATTATATGAATACTTGGTATGTATGTATATATATATATATATATATATACACGTATGTATGTATGTATTTATGAATATATTTATGTATGTGTTACACAGTTAAAAAGTGTATTGTTATTAAATTGTAACGTTTCTGATTATAATCATTACAAAACGTCAACACATTTAATATAAATTATTATTAATTAGCATTTAACTAAAATATAACTGTAAATAATATTTACATTTAATGTACAAAACATTTTGACTGCAGTTATTTCAAACGTTGAAATAATAATAATAATAATAATAATAATAATAACAATAATAATGAAGAAGAATGCTAATAATAGTGATGATTATGATGATAATGAATGATAATAAAAATAATTATGATAATGATACTACTACTACTATTACTACTACTACTACTACTACTACTAATAATAATAATAATAATAAACGTCTTTACATTACGAAACGAAAGAAAAACTTGAAAGTACATTATAACAAATGCTGATATTAGAAACATTAATTTATTTTTAAACAGGATATATCTTCAAATTCATAACAATGAAGATTAAATTATTTACTCATATTTATTATTATTTCAATTTCAATATTTTAATTTTTTATTAAAGATAGATGTTTTGAGGCTTAAAAACAGATGGGTTTTTTTCAATGTCAATTCTGTCTATTTGCTTAAAATCACGAACGAGATCACTATTCCAATCCACATCGACAACAGAGATCTGCGTGTCTGGTGCTCAGCTGTAAAACAAATTGAATCGACAAATATTTGGTAATTCATTTTGAATATTAACATATATTTGTTAGCATGCACACATATTTCAGCTGATTGGTGCAGAAACAAAAAATCTAACAGGCGTTCAGAGAAATACTAATCTTATGATAATAGAAGTTCTCTAATCGATCGACAGAAATATAAATGAGAAGCTCGAAGCTGAAATAAAATAAAAAAACCGGCGTAGACCGTATTTTTACATAAAGTGAATCAATAACAGTACAAGTGATGATTTGCCTTGTTACATCTAATCTTCTGATAATAAATTTGGATCTTAAGATTACATCGCCATATTATTATTGTTATTATTACAGATTCGTCTCGAGAAACAAAACAGTCGTTAGGGAATATATTGTACATATTGAGATGATTTTCCCGCAGACGAAATAGCAACGTTTAAACGTTTTATTGGTTTCAATAGTGAAAGTAGAAATTTTACATACTTACACATAATTACAATTCTAAACAAGAATCCTGCTATTAATGTACTTAAGAATCACTTACCTCTGCTATGTGCAGCGCGTGGGACAATGACACCACCTGTAATATTATTACAGAGACAGAGACACAGAGATAGCTCATATATATATATATATATGCATGTATATACATACGTATATATATATGTATATACATATATATGTAGATGTATTAATTATTGTTATTACTATTATTACTATTTTAATTATTATTATTAATATTATTGTTGTTGTTGTTGTTGTTGTTGTTGTTGTTGTGAAAACGTTGGTGTTTAACACGTGAAGAAAACGTACCGCAGTTCTCCTTCAGTACTTTTTTCAGGGCTGGTATTTCACCAGTCTTGGTTTGGTTATTAAAACAGTTGGTTTCTATCAAACAGCTCATCATTTTCTGTGCTATGCTGAAGTATAGAACATTTATTATTATTAGTTATATGGCAAAAATATTCAATTAAAGTAAAAACAGTTTGGTTTATGACAGTGATTGCGAATGAAGGAAATGTATATAATCTTGACAATACAAAAAGCAATATTAATCAGTTAATTACTGAATAAATAAGTGATACGTAAAAAATAATAATAAATAAATAAATAAATAAAAAAATAACAACAACAACAACAACAACAACAAAAAAAAAAAAAAAAAAAATAGAAAATCTATATAGCTTATTTTCGTACGAACATACCGGCATTTATCAGCTTTGCGCTTTGCACTATCGACTTCGTGCAAGAATTCAATTCTGCACGTTTTCGCTGCGTCAGTATCACATTCGCAAAAAGCCATGTGTATTATTACTGAAATAAACAATGTATTCAAAAATGTCGTTACAACATACCATGTAACAGAATTAGCAGTTTATTATTAAGTTTTCTTATTGGCGTTATATGAATGAATATCTGGTGAATGGCAAAGAATTAGCATTAAACTAAAATATTACAGAAAATGAAATTAAAAACTGTAAATAATCATGTTTCAAAAATAAATGCATACGTTAATGTACTACTGCTGAATGAAACATGCTAAGTCTACAGTTTTGTCTTTATATATAGTAGGTATATGACAATTAATAATAATAGTACTAATAACACATAAACAGTAATATTTTTCTTCAGTATGTATGCGTGTTACTGTGAAAGAAAAATATTTAAATATAATAAGAATTTAAATTTTACCTGACAGAATGCAGAGAGGGAACAGTAATTTCATGTCTAGAAAATACAATATTTGAGAGTTTAATAATATGACTTATTAAATGTCAGTATTCTTTTTTTTACTCTTTCTTTTATTATTATTATTGCTGTTGTTGTTATTAGTAGTAGTAGTTTTGGTATAATAAGACAAATTAATAGTTTTAAAAAAGACACTCTTGTTGATGACGTCTGCTACTAAATTACGTCATTTTCTGCTTTGTTTTCAAATGGTAAAGCTAATCAAACCGTGCCACTTTCTATTATTTATTATTTTATTTTATTTTATTTACTTACTTATTGTTATATATATATATATATATCTTTTTTTTTTATTTTCAAACACAAAAAAAAAAAAAAAAGAAAACGAAATAAAGAAAAACGATATTTTTTTATTTTTTTATTTTTTTAAATTAAATAAATAAAGAAGGTCAGAAAGAAAACAGGCAGTTCCGTATTTATATATATATGTCCGTTTAATATCTGCAAAATGTAAAGTATCTGTCAAATAAAGTGATAGAATTGGGTTTTAAGAACTAGGACTACGCTAAACTCCAAGAGATTGAGAATGGGATGGAAATGGGTAGACACTGTAAATCGCTCTTTGAGAAATTATTGACTTGTCTGTTGTCTAGACTAATTGTGGCCTCTCAAAGCAATTTCTATTTCAAGAAGGTCCTATAAAAAGTTATGACGGGTGGGTCCCCAAATTTTGGCCTGTTTCGGTATCCAGTGTGTGTGTGTGTGTGTGTGTGTGTGTGTGTGTGTGTGATAATATAATAGTACAATGAAAGAAATAAGAATGTAACAATTCATTACTTTTAATCAAATTAGTTTTATATAATGAACATCTTATATACTGAAATAATGAAAGAAATGCAGTTAACTTAAAGAATAATGAAATTTGACAGCACATGAAGTACAGCAAACGAGTTTCACTAGGCCCCCAGATACTCGTTAGACCCCAGGTGCAAAAAGCCTGCTAAGCCTATTGGTAAATGTCTTTTGATTT
>CM022667.1:13975431-14037004 GCA_012295275.1 Chrysomallon squamiferum | reverse complement strand
AACAAAATATAAATAATAAGTATATGTATAATATCTACAAAAACAATACTAATCAATTAATTACGAAATAAATAAATGATATATAAAAAATATATAAATAAATCAATGAATGAATCAACCAATCAATCAATCAGTAAATACAAGCATAAATAAAAACCTACTATAGTTTATTTATGTACGAACATACCTGCATTTCTCCACTTTTCTCTTCAGTTCTGTGTTTTTCCTCAGGAATTCACGGATGCAATTTTTCACTGTCGGAACATCACATTTACAAAATCCCGAGTGTATTGTTACTGAAATAAACAATGTTTTATAGCTGCAGTTTTTCAAAAATGTCATTAGAACATATCATGTAACAGAATTACCAGTTTGTAAAAATCTTATTGACGTTATATGAACATTTGGCGTCAGTGCGTGCGTGTACCGGTATCTGTCCGCAGTTATACGTACAAACGCACACGCACGCACACACACACACACACATACACACAGTTACCAAACATTTCTGTTACATCCTTTATAGTAAACGTCAAAGCATTCAATATTAAATTTTGAAAGAATTAGCATTAAACTATAATATTACTGAAAATGAAACTGAAACGACCATAAATATTCATTTAAAAAAAAATAAAGACATACATTCAGTCTGTGTGTGTGTGTGTGTGTGTGTGTGTGTGTGTGTGTGTGTGTGTGTGTGTGAAAGAAAGAGATTTGACAATAATGAGAAATTAAATTTTACCAGACATAATGCAGAGAACGAACAATAATCTCATCTTATTTTGCTAGAAAATACAAATATTATTTAGTAAAGGTGAGTTCGATAATATGACTTACAGAATGCCAAAATGTTTTTCCTCTCTCTTTTATTATTATTTTTATTTTTATTATTATTATTATTATTATTATTATTATTATTACGTTTTTTTTTTAATTAGAACTAAAACAAAACGACAAAAGATTTACTGAATGTTTTATTTTCATTCCTATTAGTAGCAGAACAACATATTATAGAAAAATATTCAGTGATACCTCTTGTGATAAGCAGTAAATATAAACTTCGTGAAAACAATACAGAGAAATTAGTTTTGTTGTAATAACCGTTAACAACGTCTGCCAATAAATTACGTCATTTCCTAGCCTAGTTTTCAAAAGCTAAAACTAATCAAATTTTATCATTTATTTTATTTTTTATTATTTATTTATTCTTATTATTTTTATTATTATTATTATTATTATTATTATTATTTTTATTTTTTCATTTTACATTTTTCATTTTCAACACAAAAAATAAAGAAAAAGAAAGAAACAAACAAAAAAAATAGTAATAAATAAATAACATGAAATAAACAAAGAAAGACTGAAAGAAAACAGAGTTCCGTATTTTTTTAATTTTTATTTTTTAATATCTGTAAAATGTA
Organism: Chrysomallon squamiferum; assembly: GCA_012295275.1. Taxonomy (NCBI): domain Eukaryota; kingdom Metazoa; phylum Mollusca; class Gastropoda; order Neomphalida; family Peltospiridae; genus Chrysomallon; species Chrysomallon squamiferum. The sequence goes on along the minus strand of CM022667.1, from coordinate 14,035,583 downwards.
AAGTATCTGTCAAATAAAGTGATAGAATTGGGTTTTAAGAACTAGGACTACGCTAAACTCCATGAGATTGAGGATGCGATGGAAATGGGCAGACACTGTAAATCGCTCCTTGAGAAATTACTGACTTGCCTGTTAGCTACATTAACTCGGGCCGCGCAAAGCAATTTCTATTTGAAGAAGATCCTATAAAAAGTGATCACGGGATTTACCTACTTGTTTCCACCAATATTTTGGCATCTTTTGGCATCCCATATGTTTCTGTGTATATATGCATGTGTATGTGTGTGTCTGTGTATGCGCACACCCACACACACACACACACACACATATATATATGTATATATACAGTGGTACCTCGACTTAAGAGTGCCCCAACTTACGTGTTTTTCGAGTTAAGAGCAGTCGCCCTGTCGATCTTTTGCTTTGAGTTGCGAGCCAAAATCCGAGTAACGAGCGAGCTTCAGATACGCCGCCGCTAGTTGGCGCAACAATCAACGTAACATGCGGACAGCACCCCTAGCCTCGTTCGTTTACTTGGCGTGGTTACCTCGCCGCGGAAGCATCTCTGCTGTGCTGTGGTCCATTTAGTGCAGTATTCTGCCAAATCTCTATTTTCTGGCCACAGATCCTAAGAAAGTCAGTGGAAAGGACAGTGCTGAGAAGAAGAAGCGGATGATGTCCATTGAATTAAAGATTGAATTCATAGAAAAACATGAGCGAGGTGTACATGTTGTCGACTTGGCTAGGCATTACGAACGTAGTACTTCTACGATATGTACCATGCTGAAGCAGAAGGAGTCGACAAAAGGCTGTAAGTCCAGCCAATGGCGTTAAAATAATTTGTCTGATCTCCGAGATAAATACACTTTACAAAACCAGTTTATTTCTTTACATTCTCTTTCATTTAGTTTTTTATTATTATTATTTATTTATTTATTTATTTTATTTTGTTAACAATATGTGGTTTTTGAGGGGGCTGGAATGGATTAATGGTATTTCAATTAATTTCAGTTGGAAAACTGATTTGATATACGAGCAAATTGAGAAAGGACTCGGAACAAATTAAACACGTCTCATAAGTCAAGATATATATATATACATACATACATACGTACATACACCCGTACGCCTTAAGCCCCAGTGGCCTGCTACGTCTATTTGTAAATCAATTATTAGTAAAATAGCTTTCACTTGTGTATATTTAAACGTGAGTTTTTTTGTTATTATAGTATTTTGAAAGTAGAAAAATATTTTCAAACAACGTTGTGTGAGTTTACTGCATCAAGCATGATAGATGCTATCGTATTCAGCACCTCTGTATGTTGTTGTTGCTATTATTATTATTATTATTATTATTATTATTATTATTATTATTATTATTATTATTAAAGATAGATGCGTTTGAGGCTTAGACACTGAAGTACACTATATACAGAGTCATATTTTTTTTACCCTTCATTTCTCAGTGAACGTAATATTTTTTGTTTATTTATTTATTATCAATTTATTCATTTATTTTATTTTATTTTATTTTATTTTATTTTATTTATTATTTTGGTCAGAAATTGATTTGTTTCCCTAAAACTTGATTTGAAAGGTGAATATCGAATGAAGAATAATTTGACAAAAGTAAATTTTTCTAATCAAATTTTGAAAAAGTTATTTGCTACTGAAGGTGATCGCGTGACATCAAGTCAAATATCGATGGAGTTTCTCTGCGTAATAATTTCTCTTAAATTACTCATTAACTTGTCCTGTGCCTGAAAAGTGCTGAGGAACAGATTTTTGAACTTCGTCAATTGTAAAACGTGTTTAGCTGAAATGGTCTTTGCTTATTGCTTAAGAACGGTAAATAATTTTTTTTTAAATATAAAAGATAAAATAAATAGTAATAATAATTACTAAAATTCTAACTAAAGAAGTAAGAAAATGTACAAAGTATAATTTTGAAGCCTTCAAACTCTGGCTATATTTTCTGTGTACGTGCTAACTTATAAGGACACAATCAAAGAGAGATATACAGAGATAGATTAAGATATTCACTCTTACTTCAACTGTTTGTTTTATCGCATTTACAAAAAAACAAATGTGTTGCATGGAAATAAATTCAGAACTATAGTTTTGCAAAATTGTCAGTAGAACTGTGCCCGATCATCAGAACATGCCATTTAATAGAATTAGCAGTTTATAAAATTCTTACTGAAATTATATGAATACTTGGTATGTGTATATATATATATATATATATATATATATATATACACGTATGTATGTATGTATTTATGAATATATTTATGTATGTGTTACACAGTTAAACAGTTTAATGTTATTAAATTGTAACGTTTCTGATTATAATCATTACAAAACGTCAACACATTTAATATAAATTATTATTAATTAGCATTTAACTAAAATATAACTGTAAATAAATATTTACATTTAATGTACAAAACATTTTAATTGCAGTTATTGCTACAGTTTTTATCTTTTGTTATTACAAATGTAATAAATGCAACTACACACATACACAACATATTTCGTAAAGTATATACTGTTGTCGGTATATATAAACACATTGAGTCCTCTGCTGTTGTTTCAAATACACACACATACACTTGTATAATAATAATAATAATAATAATAATAATAATATTATTATTATTATTATTATTATTATTATTATTATTATTGTTATTATTATTATTATTGTTATTATTATTATTATTATAACTTCTTTACATTATGAAACGAAAGAAAAACTTGAAAATACATTATAACAAATGCTGATATTAGAAACATTAATTTATTTTTAAACAGGATATATCTTCAAATTCATAACAATGAAGATTAAATTATTTACTCATATTTATTATTTTTTATTAAAGATAGATGTTTTGAAGCTTGGACAGAGATGTTTGTTTTTGGTTTTTTTCAATGTCAGTTCTGTCTAGTTGCTTAAAATGATGAAACAGATCATTATTCCAATCAAGATCGAGAACAGAGATCTACGTGTCTGGTGCTCACCTGAAAAACAAATTGATTCAATGAATATTTCGTAGTGCATTTTCAGTATTAACATATATTTGTTACTAAGTACACACACTTCAACTGACTAGTGCAGAAACAAGAACCTAACAGGCTAATCCAGTGTTATCAGGATGACTCTAATCGATCGACAGAAATAAAAATTACAAGATTCGAAGTTGAAATAAAAAACGGGGTAGACGTATTTTTACATAAAGTGAATCAGTAATAGTACAAGTGATGATTTTCCTTGTTACATCTAATCTTCTGATAATAAATTTGGACCTTAAGATTACATCGCCATATTATTATTATTATTATTATTACAGATTCGTCTCGACAAACAAAAAAATCGTTAGGGAATATACTAATTGAAAGTAGTAATTTTACATACTTAAGCATACATAAACAAGAACCCTGCTTAAAAATTACTTACCTTTGCTATGTTCGTGACTCGAATCCTTATTAGTAACTGTAATATTATTACTAATGTATTACTAACGTATCATACATGAGAGAGAGAGAGAGAGAGAGAGGAGAGAGAGAGAGAGAGAGAGAGAGAGAGAGAGAGCTCATATATATATATCATTACTATTATTATTATTGTTATTATTATTATTATGATTATTGTGAAAACGTTCGTGTTTAACATGTGAAGAATCCTTGTGTATACAGGTAAACATACTGCAGTTTTCCTTCTCTGCTTTTTCCAGTTGTTCCATAGTATAGACCTTGCTAGGGTAATCAACACAATCTGTTTTTTTCGCACAGCTTATCATAGTCTTTACATTGCTGAAGTATAGTAAATTTATTACTATTATTATTTATACGACAAAAACATTCAGTTAAAAGGAAAACAATTTGGTTTATAACAGTGACTGCGAATGAATGAAATTTTTGTTTTGAAGTGTATATATATATATATATATGTGAACAAAATATAAATAATAAGTATAATATCTACAAAAACAATACTAATCAATTAATTACGAAATAAATAAATGATATATAAAAAATATATAAATCAATCAATCAATCAATCAACCAATCAGTCAATCAGTAAATACAAACATAAATAAAAATCTACTATAGTTTATTTATGTACGAACATACCTGCATTTCTCCAGTCTTCTCTTCAGTTCTGTGTTTTTCCTCAGGAATTCACGGATGCAATTTTTCACTGTCGGAACATCACATTTACAAAATCCCGAGTGTATTGTTACTGAAATAAACAATGTATTATAGCTGCAGTTTTTCAAAAATGTCATTAGAACATATCATGTAACAGAATTACCAGTTTGTAAAAATCTTATTGACGTTATATGAACATTTGGCGTCAGTGCGTGCGTGTACCGGTATCTGTCCGCAGTTATACGTACAAACACACACGCACGCACACACACACACACATACACACAGTTACCAAACATTTCTGTTACATCCTTTATAGTAAACGTCAAAGCATTCAATATTACATTTTGAAAGAATTAGCATTAAACTATAATATTACTGAAAATGAAACTGAAACGACTATAAATATTCATTTACAAAAAATAAAGACATACATTCAGTCTGTGTGTTTGTGTGTGTGTGGGAGTGTGTGTGTGGGAAAGAAAGAGATTTGACAATGATGAGAAATTAAATTTTACCAGACATAATGCAGAGAGCGAACAACAATCTCATCTTACTTTGCTAGAAAATACAAATATTATTTAGTAAAGGTGAGTTCGATAATATGACTTACTGAATGTCAAAATGTTTTTACTCTCTCTTTTATTATTATTGTTCTTGTTGTTGTTGTTATTATTATTATTATTATTATTATTATTATTATTATTATTATTTTTATTATTATTCTTATTATTATTCTTTATTATTATTATTATTATTATTATTATTATTATTATTATTATTATTATTATTATTATTATTACGTTTTTTTTAATTAGAACTAAAACAAAAATACAAAAGATTTACTGAATGTTTTCTTTTCATTCCTATTAGTAGCAGAACAACATATTATAGAAAAATATTCAGTGATACCTCTTGTGATAAGCAATAAATATAAACTTCGTGAAAACAATACAGCGAAATTAGTTTTGTTGTAATAACCGTTAACAACGTCTGCCAATAAATTACGTCACTTCCTAGCCAAGTTTTCAAAAGCTAAAACTAATCAAATTTTATCATTTATTTTATTTTTTATTATTTATTTATTTATTTATTTATTTATTTATTTATTCTTATTATCTTTATTCTTATTATTATTATTATTATTTTGTATTTTTCATTTTCAACACAAAAAATAAAAGAAAAAGAAATAAAGAAACATAAACAAAAACAGTAATAAATAAAAACATGATATAAATAAAGAAAGACTGAAAGAAAACAGAGTTCCGTATTTTTTTAATTTTTATTTTTTAATATCTGTAAAATGTAAAGTATCTGTCAAATAAAGTGATAGAATTCGGTTTTAAGAACTAGGACTACGCTAAACTCCATGAGATTGAGGATGCGATGGAAATGGGCAGACACTGTAAATCGCTCCTTGAGAAGTTACTGACTTGCCTGTTAGCTACATTAACTCGGGCCACGCAAAGCAATTTCTATTTGAAGAAGATCCTATGAAAAGTAATCACGGGATTTACCTACACACACACACACACACACACACACACACATATATATGTATATATACAGTGGTACCTCGACTTAAGAGTGCCCCAACTTACGTGTTTTTCGAGTTAAGAGCAGTCGCCCTGTCGATCTTTTGCTTTGAGTTGCGAGCCAAAATCCGAGTAACGAGCGAGCTTCAGATACGCCGCCGCTAGTTGGCGCAACAATCAACGTAACATGCGGACAGCATCCCTAGCCTCGTTCGTTTACTTGGCGTGGTTACCTGGCCGCGAAAGCATCTCTGCTGTGTTGTGGTCCATTTAATGCAGTATTCTGCCAAATCTCTATTTTCTGGCCACAAATCCTAAGAAAGTCAGTGGAAAGGACAGTGCTGAGAAGAAGAAGCGGATGATGTCCATTGAATTAAAGATTGAATTCATAGAAAAACATGAGCGAGGTGTACATGTAGTCGACTTGGCTAGGCATTACGAGCGTAGTACTTCTACGATATGTACCATGCTGAAGCAGAAGGAGTCGACAAAAGGCTGTAAGTCCCGCCAATGGCGTTAAAATAATTTGTCTGATCTCCGAGATAAATACACTTTACAAAACCAGTTTATTTCTTTACATTCTCTTTTATTTATTTTTTTTTTTTTTTTTTTTTTTTATTTATTTATTTTATTTTGTTATCAATATATGGTTTTTGAGAGGGCTGGAACGGATTAATGGTATTTCAATTAATTTCAGTTGGAAAACTAATTTGATATACGAGCAAATTGAGATAGGAGCTCGGAATAAATTAAACACGTCGCGTAAGTCAAGATATATATATCTATATATATATATATATATATATATACATACATACATACATACATACACTCGTACACCCTAAGCCCCAGTGGCCTGCTACGTCTATTTGTAAATCAATTATTAGTAAAATAGCTTTCACTTGTGTATATTTAAACGTGAGTTTTTTTGTTATTATAGTATTTTGAAAGTAGAAAAATATTTTCAAACAACGTTGTGTGAGTTTACTGCATCAAGCATGATAGATGCTATCGTATTCAGCACCTCTGTATGTTGTTGTTGCTATTATTATTATTATTATTATTATTATTATTATTATTATTATTATTATTATTATTATTATTATTATTAAAAATAGATGCGTTTGAGGCTTAGACACTGAAGTACACGATATACAGAGTCATATTTTTTTTACCCTTCATTTCTCAGTGAACGTAATATTTTTTGTATATTTATTTATTATCAATTTATTCATTTATTTTATTTTATTTTATTTTATTTTATTTTATTTATTATTTTGGTCAGAAATTGATTTGTTTCCCTAAAACTTGATTTGAAAGGTGAATATCGAATGAAGAATAATTTGACAAAAGTAAATGTTTCTAATCAAATTTTGAAAAAGTTATTTGCTACTGAAGGTGATCGCGTGACATTCTGTCAAATATCGATGGATTTTCTCTGCGTAATAATTTCTCTTAAATTACTAATTAACTTGTCCTGTGCCTGAAAAGTGCTGAGGAACAGATTTTGAACTTCGTCAATTGTAAAACGTGTTTAGCCGAAATGGTCTTTGCTTATTGCTTAAGAACAGAAAATAATGTTATTTTAAATATAAAAGATAAAATAAATGGTAATAATAATTACTAAAATTCTAACTAAAGAAGTAAGAAAATGTACAAAGTATAATTTTGAAGGATTCAAACTCTGGCAGTATTTTCTGTGTACGTGCTAACTGATAAGGACACAAGAAAAGAGAGATATACAGAGATAGATTAAGATATTCACTCTTACTTCAACAGTTTGTTTTATCGCATTTACAAAAAAACAAATGTGTTGCATGGAAATAAATTCAGAACTATAGTTTTGCAAAATTGTCAGTAGAACTGTGACCGATCATCAGAACATGCCATTTAATAGAATTAGCAGTTTATAAAATTCTTACTGAAATTATATGAATACTTGGTATGTATGTATATATATATATATATATATATATATATATATATATATATATATATATATATACACGTATGTATGTATGTATTTATGAATATATTTATGTATGTGTTACACAGTTAAAAAGTGTATTGTTATTAAATTGTAACGTTTCTGATTATAATCATTACAAAACGTCAACACATTTAATATAAATTATTATTAATTAGCATTTAACTAAAATATAACTGTAAATAATATTTACATTTAATGTACAAAACATTTTGACTGCAGTTATTTCAAACGTTGAAATAATAATAATAATAATAATAATAATAATAATAATAATAACAATAATAATGAAGAAGAATGCTAATAATAGTGATGATTATGATGATAATGAATGATAATAAAAATAATTATGATAATGATACTACTACTACTATTACTACTACTACTACTATTACTACTACTACTACTACTACTACTAATAATAATAATAATAATAATATAACGTCTTTACATTACGAAACGAAAGAAAAACTTGAAAGTACATTATAACAAATGCTGATATTAGAAACATTAATTTATTTTTAAACAGGATATATCTTCAAATTCATAACAATGAAGATTAAATTATTTACTCATATTTATTATTATTTCAATTTCAATATTTTAATTTTTTATTAAAGATAGATGTTTTGAGGCTTAGACACAGATGGGTTTTTTCAATGTTAATTCTGTCTATTTGCTTAAAATCACGAACGAGATCACTATTCCAATCCACATCGACAACAGAGATCTGCGTGTCTGGTGCTCAGCTGTAAAACAAATTGAATCGACAAATATTTGGTAATTCATTTTGAATATTAACATATATTTGTTAGCATGCACACATATTTCAGCTGATTGGTGCAGAAACAAAAAATCTAACAGGCGTTCAGAAAAATACTAATCTTATGATAATAGAAGTTCTCTAATCGATCGACAGAAATATAAATGAGAAGCTCGAAGCTGAAATAAAATAAAAAAACCCGGCGTAGACGGTATTTTTACATAAAGTGAATCAATAACAGTACAAGTGATGATTTGCCTTGTTACATCTAATCTTCTGATAATAAATTTGGATCTTAAGATTACATCGCCATATTATTATTGTTATTATTACAGATTCGTCTCGAGAAACAAAACAGTCGTTAGGGAATATATTGTACATATTGAGATGATTTTCCCGCAGACGAAATAGCAACGTTTAAACGTTTTATTGGTTTCAATAGTGAAAGTAGAAATTTTACATACTTACACATAATTACAATTCTAAACAAGAATCCTGCTATTAATGTACTTAAGAATCACTTACCTCTGCTATGTGCAGCGCGTGAGACAATGACACCACCTGTAATATTATTACAGAGACAGAGACACAGAGATAGCTCATATATATATATATATATATGTATGTATATACATACATATATATATATGTATATACATATATATGTAGATGTATTAATTATTGTTATTACTATTATTACTATTTTAATTATTATTATTAATATTATTGTTGTTGTTGTTGTTGTGAAAACGTTGGTGTTTAACACGTGAAGAAAACGTACCGCAGTTCTCCTTCAGTACTTTTTTCAGGGCTGGTATTTCACCAGTCTTGGTTTGGTTATTAAAACAGTTGGTTTCTATGAAACAGCTCATCATTTTCTGTGCTATGCTGAAGTATAGAACATTTATTATTATTAGTTATATGGCAAAAATATTCAATTAAAGTAAAAACAGTTTGGTTTATGACAGTGATTGCGAATGAAGGAAATGTATATAATCTTGACAATACAAAAAGCAATATTAATCAGTTAATTACTGAATAAATAAGTGATACGTAAAAAATAATAATAAATAAATAAATAAATAAATAAAAGAACAACAACAACAACAAAAAAAAAAAAAAAAAAAAAAAAAAAATAGAAAATCTATATAGCTTATTTTCGTACGAACATACCGGCATTTATCAGCTTTGCGCTTTGCACTATCGACTTCGTGCAAGAATTCAATTCTGCACGTTTTCGCTGCGTCAGTATCACATTCGCAAAAAGCCATGTGTATTATTACTGAAATAAACAATGTATTCAAAAATGTCGTTACAACATACCATGTAACAGAATTAGCAGTTTATTATTAAGTTTTCTTATTGGCGTTATATGAATGAATATCTGGTGAATGGCAAAGAATTAGCATTAAACTAAAATATTACAGAAAATGAAATTAAAAACTGTAAATAATCATGTTTCAAAAAATAAATGCATACGTTAATGTACTACTGCTGAATGAAACATGCTAAGTCTACAGTTTTGTCTTTATATATAGTAGGTATATGACAATTAATAATAATAGTACTAATAACACATAAACAGTAATATTTTTTTCTTCAGTATGTAATGCATGTGTCTGTGAAAGAAAAATATTTAAATATAATAAGAAATTAAATTTTACCTGACAGAATGCAGAGAGGGAACAGTAATTTCATGTCTAGAAAATACAATATTTGAGAGTTTAATAATATGACTTATTAAATGTCAGTATTCTTTTTTTTTACTCTTTCTTTTTTATTATTATTATTGCTGTTGTTGTTATTAGTAGTAGTAGTTTTGGTATAATAAGACAAATTAATAGTTTTAAAAAAGACGGTCTTGTTGATGACGTCTGCTACTAAATTACGTCATTTTCTGCTTTGTTTTCAAATGGTAAAGCTAATCAAACCGTGCCACTTTGTATTATTTATTATTTTATTTTATTTTATTTACTTACTTATTGTTACTATATATATATATATATATATATATATATTTTTTTTTTTTTCAAACACAAAAAAAAAAAAAAAAAAAAAAACGAAATAAAGAAAAACGATATTTTTTTATTTTTTTAAATTAAATAAATAAAGAAGGTCAGAAAGAAAACAGGCAGTTCCGTATTTATATATATATGTCCGTTTAATATCTGCAAAATGTAAAGTATCTGTCAAATAAAGTGATAGAATTGGGTTTTAAGAACTAGGACTACGCTAAACTCCAAGAGATTGAGAATGGGATGGAAATGGGTAGACACTGTAAATCGCTCTTTGAGAAATTATTGACTTGTCTGTTGTCTAGACTAATTGTGGCCTCTCAAAGCAATTTCTATTTCAAGAAGGTCCTATAAAAAGTTATGACGGGTGGGTCCCCAAATTTTGGCCTGTTTCGGTATCCAGAGTGTGTGTGTGTGTGTGTGTGTGTGTGGGGGTGATAATGTGATAATATAATAGTACAATGAAAGAAATAAGAATGTAACAATTCATTACTTTTAATCAAATTAGTTTTATATAATGAACATCTTATATACTGAAATAATGAAAGAAATGCAGTTAACTTAAAGAATAATCAAATTTGACAGCACATGAAGTACAGCAAACGAGTTTCACTAGGCCCCCAGATACTCGTTAGACCCCAGGTGCAAAAAGCCTGCTACGCCTATTGGTAAATGTCTTTGATTTGTGTATACTTAGATGTGAGTTTTTCGTTATTATAGTATTTTGAGGCTACAAAAATATATAAATAGTAAGTAATAAATTTAAATAGGCATTCCAAACTGGATTTGGAAACACTTACAAGATGCTTAATTTTTTTATTTTTTTTTTTTTTTCCTCATATTTTGCATCATTATTTAATAATAATAATAATAATAATAATAATAATAATAATAATAATAATAATAATAATAATTTTAAAAAGAACAAAACAATTATCTCTAAAAACATGAAGTTTCCAATAGCAATTATTATTTTTTTAATTTAATATAATTTATTTTATATATATATATATATATATATATATATATAATTGTTATCTGTTGTTGTTTTTGTTTTGATATTTTGTTTTCTGTTTTTGTTTTTTTTATGAATTTCTGAAACTGTGAGCTATTTCGAAGCTTTCACGCGCCTGATCGATATTTTGAGCGGACATGGCCGAGCTGTGTCTACTGAAAACCAGGTATTGTTACGTGCAAAGAAATCTAACGAGTTCTGTACACGTAATTTAATTTGCTTTCTGCGCTGTGAAATCCGGATGAAATTTTAGCCAGTTATTTCTTGGAAAAGGCTCGAACATTTTTAATGTTTTACTGACATATTGTAAAAGCTCATTTATTCAACTATTTAATGAATTTTTGAGTAAATATGCGTGGGACGAAGCTTGTAGCAAAGATGGCGGAGTCTGAAAACGATAGATTCTGACATTATCAAACAACTCTGTGAGATTACTGCACCAAGCATGATAGGTGTTGATCATGTTCAAGGAGGATAAAATAATAAGAAGAAGAAGAAGAAGAAGAAGACGAAAATGTGACAGAAAAAAAAACTAGACAAATAAATAGATAGATTGATGAAAGTATTCACCTTTATTCCAACAGTCCTTAAACTGCACATATGCTCGTGTTCTATTTCAAGTGACTAAAATGGATGATTCAGCAGTTTACATGATGAAAGGTCTTGTAACAACTTTTTTAAAATAACACTATACCCAGTGCTGATAAAAAGTAGCATTAATTTATTTTTAAACATAGAGAATAAGCTAATTATTATTATTTGTTTTTAAATTTAATTTAATTTAATGTATTTATTTATTTATTTTTTATTTTTTTATTAACAAAAGCTGTCCTTGAGGTTTAGACGCAGACGTTTTGTTAAATGTCGATTCATTCTATTTGTTCAAAATGATGATCGCGAATATATTATTTGAATCCACATCCAAATCTGTCTATAGCAAGCTCGTATTAAGGTTCACTTGATCCAATAAAATTAATTCAATAACAGATACAAAAATGTTTTAAAATCTTCTTTTTTGTCTGAATTGTTATATGTTCAAAAACTATTTAGAGAGTATTCTTCACAAAACTGATTTTTCTCTTGCTTTCCATTGCCTGTTCTTGTCATTTGAAATGCAGGTAGTATTTATTTTCCTCTCTATAACAAGTTGATAGTAGGGTTCACTTAATTCTTAATAATCGTCAGCATTAACATGAACCACCAAATATTTATTTTATTTTATTTTATTTTATTTTATTACATTTTATTTAAGGTTTAGTTTCAGTTTTAATTATTTATTTATTTATTATTTATTTATTTTTATTTTTTTTATATACGACAAAAACATTGAGTTAAAATGAAAACCATTTGGTTTATAACGGTGAGTGCGAATGAATGACATTTTTGTTTTCAAGTGTATATATGTATGTATGTATGTATGTATATGTAAACAAAATATAAATAATAAGTATATGTATAATATCTACAAAAACAATACTAATCAATTAATTACGAAATAAATAAATGATATATAAAAAATATATAAATAAATCAATGAATGAATCAACCAATCAATCAATCAGTAAATACAAGCATAAATAAAAACCTACTATAGTTTATTTATGTACGAACATACCTGCATTTCTCCACTTTTCTCTTCAGTTCTGTGTTTTTCCTCAGGAATTCACGGATGCAATTTTTCACTGTCGGAACATCACATTTACAAAATCCCGAGTGTATTGTTACTGAAATAAACAATGTTTTATAGCTGCAGTTTTTCAAAAATGTCATTAGAACATATCATGTAACAGAATTACCAGTTTGTAAAAATGTTATTGACGTTATATGAACATTTGGCGTCAGTGCGTGCGTGTACCGGTATCTGTCCGCAGTTATACGTACAAACGCACACGCACGCACACACACACACACATACACACAGTTACCAAACATTTCTGTTACATCCTTTATAGTAAACGTCAAAGCATTCAATATTAAATTTTGAAAGAATTAGCATTAAACTATAATATTACTGAAAATGAAACTGAAACGACCATAAATATTCATTTAAAAAAAAATAAAGACATACATTCAGTCTGTGTGTGTGTGTGTGTGTGTGTGTGTGTGTGAAAGAAAGAGATTTGACAATAATGAGAAATTAAATTTTACCAAACATAATGCAGAGAACGAACAATAATCTCATCTTATTTTGCTAGAAAATACAAATATTATTTAGTAAAGGTGAGTTCGATAATATGACTTACTGAATGTCAAAATGTTTTTACTCTCTCTTTTATTATTATTTTTATTTTTATTATTATTATTATTATTATTATTATTATTATTATTATTATTATTATTATTATTACGTTTTTTTTTTAATTAGAACTAAAACAAAACGACAAAAGATTTACTGAATTTACTTCTATTTGAAGAAGATCCTATGAAAAGTAATCACGGGATTTACCTACACACACACACACACACACACACACACACACACATATATATATATGTATATATACAGTGGTACCTCGACTTAAGAGTGCCCCAACTTACGTGTTTTTCGAGTTAAGAGCAGTCACCCTGTCGATCTTTTGCTTTGAGTTGCGAGCCAAAATCCGAGTAACGAGCGAGCTTCAGATACGCCGCCGCTAGTTGGCGCAACAATCAACGTAACATGCGGACAGCACCCCTAGCCTCGTTCGTTTGCTTGGCGTGGTTACCTCGCCACGGAAGCATCTCTGCTGTGTTGTGGTCCATTTAATGCAGTATTCTGCCAAATCTCTATTTTCTGGCCACAGATCCTAAGAAAGTCAGTGGAAAGGACAGTGCTGAGAAGAAGAAGCGGATGATGTCCATTGAATTAAAGATTGAATTCATAGAAAAACATGAGCGAGGTGTACATGTTGTCGACTTGGCTAGGTATTACGAGCGTAGTACTTCTACGATATGTACCATGCTGAAGCAGAAGGAGTCGACAAAAGGCTGTAAGTCCAGCCTATGGCGTTAAAATAAATTGTCTGATCTCCGAGATAAATACACTTTACAAAACCAGTTTATTTCTTTACATTCTCTTTTATTTAGTTTTTTTTTTATTATTATTTATTTATTTATTTATTTTATTTTGTTAACAATATGTGGTTTTTGAGAGGGCTGGAACGGATTAATGGTATTTCAATTAATTTCAGTTGGAAAACTGATTTGATATACGAGCAAATTGAGAAAGGACTCGGAACAAATTAAACACGTCTCATAAGTCAAGATATATATATATACATACATACATACATACATACACCCGTACACCCTAAGCCCCAGTGGCCTGCTACGTCTATTTGTAAATCAATTATTAGTAAAATAGCTTTCATTTGTGTATATTTAAACGTGAGTTTTTTTGTTATTATAGTATTTTGAAAGTAGAAAGATATTTTCAAACAACGTTGTGTGAGTTTACTGCATCAAGCATGATAGATTCTATCGTATTCAGCACCTCTGTATGTTGTTGTTGCTATTATTATTATTATTATTATTATTATTATTATTATTATTATTATTATTATTATTATTATTATTATTATTATTATTAAAAATAGATGCGTTTGAGGCTTAGACACTGAAGTACACGATATACAGAGTCATATTTTTTTTACCCTTCATTTCTCAGTGAACGTAATATTTTTTGTATATTTATTTATTATCAATTTATTCATTTATTTTATTTTATTTTATTTATTATTTATTATTTTGGTCAGAAATTCATTTGTTTCCCTAAAACTTGATTTGAAAGGTGAATATCGAATGAAGAATAATTTGACAAAAGTAAATGTTTCTAATCAAATTTTGAAAAAGTTATTTGCTACTGAAGGTGATCGCGTGACATTCTGTCAAATATCGATGGAGTTTCTCTGCGTAATAATTTCTCTTAAATTACTAATTAACTTGTCCTGTGCCTGAAAAGTGCTGAGGAACAGATTTTTGAACTTCGTCAATTGTAAAACGTGTTTAGCCGAAATGGTCTTTGCTTATTGCTTAAGAACGGTAAATAATTTTTTTTTAAATATAAAAGATAAAATAAATAGTAATAATAATTACTAAAATTCTAACTAAAGAAGTAAGAAAATGTACAAAGTATAATTTTGAAGGATTCAAACTCTGGCTATATTTTCTGTGTACGTGCTAACTTATAAGGACACAATCAAAGAGAGATATACAGAGATAGATTAAGATATTCACTCTTACTTCAACTGTTTGTTTTATCGCATTTACAAAAAAACAAATGTGTTGCATGGAAATAAATTCAGAACTATAGTTTTGCAAAATTGTCAGTAGAACTGTGCCCGATCATCAGAACATGCCATTTAATAGAATTAGCAGTTTATAAAATTCTTACTGAAATTATATGAATACTTGTATGTATGTATATATATATATATATATATATATATATATATATATATACACGTATGTATGTATGTATTTATGAATATATTTATGTATGTGTTACACAGTTAAAAAGTGTATTGTTATTAAATTGTAACGTTTCTGATTATAATCATTACAAAACGTCAACACATTTAATATAAATTATTATTAATTAGCATTTAACTAAAATATAACTGTAAATAATATTTACATTTAATGTACAAAACATTTTGACTGCAGTTATTTCAAACGTTGAAATAATAATAATAATAATAATAATAATAATAATAATAATAATAATAATAACAATAATAATGAAGAAGAATGCTAATAATAGTGATGATTATGATGATAATGAATGATAATAAAAATAATTATGATAATGATACTACTACTACTATTACTACTACTACTACTATTACTACTACTACTACTACTACTAATAATAATAATAATAATAATAATATAACGTCTTTACATTACGAAACGAAAGAAAAACTTGAAAGTACATTATAACAAATGCTGATATTAGAAACATTAATTTATTTTTAAACAGGATATATCTTCAAATTCATAACAATGAAGATTAAATTATTTACTCATATTTATTATTATTTCAATTTCAATATTTTAATTTTTTATTAAAGATAGATGTTTTGAGGCTTAGACACAGATGGGTTTTTTCAATGTGCAATTCTGTCTATTTGCTTAAAATCACGAACGAGATCACTATTCCAATCCACATCGACAACAGAGATCTGCGTGTCTGGTGCTCAGCTGTAAAACAAATTGAATCGACAAATATTTGGTAATTCATTTTGAATATTAACATATATTTGTTAGCATGCACACATATTTCAGCTGATTGGTGCAGAAACAAAAAATCTAACAGGCGTTCAGAGAAATACTAATCTTATGATAATAGAAGTTCTCTAATCGATCGACAGAAATATAAATGAGAAGCTCGAAGCTGAAATAAAATAAAAAAACCGGCGTAGACCGTATTTTTACATAAAGTGAATCAATAACAGTACAAGTGATGATTTGCCTTGTTACATCTAATCTTCTGATAATAAATTTGGATCTTAAGATTACATCGCCATATTATTATTGTTATTATTACAGATTCGTCTCGAGAAACAAAACAGTCGTTAGGGAATATATTGTACATATTGAGATGATTTTCCCGCAGACGAAATAGCAACGTTTAAACGTTTTAAAAGTAGTAATTTTACATACTTACACATAATTACAATTCTAAACAAGAATCCTGCTATTAATGTACTTAAGAATCACTTACCTCTGCTATGTGCAGCGCGTGGGACAATGACACCACCTGTAATATTATTACAGAGACAGAGACACAGAGATAGCTCATATATATATATATATATATATATATGTATGTATATACATACATATATATGTATGTATATACATATATATGTAGATGTATTAATTATTGTTATTACTATTATTACTATTTTAATTATTATTATTAATATTATTATTGTTGTTGTTGTTGTTGTTGTTGTTGTTGTTGTGAAAACGTTGGTGTTTAACATGTGAAGAAAACGTACCGCAGTTCTCCTTCAGTACTTTTTTCAGGGCTGGTATTTCACCAGTCTTGGTTTGGTTATTAAAACAGTTGGTTTCTATGAAACAGTTCATCATTTTCTGTGCTATGCTGAAGTATAGAACATTTATTATTATTAGTTATATGGCAAAAATATTCAATTAAAGTAAAAACAGTTTGGTTTATGACAGTGATTGCGAATGAAGGAAATGTATATAATCTTGACAATACAAAAAGCAATATTAATCAGTTAATTACTGAATAAATAAGTGATACGTAAAAAATAATAATAAATAAATAAATAAATAAATAAAAGAACAACAACAACAACAACAACAACAACAAAAAAAAAAAAAAAAAAAATAGAAAATCTATATAGCTTATTTTCGTACGAACATACCGGCATTTATCAGCTTTGCGCTTTGCACTATCGACTTCGTGCAAGAATTCAATTCTGCACGTTTTCGCTGCGTCAGTATCACATTCGCAAAAAGCCATGTGTATTATTACTGAAATAAACAATGTATTCAAAAATGTCGTTACAACATACCATGTAACAGAATTAGCAGTTTATTATTAAGTTTTCTTATTGGCGTTATATGAATGAATATCTGGTGAATGGCAAAAGAATTAGCATTAAACTAAAATATTACAGAAAATGAAATTAAAAACTGTAAATAATCATGTTTCAAAAATAAATGCATACGTTAATGTACTACTGCTGAATGAAACATGCTAAGTCTACAGTTTTGTCTTTATATATAGTAGGTATATGACAATTAATAATAATAGTACTAATAACACATAAACAGTAATATTTTTCTTCAGTATGTATGCATGTGTCTGTGAAAGAAAAATATTTAAATATAATAAGAAATTAAATTTTACCTGACAGAATGCAGAGAGGGAACAGTAATTTCATGTCTAGAAAATACAATATTTGAGAGTTTAATAATATGACTTATTAAATGTCAGTATTCTTTTTTTTACTCTTTCTTTTATTATTATTATTGCTGTTGTTGTTATTAGTAGTAGTAGTTTTGGTATAATAAGACAAATTAATAGTTTTAAAAAAGACACTCTTGTTGATGACGTCTGCTACTAAATTACGTCATTTTCTGCTTTGTTTTCAAATGGTAAAGCTAATCAAACCGTGCCACTTTGTATTATTTATTATTTTATTTTATTTTATTTACTTACTTATTGTTACTATATATATATATATCTTTTTTTTTCATTTCAAACACAAAAAAAAGAAAAAAAGAAAACGAAATAAAGAAAAACGATATTTTTTTATTTTTTTATTTTTTTAAATTAAATAAATAAAGAAGGTCAGAAAGAAAACAGGCAGTTCCGTATTTATATATATATGTCCGTTTAATATCTGCAAAATGTAAAGTATCTGTCAAATAAAGTGATAAATTGGGTTTTAAGAACTAGGACTACGCTAAACTCCAAGAGATTGAGAATGGGATGGAAATGGGTAGACACTGTAAATCGCTCTTTGAGAAATTATTGACTTGTCTGTTGTCTAGACTAATTGTGGCCTCTCAAAGCAATTTCTATTTCAAGAAGGTCCTATAAAAAGTTATGACGGGTGGGTCCCCAAATTTTGGCCTGTTTCGGTATCCAGTGTGTGTGTGTGTGTGTGTGTGTGTGTGTGTGTGTGTGTGTGTGTGTGTGTGTGATAATATAATAGTACAATGAAAGAAATAAGAATGTAACAATTCATTACTTTTAATCAAATTAGTTTTATATAATGAACATCTTATATACTGAAATAATGAAAGAAATGCAGTTAACTTAAAGAATAATCAAATTTGACAGCACATGAAGTACAGCAAACGAGTTTCACTAGGCCCCCAGATACTCGTTAGACCCCAGGTGCAAAAAGCCTGCTAAGCCTATTGGTAAATGTCTTTGATTTGTGTATACTTAGATGTGAGTTTTTCGTTATTATAGTATTTTGAGGCTACAAAAATATATAAATAGTAAGTAATAAATTTAAATAGGCATTCCAAACTGGATTTGGAAACACTTACAAGATGCTTAATTTTTTTTTTTTTTTTTTTTTTTGTCCTCATATTTTGCATCATTATTAAATAATAATAAATAATAATAATAATAATAATAATAATAATAATAAAAAATAACAAAACAATTATCTCTAAAAACATGAAGTTTCCAATAGCAATTATTTTTTTTAATTTCATTTAATTTATATATATATATATATATATATATATATATATATATATAATTGTTTTTGTTTTTGTTTTTATTTTGTTTTTTGTTTTTTTTTTTTTTTATGAATTTCTGAAACTGTGAGCTATTTCGAAGCTTTCACGCGCCTGATCGATATTTTGAGCGGACATGGCCGAGCTGTGTCTACTGAAAACCAGGTATTGTTACGTGCAAAGAAATCTAACGAGTTCTGTACACGTAATTTAACTTGCTTTCTGCGCTGTGAAATCCGGATGAAATTTTAGCCAGTTATTTCTTGGAAAAGGCTCGAACATTTTTAATGTTTTACTGACATATTGTAAAAGCTCATTTATTCAACTATTTAATGAATTTTTGAGTAAATATGCGTGGGACGAAGCTTGTAGCAAAGATGGCGGAGTCTGAAACCGATAGATTCTGACATTATCAAACAACTCTGTGAGATTACTGCACCAAGCATGATAGGTGTTGATCATGTTCAAGGAGGATAAAAAAAATAATAATAATAATAAGAAGAAGAAGAAGAAGAAGAAGAAGAAGAAGAAGAAAATATGACAGAAAAAAAATAACTAGACAAATAAATAGATAGATTGATGAAAGTATTCACCTTTATTCCAACAGTCCTTAAACTGCACATATGCTCGTTTTCTAGTTCAAGTGACTAAAATGGATGATTCAGCAGTTTACATGATGAAAGGTCTTGTAACAACTTTTTTAAAATAACACTATACCCAGAGCTGATAAAAAGCAGCATTAATTTTTTTAAAACATAGAGAATAAGCTAATTATTATTTTTTTTTTTAAATTTAATTTAATTTAATGTATTTAGTTATTTATTTTTTATTTTTTTATTAACAAAAGCTGTCCTTGAGGTTTAGACGCAGACGTTTTGTTAAATGTTGATTCATTCTATTTGTTCAAAATGATGATCGCGAATATATTATTTGAATCCACATCCAAATCTGTCTATAGCAAGCTCGTATTAAGGTTCACTTGATCCAATAAAATTAATTCAATAACAGATACAAAAATGTTTTAAAATCTTCTTTTTTGTCTGAATTGTTATATGTTCAAAAACTATTTAGAGAGTATTCTTCACAAAACTGATTTTTCTCTTGCTTTCCATTGCCTGTTCTTGTCATTTGAAATGCAGGTAGTATTTATTTTCCTCTCTATAACAAGTTGATAGTAGGGTTCACTTAATTCTTAATAATCGTCAGCATTAACATGAACCACCAAATATTTATTTTATTTTATTTTATTTTATTTTATTTTATTTTATTACATTTTATTTAAGGTTTAGTTTCAGTTTTAATTATTTATTTATTTATTATTTATTTATTTTTATTTTTTTTATATACGACAAAAACATTGAGTTAAAAAAATGAAACCATTTGGTTTATAACGGTGAGTGCGAATGAATGACATTTTTGTTTTCAAGTGTATATATGTATGTATGTATGTATGTATATGTAAACAAAATATAAATAATAAGTATATGTATAATATCTACAAAAACAATACTAATCAATTAATTACGAAATAAATAAATGATATATAAAAAATATATAAATAAATCAATGAATGAATCAACCAATCAATCAATCAGTAAATACAAGCATAAATAAAAACCTACTATAGTTTATTTATGTACGAACATACCTGCATTTCTCCACTTTTCTCTTCAGTTCTGTGTTTTTCCTCAGGAATTCACGGATGCAATTTTTCACTGTCGGAACATCACATTTACAAAATCCCGAGTGTATTGTTACTGAAATAAACAATGTTTTATAGCTGCAGTTTTTCAAAAATGTCATTAGAACATATCATGTAACAGAATTACCAGTTTGTAAAAATCTTATTGACGTTATATGAACATTTGGCGTCAGGCGTGCGTGTACCGGTATCTGTCCGCAGTTATACGTACAAAACAAAAACGCACACGCACACACACACACACACACACATACACACAGTTACCAAACATTTCTGTTACATCCTTTATAGTAAACGTCAAAGCATTCAATATTAAATTTTGAAAGAATTAGCATTAAACTATAATATTACTGAAAATGAAACTGAAACGACCATAAATATTCATTTAAAAAAAAATAAAGACATACATTCAGTCTGTGTGTGTGTGTGTGTGTGTGTGTGTGTGTGTGTGTGTGTGTGTGTGTGTGAAAGAAAGAGATTTGACAATAATGAGAAATTAAATTTTACCAAACATAATGCAGAGAACGAACAATAATCTCATCTTATTTTGCTAGAAAATACAAATATTATTTAGTAAAGGTGAGTTCGATAATATGACTTACTGAATGTCAAAATGTTTTTACTCTCTCTTTTATTATTATTATTATTTTTATTTTTATTATTATTATTATTATTATTATTATTATTATTATTATTATTATTACGTTTTTATTTTAATTAGAACTAAAACAAAACGACAAAAGATTTACTGAATGTTTTATTTTCATTCCTATTAGTAGCAGAACAACATATTATAGAAAAATATTCAGTGATACCTCTTGTGATAAGCAGTAAATATAAACTTCGTGAAAACAATACAGCGAAATTAGTTTTGTTGTAATAACCGTTAACAACGTCTGCCAATAAATTACGTCATTTCCTAGCCTAGTTTTCAAAAGCTAAAACTAATCAAATTTTATCATTTATTTTTTTTTTTTATTTATTTTTTTATTTTTTTTTATTATTATTATTATTATTATTATTATTATTATTATTATTATTATTATTATTATTTTTATTATTTTACATTTTTCATTTTCAACACAAAAAATAAAGAAAAAGAAATAAAGAAACAAAAAAAAAAAATAGTAATAAATAAATAACATGAAATAAACAAAGAAAGACTGAAAGAAAACAGAGTTCCGTATTTTTTTAATTTTTATTTTTTAATATCTGTAAAATGTAAAGTATCTGTCAAATAAAGTGATAGAATTAGGTTTTAAGAACTAGGACTACGCTAAACTCCATGAGACTGAGGATGCGATGGAAATGGGCAGACACTGTAAATCGCTCCTTGAGAAATTACTGACTTGCCTGTTAGCTACATTAACTCGGGCCGCGCAAAGCAATTTCTATTTGAAGAAGATCCTATAAAAAGTGATCACGGGATTTACCTACTTGTTTCCACCAATATTTTGCCATCTTTTGGCATCCCATATGTTTCTGTGTATATATGTATGTGTATGTGTGTGTCTGTGTATGCACACACCCACCCACACACACACACACACATATATATGTATATATACAGTGGTACCTCGACTTAAGAGTGCCCCAACTTACGTGTTTTTCAAGTTAAGAGCAGTCGCCCTGTCGATCTTTTGCTTTGAGTTGCGAGCCAAAATGCGAGTAACGAGCGAGCTTCAGATACGCCGCCGCTAGTTGGCGCAACAATCAACGTAACATGCGGACAGCACCCCTAGCCTCGTTCGTTTACTTGGCGTGGTTACCTCGCCGCGGAAGCATCTCTGCTGTGTTGTGGTCCATTTAGTGCAGTATTCTGCCAAATCTCTATTTTCTGGCCACAGATCCTAAGAAAGTCAGTGGAAAGGACAGTGCTGAGAAGAAGAAGCGGATGATGTCCATTGAATTAAAGATTGAATTCATAGAAAAACATGAGCGAGGTGTACATGTTGTCGACTTGGCTAGGCATTACGAACGTAGTACTTCTACGATATGTACCATGCTGAAGCAGAAGGAGTCGACAAAAGGCTGTAAGTCCAGCCAATGGCGTTAAAATAATTTGTCTGATCTCCGAGATAAATACACTTTACAAAACCAGTTTATTTCTTTACATTCTCTTTCATTTAGTTTTTTATTATTATTATTTATTTATTTATTTATTTTATTTTGTTAACAATATGTGTTTTTTGAGGGGGCTGGAACGGATTAATGGTATTTCAATTAATTTCAGTTGGAAAACTGATTTGATATACGAGCAAATTGAGATAGGACTCGGAACAAATTAAACACGTCTCATAAGTCAAGATATATATATATACATACATACATACATACATACATACATACATACATACATACACCCGTACGCCCTAAGCCCCAGTGGCCTGCTACGTCTATTTGTAAATCAATTATTAGTAAAATAGCTTTCACTTGTGTATATTTAAACGTGAGTTTTTTTGTTATTATAGTATTTTGAAAGTAGAAAAATATTTTCAAACAACGTTGTGTGAGTTTACTGCATCAAGCATGATAGATGCTATCGTATTCAGCACCTCTGTATGTTGTTGTTGCTATTATTATTATTATTATTATTATTATTATTATTATTATTATTATTATTATTATTATTATTATTATTATTAAAAATAGATGCGTTTGAGGCTTAGACACTGAAGTACACGATATACAGAGTCATATTTTTTTACCCTTCATTTCTCAGTGAACGTAATATTTTTTGTATATTTATTTATTATCAATTTATTCATTTATTTTATTTTATTTTATTTTATTTTATTTTATTTTATTTATTATTTTGGTCAGAAATTCATTTGTTTCCCTAAAACTTGATTTGAAAGGTGAATATCGAATGAAGAATAATTTGACAAAAGTAAATTTTTCTAATCAAATTTTGAAAAAGTTATTTGCTACTGAAGGTGATCGCGTGACATTCTGTCAAATATCGATGGATTTTCTCTGCGTAATAATTTCTCTTAAATTACTAATTAACTTGTCCTGTGCCTGAAAAGTGCTGAGGAACAGATTTTGAACTTCGTCAATTGTAAAACGTGTTTAGCCGAAATGGTCTTTGCTTATTGCTTAAGAACGGTAAATAATTTTTTTTTAAATATAAAAGATAAAATAAATAGTAATAATAATTACTAAAATTCTAACTAAAGAAGTAAGAAAATGTACAAAGTATAATTTTGAAGGATTCAAACTCTGGCTATATTTTCTGTGTACGTGCTAACTTACAAGGACACAATCAAAGAGAGATATACAGAGATAGATTAAGATATTCACTCTTACTTCAACAGTTTGTTTTATCGCATTTACAAAAAAACAAATGTGTTGCATGGAAATAAATTCAGAACTATAGTTTTGCAAAATTGTCAGTAGAACTGTGCCCGATCATCAGAACATGCCATTTAATAGAATTAGCAGTTTATAAAATTCTTACTGAAATTATATGAATACTTGGTATGTATGTATATATATATATATATATGTATGTATATATATATATATATATATATATATATATACACGTATGTATGTATGTATTTATGAATATATTTATGTATGTGTTACACAGTTAAAAAGTGTATTGTTATTAAATTGTAACGTTTCTGATTATAATCATTACAAAACGTCAACACATTTAATATAAATTATTATTAATTAGCATTTAACTAAAATATAACTGTAAATAATATTTACATTTAATGTACAAAACATTTTGACTGCAGTTATTTCAAACGTTGAAAAATAATAATAATAATAATAATAATAACAATAATAATGAAGAAGAATGCTAATAATAGTGATGATTATGATGATAATGAATGATAATAAAATAATTATGATAATGATACTACTACTACTATTACTACTACTACTACTATTACTACTACTACTACTACTACTATAATAATAATAATAATAATAATATAACGTCTTTACATTACGAAACGAAAGAAAAACTTGAAAGTACATTATAACAAATGCTGATATTAGAAACATTAATTTATTTTTAAACAGGATATATCTTCAAATTCATAACAATGAAGATTAAATTATTTACTCATATTTATTATTATTTCAATTTCAATATTTTAATTTTTTATTAAAGATAGATGTTTTGAGGCTTAGACACAGATGGGTTTTTTCAATGTGCAATTCTGTCTATTTGCTTAAAATCACGAACGAGATCACTATTCCAATCCACATCGACAACAGAGATCTGCGTGTCTGGTGCTCAGCTGTAAAACAAATTGAATCGACAAATATTTGGTAATTCATTTTGAATATTAACATATATTTGTTAGCATGCACACATATTTCAGCTGATTGGTGCAGAAACAAAAAATCTAACAGGCGTTCAGAGAAATACTAATCTTATGATAATAGAAGTTCTCTAATCGATCGACAGAAATATAAATGAGAAGCTCGAAGCTGAAATAAAATTAAAAAACCGGCGTAGACCGTATTTTTACATAAAGTGAATCAATAACAGTACAAGTGATGATTTGCCTTGTTACATCTAATCTTCTGATAATAAATTTGGATCTTAAGATTACATCGCCATATTATTATTGTTATTATTACAGATTCGTCTCGAGAAACAAAACAGTCGTTAGGGAATATATTGTACATATTGAGATGATTTTCCCGCAGACGAAATAGCAACGTTTAAACGTTTTAAAAGTAGTAATTTTACATACTTACACATAATTACAATTCTAAACAAGAATCCTGCTATTAATGTACTTAAGAATCACTTACCTCTGCTATGTGCAGCGCGTGGGACAATGACACCACCTGTAATATTATTACAGAGACAGAGACACAGAGATAGCTCATATATATATATATATATATATATATATATATATGTATATATATACATACATATATATGTATGTATATACATATATATGTAGATGTATTAATTATTGTTATTACTATTATTACTATTTTAATTATTATTATTTATTATTATTATTGTTGTTGTTGTTGTTGTTGTTGTGAAAACGTTGGTGTTTAACATGTGAAGAAAACGTACCGCAGTTCTCCTTCAGTACTTTTTTCAGGGCTGGTATTTCACCAGTCTTGGTTTGGTTATTAAAACAGTTGGTTTCTATGAAACAGTTCATCATTTTCTGTGCTATGCTGAAGTATAGAACATTTATTATTATTAGTTATATGGCAAAAATATTCAATTAAAGTAAAAACAGTTTGGTTTATGACAGTGATTGCGAATGAAGGAAATGTATATAATCTTGACAATACAAAAAGCAATATTAATCAGTTAATTACTGAATAAATAAGTGATACGTAAAAAATAATAATAAATAAATAAATAAATAAAAAACAACAACAACAACAACAACAAAAAAAAAAAAAAAAAAAAGAAAATCTATATAGCTTATTTTCGTACGAACATACCGGCATTTATCAGCTTTGCGCTTTGCACGATCGACTTCGTGCAAGAATTCAATTCTGCACGTTTTCGCTGCGTCAGTATCACATTCGCAAAAAGCCATGTGTATTATTACTGAAATAAACAATGTATTCAAAAATGTCGTTACAACATACCATGTAACAGAATTAGCAGTTTATTATTAAGTTTTCTTATTGGCGTTATATGAATGAATATCTGGTGAATGGCAAAGAATTAGCATTAAACTAAAATATTACAGAAAATGAAATTAAAAACTGTAAATAATCATGTTTCAAAAATAAATGCATACGTTAATGTACTACTGCTGAATGAAACATGCTAAGTCTACAGTTTTGTCTTTATATATAGTAGGTATATGACAATTAATAATAATAGTACTAATAACACATAAACAGTAATATTTTTCTTCAGTATGTATGCATGTGTCTGTGAAAGAAAAATATTTAAATATAATAAGAAATTAAATTTTACCTGACAGAATGCAGAGAGGGAACAGTAATTTCATGTCTAGAAAATACAATATTTGAGAGTTTAATAATATGACTTATTAAATGTCAGTATTCTTTTTTTTACTCTTTCTTTTATTATTATTATTATTGCTGTTGTTGTTATTAGTAGTAGTAGTTTTGGTATAATAAGACAAATTAATAGTTTTAAAAAAGACACTCTTGTTGATGACGTCTGCTACTAAATTACGTCATTTTCTGCTTTGTTTTCAAATGGTAAAGCTAATCAAACCGTGCCACTTTGTATTATTTATTATTTTATTTTATTTTATTTACTTACTTATTGTTACTATATATATATATATCTTTTTTTTTCATTTCAAACACAAAAAAAAAAAAAAAAGAAAACGAAATAAAGAAAAACGATATTTTTTTATTTTTTTATTTTTTTAAATTAAATAAATAAAGAAGGTCAGAAAGAAAACAGGCAGTTCCGTATTTATATATATATGTCCGTTTAATATCTGCAAAATGTAAAGTATCTGTCAAATAAAGTGATAAATTGGGTTTTAAGAACTAGGACTACGCTAAACTCCAAGAGATTGAGAATGGGATGGAAATGGGTAGACACTGTAAATCGCTCTTTGAGAAATTATTGACTTGTCTGTTGTCTAGACTAACTGTGGCCTCTCAAAGCAATTTCTATTTCAAGAAGGTCCTATAAAAAGTTATGACGGGTGGGTCCCCAAATTTTGGCCTGTTTCGGTATCCAGAGTGTGTGTGTGTGTGTGTGTGTGTGTGTGTGTGTGTGTGTGTGTGTGTGTGTGTGTGGGTGTGTGTGTGTGATAATATAATAGTACAATGAAAGAAATAAGAATGTAACAATTCATTACTTTTAATCAAATTAGTTTTATATAATGAACATCTTATATACTGAAATAATGAAAGAAATGCAGTTAACTTAAAGAATAATCAAATTTGACAGCACATGAAGTACAGCAAACGAGTTTCACTAGGCCCCCAGATACTCGTTAGACCCCAGGTGGAAAAAACCTGCTAAGCCTATTGGTAAATGTCTTTGATTTGTGTATACTTAGATGTGAGTTTTTCGTTATCATAGTATTTTGAGGCTACAAAAATATATAAATAGTAAGTAATAAATTTAAATAGGCATTCCAAACTGGATTTGGAAACACTTACAAGATGCTTAATTTTTTTTTTTTTTTTTTTTTTTTTCCTCATATTTTGCATCATTATTAAAAATAATAATAATAATAATAATAATAATAATAATAATAATTTTAAAAAAGAACAAAACAATTATCTCTAAAAACATGAAGTTTCAAATAGCAATTATTATTTTTTTAATTTAATTTAATTTATATATATATATATATATATATATATATATATATATATATATATAATTGTTATCTGTTGTTGTTTTTGTTTTGATATTTTGTTTTCTTTTTTTTTTTTTATGAATTTCTGAAACTGTGAGCTATTTCGAAGCTTTCACGCGCCTGATCGATATTTTGAGCGGACATGGCCGAGCTGTGTCTACTGAAAACCAGGTATTGTTACGTGCAAAGAAATCTAACGAGTTCTGTACACGTAATTTAACTTGCTTTCTGCGCTGTGAAATCCGGATGAAATTTTAGCCAGTTATTTCTTGGAAAAGGCTCGAACATTTTTAATGTTTTACTGACATATTGTAAAAGCTCATTTATTCAACTATTTAATGAATTTTTGAGTAAATATGCGTGGGACGAAGCTTGTAGCAAAGATGGCGGAGTCTGAAACCGATATATTCTGACATTATCAAACAACTCTGTGAGATTACTGCACCAAGCATGATAGGTGTTGATCATGTTCAAGGAGGATAAAATAATAATAATAAGAAGAAGAAGAAGACGAAAATATGACAGAAAAAAAAACTAGACAAATAAATAGATAGATTGATGAAAGTATTCACCTTTATTCCAACAGTCCTTAAACTGCACATATGCTCGTGTTCTATTTCAAGTGACTAAAATGGATGATTCAGCAGTTTACATGATGAAAGGTCTTGTAACAACTTTTTTAAAATAACACTATACCCAGTGCTGATAAAAAGTAGCATTAATTTATTTTTAAACATAGAGAATAAGCTAATTATTATTATTTTTTTTTAAATTTAATTTAATTTAATGTATTTAGTTATTTATTTTTTATTTTTTTATTAACAAAAGCTGTCCTTGAGGTTTAGACGCAGACGTTTTGTTAAATGTCGATTCATTCTATTTGTTCAAAATGATGATCGCGAATATATTATTTGAATCCACATCCAAATCTGTCTATAGCAAGCTCGTATTAAGGTTCACTTGATCCAATAAAATTAATTCAATAACAGATACAAAAATGTTTTAAAATCTTCTTTTTTGTCTGAATTGTTATATGTTCAAAAACTATTTAGAGAGTATTCTTCACAAAACTGATTTTTCTCTTGCTTTCCATTGCCTGTTCTTGTCATTTGAAATGCAGGTAGTATTTATTTTCCTCTCTATAACAAGTTGATAGTAGGGTTCACTTAATTCTTAATAATCGTCAGCATTAACATGAACCACCAAATATTTATTTTATTTTATTTTATTTTATTTTATTTTATTACATTTTATTTAAGGTTTAGTTTCAGTTTTAATTATTTATTTATTTATTATTTATTTATTTTTATTTTTTTTATTTTTATTTTTTTAATTATTATTATCTTAATTATAAATTATTATATTCTGAGATCATTATCATGGCAATTTTATCCTTAAACCCTCTCCAGAATTGATATTTGTGTATGAACGCGGATCATTACTAGACTGTATATTGGACAAAACATCACAGATATTTTCTAATGGACAAAGGTTTGTATGAAAAATGAAAACACTTGTAACTGTTATAAATCAAAAACATTTTTTCTACGTTTGTTGATTCTTTGCCATATCGATTTTTAATTATATCATTCCAAAAAGTAAAACAACAACAACATCAACAAGAACGTTTGCTCATTACCTCTGTAACAGACAAATATTATCATGTATGCTAGAAAATAATACATGTAATTTTAATCGTATAATTCCTAAAAAATAATTGCCAAGCGTTATAATATTCCTGTATTCTGCAGTGCCGTTATATAGGTTATTTTTTTCCCTGTGTAATTTGTTCTGTATTCGTCCAAAGCAGCGGGCACCTTGTCAAAATCTGGCAGGATTTCATGTTCGTCGCGTAGTTCAGAGAATTCAAGACCATTTCTTTACCAGAGGCAACCGATTACACAAAGACTGAAACTATATTTCATGGCCTCAGAATGTAAGAATTTCGTAAGCGAGATTTTGTGTTTTGTCTTTGTCGAGTATATGTGTAAACTCCGCGTTATCAGAACTGCGGTGTCAGGAAATGACGTAATAGTAGACGTCAATAAACGATAAACGGTTGCTTTTTGGTATGATCGTATTTTTTTTTTCTTTTTTTTTTTAAATACTTTTTATACACAGTCGAATAAGGTATCTATTGTTTTACACTTATGGTTTCTATACTTTAACCAATGTAATTTCTAACTAGTATTTTTTTTTTTTCAAGTATCTTGCAGTTTTGATCTGGGTTTTTTTCTATGATTTGTTCTTATTGCTAATATCTTTTTTAATATGCCGTAGTCACATAATCGATAAAACCTCTATTGAGAAGCCACAGATCTAAATAGGTAATATATAAACAATGACGTCATTCGAAATATTTCGCTTTTGCTGTTTAAAAGACTCACCATCCATCCGAAGACGTGTGATCACACAACTAAAATTAGTGATAAACTTTAAAGTTGTTTAGCTATAGCATAGGCTGTACTAATAAAGTAAAATGTCATTTTATTTTCAAAACCGCCCACAATGAAAGAACAAACAATCAACAAGAAAGTGTGTGGGTTGTGTAAACATTGGTTTAAGTCAATCAAATGATGAGATTCCATAAACCTGACATTGGTGTTCAAAGGTCAAGTTACTTCAATATCCAGATAGCTATAAAGTGCACTTTTTTCGGGTAGGGGGTACTGATTTGAAGCATATTCTCTTCTGTAGATTTCACGCTAACCTGAAAAGAATTATTTTAATACGCTTCAGATAAAAATCCGCGGCTGATAACAACAAAAACTGAAACTTTCTTTCAATAAAATCGAAATATAATTTTTTTTTTTTTTTTTAAATCGAGGCTGTGGTCCTTATTATTCAGATAAAACTTTCGCAGAAAGACAAGTCAAAGTGTTGCACGCGATACAATCCACAGAAGATTTTGTGCAACAATCATTGAATTAGCTGCAGCAACGATTAACATTTTGGCTCGGGTTTTGTGACGTCAGTTTTGGGTAGTTTAAACAATGTTATTGTCGTAATCACTGATACACACACACACACACACACACACACACATATCACACCCATCAATCCATTCATCTATAGATACACAGAGATACATATGTATGTATTTATATTCTAGGCACACAATAAAATGAATTATCTGTTTGCTCTCGGTATTTTTTCAGGTAAAGTATTATTTTTTTACTACTTTTAAACATAAACACAAACAGTTATGTTTTCCGTGACATTATTGTTTATTTATTTATTGTTATTGATTTATTGATTTATTTTTTATTATTATTTTTTTTTTTTATTATAGTTTATCAAAAGATGTTGTAAGCATCATAAGCAATAATTAAATAAAAACACTGTAGTGATAATTTTATAATGTGTAAATCTGAAACAGCCAAATTATATGTTATGTACTTTCCTATGTCTGCAAGACAAAGCTCTAAATCTAATTGTTAAGATTACAATTTCAGTAATGATAGTATAGTTTGAACCTAATTCTTATAATTTTTATCAAATGTGTCGACATTAAGAAAAGAAAAAAAAAATCGAAATGTAATAAATTAATGTCAAACTTTAGTAACAACAGTTTCATAACTACGTTATATCGAATGTTCTGAACTCCACAGTTCTAATTTAAAAAAATTAACATTTTCAGCAGCAATAAACTTGGCTTTTTGTCAAGTGTGTAATCATGACCTTGTTAATCATTGCGAAAAAACATACAGACAGGAACTTAGCTTAGAATCTTCAGACGACATAAGTAAATGCTAGTAAGTTTACATCATAATCACCTAGTTTATTAGTCTTTTAATTACTTCTCTTTCTTTCTTCCTTTCTTTCTTTCTTTCTTTCTTTCTTTCTTTCTGTATTTTTATATTTTTTTTTTTTTTTTTTTTTTTTTTTTTTTTTTTTTTTTTATGTTTCTTTGTTAGTTTATTTAAATATTATACCGTTTATATACCGTTTACTGTTGTTTGGAAAAAAAAATAAAAAATAAAACAAAGCTTTATAATTGTATTAATCCGTATCTGCTAAATACACATACGACTGTATTTACATTTTAAATATACATGTATATTATTTAGTCTTGGCACAGAAAACCGGAAAAATCGACAATCGGGATTACTTTCGATATAAGCTTTCAAGATACATTTTGCTTATTTTAATTAATTGTTATTGAATAGTTGTGTGAGCTCGTATGTGCGTGTTTGTTTACACACCTACACACATACGTATACGTACAAATGCACACATGTTATTTATACATACATATATTCATACATATATTCGCACGGCTATTTCATGAAATGATCTTTCATTGACAATGTTTCTGTCATTAAATAAATAAGGAAAATAATTGGTATCTTTCAGTTACACACAGAAAATGTTGGGCTGTATAGTGGAAGGATTTTGCTTAAAAGATGAAATGACGAGGCCTAAAATAACAAAACTGAAGCAATACATGAATCGTGTGTGCGGTATGTTTGCTTAAGTACATAATATTTCCAGAGAGTTAAATATCCGAATCCACGTGAAGCTGCATAATATATTTTCGAAATTTTTTATTAAATCGCTAATCTATTTCAAAATAAATCGATTTAGTAATCACTGGACTTTAAAATTTCATATATTTTAAGCGAAAAACCGTGTCATTTATGCAGCGTAAGAATATTCAGGGAGATCACCTGTCTCTGTCGCTGTTGGGAAGATTTTATTGAAAAGTTAATAAGACTTCAGCTGTGGAAATGATTAATTTCAGTAGACGATCGCAGACAACTTTGACAAGAATCGAAATATGAAAATAGTCGAATGTTTGACAATGAACGCTATCATTTGATAACAGTGATATGTCAAAGATACTAGTACTGCGTTTTGTGTGTGTGTGTGTGTGTGTGTGTGTGTGTGTGTGTGTGTGTGTGTGTGTGTCCGTTGGAGATGTGTGTGACTGTGTTGTATGTGTTCAAGTACATATAAGAACTTTCTAATAATATTTCAGAGGACACTGATATCTCGCTTGGTCCTCAGACAAATGAAGGTGAGTTTTACGTATATTTACTGAACTACATGTTTTTGTGTACGAAAAGTTAGTTTTTAATCTAATGAAAACTTTAAAGTTTATCAATGCTGGTAACGTTTTGTTTTTCTTTGTTACGTCATTTCCGATTTCCGTTGGCGGAATTTGAGCAGCTGGGTTATAAATGTTACATTCGATCTTACCTAATTTCTGTATCGATCGATTGATTTGGTCTGGTTCACAGACATTTTCAGTGTTAAGGATCACTTTTAGTTAAATTAATTTTCAGATGGGCCGCAGGCTATTATGAATAAATATTCTCAAAATCAGTATAATTATGTTTAAGAAATACTGTATAAAAAGGCGTTTAAAACAATTATTATGTTACCAAAGATTTGAAAAGATCTTTGAAATTTCCTAAAATTGGTTTTGTTATCCACATAGTTGTGGTATTTGTATATAAAAAAAAAAAGCACTGCTGTCTCTTGACATTGTCAACATTTCGAAGAACTCCAAATACCAACTTGATGACGTTGGGATACGGACATTCTGGTATATATCAAAGGACTCGTATTTCTCTTTATATCCATTGCCTGCTCTTGTAAGTTGAAATGCCTGAAGGACTGTTTTGCCTGTATATAGCAAGCTGATATTAATGTTTACTGGATCTTTAATAACTTTGGTTTTGCAGGTGAGTACCAGGCTCGCAGATCTCTGTTCTCGATGTGGATTGGAATAATGATCGCACTCGCCATGTGAAACAGATAGACTGAATCGACATTGAACAAACAGATTGTGTTTGAGCCTTAAAGACTGTAAAAATATAAGTTTAAAAATATATAAGAATAATTAACGTATTGTCTTCTATTATAAATTTCGATATCTATATTGTCTTTAAAAATACATTAATGTTGCTATTTATCATAATTTGTTACAGCGTATTTTATGAGACTTTTAGCAGCTTTTTTATGATTATTATTTTATTTTGTTTTAATAATAAATTTTTATATTCTGAGATCATGATTGTTGTCATTTTATTCTTAGACATTTCCCAGAATTGACACTTGTGTATGAACTTGGGGCATTACAAGATTTCATCTTGCCCAAAAATATCACAAATATTTTCTAACAGACAACTGTTTGTATGAAAATAAAGAGACTTATTGTTTATACTTTTATTATTTGTAGTAGTAGTAGTAGTAGTACTACTACTAGTTTATTAATTAATGTAGTAGTAGTAGTAGTATTACTAGTTTATTAATTAATTAGTTTAACACTTCACTGAAACTTTTCGTATTTACTTTAGATATCTGATAATATCAGTTTTAGATAAGGTTTGTCAGTATCTAAAAACTATACAATCCACTTATTTGACAATAAAAATCAGCATTTTATGAAAAAGCTTGAATACCTTGATATATATTATCATAGTTTATCTGTACAATTATTTGACCTTGTAAAATTCAAACAAAACAGCCTGCGTATTTCTAATCGTGTGTGTGTGTGTGTGTGTGTGTGTGTGTGTGTGTGTGTGTGTGTGTGTGTCTGTAATAATTAAATACAAATCGAAACCTTCTCGATTTAAAAATAAAATAATTATAACCAGCTTACAGTTGTCATCCCGATTTTTTAACATTAAAATCTTAAGTCACAGAAACTTATGTTCTCTGTGGAGAAATCCATTTAATGTTTTTCGTGGAACTTAGTCAAACTCCGCGAACCCGAGGGATGCGAAAAAGGCTGATTCGAGGTGTGTCATCGCAATACACAATTTGCCAAATTCACCAAAAACACAAAACAATGTTCATGTAAAAATTTCGAGTTCAAAGTATTTTTTTGCAAGCGAATTATTAATAAATATAGCTTTTGAGTTTACATGTTTTGTTTTGTTTTGTTGTTGCTGTTGTTGTTGTTTTTTGTTTTTTTTTTATTATTATTATTATTATTATTATTTGTATTTTTTATTATTATTATTAATTTGTTTTTATTATTATTATTATTATTATTATTATTATTATTATTATTATCTAAAGTTTTTTTTTTTTTTTTTTTTTTGCTTTTCTTTAACAGAGGAAACCAACTACATATGGATTGAAACTATTTTTCATGTTGGAATCGCCGTCGAGTCCGTATGGTTGTGCGATAATGGATTCAGAATGTAAGAATTTCGAAGGCGAGGTTTGTGTTCTGTCTACGTCGAGTATATGTGTATGTATATTAGAACTCAAGAAATGACGTAGCAGCCGACGTCATCAAACAGTGAACGTCTGCTTTTTGGTATGTTGGTTTTCTTTTGTTTTTGTTTTTTTCTAATTTAGAAAAAGGTATGGTATTATTTTACACGTATAGTTTTTGTACATTGACAATATTTGTAAAAAAAAAAAGAAATAAAGAAAGGAAAAGTATAAGCACATCGGCGTTAGTACTTATTATTCAGACAAAAATTTCGCAGAAAGACAAGTCAAAGTGTTGCACACGATACAATCCACAGACGATTTTGTGCAACAATCATTGAATTAGCTGCGATGCTCTGCAGTAACGATTAACATTTTGGCTCGGGTTTTGTGACGTCAGTTTTGGGTAGTTTAAACAATGTTAGTGACGTAGCGACACACACACACACACACACACACACACACACACACACACACACACACACACACACACACACACAGATACAGACACACACATATCATATCCATCCATTTATCCCTCCACATGTATTCATATTCTAGGCACGCAATAAGATGAAGAATCTGTTTGCTTTCGGTATTTTCTCAGGTAAAGTATTATTTTTTATTACTTTTAAACATGAACACAAATAGTAAAAAAATAGATATTTTTTAATTTGTATTTTTATATATATATATTTTTATTATTTATTTATTTATTTATTTATTTATTTATTTATTTATTTTGTTATTATAGTTTATCAAAATCTGTTATGTACTTTCCTATGTCTGCAAGACAAAACTCTAAATCTAATTGTTAAGATTATTTTCAATAATGATAGTATAATCTGAACCTAATTCTTATAATTTTTATCAAATGTGTCGACATTAAGAAAAGAAAAAAAATATATTCGAAATGTAATAAATTAATGTCAAACTTTAGAAATAACAGTTTCATAACTACGTTATATCGAATGTTCTGAACTCCACAGTTCTGATACAAAACTTACCATTTTCAGCAACAATATACTTGGCTTTTTGTCAAGACTGTGATCTTCCAACAGTTAACCAGTGTGAACAAACATACAAAACGGAAATAAACCTACAATCTACAACCAACGACGATAAATGCTAGTAAGTTTATATCAAAATCACCTAGTTTATTAGTATTTCAATTATTTCTGTTTCTGTCTTTCTTTCTTTATTAATTTGTTTATTTGTTTGTTTGTCTGTTTATTTATTAATTTAAAAAACATTTATATTTTGTTTGCTGTGGTTTGGTAGTACAGATACAACAAAAAAAGAAAATTACAAAGCCTGTATAATTCGTATCTGCTAAATATACATACGACTGTATTTACCCTGTAAATTTGTCTTATTATAATTTTTTGTTTTTTGAGTACTTGTACACACCAACATACACACGTATTCAGTTCACACACATGCACACAAAGAAATACGACTACACACACACACACACTTACACACATACGTACATATATATTATGTATTCATACATATATGCATACATAAATTTTGCACGCCTATTTTATAATCCAGTCTGATGTTTCATTAACTTAATGTTTCTGTCATTAAATCAATAATGAAAATAATGCGTATCTTTCAGTTACACACAGAAAATGGCAAGTTGTATAAGCGACGCATTTTGTATGGCAGATCAACGGGTTGCAACTACTATAAAAAGCCTGCAGAAGTTTTCGAAGGAAGTGTGCGGTATGTTTGCTTATGTATTCAGTGAGTTCAGTCCACATGAATCTACATAAAATATTTTAAATCACTAATCCATTTCAACACAAATCGATTGGTAAATATTTGAAAAGAGACTTGTAATTCATGTATCTTTAGTTAAACCGTGGAATTTTAGTTAGTATATAACAGCATACACGGAGACCTTCTGTCAGTGTCTCTGTATTGAAAAGTATAATAAGATTCAGCTACGGAAATCATTAAATTTCAGTAGACGCTCGCACACAACTTTCACGAGAATCGAAATATGAAAATAGTCGAATGTTTAACAATGAACGCCATCCTTTCATAACAGTGATATGTTAAAGATACTATTACTGCGTTTGTGTGTGTCTGTGTGTGTGTGTGTGTGTGTTTGTGTGTGTGTTTAAGTACATATAACAAATTCTTGATAATATTTCAGGGTATTCTGAAATCTCGCTTAATCCTCAATCAAGTAAAGGTAAGTTTTACATGTATTTCCTGAAATATAATTTTTCATATATGAAAAGCTAGTTTTTAATGTATACAAAGTTTTAATGTTTAACAACGCTGGTACGTATAGGACAGCTAAACGTGTTAAGTTTACGTTATAATTATTACAGCTGGGTTATAAATGTTGCATTCGATGATACCTGATTTCTACTTGAATCGTCTGGTTAGGTCTGGTTCCCAAATTTTTCATTATTAAGGATCACATTTATTTAAATTAAATTTTACATGAACCGTAGGTTGCTATGTGTAATTGCATTTAAGATCAACCGTATAAAAAAGCGTTTAAAGGGGTTATTATGTTCCGACGGATTTGAAAACATCTTTGAAATTTGCTAAAACTGGTTATGTTATCCTCATAGTTATGGTAATTGTATATTAAACACTGCTGTCTCTTGACATTTTCAACATGTTACACTGAACGCCAATACCACCTTGATTACGTTGGGTTCCAGTGATTCTGGTACATCACACGTCTAATATTTCTCTTTATATCCGTTGTCTGTTCTAGACATGCCTGTAGTGCTGGCTTTCCTATCTATAGCAAGCTGATATTAAGTTTTACTTGATCCTGAACAAGCGTCAACATTAAAATGATTCACTACATATTAACTGATTTAATGTTTGTTTTGCAGGTGAGCACCAGACACGCAGATCTGTGTTCTCGATGTGGATTGGAGTAATGATCGCGCTCGTCATTTTAAACATATAGACAAAATAGACATTCAACAAAACGTCTGCGTATAAGCTTCAAAGACAAACTGTAAACAAAAATAATAATAGTAAAACAATTTAAAAATAAAAAACAAATTGAAAATAAAGAAGAATGTTACTATTTAACAGCATTTGTTGTAGTGTATTTTAAAAACTTTGTTACAAGACTTTTCATTATGTAATTGCAGAATCATTCATTTAACAAAGTGTTTTAATAAGGCTGTATATCCGAATCTAGCTATATATCTCTGTCCGTATCATTTAGCAGGTAGACAGAAAATATCTCCAGAGTTTCAAATCTTCATAACCATACTTTGTACATTTTCTTACTTCTTTAGTTAGATACTGGACTAAATATCACGTGATCACCTTCAATAGTAAATATTCTTAAATAAAATACATTTCCAGTAGTAGAATGGAAATGGGTAGACCATAACGTTTCATACGATTATACATTTATATACAGACAAACACAAACCGAAAACATGCCAAAATGTTGGGGCCCACAACTAACTTATAACTTTTTATAGGATCTTCTTGAAACAGAAATTGCTTTGAGAGGCCACAGTTAGTCTAGACAACAGACAAGTCAATAATTTCTCAAGGAGCGATTTACAGTGTCTACCCCTTTCCATCCAATTCTCAGCCTCACGGCCTTCAGCGTTACCCTAGTTCTTAAAACCCACTTCTGTCATTGTGTTTGACGGACTAAACATTACATATTAAAAATATTAAATAGACATCTATTTTTTTGGTGTATATTTATATATTTCATTCATTCATTTATTTCATTTTATTCATTTATTTCATTTTAGTTCTTTCTTTCTTTTCCTTTGTTCTTTTTAAATTTTTATTTATTTCTTTGTTTTGAAAAATGGAAAGAAATAAATATAACAAAGTGGTGACGTTTGACGACCTTAACCTTTTGAAAACTAAGATAGGAAATGACGTAATTTAGTACAGAACGTACTTTAACGGTAAAGTACATAGTTTTTATTAATATTATTATTATGTTTATGATTTTATTTTTATTATTAACTTTTCTTACATGTAAAAACAAATTTTAACCTATTATTTTCTCGATGTTTATATTTACTTCTTATCAGAAGAATTATTATTGAACATGGTTGTCTATAAGATGTACTACTAATACGAAAGAGAAGAAAACATTCACATTTTTTATCTTCTTTTTTTTTTTATCTTTTCGTACTAATTCTCGTTAAAAACAAAGTCACAAGAAGAAGAAAAGAAAAAGCAAAACCTCAGCCGACAAAGCACAAGTCTAAACTGCAAGATTATTATTTTCGAATTATTTCACGTTATTTGGAACATTAAAAAATTATGGATATTCAGTTAGTCGTTTGTCGAACTCACATTTACTAACAAATATTCTCTAGGTGTACAGAAAAATGAAGCTGCTCTTCGCTATCTGCATTTCATCAGGTGAAATTTAATTGTATGTTGTATTCAAATCTCTCTCACATACACACATACATACCTACAAAACCCCCAAAACCCCAAAACTGACAGTAGATGTATATACTTTATGAAATTAGTTGTGTGTACGTGATACAGGTGTATCTGTGTATATATGTGTATTTAAAACAAGAAAGACAACGCAATGTGTTTTTAGATATATATCCACAACAGTATAGTCTTTACGAAATCTGTTGTATATATGTACGTGTGTAGTTATATATATATATATATTTATTTATTTATTTATTTATTTATTTATATATAATATTTGTAATAACAAAAGATAAATACTGTAGCAATAACTGCAGTCAAACAAAATATTTTGTGCATTAAATGTAAATATTTATTTAAAAGATACAGTTATTTGTAGTTATTTCAGTTTTCATTCTCAGTTATATTTTAGTTAAGTGCTAATTAATAATTATTTATATTAAATGTTTTGACGTTTAGTAACGAATTTAATAAAAAAAAAAACATTACAATTTCATAACAGTATACTTCTTTGATAACTGTGTAATATACATATAGATAGATATACATACATACATATATAGACACATACACACATACATACATACATATGAACGCCAATACCAACTAGATTACGTTGGGTTGCAGAGATTCTGGTACATCACGGTCTAATATTTTTCTTTTTAGCCGTTGTCTGTCCTAGAAATGCCTATATATATATATATATATATAACGGTGGACAAAAGCACAGACACACACCAAATATTCACATAATTTCAATAAGAATTTTTTAAACTGCTAATTCTATTAAATCCCACGTTCTGATGATCGGTCACAGTTCTAATGACAGTTTTGCAAAACTATAGTTCCGAATTTATTTCAGTAACAATACACTTGGCTCTCTGTGACTGTAACATAACTGAAATCCGAAAATGCGGCGATGAATATGCGCAGAAAATCGAAACCGAGGAACTGACCAAACCTGAGATTTGTGTGTACGTTCGAACGAAAATAATCTATAGTAGATTTATTCATTCATTCATTCATTCATTCGCTTGTCTGTTTTTTCGTGTGTTTTTGTTTTTTTGTTGTTGTTGGTTTTGGGGTTTTTTTTAATGTAAAATGTATTTATTTATTAATACTGTTTTTACAGATATATTTTCTATATAGGTCTACATAGATGAACACATTTTGTTTATATATATATATATATATATATATACAGGGTGTCCCAAAAGTAACCGAACCGCAAACTTAAATAAAATTAGATATTAAAAATAACAAATTTAATTCCATCTTTTATGTCATTTTATGTTATCTTTTGTACTATTCATTTACTTCTGTCAGTCTTTGGAATGATTTTTGTTACCTGATTGTAGTCTTCTTCATGGTCGAGACTTCTGTTTCACCGCGACAATGCGGACGTCTGTGATGCAGTCTTTTAATACTGTTCATGTTAATACTGTTCACGCCGTGGACCAATTGAATGGCCTGCAAGATCCTCGGATCTGACACCTACCTGATTTCTTTCTATGGGGAGTTCTAAAAAACGCAGTTTATGCTAATAAATCTAGGACCACTGATCAACTGAAACAAAGTATTCAGCACGAATGGAACCAAATTTCAGTGGAAACTTGCCAAAAAGTATGTCGCAGTGTTGTCAAAAGGTGTCGTGATTGTACTGAAGTTCAAGGTAGACATTTAGAACATTTGCAAATACTAAATATACATATTAAATTTGTTGTTTTTAATATCTAATTTTATGTAAGTTTGCGGTTCGGTTAATTTTGGGACACCCTGTATATATATATATTTTTTTTATTATTAATTTCATTCGCAATCTTACAAATCTAATATCATCACTTTAACTCGATGTTTTTTTCATATAATTAATAATAATAAATTTACTACACTTCAGCTTGGCCCAGAAAATGATGAGTTGTGCAATAAACACTGATTGTCTTGAAGAAGATGATCTGACTGGAAATATAAATATTGTGAAATTGAAAATGAAAGATAACTGCGGTACGTTTAACTCTATGCAAAATGACTTCCAAAATGTTAAACACTAACGTCGAACGTCTATTAATAATAATAATAATAATAATAATAATAATAATAATAATAATAAGAGTAGACGGACTAGTAGTTTTATTATTCTATGTGAATGTGTGTGTGCGTGCTAGTACATATAATAAATTTCTAAAAACATTTCAGCTGGAGATGAAATCTCGCTTGATCCTCAGTCAAGTAAAGGCAAGTTTTATGTATATTTACTGAAATGTAATTTTTATCTATCAAAAGTTAGTTTTTAATCTAATGACAGTTTTAAAGTTTAACAAAACAGGTACGTACAGGTCAGCTAAATGTATTAAGTTTACTTTATAATTGTTCTTATCTTTCTAGAATCGAATCCATAATGATAATAATAAAGCACGACATGACAGAAAAAAACGAGAAATTGTCAGACTCCAAGTTATAAATATAAGCTTTCCTTTCTATAGAAAACTGATATTAAGTTTTACTTGATCCTGAACAAGCGTCAACATTTAAATGATTCACTACATATTAACTGATTTAATGTTTGTTTTGCAGGTGAGCACCAGACACGCAGATCTGTGTTCTCGATGTGGATTGGAGTAATGATCGCGCTCGTCATTTTAGACAAATAGACAAAATAGACATTCAACAAAACGTCTGTGTATAAGCCTCAAAGACTTCTATCATCAATAAATTAAAATCAAATTGATAATTAAGAAGTATAATTAAGTATTGTTATATGTATTGAAAAATAAATTAATGTTGCTATTTAACAGCATTCGTTACAGTGTTGTCTAGATTATTACTGAGGTCTGGTGATATCCAGGGCCAACTCCGTGGCTGTATGCCCCAAAGACTCAAGAATAGGGCCTGGTACTGATAAATGTTATGAGAAAGGAACATATTTTGAATATGTAAACACAGATTAAACATAAAATAAACAATTCGATTTAAATATAAATCAACCATATTTATTAAGTTCTTTTCTCTATTCGGATGCCCTACCCCGTTTTTTTTTTTGATGCTTGGGTTCGATAACCCCATTTGCACCCAATTGGTGTTATCATAAAAAACTAAGTTAGCAGACTTTGCATGCTGAATTATCGATTTAAGTCATGTGTAATATATGCATTTAACTGTTGGAATAAGGGTGAATATCCTAATCTAACTCTGTATATCTCCCTTTTACTGTGTCCTTATCAGTTAGGACGTACACAGAAAATATCGCCAGAGTTTGAAGCCTTCAAAATTATACTTTGTACATTTTCTTACTTCTTTATATAGAATTTTTAAAATTATTATTACTATTCATTTTATCTTTTATATTTTTATTTATTTACAGAGAATTTTTGTAATGTTTTTCTATATTTAGAAAGATACACAAAGATGCTGTTAACAGGATTCATTAACTGAATACCATAGAAACAACTGCAGCCAAACAAAATGTTTTGTGCATTAAACAGAAATCATTATTTTCAGTTATATTTTAGTTAAGTGCCAACTAATAAAAATTTATATTAAATGTTTTAATGTTTAGTAACGATTATAATAAGAAAGGTTACAATTTCATGACAAAGTTCTTAGGGAAACAAATGAATCTTTGACAAAAAATAAATAAAATAAAATAAAATAAAATAAATGAATAATTTGATAATAAATAAATAAACAAAAAATATTACGTTCACTGAGAAATGAAGGGTAAAAAATATGGCTATGTATATCGTGTACTTCAGTGTATAAGCCTCAAACACATTTATCTTTAATAATAATAATAATAATAATAATAATAATAATAATAATAATAATAATAATAATAATAAACATGATTAAATAATTTATTCTACATTGTTATGAATTTGGAGATATATCCTGTTTAAAAATAAATTAATGTTGCTAATATCAGCATTTGTTAAAATGTATTTTCAAATTTTTCTTTCGTTTCGTAATGTGTGTGATAGAAAACCAGATTTGATTCTTGTTCTTGTTATTAATTTT
This sequence comes from Chrysomallon squamiferum, assembly GCA_012295275.1. Classification (NCBI taxonomy): domain Eukaryota; kingdom Metazoa; phylum Mollusca; class Gastropoda; order Neomphalida; family Peltospiridae; genus Chrysomallon; species Chrysomallon squamiferum. The sequence continues at coordinate 13,991,275 of CM022667.1, read as the reverse complement.
ATATATCTATATATATATATTTATTGTTTTTATTTTATTTTATTTTATTATTTTAATATTTAATAATACTTTTTTTGTTTCTTTTCTTTTGATGGTTAATTAGGTATAAATTTAAAGCAAATAATTATTTTATGATAATTTTTATGCTTGAGAAGAAACATCCAATAATTGTTTTGGATCTTTTCGTATAATAATAACAATAACAATAATAATAATAATAATAATAATAATAATAATAATAATAATAATAGAAGCAGCAAAACCTCTGCTGAGAAAGCATAGGTCTAAACTGCAAGATTAGTATTTTCAAATTACTACACATTGTTTGGAACGCTACAAAAAAGTATTGGCATTCAACGAGTCGTTTATCGAACTCATGTTTATTAACAAATATTTTTCCTACTATATAAACAGTAATATGAAATTGTTATTCGTTCTCTGCATTTTGTCAGGTAAAATTTAATTTTGTATTATATTCAAATCTCTTTCTCACTCACAAATACATATTTAAAAAAAAAAAAAAAAAAAAAAAAAATAAATGAATAATTTGATAATAAATAAATAAAACAAAAATATTACGTTGACTGAGAAATGAAGGGTAAAAAAATATGGTTCTGTATATAGTGTACTTCAATGTCTAAGCCTCAAACACATCTATCTTTAATAATAATCATAATAATAATAATAATAATAATAATAATAATAATAATAATAATAATAATAATAATAATAATAAACATGAGTAAATAATTTATTCTACAATGTTATGAATTTGGAGATATATCCTGTTTAAAAATAAATTAATGTTCCTAATATCAGCATTTGTTATAATGTATTTTCAAGTTTTTCTTTCGTTTCGTAATGTGTGTGAGTATTTATGTGTTGGTGTATCTATCTGTCCGTGGGTGTGCGAAACATCTTAAAACTGATGACAGAATGTACTTAACCTATATTCGCAAATTCAGCTAATTGTTCTCCTTAACCAAAAATATGGGACATGTTTCATGGGGACTTTTTAATGACAAATATGTTAAATATATGGCATAGTCTTTACTATTAATAAATCTCGTGCAAAGCTAAACAAAACTAATTTAAAGTTTTACTTACTGGAGGTTTAACAGTCTATGCAGAAACAGGCACACCATGTCTGTGATAGAAAACAAGATTTGATTCTTTTTCTTGTTATTAATTTTAAATATATATATATATATTTTTTTTTTTTTATTTTTTTTTTTTTATTATTTCAATATTTAATAATAATTTTTGTTTCTTTTCTTTTGATGGGTAATTAGGTATAAAATTAAAGTAAATAATTATTTTATGATAATTTTTATGCTTGAGAAGAAACATTCAATAATTGTTTTGGATCTTTTCGTATAATAATAACAGTAATAATAATAATAATAATAATAATAATAATAATAATAATAATAGTAATAATAATAATAATAATAGAAGCAGCAAAACCTCTGCTGAGAAAGCATAGGTCTAAACTGCAAGATTAGTATTTTCAAATTACTACACATTGTTTGGAACGCTACAAAAACGTACTGACATTCAACGAGTCGTTTATCGAACTCATGTTTATTAACAAATATTTTTCCTACTATATAAAGAGTAATATGAAATTGTTATTCGTCCTCTGCATTTTGTCAGGTAAAATTTAATTGTGTATTATATTCAAATCTCTTTCTCACTCACACATACATATTTTAAAAAAAAGAAGAAGAAAAGCCGAAAAAACCCGAATCAGACAGTGTTTTATATATTTTACTAAATCTGTGGTGTGTACGTATATATAGGTGTATGTGTGTGTATTTTAAACAGCAGTACAGAACTCAGTGTGTTTATATATACCTACAACAGTATATTCTTTACGAAATATGTTGTGTGTATTTATTACATTTGTAATAACAAAAGATAAAAACTGTAGCAATAACTGCAGTCAAAATGTTTTGTATATTAAATGTAAATATTTATTTACAGTTATATTTTAATTAAGTGCTAATTAATAATAATTTATTTTGAATGTTTTCATGTTTAGTAACGATTATAATCGGAAAAATTAAATTTCATGACAGTGTAACTAAGATAGGAAATGACGTAATTTAGTACAGGACGTCATTAACGGTAAAGAAACTAGTTTTTATTATTATTATTATTATTATTATTATTGTCATTATTATTATTATTATTATTATTATTATTAAACTTTTCTTACATGTAAAAACAAATTTTAACCTATTATTTTACTAATACGAAAGAGAAGAAATATTAATTTTTTCGCCTGTGTTTTTATCTTTTCGAACTAATTCTAGTTCAAAACAAAATAATAATAAAAAGCAGAAAAGAAAAAGCAAAACCTCAGCTGACAAAGCACAGGTCTAAACTGCAAGATTATTATTTTCGAATTATTTCACGTTATTTGGAACATTAAAAAATTATTAACATTCAATAAGTCGTTTGTCCAACTCACATTTACTAAAAAATATTGTCCAGGTATACAGAAAGATGAAGTTGCTGTTAACACTCTGCATTTTGTCAGGTAAAATTTAATTGTATGTTATATTCAAATCTCTCTCGAACACACACATACATACTTAAAAAAAACACCCCCAAAACCCCAAAACACAGTAGATGTTTTTACTTTACGAAATTTGTTGTGTGTACGTGTATACAGGTGTATCTGTGTATATATGTGTATTTAAAACAAGAAAGACAACGCAATGTGTTTTTAGATATATATCCACAACAGTATAGTCTTTACGAAATCTGTTGTGTATAGGTACGTGTCTCATTATATATATATATATAATATTTGTAATAAAAGAAGATAAATACTGAAGCAATAACTGTAGTCAAACAAAATGTTTTCTACATTAAATGTAAAACTTTATTTTCTGTTATATTTTAGTTAAGTGTTAATTAATAATAATTTATATTAAATGTTTTCACGTTTAGTAACGATTATAATAAAAACAAAATTACAATTTCATAACAATATACTTCGTTGATAACTGTGTAATATACCTAAATGTGTAAATGGATACAAAGGATCTGACAAAACCGTTCGAACGAAAATAATCGGATACATACACACATACATACATACATACATACATACATACATACATTACATAATGAAATTTTTGAAAGTTTTGCAAAACTACAGTTCTTAATTTATTTCAGTAACAATACACTTGGCTTTTTGTGAATGTAACATAACAGAAATCGGAAAATGCGACGATAAATATGAGCAGAAAATGAATACAAAGGATCTGACAAGATCTGAGAAATGTCTGTACGTTCGAACGAAAATAATCTATAGTGGATTTATTCATTCATTCATTTATATGCTTGTTTGTTTTTGTTTTGTTTTGTTTCGTGTTTTTTTTATAAAAATCTATTTATTTATTAATATTGTTTTTTTATATATATATTTTCTATATAGGTCTACATAAATGAATATATTTTGTTTATATATGTATTTTCGTAATTTCATTCGCAATTTTACAAAATTAATATCATCACTTTAACTCGATGTTTTTGTCATATATTTAATAATAATAAATTTACTACACTTCAGCATAGCCCAGAAAATGATGAGTTGTGCAATAAACACAGACTGTCTTCAAAACACTGACCTGACTGGTAACATAGAAAGACTGAAAAAGGTACTAAAAGAGAACTGCGGTACGTTTAACTCTATACATAATAATTTTTGAATGTTAAACACTAGCGTCGAACGTGTATTAATAATAATAATAATAATAATAATAGTAGACGTACTAGTAGTAATAATAATTTGATTAATGATACTATTATTATTGTATGTGTATGTGTATGTGTGCCTGTGTGCGCTAATACATGTATTAAATTTCTAAAAACATTTCAGGTGGAGATGAAATCTGGCTTGATCCTCAGACAAGTAAAGGCAAGTTTTATGTATATTTACTGAAATATAATTTTTATGTATGAAAAGTTAGTTTTTAATGTAATGACAGTTTTAAAGTTTACCAAAAAGTACATTAAATGTATTAAGTTTACTTTATAATTGTTCTTATCTTTCTAGAATGGAATCCATAATGATAATAATAAAGCAGGACATGACAGTAAAAACGAGAAATTGTCAGACTCCAAGTTATTTATAAAAGTCATTGTGTTACATCCTTTTCGATTTCCCTTCTGCGTAACTCGAACGGTTGGGTTATAAATGTTACATTCGATGGCGTAGATCTGGTTCCCAAACTTTTCTTTATTAAGGATCCCGTTTATTTAAATTAATTTCCACATGGACTGCAAGCTTTTATGTGTAATTGTATATTTAAGATCAACAGTACAAAAAATCGTCTAAAGCAGATATTATGTTCCGACAGATTTGAAAACATGTTTGAAATTTCCTAAAACTGGTTTTGTTATCCTCATAGTTATGGTAATTGTATATTAAACACTGCTGTCTCTTGACAGTTTCAACATGTTACACTGAACGCCAATACCACCTTGATTGCGTTGGGTTGCAGTGATTCTGGTACATCACACGTCTAATATTTCTCTTTACATCCGTTGTCCGTTCTAGACATGCCTGTAGTGCTGGCTTTCCTATCTATAGCAAGCTGATATTAAGTTTTACTTGATCCTGAACAAGCGTCAACATTAAAATGATTCACTACATATTAACTGATTTAATGTTTGTTTTGCAGGTGAGCACCAGACACGCAGATCTGTGTTCTCGATGTGGATTGGAGTAATGATCGCGCTCGTCATTTTAGACAAATAGACAAAATAGACATTCAACAGATCGTCTGTGTCTAAGCCTCTCAGACTTCTATCATTAATAAATTTAAACAAAAGAATAATAATTAAATTAAAATCAAATTGATAATTAAGAAGTATAATTAACTTATTATCTGTATTGAAAAATAAATTAATGTTGCTATTTAACAGCATTCGTTACAGTGTTGTCTAGTGTATTACAGAGGTCTGGTAATATCCAGGGCCAACTCCTTGGCTGTATGCCCCAAAGACTCAAGAATATGGCCTGGTACTGAGAAATGTTATGAGAAAGGAAGATATTTTGAATATGTAAACACAGATTAAACATAAAATAAACAATTCGATTTAAATATAAATCAACCATATTTATTAAGTTCTTTTCTCTGATCGGATGCCCCCCTTTCTTTTGATACCCCCATTTGCACGCCACTGGTGTTATCATAAAAATCTAAGTTAGCAGACTTTGCATGCTGAGTTATCGATTTAAGTCATGTGTAATATATGCATTTAACTGTTGGAATAAGGTGAATATCCTAATCTAACTCTGTATATTTCCCTTTTAATATGACCTTATCTGTTAGCACGTACACAGAAAATATCGCCAGAGTTTGAAGCCTTCAAAATTATACTTTGTACATTTTCTTACTTCATTATATAGAATTTTTAAAATTATTATTACTATTCATTTTATCTTTTATATTTTTATTTATTTACAGTGAATTTTGGTAATGTTTTTCTATATTTAGAAAGATACACAAAGATGCTGTTAACAGGATTCATTAACTGAATACCATAGAAACAACTGCAGCCAAACAAAATGTTTTGTGCATTAAACAGAAATCTTTATTTTCAGTTATATTTTAGTTAAGTGCCAACTAATAACAATTTATATTAAATGTTTTGATGTTTAGTAACGATTATAATAAGAAAGGTTACAATTTCATGACAATGTTCTTAGGGAAACAAATGAATATTTGACCAAAAATAAAATAAAATAAAATAAATGAATAATTTGATAATAAATAAATAAACAAAAATTATTACGTTCACTGAGAAATGAAGGGTAAAAAAATATGGTTCTGTATATAGTGTACTTCAGTGTCTAAGCCTCAAACACATCTATCTTCAACAATAATAATAATAATAATAATAATAATAATAATAATAATAATAGTATAATAATAATAATAATAATAAACATGAGTAAATAATTTATTCTACATTGTTATGAATTTGGAGATATATCCTGTTTAAAAATAAATTAATGTTCCAAATATCAGCATTTCTTATAATGTATTTTCAAGTTTTTCTTTCGTTTCGTAATGTGTGTGAGTATTTATGTGTTGGTGTATCTGTTTATCCGTGTGTGTCCGTAACATCTTAAAACTGGTGACAGAATGTACTTAACCTGTATTCGCAAATTCAGCTAATTGTTCTCCTTAACCAAAAATATGGGACATGTTTCATGGGGACTTTTTAATGACAAATATGTTAAATATATGGCATAGTCTTTACTATTAATTAATCTCGTGCAAAGCTAAACAAAACCAATATAATTTTACTTACTGGAGGTTTAACGGTCTATGCAGAAACAGGCACACCATGTCTGTGATAGAAAACAAGATTTTCTTTTTTTTCTCCTTAGTATTTTTTTTTTTTTGATATATATATATCTTTTTTTTTTTTTTTTTTTTTTTTTTTTTTTTTTTTTTTTTTTTTTTTTTTCTTTTTTTTGAGGGGTAAATTAGGTATAAATTTAAAGCAAATAATTATTTTATGATAATTTTGATGCTTGAGAAGAAACATTCAATAATTGTTTTGGATCTTTTCGTATAATAATAATAATAATAATAATAATAATAATAATAATAATAGTAATAGTAATAATAATAGTAATAGTAATAGTAATAATAATCATAATAATAGAAGCAGCAAAACATCTGCTGAGAAAGCATAGGTCTAAACTGCAAGATTAGTATTTTCAAATTACTACACATTGTTTTGAACGCTACAAAAAAGTATTGGCATTCAACGAGTCGTTTATCGAACTCATGTTTATTAACAAATATTTGTCCTATTATATAAAGAGTAATATGAAATTGTTATTCGTTCTCTGCATTTTGTCAGGTAAAATTTAATTGTGTATTATATTCAAATCTCTTTCTCACTCACACATACATATTTGAAAAAAAGAAGAAGAAAAGCCGAAAAACCCCGAATCAGACAGTGTTTTATACATTTTACTAAATCTGTGGTGTGTACGTATATATACGTGTATGTGTGTGTATTTTAAACAGCAGTACAGAACTCAGTGTGTTTATACATACCTACAACAGTATATTCTTTACGAAATATGTTGTGTGTATTTATTACATTTGTAATAACAAAAGATAAAAACTGTAGCAATAACTGCAGTCAAAATGTTTTGTATATTAAATGTAAATATTTATTTACAGTTATATTTTAATTAAGTGCTAATTAATAATAATTTATATTGAATGTTTTCATGTTTAGTAACGATTATAATCGGAAAAGTTAAATTTCATGACAGTGTAACTAAGATAGGAAATGACGTAATTTAGTACAGGACGTCATTAACGGTAAAGAAACTAGTTTTTATTATTATTATTATTATTATTATTATTATTATTATTATTATTATTATTATTATTATTATTAAACTTTTCTTACATCTAAAAACAAATTTTAACCTATTATTTTACTAATACGAAAGAGAAGAAACATTCATTTTTTCGTCTGTGTTTTTATCTTTTCGAACTAATTCTAGTTAAAAACAAAATAATAATAAACAGCAGAAAAGAAAAAGCAAAACCTCAGCTGACAAAGCACAGGTCTAAACTGTAAGATTATTATTTTCGAATTATTTCACGTTATTTGGAACATTAAAAAATTATTAACATTCAGTAAGTCGTTTGTCCAACTCACATTTACTAAAAAATATTGTCCAGGTATACAGAAAGATGAAGTTGCTGTTAACTCTCTGCATTTTGTCAGGTAAAATTTAATTGTATGTTATATTCAAATCTCTCTCGAACACACACACATACATACTTTAAAAACCACCCCCAAAACCCCAAAACACAGTAGATGTTTTTACTTTACGAAATTTGTTGTGTGTACGTGTATACAGGTGTATCTGTGTATATATGTGTATTTAAAACAAGAAAGACAACGCAATGTGTTTTTAGATATATATCCACAAAAGTATAGTCTTTACGAAATCTGTTGTGTATAGGTACGTTTGTACGTATATATATATATATATATATATATATATATATATATATATAATATTTGTAATAAAAGAAGATAAATACTGAAGCAATAACTGTAGTCAAACAAAATGTTTTCTACATTAAATGTAAAACTTTATTTTCTGTTATATTTTAGTTAAGTGTTAATTAATAATAATTTATATTAAATGTTTTCACGTTTAGTAACGATTATAATAAAAACAAAATTACAATTTCATAACAATATACTTCTTTGATAACTGTGTAATATACCTACGGATATACATACATACATACATACATACATACATACATACATACATACATACATACACAATTCTAATGAAAGTTTTGCAAAACTACAGTTCTTAATTTATTTCAGTAACAATACACTTGGCTTTTTGTGAATGTAACATAACAGAAATCGGAAAATGCGACGATAAATATGAGCAGAAAATGGATACAAAGGATCTGACAAGATCTGAGAAATGTCTGTACGTTCGAACGAAAATAATCTATAGTGGATTTATTCATTCATTCATTTATTTGCTTGTTTGTTTTTGTTTTGTTTTGTTTCGTGTTTTTTTATATAAAATCTATTTATTTATTAATATTGTTTTTACATATATATATTTTCTATATAGGTCTACATAAATGAATATATTTTGTTTATATATGTATTTTCGTAATTTCATTCGCAATTTTACAAAATTAATATCATCACTTTAACTCGATGTTTTTGTCATATATTTAATAATAATAAATTTACTACACTTCAGCATAGCCCAGAAAATGATGAGTTGTACAATAAACACAGACTGTCTTCAAAACACTGACCTGACTGGTAACATAGAAAGACTGAAAAAGGTACTAAAAGAGAACTGCGGTACGTTTAACTCTATACATAATCATTTTTGAAAGTTAAACACTAACGTCGAACGTGTATTAATAATAATAATAATAATAATAATAATAATAATAATAATAATAATAGACGTACTAGTAGTAATAATAATTTGATTAATGATACTATTATTATTGTATGTGTATGTGTATGTGTGCCTGTGTGCGCTAATACATGTATTAAATTTCTAAAAACATTTCAGGTGGAGATGAAATCTGGCTTGATCCTCAGACAAGTAAAGGCAAGTTTTATGTATATTTACTGAAATATATTTTTATGTATGAAAAGTTAGTTTTTAATGTAATGACAGTTTTAAAGTTTACTAAAAAAGGTACGTACAGGTCATCTAAATGTATTAAGTTTACTTTATAATTGTTCTTATCTTTCTAGAATCGAATCCATGATGATAATAATAAAGCACGACATGACAGTAAAAACGAGAAATTGTCAGACTCCAAGTTATTTATAAAAGTCATTTTGTTACATCCTTTTCGATTTCCTTTCTGCGTAACTCGAACGCTTGGGTTAGAAATGTTACATTCGATGGCGTAGATCTGGTTCCCAAACTTTTCATTATTAAGGATCCCGTTTATTTAAATTAATTTTCACATGGACCGCAAGCTTTTATGTGCAATTGTATATTTAAGATCAACAGTACAAAAAATCGTCTAAAGCAGATATTATGTTCCGACAGATTTGAAAACATCTTTGAAATTTCCTAAAACTGGTTTTTTATACTCATAGTTATGGTAATTGTATATTAAACACTGCTGTCTCTTGACAGTTTCAACATGTTACACTGAACGCCAATACCACCTTGATTGCGTTGGGTTGCAGTGATTCTGGTACATCACACGTCTAATATTTCTCTTTATATCCGTTGTCTGTTCTAGACATGCCTGTAGTGCTGGCTTTCCTATCTATAGCAAGCTGATATTAAGTTTTACTTGATCCTGAACAAGCGTCAACATTAAAATGATTCACTACATATTAACTGATTTAATGTTTCTTTTGCAGGTGAGCACCAGACACGCAGATCTGTGTTCTCGATGTGGATTGGAGTAATGATCGCGCTCGTCATTTTAGACAAATAGACAAAATAGATATTCAACAAATCGCCTGTGTCTAAGCCTCTCAGACTTCTATCATTAATAAATTTAAACAAAAGAATAATAATTAAATTAAAATCAAATTGATAATTAAGAAGTATAATTAACTTATTATCTGTATTGAAAAATAAATTAATGTTGCTATTTAACAGCATTCGTTACAGTGTTGTCTAGTGTATTACAGAGGTCTGGTGATATCCAGGGCCAACTCCTTGACTGTATGCCCCAAAGACTCAAGAATATGGCCTGGTACTGAGAAATGTTATGAGAAAGGAAGATATTTTGAATATGTAAACACAGATTAAACATAAAATAAACAATTCGATTTAAATATAAATCAACCATATTTATTAAGTTCTTTTCTCTGATCGGATGTCCCCCCCCCCTTTCTTTTGATACCCCCATTTGCACGCCACTGGTGTTATCATAAAAATCTAAGTTAGCAGACTTTGCATGCTGAGTTATCGATTTAAGTCATGTGTAATATATGCATTTAACTGTTGGAATAAGGGTGAATATCCTAATCTAACTCTGTATATTTCCCTTTTAATATGACCTTATCTGTTAGCACGTACACAGAAAATATCGCCAGAGTTTGAAGCCTTCAAAATTATACTTTGTACATTTTCTTACTTCTTTACATAGAATTTTTAAAATTATTATTACTATTTATTTTATCTTTTATATTTTTATTTATTTACAGTGAATTTTGGTAATGTTTTTCTATATTTAGAAAGATACACAAAGATGCTGTTAACAGGATTCATGAATTGAATACCATAGAAACAACTGCAGCGAAACAAAATGCTTTGTGCATTAAATAGAAATCTTTATTTTCAGTTATATTTTAGTTAAATGCCAACTAATAACAATTTATATTAAATGTTTTGATGTTTAGTAACGATTATAATAAGAAAGGTTACAATTTCGTGACAATGTTCTTAGGGAAACAAATGAATATTTGACCAAAAATAAAATAATGTAAAATAAATGAATAATTTGATAATAAATAAATAAACAAAAAATATTACGTTCACTGAAAATTGCAGGGTAAATAAATATGGTTCTGTATATAGTGTACTTCAGTGTCTAAGCCTCAAACACATCTATCTTTAATAATAATCATAATAATAATAATAATAATAATAATAATAATAATAATAATAATAATAATAATAATAATAATAATAATAATAATAATAAACATGAGTAAATAATTTATTCTACAATGTTATGAATTTGGAGATATATCCTGTTTAAAAATAAATTAATGTTCCTAATATCAGCATTTGTTATAATGTATTTTCAAGTTTTTCTTTCGTTTCGTAATGTGTGTGAGTATTTATGTGTTGGTGTATCTATCTGTCCGTGGGTGTGCGAAACATCTTAAAACTGGTGACAGAATGTACTTAACCTGTATTCGCAAATTCAGCTAATTGTTCTCCTTAACCAAAAATATGGGACATGTTTCATGGGGACTTTTTAATGACAAATATGTTAAATATATGGCATAGTCTTTACTATTAATAAATCTCGTGCAAAGCTAAACAAAAGTAATTTAAAGTTTTACTTACTGGAGGTTTAACAGTCTATGCAGAAACAGGCACACCATATCTGTGATAGAAAACAAGATTTGATTCTTTTTCATGTTATTAATTTTAAATATATATATATATATATATATATTTTTTTTTTTTTTTTTTTTTATTATTTTAATATTTAATTTTTATTTTTTTTTTTTTTTTTTTGATGGGTAAATTAGGTATAAATTTAAAGTAAATAATTATTTTATGATAATTTTTATGCTTGAGAAGAAACATTCAATAATTGTTTTGGATCTTTTCGTATAATAATAATAATAATAATAATAATAATAATAATAATAATAATAATAATAATAATAATAATAATAATAATAATAATAATAGAAGCAGCAAAACCTCTGCTGAGAAAGCATAGGTCTAAACTGCAAGATTAGTATTTTCAAATTACTACACATTGTTTGGAACGCTACAAAAAAGTATTGGCATTCACCGAGTCGTTTATCGAGTTCATATTTATTAACAAATATTTTTCCTACTATATAAAGAGTAATATGAAATTGTTATTCGTTCTCTGCATTTTGTCAGGTAAAATTTAATTGTGTATTATATTCAAATCTCTTTCTCACTCACACATACATATTTAAAAAAAAGAAGAAGAAAAGCCGAAAAAACCCGAATCAGACAGTGTTTTATATATTTTACTAAATCTGTGGTGTGTACGTATATATAGGTGTATGTGTGTGTATTTTAAACAGCAGTACAGAACTCAGTGTGTTTATATATACCCACAACAGTATATTCTTTACGAAATATGTTGTGTGTATTTATTACATTTGTAATAACAAAAGATAAAAACTGTAGCAATAACTGCAGTCAAAATGTTTTGTATATTAAATTTAAATATTTATTTACAGTTATATTTTAATTAAGTGCTAATTAATAATAATTTATATTGAATGTTTTCATGTTTAGTAACGATTATAATCGGAAAAGTTATAATTTTATGACAGTGTAACTAAGATAGGAAATGACGTAATTTAGTACAGGACGTCATTAACGGTAAAGAACCTAGTTTTTTTATTTTTTATTATTATTATTATTATTAACTTTTCTTACACGTAAAAACAAATTTTAACCTATTATTTTACTAATACGAAAGAGAAGAAACATTCATTTTTTCTTCTGTGTTTTTATCTTTTCGTACTACTTCTAGTTAAAAACAAAATAATAATAAAAAGCAGAAAAGAAAAAGCAAAACCTCAGCTGACAAAGCACAGGTCTAAACTGTAAGATTATTATTTTCGAATTATTTCACGTTATTTGGAACATTAAAAAATTATTAACATTCAATAATTTGTTTGTCCAACTCACATTTACTAACAAATATTTTCCAGGTATACAGAAAGATGAAGTTGCTGTTAATACTCTGCATTTTGTCAGGTAAAATTTAATTGTATGTTATATTCAAATCTCTCTCGAACACACACATACATACATACTTAAAAAAACACCCCCAAAACCCCAAAACACAGTAAATGTTTTTACTTTACGAAATTTGTTGTGTGTACGTGTATACAGGTGTATCTGTGTATATATGTGTATTTAAAACAAGAAAGACAACGCAATGTGTTTTTAGATATATATCCACAACAGTATAGTCTTTACGAAATCTGTTGTGTATAGGTACGTGTGTAATTATATATATATAATATTTGTAATAACAAAAGATAAATACTGTAGCAATAACTACAGTCAAACAAAATGTTTTCTACATTAAATGTAAAATGTTATTTTCTGTTATATTTTAGTTAAGTGCTAATTAATAATAATTTATATTAAATGTTTTGATGTTTAGTAACGATTATAATAAAAACAAAGTTAAAATTTCATAACAATCTACTTCTTTGATAACTGTGTAATATACATATGGACATACATACATACATACTTACGTAGATATATATAGAATTCTAATGACAGTTTTGCAAAACTACAGTTCTTAATTTATTTCAGTAACAATACACTTGGCTTTTTGTGAATGTAACGTAACAGAAATCGAAAAATGCGGCGATAAATATGCGCAGAAAATGGATACAGAGGATGTGACAAGATCTGAGAAATGTCTGTACGTTCGAACGAAAATAATCTATAGTGGATTTATTCATTCATTCATTTATTTGCTTTTTTGTTTTTGTTTTGTTTTGTTTCGTGTTTTTTTATATAAAATCTATTTATTTATTATTATTGTTTTTATAGATATATTTTCTATATAGGTCTACATAAATGAATATATTTTGTTTATATATGTATTTTCGTAATTTCATTCGCAATTTTACAAAATTAATATCGTCACTTTAACTCGATGTTTTTGTCATATAATTAATAATAATAAATTTACTACACTTCAGCATAGCCCAGAAAATGATGAGTTGTGCAGTAAACACAGACTGTCTTCAAAACACTGACCTGACTGGTAACATAGAAAGAGTGAAAAAGGAAATAAAAGAGAACTGCGGTACGTTTAACTCTATACACAATAATTTTTGAATGTTAAACACTAACGTCGAACGTGTATTAATAATAATAATAACAATAATAACAATAGTAATAATAATAATAATAATAATAATAATAATAATAATAGACGTACTAGTAGTTATAATAATTTGATTAATGATACTGTTATTATTGTATGTATATGTGTGTGTGTGCGTGCTAGTACATATAATAAATTTCTAAAAACATTTCAGCTGGAGATGAAATCTCGCTTGATCCTCAATCAAGTAAAGGCAAGTTTTATGTATATTTACTGAAATGTAATTTTTATCTATCAAAAGTTAGTTTTTAATGTAATGACAGTTTTAAAGTTTAACAAAACAGGTACGTACAGGTCAGCTAAATGTATTAAGTTTACTTTATAATTGTTCTTATCTTTCTAGAATCGAATCCATAATGATAAAATAAAGCACAACATGACAGTAAAAACGAGAAATTGTCAGACTCCAAGTTATTTATAAAAGTCATTTTATTACATCCTTTTCGATTTCCCTTCTGATTAACTCGAACGGTTGGGTTATAAATGTTACATTCGATGGCGTAGATCTGGTTCCCAAACTTTTCTTTATTAAGGATCCCGTTTATTTAAATTAATTTTCACATGGACCGCAAGCTTTTATGTGTAATTGTATATTTAAGATCAACAGTACAAAAAATCGTCTAAACCAGATATTATGTTCCGACAGATTTGAAAACATCTTTGAAATTTCCTAAAACTGGTTTTGTTATCCTCATAGTTATGGTAATTGTGTATTAAACACTGCTGTCTCTTGACATTTTCAACATGTTACACTGAACGCCAATACTACCTTGATTGCGTTGGGTTGCAGAGATTCTGGTACATCACACGTCTAATATTTCTCTTTATATCCGTTGTCTGTTCTAGACATGACTTTAGTGCTAGCTTTCCTATCTATAGCAAGCTGATATTAAGGTTTACTTGATCCTGAACAAGCGTCAACATTAAAATGGTTCACTACATATTAACTGATTTAATGTTTGTATTGCAGGTGAGCACCAGACACGCAGATCTGTGTTCTCGAAGTGGATTGGAGTAATGATCGCGCTCGTCATTTTAAACATATAGACAAAATAGACATTCAACAAAACGTCTGTGTCTAAGCCTCAAAGACTTCTATCATTAATAAATTTAAACAAATTAATAATAATTAAATTACAGTTAAATTGATAATTAAGAAATATATTTAACTTATTATCTGTATTGAAAAATAAATTAATGTTGCTATTTAACATCATTCGTTACAGTGTTGTCTAGTGTATTACAGAGGTCTGTACTGTACTCCTTGACTGTATGCCCCAAAGACTCAAGAATAGGGCCTGGTACTGAGAAATGTTATGAGAAAGGAAAATATTTTGAATATGTAAACACAGATTAAACATAAAATAAACAATTCGATTTAAATATAAATCAACCATATTTATTAAGTTCTTTTCTCTGATCGGATGCCCCCCCCCCCTTTCTTTTGATACCCCCATTTCCACGCAACTGGTGTTATCATAAAAAACTAAGTTAGCAGACTTTGCATACTGAGTTATCGATTTAAGTCATGTGTAATATATGCATTTAACTGTTGGAATAAGGGGAATATCCTAATCTAACTCTGTATATCTCCCTTTTACTGTGTCCTTATCAGTTAGGACGTACACAGAAAATATCGCCAGAGTTTGAAGCCTTCAAAATTA
>CM022667.1:13850431-13972931 GCA_012295275.1 Chrysomallon squamiferum | reverse complement strand
TTTGTTTTTTTTGTTGTTTTTTTTTGAATGTTAATTATGATAATTTATATCAAATATTTAACATTTAGTAAAGCACATAATAAGAAAACTAACAATATAATGTGATAATTCAAAAAAAAAAAAATATATATATATATATATATAAATAGTAGCGGACACAAAACACACACACATTGATTATTCATATAACTTCAATAAGAATTTTATGAACGGTTAATTCTCGCTCATGGGATGTTCTAATGACATTTCTACAAAACCATAATTATTAATTATTTCAGTAACAATACACTCGGCTTTTTGTCAGTGTGACAGAGACACAGCGAAAGTATGCAGTGTTCATTTCACGCAGGAATTCCGATTCGATGACGAGAACAGTGCTGCAAAATGTCGGTATGTTCAAACGAAAATAAATTATAGTAGATTTATTTATTTATTTATTTATTTAGTTATTTATTTGTTGTTTGTTTCTTTGTCTCTTCTTTTTTTTTTTTTTTTTTTTTTTTTTTTTTTTTTTTTAATGCATAATTTATGTATTTATTAATACTGTTTTTATAAAATATATTCTATGTACATAGGTAAAGTTATTTTGGTTATATATATTTTTTCTTTCATTCGCAGTTGCATAAACCAAACTGTCTTCACTTTAACTGAATGGTTTTGCCATATAAACTAGTAATAATAAATGTTCTGTAACTTCAGGTTATCACAGTCAATGATGAGCTGTTTGACAAAAACCAACTGTCTCGGCGAGACTGACGAAGCCTTTAACGTAAAGAAAGTGAGAAAGATGCTGGATTTATTCTGCGGTACTCTGAATTTTTAATGATTCTTTACATGTTAAACACTAATGTATAATAATAATAATAATAACAATAATAATAATAATAATAATAATTTACTATACTTTATTAGTGCATATATATATATATATATTCTATAAGGTATGTCTGTGGAAGTCTCTCTCTCTCTCTCTCTCTCTCTCTCTCTCTCTCTCTCTCTCTCTCTCTCTCTCTCTCTCTCTCTCGCTCATGTATAATGTATAATAAATGTGTAATAATATTAAAGGTAAAGAAGCGATCCCGCATGCCGCACACAGCAAAGGTAAGAGATTTTCAAGGACATTAACAGTAGGATTCTTGTTTAGAATTTTAACTATGCTTAAGTATGTAAAATTACTACTTTCACTATTGAATCCAATAAAAGTTTTAAAATTTGCTATTTCGTCTGCGAACAAATAAGCTAAACATGTATAATATATTCCCTAAAGATTGTTTTCTTTCCCGAGATGAATCTGTAATTACTATAATTACTGAAGATGAGATTATAATTTTAAGGTCCAAATTTATTATTAAAAGATTAGATGTAACAAGGAAAATCATCACTTGTACTGTTATTGATTCACTTTATGTAAAAATACGGTCTACGCCGTTTTTTATTTCAGCTTCGAATCTTCTCATTTTTATTTCTGTCGATCGATTAGTCTTTCTAATATCATAAGATTAGTATTTCTCTGAACGCCTGTTAGGTTTTTTTGTTTCTACACCAATCAGCTGAAATATGTGTGCGTGGTAACAAATATCTATTAATATTCAAAATGAATTACCAAATATTTGTTGATTCAATTTGTTTTACAGCTGAGCACCAGACACGCAGATCTCTGTTGTCGATGTGGATTGGAATAGTGATCTCGTTCGTGATTTTAAGCAAATAGACAGAATTGACATTGAAAAAACCCATCTGTGTCTAAGCCTCAAAATATCTATCTTTAAAAAAAAATAAAAATAGAAATAATAATAAATATGAGTAAATAAATGTTTAAAAAATAAATTAATGTTGTTAATATCAGAATTTGTTATTATGTATTTAAAGAAGTTATATTATTATTATTATTATTATTATTATTATTATTATTATTATTATTATTATTATTATTATTATTATTAATGCTACATTTGAAAATCTTCGTAAATACAAGACAAACACTGTGGGAAAATACATATATATGTATTGTTTATAGTTATTATTTTGAATGTGTATGTGTCTATGTGTTATGTATGTGTGTGAGTGTTTGTGTGTGTGTCTTGTTTGAATGTATTTGAGTGTTTGTGTGTGTGTGTGTGTGTGTGTGTGTATGTATGTGTGTGTGTGTTTGTGTCAATTTAGTGGTTTTAGTGGTTTTTAAATTTCTACTTCTCAGCTTCATTTAGCACACTTTTCTCATAATTCTCTGTTGATTTCAGTGAAATTGTGTAATACTTTTTCTATATTTACCACACGCCAAGTCGTGTGATTTAGAAAGATACACAAAGTTAACATAATATATTAATTGTGTGTGTATGTATGTGTATTTGTGTGTATATGTGTGTGTGTATTTGTGTGTATATGTGTGTGTATTTATATGTGTGTGTGTGTGAGTGTGTGTGACATCTTGAAACTGGTGACAGAATGTACTTGACCTGTATTTGATAATAAATAAATAAACAAAAAATATTACGTTCACTGAGAAATGAAGGGTAAAAAAATATGGCTCTGTATATCGTGTACTTCAGTGTCTTAGCCTCAAACAGATCTATCTTTAATAATAATAATAATAATAATAATAAACATGAGTAAATAATTTATTCTACATTGTTATGAATTTGAAGATATATCCTGTTTAAAAATAAATTAATGTTACTAATATCAGCATTTGTTGTTATGTATTTTCAAGTTTTTCTTTCGTTTCGTAATGTGTGTATTTGTGTGTGTGTGTGTGTGTGTGTGTGTGTGTTGTGCGTGTGTGTGTGTGTGTGTGTGCGTGCGTAACATCTTAAAACTGATGACAGAATGTACTTACCTGTATTTGCAAATTCAGCTAATTGTTCTCCTTTTTATGACAGTTATGTCAAGTATATGATTTATTCTTAATAAATCTCGTGGAAAGGTAAAGAAAACAAATATAGTTTTACTTACTGGAGGTTTAATAGTCTGTACAGAAAAGAGCACACACGTTTGTCACCAGAACAATGTTTTTTGTTGTTATTATTTGTTTGTTTGTTGTTGTTATTTGTTTATTTGTTGTTGTTGTTATTTGTTTCTTTGTTGTTGTTGTTATTCTTTTATACATATATCTTTTTGGGGTACAAATAGGTACAAATATAACAACAAATACTTTTTAGGATCCTTTTTTGTCTTGTCAATATTTTTGATTTTCAAGCGAAACAATATTTAATATTCATATATTCTTTTCATAATTTAAACTTTTACTATTTTCTGGCGTTCGAGATTAATTAAGTTCTGTATTTAAAGCAAGATAACAATACATTTGTTTAAAAATACAGCTTTAATTTCATCTCCACATATTCATTACATATAAATATACATAATAAGCCATACAAAACAAAGGAATATACCATGATCTTTTTGCGGACTATGACAATTAATTGCCATAGATAGAGACAGAGAAAAGAGATAGAGATATACGGTTCTGACCTTTTTATATATAAAAAAGTGATTTTTCCACAATCGTGGATCGAATCTCGGCGTTTCTGCAGATTCCATTTATCCCGTACGGATAATTAGCATACGTAAGCTTAGTGAGTGCGTCTCATGTAAGGGACATAACATTAATCTATGATTGTGAACACATATCACTAAAGGGACATAACTCTAATTGATGTAATTTATACTTTCCTCTGTGAGTACATCTCAAGTAAGGGACATAACTCTAACCTAAGTTTGTGAGTACATCTCACATAACGGAAATAACTCTAATCGATATAATTTTTTCTTCGAGGCGTCAGTTTGTCGGAAATCCGGGTGACTAAGCCTTCCTACCTATTATCTTCTTTATCATTTGGCTCTGCTTCTCGCTATCTTTACGTCTATCACATCTGTCCCTCTACGTT
The DNA here is from genome assembly GCA_012295275.1 of Chrysomallon squamiferum. Lineage (NCBI taxonomy): Eukaryota > Metazoa > Mollusca > Gastropoda > Neomphalida > Peltospiridae > Chrysomallon > Chrysomallon squamiferum. The sequence continues at coordinate 13,969,044 of CM022667.1, read as the reverse complement.
TCTATCTATCTCTCTATCTGTATCTTTATCTCGTTCTGTACCTTCATAACGTCTGTCTCTCAACCATATCTCTATCACTTCTCTCTGTCTACATATATTGCTATTGCTTGTTTCTGGTTCTCTACCAGCATGTCTAGTACTTGTACATCTCTCTACCATTATCTCTATCACTTGCCTTTCTCTCTATATTTATCATTATCATTCGTCTCCATGTCTCAACTTATGTCTCTATCAAAGTCTGCCTAATCTTTATCTCTATTATTTGTCGTTCTACCTACATCTTTGACTTTGTCTCCTTCTCTTTACCTACATCACTAATAGGTGTCTCTGACTCTCTATCTATATCTCTATCGCATGCCTCGCTGTACCCGTATCTCTGTACCCGTGTCTCTTGTCTAACTACATCTGTCTATCCCATGAAACAGACTATCAATCATTTGTTTCTCTCTACTTATATTTCTATCACTTGTCTCTGTCTGTCTACCTTTATCTCTATCATCATTTTTCTCTCTACCTTTCTCTATCATTTTTCAGTGACTCTCTAGCTATATCTCTATCATTTATCTCCATCTCTTAACAATAACTTATCTGTATCATACTTAATTCTCTTTTGATATGTGTTCACAAATAAATAGATTAGAGTTATGTCCCTTACGTGAGATGTATTCGCAGAGCAAAGTATAAATTACATCAATTAGAGTTATCTCCCTTTAGTGATATGTGTTCACAATCATAGATTAGAGTTATGTCCCTTACATGAGATGCACTCACGAAGCTTACGTACGCTAATTATCCGTACGGGATAAATGGAACCTCCAGAAACGCCGATATTCGATCCACGATTGTGGAAAAATCACTTTTTTATATAGCATCATCAGCTGCGAAGTATCACCCGGATTTGGGACAAGTTGACGCCGCGAAGAAAAAATTATATCGTTTAGAGTTATTTCCCTTACGTGAGATGTACTCACTAAGCTTTCATACGCTAATTATCCGTACGGGATTAATGGAACCTCCCAAAACGCCATTCAGCAGTTACCATATATGGTCTACATCACTCTCTACATATCGTCACTTTTTTCTGTCTCTCCACCTATATCTATATCACTTGTCTCTGTCTCTATCTACACCTATATCTCTATCCCATGACTTTCTCTATCTATATCTCTTTATTTATATCTTGATTATTTCTCTCTGTCACTCTAACTATGTCTGTCCCATGACTAAGTCTTCCTACCTATTATCTTCTCTACCATTTGGCTCTGCTTCTCGCTATCTTTACATCTATCACATCTGTCCCTCTACGTTTCTATCTATCTCTCTATCTGTATCTTTATCTCGTTCTGTACCTTGATAACGTCTGTCTCTGAACCATATCTCTATCACTTCTCTCTGTCTACATATATTGCTATTGCTTGTTTCTGATTCTCTACCAGCATGTCTAGTGCTTGTACATCTCTCTACCATTATCTCTATCACTTGCCTTTCTCTCTATATTTATCATTATCATTTGTCTCCATATCTCAACTTATATCTCTATCAAAGTCTGCCTAATCTTTATCTCTATCATTTTTCGTTCTACCAATATCTTTGACTTGTCTCCTTCTCTTTACCTACATCACTAATATGTGTCTCTGACTCTCTATCTATATCTCTATCGTATGCCTCGCTGTACCCGTATCTCTGTACCCGTGTATCTTGTCTAACTACATCTGTCTACCCTATGAATCAGACTATCAATCATTTATTTGTCTCTACTTATATCTCTATCACTCGTCTCTGTCTCTCTACCTTTATCTCTGTCATCTTTTTTCTCTCTACCTTTATCTATCATTTTTCCGTGACTCTCTAGCTATATCTCTATCATTTATCTCCTTCTCTTAGCAATAACTTATCTGTAGCATTCTTAATTCTCTTTTGATATGTGTTAACAAATAAAGAGATTAGAGTTATGTCCCTTACGTGAGATGTACTCACAGGGCAAAGTAAAAATTACATCAATTAGAGTTATCTCCCTTTAGTGATATGTGTTCACAAACATAGATTAGAGTTATGTCCCTTACATGAGATGCACTCACTAAGCTTACGTAAGCTAATTATCCGTACGGGATAAATTGGAACCTCCAGAAACACAGCGATTCGATCCACGAGTGTGGAAAAAATTACTTTTTTATATATAAAAAGATCATAAGCCGTGAAGTATCACTCGGATGTGGGACAAGTTGACGCTGCGAAGAAAAAATTATATCGATTAGAGTTATTTCCCTTACGTGAGATGTACTCACAAACTTAGGTTAGAGTTATGTCCCTTACATGAGATGTACTCACTAAGCTTTCATACGCTAATTATCCGTACGGGATTAATGGAACCTCCCAAAACGCCATTTAGCAGTTACCATATATGGTCTATATCACTCTCTACATATCGTCACTTTTTTCTGTGTCTCCACCTATATCTATATCACTTGTCTCTGTCTCTATCTACACCTATCTCTCCATCCCATGAATTTCTCTATCTATATCTCTTTATTTATATCTTGATTATTTCTCTCTGAGTCTCTAACTATGTCTGTCCCATGACTTGTCTCCTTCTCTTTACCTACATCACTAATACGTGTCTCTGACTCTCTATCTATATCTCCATCGCATGTCTCGCTGTACCCGTATCTCTGTACCCGTGTCTCTTGTCTAGAGATATAGATAGAGAGTCAGAGGCTCGTATTAGTGATGTAGGTAAAGAGATGGAGACAAGTCAAAGATATAGGTAGAACGACAAATGATAGAGATAAAGATTAGGCAGACTTTGATAGAGATAGATATAAGTTGAGACATGGAGACAAATGATAATGATAAATATAGAGAGAAAGGCAAGTGATAGAGATAATTGTAGAGAGATGTACAAGTACTAGACATGCTGGTAGAGAATCAGAAACAATCAGTGGCAATGTATGTAGAGAGAGAGAAGTGATAGAGATATGGTTCAGAGACAGACGTTATCAATGTACAGAACGAGATAAAGATACAGATAGAGAGATAGATAGAAACGTAGAGCGACAGATGTGATAGATGTAAAGATAGCGAGAAGCAGAGCCAAATGATAGAGAAGATAATAGATAGGAAGGCTGAGTCATGGGACAGACGTAGTTAGAGAGACAGAGAGAAATAATCAAGATATAAATAAAGATATATGGTAACTGCTGAATGGCGTTTTGGGAGGTTCCTTTAATCCCGTACGGATAATTAGCGTATGAAAGCTTGGTGAGTACATCTCATGTAAGGGACATAACTCTAACTTAAGTTTGTGATTACATCTCACGTAAGGGAAATAACTCTAATCGATATAATTTTTTCTTCTCGGCGTCAACTTGTCCCACATCCGGGTCATACGTCACTGCTTATGATCTTTTTATATATAAAAAAGTGATTTTTACACAATCGTGGATCGAATCTCGGAGTTTCTGGAGGTTCCATTTATCCCGTACGGATAATTAGCGTACGTAAGCTTAGTGAGTACATCTCATGTAAGGGACATAACTCTAATCTATGTTTGTGAACACTTATCACTAAAGGGAGATAACTCTAATTGATGTAATTTTTACTTTGCTCTGTGAGGACATCTGACGTAAGGGACATAACTCTAATCTATATTTGTGAACACATACCAAAAGAGAATTAAGAATGATACAGATAAGTTATTGTTAAGAGAAGGAGACAAATGATAGAGATATAGCTAAAGAGTCACTGAAAAATGATAAAGGTAGAGAGAAAAAAGATGATAGATAAAGGTAGAGATAAAAAAGATGATAGAGATAAAGGTAGAGAAACAGAGACAAGTGACAGAGATATAAGTAGAGACAAACAAATGATTGATAGTCTGATTCATGGGATAGTTACGAGCGAGCTTCAGATACTCCACCAGTAGTTGGCGCAACGAGCAACACAACATCCGACCAGCGTCTCCCGTCTCACTCGTTTACTTCACGTGGTTATCTTGCTGCGGACCCATCTCTGTTGTGTCGTGCACGTGTTTTGTGCAGTATTTTCCAAAATTTCTTTTTTCCTTTTGATGTAACATATATTTCTGATTACCCATCAGCTCACAGATATCTCCGAACTCTTTTCCAAATAGGTCTGAACAAAGGAAAAAATGACCGAATTTCCTGGGGTACGACTCTAACAATCAGGGCAGCTGGAATGACCTCCAACTTCTGAGAAAATAACGTACATCACAGTGGAATATATTTATCGTTTTTGAATTGTTCAGTACAGCATATTTATGTGTTGAAAAATGTTTGCTTTACCAACACTAAGATATATATATATATATATAATTCTAAACTAGTTAATGTATGTGTTTAAAAACAGGTACTTTAGTAATTACATAACTGATATCAGTGTATGTATATAATGTACATACAGTGGTGATATTTATATAATTTTCTTAGTTTTAATACAGCCTTCTGTCATTACATTATAGGAACAGGCCATTCACTTACTTATATATCCATTGTGTTCGAATAACTGGTTCTAACGTCAAACACATACTTTGTAGAAGGGAAAAATTATAGGCTTTTGTATCTTAAGTAACAAAGTAGAAAAATCTATTTGGAAAAGAGTTCGGAGATATCTATGAGCTGATGGGTAAAGTTTGGAAAATACCGCACAAAACACGTGCACAAAACACAACAGATGAGTCCGCGGCAAGGTAACCACGTGAAGTACACGAGTGAGACGCAACATGCAAAAACCTATTAAAAGCAAAAAATCGACCTGGCGTCTGCTCGTAACTCAAAAAAGTCGTAAGTTTGGCCAGTCGTAAGTCGAGGTACCACTGTATAAGGAAAATTACTACAGAATTGCGTGTGACGGACGTTACATTTTGTGCGCTGACGAAAAAGTGTTGTATCCATATAGGAAGACGTATCTAGTGACTGTGGTTGTTATTTAAAGTTATTCTGAAGCCACCAAGCATTTACTAATATATCAGCTGTCTTGCATCAACGTGAAATTATTCCAAATATAATGTCAATTGAAACCGAGGAAACTTGGCCCTCCAGGGATCTCTTTCGCGTTTCATGGTAGGCGGCCACAACTTTTTCTTCATTTTTTAATATTGCTCTCATTAATTAAAATCTCACCTGATAAACAATTTACCTATCCGGGATAATGTTCATTATCATAGACTGTACTGAGCAACCCAGTACTCACTGACACGGTTTAGTTCGTGTTGTGTCATGTCAGAAAGAATTTAAAAAAAAAAAAAAAAAAACCCAATGAAGTGGACATGGCGACTATCCTCAGTGCAAACGCGTAATTCGTTTGATTTTTCTTGAAAAACAGCTCAGGAAAATTCAAAAAGGAAGTTCTGAAGAATTGTGGGTAAAATATATCCTTCTGCACTTGTTTTCTGCTGATCCTCGATGAAACCGCCTTTTGTGCTAAAGATTCTGAATGACTATGACAGTAATAGAGATTTTTCTAGACAGACTGGAATGTGGCGAGCGTTACAGATTGTGTTTTTTTTAAATTATAATCCTTAATTAAATACGAATCACGTAAAAAAAATAATAATACAAACTTAAAATTTCAAACAATTAAAAATTAAAAAAAAACAAATTGTTATTTTAGCTACTGACGTTAACCAATATTTTTAGACTAAACTATATACCATCAATAACGTTTCGGAGGTTTACAGTGTTTTGTTTCTAATCAACTGAAACGTGCTCATTTAATATAAGTGTGAACAAGTCTTTGTCTCGTAGAGTATTTATATTGAAAAGCCTTAAGAAACTATTCTGAATAAACAATCAACTCATACTGACAACTAATTTATTTCTAAACAAGACATTTCAGCATATTTGCAACGGCAGAGAATCAATCAATTAATCATGTTTATTTTTATTTCATTTCATTTCAATTTATTTATTTATTTATTTATTTATTAACAATAACAGTTCTTGAGGTTTAGATGCACTCTTGGGTTGAATGTCGATTCTGTCTACGTGTTTAAAATGACGAGCGAGATCATTACTGCAATCCACATCGAGAACAGAGATCTGTGTGCCTGGTGCTCACCTGAAATTGCAAATTGAATTTATGACTATTTAGTTCATTTCCTTCTTTTTTTTTTTTTTTTTTTTTTTTTTTTTAGTGACATCATAATTTTTCTGGACAAGAACAATTAGGAGGTAAACTTAACATATTTAGTTTCCACTTTATTCATTTTTATTGATTTCATTAATGAATATTAAGCTTTTAACAAACAAAAAATAACAGACGCTAATATAAAATACTGTAGTTACCTTTGCCCCCTTGCGGACCCACTGAGATTTCATTTTCTGCAAAATTATAAGAAATTTATTATATGTACTTGTACAGAAAACACATACACACAATAATAGAATTCTAAAACAACCGTTCCAATATATATATATATTCAGTGGCAACCTTGACTTACGCGTTTAATTCGTTCCTTAACCGAGCTCGTAACTCAAATTTGCTCGTATATCAAATCAGTTTTCCCAAATGAAATTTATTGAAATGCCATTAATCCGTTCCAGCACCCCAAAAACTACCCCAATTTTTGGTAACAAATAACAATAATGTATGTATAAACGACAAATATTGTATAAAAATAAAATAAAAGAGAATGTAAAGAAATAAATTGGTTTTGTAAACTGTACAGGGTTAGGGTTTCTCCATCTTTTCATGGACATAAGTTATTCTAGAAATTATTTTAACTCCTTTGGCTGGAGTTATAGACTTTATCGACTCTTTCTACTTCATTATATGGTACATGTGGTAGAGGTGCTACGCTCGTACTGCCTACCCATGTAGACTACACGCACACCTCGCTCATGTTTTTCTATGTTTTCAAGCTTTAATTCAATGGACATCATCCGCTTCTTCTTTTCAGCACTGTCCTTTGCACTCACATTCTTAGTATCCATGGAAATGTGGCAAAATACTGCACAAAACGCGAGCATAACACAACGGCGACGTAACCGCGTGAAGCAAACAAGTGATACGCGGGACGCTGGGCGGATGTTGTATTGTCCGTGGCGCCAACTAGCTCGTACCTCAGATTTTAGCTCGCAACTCAAACCGAAAAGTCGACCGGGCGGCTGCTCGTAACTCGGAAAAGTCGTAACTTAGAACACTCGTAAGTTAAAGCACTCGTATCTCGAGGTACCACTGTATACATATATTTAAATTAAATTTTAAACATTTTAACAGCTGAATCTTATTAAACTGTTAATTACAACTGGCAAATAGTGGATATTTGTTTCTTTACATCTTTGTTTTAAAATATATTTATGTTAACTGGTCGAGCTACCTATGCATTACGATTGTTCCATTTTTAAACTGCACCGAAATGGTCTCCATAAAATAAAGTTTAATGAAAATTTTAAACTGCTCTTTTTGCGACACGAACTATAATGTATTCTGCATTCTTATTAGTTATGTTTCACTGCTGTTTTGTTTTTAACTTGTTATTTTTTTTTTTTTTTTTTTTTGTCAAGATTTATATAAGAACGTTGTTTAACAGCTCAAGAGCAGAGTCCCAAAAAATAACTGGCCACCGCCATTTTTCTTTTATTGGTAACGTGGCGGAACAATTGTTCTGGCGACCCCTTAGTGATGGCGCTACATCTCCAATTCTAAAAAGGGTCAAATTGCAGAGTTCAAATGCTTTCTAACAAGTACTATTTTACAGCAATAATGTTATTAATGAACTTAGGTCACTAAATACAAATAAAAAAAAAAAAAAAAACAACTTATAAATAAATAAATAAATAAATAAATAAATAAATAAAAATTAGTTTCCTAATTACCGTAACGGCTACATTTTAAACAATGAACACGATCACAACTTCTTTTGCACTATTTATGAATCGATTTGTCTTGGAATGGAATAGCGATTTAATACGATTTCCAAAATATTTCCTGCAAATTCTTGCGGATATTGGATTTTTATCTTATGTTGCGAATTGGATTCGGAGGGTCCCGAATTTTTATAATTGGTGTTTATCAATATGTGAAGTATCATATGTGTGTGTATATATATATAAGCAAACATACTGCATTCAGAATCAATGAATCTGTTCAATTTCTCGATTCTATATTCCTCTTCTTGATAATCTGAACAGCCTAGATCCCTCAGGCACTTTAACATTTTCTTTCCGTAACTGAAAGATACGAATATTTTCAGTGTTTGTTATCTGACAGAAACGTTCTCTGAATGAAAATTAATTTTTGCTTCTGAAAGAGTGTTATATATTTCTGTATATGTACACAGTAATGTATAACTACTAATTTAATAATAAATAAATGTATAAAAATAACAAAATAAATCTAAAAAAAAGTACTAGAAAGTTTACCCGGCAAGGTTTGTATCTAGGTCATCTCGATACCCGGATTTTCCAGATCAAAGTTTAATATATATATATATATATATAGAGAGAGAGAGAGAGAGAGAGAGAGAGAGAGAGAGAGAGAGAGAGAGAGAGAGAGAGAGAGAGAGAGAGAGAGAGAGAGAGAGAGAGAGAGAGAGAGAATAAACTGAAATTATAGAAATAAAGAAACTCTTTTGAGATACAAACTAACAAAGTTTTTCTGGAAGCCAGAATCTATATGAAAGACCAAATAGGGGAGAAAAAAAAATAAGTAAGAAAGAAAAAATATAAGTAAAAGAGTATTAAACAAAGTAATTTTGTCGTAAACATACAAGCATTTATCAGTTTGGGATACATCCTTTATACTTTTTTCCTTCTGAAATACTTCTGCACACTTTTTTGCTTTTTCCACTTGACATTCGCAAGAAGACAAGTATATCATTACTGAAAGTGGCAAATTTGATAACTTAATTATAACGTATTATCATATCGATAAACTGTGTGTTATTATAATATGAATTATAAGAATTAGGACAAAATTATAATAAAAGTATTTGAAATTGTAAACTTAAAAATAAGATTTCAACTGTCTATTGAGGATTACAATTCATTATTTTTTTATACTATTATTGTTTCTGATAAAGAATACAGTTATGGAAATATAATTCTGTGTGTGTTTATGTTTAAATTAATATGAATTTATACTTTACCCGAGAAAATACCGATAGCAAAAAGACACTTCATCGTACTGTGTGCCTAGAATATGAATACATACGTATGTATGTATGTATGCATGTATATATGTATATGTGTGTATGCATATATGTATGAATGTATGTATGTGTATGTCTTAGCGAAATAATCAATTCGATAAAATCACTATTTTACTGTGAATGGTGTAAGTCTTTTAATTAAGAAAATTAGAATATTGCTGACAACGTATATAATAAATAATTATAATAATAAAGAAATAAAAATAAGAATAATAGATAACTCGTAAGGGCACAAATTACATCAACTTCTAAAACATGTACTATTATGTATGTAAACAATGGGTTTCCTGTTTTTATTTTTAACAAATCATTGGTCCATCCTACTAGCAGCCGGTAGCTAAACAGGCATAGATACAAAATGCAAGATTACACTTAAAGGGTAAAGAATAAACTGAACTTATGTTTGGCATTACACAAAGCATGTAATAGCGAAATAATAGCATCTTACTTCAGTAAAAAATAATAGCACTTACTTGTTTATAAAAGAAATTCTAAACCAAAATTGAAAAAAACCCCACAAAGAACGTTTATGATTTAATGATATCTGCTATTACGTCATTTCCTAACACCACACTTTTGATAGGAAAGGAGCATGTCTAATGTGACACTTCCGGCGCGAACGTTAAGTTTTGTGTCACATAGGTCTGATCTGTCATTAAGAATCAATAAAAACACTAATTTTCCACGGGTCAGTATCTTCCACTTTTCTTTTAGTCTGTATCATGAATAGGTCTATGATGCGGAAGTTTTTTGGATGCCACGGCAAATAGAACGACCAAGAATTTCGGAAGTTTCTCTGAATGATTACGATATATGAAAGTGTCGTTTGCATTTTGTTTGTTTATTTTTGAAAGTAGTTAATAAAAGTGATAAAATAATCAAAAATGTTAAATTAAAATAGATATATATATAAAGGTTATAGATGAATGTATGTACATGAAGAGTATGTTGTGTGTACACATCAGGTAACCTACACATAATAACAGCGCAGATATTGTAACATAACTCACTCGTCTAATAAACTAACTACTAAACTAGTTAATTTTTTAAACGTATGAATTATATTTGTTTATAAGAGATAATGAAAATGTCAGATGAGGAGAACCAGGAATATAAAATAAATTTTCATAATGATAATCACATCAAGCAATTACCGGTATTTTTTGTTGTTGTTGTTGTTGTTGTTTTTATCGGTATATTTATCTACAGTATGTTGTAACATAAATGGTTTGGGCAATTAGAGCTCATTACAAAATTACACAGTATTGTCCACATCTTCAGTGTAGAGAATTTAGTAAACAGAAATTATATCATCTAAAATTATAAATACTATGGAGTTCAGAAAGAGTCATTTCACCTGCAAGCATTTTGTAGCAGCGTTCACTCATTTTAGTGCAGATTAGATGAAGTTGTCACAGATATCACCAAGTTCTGACCACAAGCTAATGGTATTAAATGTACAGGCAGCTGTTCCTACCAAATATTTCCAAAAAAAAAAAAAAGAGAAAAATGATTGAGTTTATAGATTTGCCATTGCAGAAGAATAGAAATACCACAAAAGGTTTTCTCTTCAAACATCAAAACAAATTAGGGCTGCAAAAGGTAATCAACATCTTTGTTTGACTATTGGTTGCAGAATGAAAGTATAAGTAAATTTCTTTCTCACACAAAATGTTTAAGAGGTTAATAGATCATTGACACAAATCATAGTTAAACTACATATTTTACAACCGAATGAACAATGATTCTTAACAATCTGTTTCATACTTTGATTTCCCAGTACTTCCGTCATGTCCAGACAAAAAGAGACCAATGAGGACACCAATAGCAATATTAACATCATCTGATATGACTCAACATAATTCATCCATATCAATATGGCTAATAAAAATGATGTGATGAAATAACCTGCTAGACTGTTACAGAAGTGTATTTCCTCAATTCCTATCTTCTTAAATAATTGTGTGTAAACAACATTGACAAATACCATAATAATGTTTTTTCTATTTGACAAAGGAGATTCTGTTTTCATATTTTTAATTGTTAAATAAATATGAATCTTATATTTCTGATGTTTACAGTTAAAGACTGCCACAGTATCTATTTGCATAATAGGGAATGCTGTTCAGAAACAAATTAAAAAATTGTATTCATATTTAATAAGAACTGTACTTTTTTTTTTTTTATTTTTTTTTTGGTAATGATAGAAATATGTAACTAAGGCCTAACCATCAAAATTCAGTAAGTCATGATTTTTTTAATTGAAATAACATTCTTTTTACATTAGAGTCTTTAAACACTTTAGATGCATTATCATTTCATTTCTGATTCATTGAAGAAATGGATCCATCTGTCATCCTGTTACTATTCAGTAAGCCCAGATATCACTTTAAATGACTGATTTACAAAAATGCATCCTTTATCGAAAAAGAAAAGATTCATTTAAATATCATGTATTGTAGGGTTTTTGTTTATGTGATAATGAGATAATGCAAATTTGTTTTGCTTTTATTGCAAATTAAAGATGGCTAAGGAAAGAAAAGAAGGGAAAGAAAATTAGTATGTTAAATAATGATTAGAAGAAGTTGAATCAGGAGGAAATATTCAAAATTTATATGTTAAGAAAATACTGCATAATTTTTATGAAATGCAATTAGCTGCTTATCTAATTTAGATAAAACATCAACTATGTGGGGGGAAAAAACACATAATGGTTTCAGAAGGGACTTTTAGGTATGAGATTTTTATGTTAAGTTTATGCAAAATGGTGTTAAAATTTGAATTTATGATGTTGTAATGGAAATAGCAATTAAGTAAATAATTTGTAAACATGTCAGTTTTTAAAGATTATGTTCTGAAATCAGAATGATGATACAGTTCAGGATCTATTTTATGAAATTCCAAAATCCAAATAGTTCCAAAATCAAAAAACCTTTTCTGAGCAGCAGAAATAATAATAATATCTTACAGTTTTCAGACTTTTTTTGCAAACCATATTTTATGTACAGAATTATTAGAAACATTATTATAAAAATCCTGCAGATTGTCTGTGTATGGAATTCATATTTAGACATAGATTCTATTCTGATGCTATCTCCTCGTATTCCAAAATCCTTAATATTCTGAAATCTGAAACACTTCCAGTCCCAAGCATTCTCAACATGTAGTACTTGTCAACTGAAATTAATTATTTTTCAAAATGCAGTGGATGATGTGCCATCAAAAAGTTGTATGGATGAGGAACTAGTTGTAAGAATGATTGACCGACTTGTCTCAGGAGCCTCCAGTGGAAATGAGAACATGGTGCTTGGCTAGTGGATGTGTCAGGCACAACTGTTGGATGGAATACATGTGGCATTTGGTGAATGTGCAAACATCTCTGAGAAACCTTTGGGGAATATTGTGTGCATAATTTGTACATATATCAGATATAATAACTTACAAATTTTGTATATACTGTCATTATTAGTGTCCTGTTACTAAGCATTTCTCAAGTATTTATCCCATACAGATTGCTGCAAGAAAAATTGCAGTATCTAAAGTCCTCAAAGTTTCCAAAAACTAATAAAAAGCACATAAACACCATACAGTATTGTGTTAACAATAATTTCATTCCCAGAGCTGGATAAAACTATTTAACTTCCATTATTAACTGCACATCAAACAGAAGTCTAGGAAAGTAAAGGGAAACAGGAACAAATAAAACTTTTAAAATCTCATCTTTATGTTTTTATTTTTTATTTATCGAAATTTGTCAGATATGTTCTCAGAAAGACAGTAACAAGATACAGTGGGAAGGAAATTTGAATTTTTTAAATCCTGAATCTGTAAACACTGAATATGAATGGTTTATTTATCTGAAATTGGTGACAGAACCAGTTATAGTTTGTGCAGAACCCACTTAGAAAAACCTGACTCTAACTCATGTGAAACTAATTTCTTTTTGAGATGGGGCTGATCTAAATATCTTTATTTGTTCCTTTTCATACAGACCTACAAAACTTAAAGAAATTTGCAATAAAAATGAAGCTGTTAACTATTTGTTTATAACTAAGAATTTATTATTTCAAAAATTAAAAAATTAAAATCTTACTCAATATGTTGTACACTGAAATATGGTCACCACTCCAGAGAATATACAACAGATCAAGTATGAACATATTTCATAGTGGGATACAGACCTTATCATACAGGCAATATATCACAGAGTTATCTTATTCAGTGCTTTGTACAGAGGTAATAGATTATATATGAATATCCTTAACAATGTAGTAGATGCTGTATTAGAGGTATTTTATTCAGTGCATTCTACAGAAATTATAAACAACAGATCATTTATGAATATATAATTAGTATAGTAGATGCTGTATCATGGAGGTATCTTATTCAGTGCTTTATACAGAGTAATATACAACCAGATCATGTATGAAAATATTTTCATCTAAAAGATATTGAAAGCATTTCTCCATCAAGAACATTTTCTGCAGACCTACTAAAAAATTTGGATGACAGCTGTCAACTTTTCTTTTTATTATTTAATTTTTTATTATTATTTTATTATTATTTTTTTTTTTTTAACAATAGAAGATCTAGATGATATTTGAACATAATTATTTATTACAAACACATACACACACAATAAAAAACTGCATTACTTTGTTTTAATTTTATGCGGTCAAAACATGTTACAAGGAAATCTGTGATAGAAGAAAAATTATTAAGTAAAAGATTTATCAAAGTATTTAACCTTTTTATATAACTTTTTGAAATAAGCGTTGTTATTTTGTTTTCCAGGTAAGTTAAATTAAACATTTAGCTATTATATAATGACAAAAGCAAAGATAAAAAAAATAATAATAAAAAGAAAAAAGTTATTCTAAATACAGAATCAGCAAAAACCGATAATATATTTTTAAAGGGATATCTGTCCAAATATATAATACGAAGATTAAATTTCTTATTCATATTTTATTTCATTTTATGTTATGTTGATAAATAACAACTTTATAAAGAGGATATATAATAATAGACAATAAGTTAATTACTCTTAACTAATTTTATTTTATTACTATATATTTTATTATTATTATTATTATTATTATTATTTCTTTCTTTCTTTATTTGTTTGTTTATTTGTTATTTACTTATTTTTATTTTATTTATTTAGTTAGTTAGTTAGTTTTTTTTTTTTTTTTATTTTTTTTTTTTTTATTTTAACTGTCCTTAAGGCTTAGATACAAAAGTTTCGTTGAATGTCATTTTATTTGTTTAAAATGACGATCGCGATTATCACTCCAATCCATATCGAGAACAGAGAACTACGTGCCTGGTGCTCACCTGGAAAACAAAACAAAAAACCATTGAATCGGTTAATATTTAGTGGATCATTTTTCTATCGACATAACTTGTAGATTAGATTTTGGGAACTATTTTTTTATTAGTACTAAAGATGGCGCTATCAATTACAAAATCACTCGGATGCTTTATTCTGTTTCCTGTGACGTCATAATTTGTTATTACAATCAAGATTCGTCGCTAGAAAGATAAGAATAATTAGGAAATAAAATATTTAGCTGACTTGTACGTACGAGCAAATAGTTTCTACTTCAGTCCATTTTAGTGACTTCAGTAAAGAATATTATCACAGATTAAAAACTAAGGACCGCTAATTGTAAAATATGTATAATTTACCTTTGCCCGATTGCGGATCGAGAGTGATTTCGTCAGCTTCTGCAATATTATTATAAATTTATTATATCTATTCACACACACACACACACACACACACACACACACACACACACAGTAAATGTAGTATTATTATGAAAGGTAGTGAGGGTTGAAAATTCGGCTGTTTTCACAGAAAAAAATGACAGAGGGTCTCTCTGTGTACTGTTATACTGCATAAATTATCGTTAAACTATAGCAATTAATTTGTTAAAGTAGAAATGTTTTGCTGTACCTAACATAGACAGTATTAACGTAATAAAAATAATAATGATATCTGCTGAATGATTATAGTTGACATCTATACCTACATAATTATACTTTTTGCTAAACCTATCATATTCAAAGACACATTTTTTTGGGGGGGGTTGTTGTTGTTTTTTTTTGTTTTTTTTTAGATCAACAATGAATTCAATAAAGAATGCAACATCGATAGGGATGCTGTAAAAACGGGCTTGTACTTTCAAAATTTAAAAAGAAAAATATTTGACAATGTTCAAACTTGAATTCAGCTGTACTTATAAGCTAACATACTGCAGTCGTTTCTGATGAATGTTTTCAGCGCGTTGAGTTTAAAGCTTTCGTCATGAATATTAGCACAACCAACTTGTCTCAAACAGCTCAACATTTTCTGTCCGTAACTGAAAGATACGAATATTTTCAGTGTTTGTGATCTGACAGAAACGTTCTCTGAACGAAAATTTATTTTTGCTTCTGAAAGAGTGTTATATATTCCTGTATATTTTACACAGTCATATATAACTACTAATTTAATAATAAAGAAATGTATAAAAATAACAAATTAAATATAAAAGTACTAGAAGTTTTGGACCAGATCGAAGTTTAATAATATATATTGTATTTTTAAACTATAAAATGAACAGAAAAACGAAACTGTATTTAATAGTTACGAATTAAAACAATTCTATAGCCGTTTTTCTGGGAAACTGAACAAATTGTTTGGTACGACCAAACAGAAAAAACTCACATATGAATAATTTTTAAAAGGTAAATAAATAAATAAATAAATAAAAAACATACTAGCATTTATCGACTTCAGGTATGTCTTTTAATAGTTTTTCCTTTTCATATGTTTTTGAGCATCGTCGCGCTAACTCTTTTTGACATTCACAAAAAGCCAAGTATATTGTTACTGAAATTGCAGAATTTGTAATCATCACTAAATTTGCAAAGCTGTCATAAGAACTGTGGCTAAACGCCAGAAAATTCGATATATCATGATTATCACATTTAATCAAATTCTTATTGGTATTATCATATTAATAAATCGCGTGCATGTATGTGTATGTGTATATAAGCATATCTGATATAAATTCTAAAAATTAGATAAAATTAATTCGTAGTCACTGAAATTGAAAACGGAACAATTAGATCTTGAATTTGATGTTGTATAAGTAGCAAAGTGCATAACATTTAATTTGTCTGTTGTAGAATTATACAGAGCTTTTATCGCTACAGTATTTTTTATTCTGTTGTTTCTGCATAATAAATTTCGTAAAGTTATGGAAAAATAATTTCCTGTGTGTTTAATGTTCAAAACTATTGGCTCTGATAAAGAATAATGTGACGGAAATGTAATTATGTGTGTTTATATTTAAATGCTAATACAAAAATAATACTTTACCTGAGAAAATACTCACAGCTAAAAGACACTTCATCTTACTGTGTGCCTAGAACATGAATAAATACATAGTAACTTTTTGTATTATTTGTTTTAGTAAAACTGTTATTTTAATGTGGATAGGGATAATCTTTTGACGAACAATAATATCGTAAAATAATAATAATAAAAAGAAAAACATTAAAAAAAAAAAAAAATTCGCTATTTAAATCTGTGGCTTGTTTTTCAGATTATTTGACTACATTTGGCTTGGGCAAATAAAAAGAGATCGTGAAAAGCAAAAACAAAACAAAAACAAGAAAACTAAATATACAGCATGATAATAAATTGTATAAAAATATTCAATAACGCTTTTCTGATAGTTTGAAGTACCCAAAGAATTTAATAGCACTTTATCTGATCGTAAGTAAACAAACAAAATGAAAAAAAAAAACCAAAAAGCAAAATATAAAAAAAGAACAACAAAGAAAAATATTTACATTTTAATCACGTCTGCTATTACGTCATTTCCTAGCAGTTTTGATAACTGTTGTAACGTTGAATAAAACTGAAAATTTTAAGGTTTCTTTCGTCTTGATTTTTTAAATATATATTTACATTATATCTACAGCCTTTTTAAAAATTTACCTTTTCTTCTTCTTTTTTTTTCTACACCCTGTTTTGAGCAGCGGGTAGCTTCACAATATTTTTCTATAATTTTGATGTCATTCTGCTGACTAACATGTAGAGTTGTCGTTCGTGATGGATTATTTTTCAAGGATCGGGCACTAAATGTTCCATTTAAATAAGCTATTCACCGTAATCAACTGTTATCGACATTTACGATTCCCCCCCCCCCCGATATTTATTTATTATTTTTACCTATTTCCTATTTCATTTTCTTTTCGGAATTTTAATTTAGGTTTCTAATAAGAAATTACCCTAAAAAAAAAAAAAAAATAAACTGATATATAATTATGATTTATTTTCCTTTTTAATATATAGCAAAATTTGCCTAATGTTTTTTGGGGTATTAGCCTATCGGCCGTTAGCATTGCTACTTGAAAATTTACTATAACCTGTCCAAACTGTTCTTGATATAGAATAATTAATTTTAAGACCTGTAACAGAAGCATAATAATCAAAAGTTGAGTGTATTGTACAAGGAATCTGGAGAAACATCAAGCATAAAACTTACCAAACTTTACTGCATATTGTAATATAAGAAATTCTTACCATTATTGCTTTCAGTAAATAAAATAAATATGTAAGGAGAGAGAGGGGTCTGCATCCTCTTTCTAACTTAAATTGGACCGAAAGGAAAACATTTCACATTACTCTTTATAACGAATTGTTGTATAATTCTTTAATCCGAATTTTCTGTTCATTTAAAATTAAAAATGTCTAACATTTTATTTATGAACGACCAAGATAAATATATTAAGTATAGTCCAGTGACCAAAAAATATAGATTCATTTAGTCATCATATTGCACCATTACTAAACTGATATATATATATATATATATATATATAATAATAATAATAAATAATAATAATAAAACACTGCAATACTTCAATATATGTATATATATAAGAAACAAGTTAAAATACAGACTCAACAAACACTGATAATTAGCCACATTATTTTATTTTGAAACGGGACACGTATGAAAATAATTAATTATTGTTATTATTATTGCTATTATTGTTATTGTTGTTTCATCATCACTATCGTCATCATCATCATCATCTCATTATTATTATTGTTATTATTATTATTTTAAATTTATTTTAACGTATGTCAGTCTTTGACTCGGTGTTGAATCTGTCTAACTGTCTGAAATAACATGCGCGACCATTATTACAATCCACTTCAAGAAATGGTATCTGCGTGCTTGGTGCTCAGCTGAAATCAAAAATTAAATCAGTTAATATTTAGTGGGTTTTTGAACTCAGCAGTACGGAAAATTTAAATCAACATGTTACACAGAGAAATATTAATTAAGTGCGAATTCAGACGATAAATCTAATCGATTTATAGAAATATAAATTAGAAGACATCGTAAATATTATAACGAACAAAATGCACAATAAAGGCGACGTATAAACGTATTTCAACTTAAAGTGTGTTTACCAGTGATTATTTTCGTTCTTTGCTGACTATAACGCACGATTCAAACAATCAGAAGAGCGTGTGACATCATCATTAATTATTATAGTAAAAGATAAGCATTGCCAAGCACAGCTAACAAGAAGCAATATTTAAAAACCACCTACCTGTGCTATGTGCAGCAGACGGGTTTTGGTTACCTGAAATATTATCAGAAATTGATTGTTTATAAAACACAAACACGGATACTAACGCCACTAAAACATTAGAAACTGAAGCCATTATCAAACGACGACCGATATTTGAACTCATATATAAAATTATAATAAATGAACACTACTACTACTACTACTATTATTATTATTATTATTATTACTATTATAATTGTCATTATTGTTGTTGTTATTACTCTTATTATTATTATTATTATTATTATTATTATTATTATCACACGTTAGTATTTAACAACAAATAAAGTACAACTATATATATATTTATGTATATGTATATATGTATGTATGTGTATGTGAATGTATAGTATATATATTATATATATATATATGTACATGTGTATGTGTATATGTATGTATACCTATATGTGTAAATGTATATATGTATATGTAATTGTATGTATATATATATATATATGTATATATATATATGTATGTGTGTGTATGTATGTATGTATGTGCACACACACACACACACACACACACACACTCACTCACAGACGGACTTACCGCAATCTTTCATGATCGATTTCAGCTCCTTTTCTGAAGTGACATCTTCAAGAAATGTCTTACAGTGTGATTTAATAAAACAGCTCCACATTGTCACTGCTAAACTGAAGTATTGCAGTGTTGTATTATTATTATTATTATTATTATTATTATTATTATTATTACTACTACTATTATTATTATTATTATTATCTAGCAATGGCATCAATTAAAGATCTTTTTTTCTAATAGAAAGATCCCAATGGTGACTGCAAGATAAAGAAGAAAAAAAAGGATTTGAAAAATTAAAAAATAAAATGTGTTTGTAATATCCGTAAACAAATATAAATCAGTTAATTACTGAATAAATAAACAAATGACTATAAAATACGACCAAATAAAAATAAAAATATTCATAAAAGCAGAATTTAAAATAAATAAACCAATAAATTAAATAATAAATAAATAAACTGAAGAAACAGTTTTAATTTAGACATCCTATCTTCCTGCACACGTACCGGCATTTTTCTGATTTCGCTAGTGTCGTGTTTGATGAAGCCAGCTATGTATTGTCTGCCACACTTCTTTACCATTTCTTTATTGCATTGACAAAAACCCAAATGTATTGTTACTAAAATAAAATAAATGGTAAAATGTGACTGTGTAAACTTTTCTTTAGAACTGAGGCAGACCACGAGAAAAAGAATAGAATTAGAACAGTTAAAAAAAAAAAATGTTACTGTCATTATATGAATATTACATTATATGTCTGTGTGTCTGTGTTTTTACAATTACCAAATACACTGTTAATGAAACTGTAACATTTCTAAATGTCACACTATTTAATTTAAATTATCATAAGAATATATTAACATAAAATTCCATGGTTAATGCAGATTTTTCATTTAGTTATTTTCATTCTTCACACACACACACACACACACACACACACACCTATATATGTATGTGTGTATGTATGTATATACATACAACAACCTTTTCTTAAATATACTTCGTTACATATGTGTGCTAGATCTGAAAATAATCAGGAATTAAATTATACCTGAGAAAATACAGAGAGTTAACAATATCTTCATATTACCATGTACCTAGTAAACAAAAAGTAATGAGTCAGTGGGTTCGATAAAGATTACTGAATATGAACAATTTTCAAATGACAAGAGAAAAATCCTTAAAATGACGTGAAATAATTAGAAGTAAAAAAATATATAGTAATAATAACAATAATAATAACAATTATATAACCTGGCACTTCAGATCAATTCTTTGTCCAGAGATTTTATTTTATTCAACTTCGTTTGTCCGCGGCGAGGGAGAGAGGCTATTCGTTTGTTTTCTGTGTTACCTTTTCCTTTGAAACTGTATTGAAAAAGGTCATTAATAAGTTTTCTTCTCCTTGTCTAAGCATGCTCCCGACAACAGACACTGAGTCTAAGCTACAGAACAGAAACAATCGTAGGAAAATATTCAATAAAACCTCTGATGGCGATATGTGTGCCTAAACTTAATCGAAAGAATAGGTTAAATTAAAATAATTACGAAAATCAAAACATAAAAGTGATGTTACCAAACAGCACCAGCTTTAAATATAAAGAATAAATAATGACGTCTGTTATTATATTACGTCATTTCCTTGCTAAACATTTTTCTTTCTTCCGATGTTCTACGAAAAGAGAGTTCAGTAATTTTCCCCAAAATATTAGTGTAATTTAGATAAAAACTTTTCATCTTGTCGCCAGTACATGTCAGATTAAAATATTAGTTTGCTTAACGATATAATGTAGAACTGTAACATCAGTTTTGACTAAACATATTGGTAATTTCGTTAAACTAGCACTGAATTAACTTTGTAATAATCTGCATATTTTACTACCAGGTCAACCATTTTTTTTAACTTTGACGAAAACGTTTTCTTCAAATCACTCCTAACTTCTAACACACTGACAAAATGTATACAAATCTTTCAAATATTGTATTGGTACCAATAAAATGTTTTAGCTTTTATTTATTTATTTATGAATTCTCCCTATGTATATTATCTAATTGTTTAAATTATCCCGAAGAGTATATATTTAACCGATTTAGGTAACGATGGATTAAATACAATCCTCTTACGTACATTTTTTTTTTTTTTTAAATTTTATTTTATTTTATTTTATTTTATTTTTTTTTTTTTTTTTTTTTATTTAGTTAATTAGTTATTAATATGATTTTCATAAATATAATTATTGGATATAAATAACATAATCATATCATTTTCTGTCTTGTCAGTTAAATAAATGGATCTTTCATTTCAAAGTCATCTGTCTCAAATTATTCCAGACATGAAGCTGGTTCAAGATCTTCCGCATTGACTTGATGTGTGAGAAAAACTTCCCTCCCTTGGGTGACAGACGTAGAGGTGATCCTAGAAATATCCTTGGAGTTCCGATCGGGATGAACATCAACTTTGCGATAAGTAAAGATTGTGAGCACAAAGTACTGCAAGAATCAGTTTGATTTCTTTCCCAGTCGACTATTCAATAACTCTGATGTCAAGCCCACGGCTTCTGGCTAGGCCGTGACTCCACAGCAACGGCAATAAACAGGGACATACAGACAAGTGAAGGCGTTAGGAAACAGAGAGATTTTGTAACAGCAGAAGCAACAGCAGTGTCACTTATCCAAAAAAGGTGTTAGTCGAGTTATCGTTTCATTGCGATCGTTGTGTACGCAGATGTCTGATATACGTGTACGGTTGTTACAGCTATTCGTAGTGTTACAGAGTCACTCTACTGGTAATGTTAACACGACTTTCTGTCTGTAATAGAAAACATAATGTGTGATGATTATACTTAGCCATTACAGATACATTCTAGTAGATTTGGACGAATTTGTGGCAAAAACTAGAGATTATCATAAAATTCCAAGGTGAAACTGAGATTTCATGAATTTCCTTTAAAGGTCGTGGATTTTGCGAAACTCCTAGTTTCAACAGAAGTTTAATTGCTATTCACAGAATTCACCCTTATTCCAACAATTTGTCAAGTGGATATCATTTTTTTTTTTTTTTATTTTTTTTCAAATGCTTTTAGATGATGAAATAATGATTTAGCATTGGTAAATGCGATGTAAAAGAAAACAAAAAACAACAACATCTAAATATATAATTTATTATTATTATTTTTTTTTTTCAAATTTATTTTCATTCATGAACGATACCAGTCTTTGAGGCTTAGAATGTCGATTCTGTCTATTTCTTTAAATTAACGAGCGCAATCATTATTCCAATCCACATCAAGAACAGGGATCTGCGACCCTGATGCTCCACTGAAAACAAAAATTCAAATAATTCTTATTTAGTGGTTCATTTTAATATTAACAGTTGTATGTGGTCAGTCATACGGACTTGAAGAGGCCAGTGCAGAAATGAACCAGTGGTTGAACAGAAATATTAATCCTGTGATTTCAGAAGATGACTCTGATAGATTGACAGAGATCAGAATACATCGTATTGTAATTCGAACAAAACATGTAATAAAGGACAGCAACTTCGACGGAGACTTATTGCAACATAAAATGGGTCTAAAAGCGCTGCTACCTGGCGATTATTCTAAAAATCCAGCAGCTTGATTTATTAATTAAAAAAAATGCGGGACCTTAATAATGGAACAGCATCTGATAGCATCATTAATTAATACTACTACTGATTCACCTCCATGAACAGAACAACACATAGAAACTGTACTAAACACATTTAGCTGAGAGGTACCTAAAAGAAATAAACAATTTTTGAAATCTACGCATTACCAAGCACACCAAACAAGAAACATTGCAGTAATATTTGAAAGCCACATACCTCTGCTAAATGCAGTAGTTTCAAAGTTGTTGTCCTCCACTGAAACAATATTAGAATTTTTTTATATTTTTTTTCTTGTATTGTGTTGTCAAACACACATACACACATAAACACACCCAAGAATTAAATATTATTATTATTATCGTTGTTGTTCTTGTTGTTGATGATGCTGTTGTTTTGGTTGTTATTGTTGTTATTATTATTATCATCATTTACGTAAGTATTTGTCAAAAAGTAAAGAAGCGGTATATTACAAAAAACGAACGTACTGCAAATTCTTATCGCGGTGGATTTCAATTTTTTTATTTCACTTCCATATTCACGGTCATCCTGACATCTTGATTTTATCAGACAGCTCCACAAATTCCGTGCAAATCTGAAGTATTGTGATGTTGTTTATTATTATTATTATTATTATTATTATTATTATTATTATTATTATTATTATTAGGCAAAAACATTTTGTGAAAGAGAAGGAATTTTGGGGATATAAAAGAGTCGACAAAAACAATATTAATCAACTCTACTAAATATATAAAAATAAATAATAATAATAATAATAATAATAATAATAATAATAATAATAATAATAATAACAATAAATTATGACAATAAATAATAAGAATAAATAAGAAAAAAATTAAGATAAATAAACAAACAGTTAAATAATTAAATATAAAAATAAATAAAAGTGTATTTTAATTCGTACTATTTTCGTGCAAACGTACCGGCATTTGGTCGACTTAGTAATACTCGTATTGGTTTTAAACAGCACAAATTCCAAAGCGCACTTTTTCATTAAGTCTGAATTACACTCAGAAAAAGTTAAGTGTATTGTTACTGAAATATACAAATTTGTAATTATAGTTGTGTAAACATTCTCTCATAACTGTAGCAGACCACAAAAGAATGCCGTTCTAATAACATTAGCACAGATTTTGAAATTGTATTGACTTAATATGAAGGAATTTGTTTCTGTTTCTGTCTGTGAGTGTTCGCAATATTTTGGATACTATACAATGATAAAAACACCTTGTTTCTGAAAGAATAACATTTATGGCTGAGATTTAATGTAAATTATTGTAAGAATTAAATAAAATTAAAATATAACTGAAAAGAAAACTGAAATACAAATAATTAGATCTTTAAAAACAAATAATTGCATTTAATCTATGAAACATTTGATATGTTATTGTAGATATTGGCTATATTGTTAATACAGAATTTCCGTTTCGTTATTATCATTTTTCATAAACTTATGTGTGTAAATATGTATCTTTATGTTTGTGCGTGTTTTGAATACTATATTTTTTATACAATATTTTTGACTACAATAATAAATTAAACCATACCTGACAACATACACACAACTGATAGAATCTTCATCTTGCTATGTTCCTAGTATATAAAAAGTGGACAGTCTACAATTGCAATATACGAGTTAATGAATGACAGTAATTTTCAAATAACGAAAGATATGTTTTCGAAATAAAAAGAAATAACAACGAAAAAAAAAAACAAATAAAAATGTTCATAATCTTGCAATATTGATATATTTTCGTTAACAGCGATTTTATCATAATGGCATGGTGATTTTACTGACTCTAAGCACACAGCAGAATCTATTCATCCAAACAGCTGAACACGAAACCGTATAAAAAATATTCAATAAAACGTCTCCAGATAAGGAATAGAAATAAACTGCCAAGAAAGAATAAGCTTAAATTAGTTTGGTAGAAAAAAAAAAATATATATAATAGTGATGTTACCCCAAAACACCAATTCTGGTGTTACGTATTAACACACACTCACATACACACACCCAGACGTACACACACACACACATGCACCGAGAAAAAAAAAAGATGAACCGCTTAATGACGTCTGTTACTATATTACGTCATTTCTTGGACGCTTTTATAAACAAAATATTCTTATTTAGGCCCGCTTGCCGTCAGAAAGTCAGTCGATCGATTGCCGCCTTGGTTATACGTTTTACTATCTTGTGATATTCAGTGCAAAATGACTTGAACAGTTCAAAACTATTTTCACCTTGTTTAGTTGAAATGTTAGTATTGTTAATGGTATCATATATATTATCAATGTTGACAATAAATATTGGTTACGCCTTCAAACTCTCACGCTATCGATAGTTTGATGAACAAGTTTCCTTCAAATCACTCCTAACTAACTGCAAGTATGCATAAATATAATCCTTTCAAGTACCTTATTAAGACAGGAAACCAAAAAAATATAATAAAATAATAAAATATAGCCCAGTGCATTATATGATAATTCTCATAAATAGTAAATGGATTTATTTTATGGTAGATTGAAAATAATACTTCTGTGTCAGTTTTGCTTTGCTTAATTCATCTGTTTATTTATTTACTTTTGGTGAACATAATTCTTTGAAATAAATTACAAAATAATACAATGTTGTAACTTTTCAGTAAAATATGGATCTTTCATTTGAAGTAATCTGTCGAGAAATTATCTTAAAACGTCTAAACACACACACACACACACACAGAAACACACAGACACACAGACACACACACACACACAAGGTATCTAACAAATTATAAAATATAACCTTTTATAATATTCACTTTTATTTCATAATCTGGATTTCAACAATTTGTCTTTCATGGATCATATTATATATATACTGACAAAAGTGATGTAATAAACCGTTTATAATACAGAACCAACAAATTCTAATAATTATGAATATTAATTTCTTTTTTATAATGGTGATAAATTGATTATTCATTTTCTGTGTCTGTTTGTAGTTTTTATTATTATTATTATTTATTTATTTATTTATTTATTTATTTATTTATTTATTTATTTTATTTTTTATTTTATTATTATTATTATTATTATTATTATTAATTAACTTTAACAATCTCTGAGGCAGGGACACATATGTTTCTTTGAAAGTCGATTCTGTCTAGATGTCTAAAATGACGAGCGCGATCATTATTCCAATCCACTTCGAGAACGCACATCTGGAAGCCTGATTCTCAGCTGTAAAACAAACATAAAAAACTAATTAGTATTAATTAATTCGTTTTAATGTTATCTGTTAAATGGGAGCTAGCATAGAGACTTGAAGTGCTAATACAGAAATAAATGTCTTGAAATAGAGCAGTGTTTCCCAACCGGGGCATCTTCAAGGGCTCCGCGAGAGATGACGTAAAAGCAGAATTTCCTTTGGTTGCAGCATTTTATTACAATTCTCAACTTCGTACCTCTGTGAACAAGCCTTTTCCTGTCTCACACTAACTGACTAACGGTAAGAAGTTATGTTATAATATAAATATATATATATATTTTTTTTTTTTTGGACTTCTGTTGCTTTAGTATTGTCTTTTTTTTTTTTTTTTTTTTTTTAGCTGGTAAAATAAAATAAATGTGTGTGGGTGGGGTGGGGCACCGCAGGATATTAAAAAATGTTATAGGGCTCCGCAAATGATGAAAAGGTTGGGAATCACTGAACTAGGGGGTAAAATGGATTTCTACGTATCAGATGTAAATTTTAAACATTAAGTATCTTCTGGTTGACATAGTGATTTAAAACTACCCACCTTCGCTATGTGCAGCAAGGGTTCCTTTACTATCGCCTGAAATATTATCGGAAATAGATTTATGTATTTATACAAATATGTATTCACATACATGCATACACAATTGCATGTATACAATCCTACATATATACATACACACACACACATAGAGAGATTTGTATATTTGTATGTGTGTGTGTGTGTGTGTGTGTGTGTGTAGGTACGTATGAATGTATATACATGTATGTTTTATGTATGACTGTGTAAGTGCAATACTGTACAATTTAGTTGATTTGTAGCAAATAGCATTTGTCAAATCATTGATAAGAACCATCGAATTTTTATTGTTAGTACTAAAGGACTTATCCTTTACAAATATTTTCACTCATATAAAACCATACAAAGAGAATAATATAGTATCACTGTTAATACTACTATTACTCCTACCATTACTACTGCTATTACTATTGCTATAACCAATTCCGCTACTATTACTATAATTACTACTACTATTAATACTACCATTACTACTGCCACTACTACTGCTAGTACTGCTCTCTGCTACTACTATTACTATTGCTACTATCACTTCCGCTACCATAACTATTATTATTACTACTATTATTACTTCTACTAGCACTAGCAATACAACTACTAGTACTATTACTGCTAGCACTGCTACTACTAGTACTATTATTGCTACAACCACTTCCACTATAATTACTACTGCTGCTACTGCTACTACTACTACTACTACTACTACTGCTGCTGCTGCCACCTGCTCCTGCTACTACTGCTACTACTACTACCTACCATTACCACTGCTAGCTGCTATTACTATTATTACTACTGCTACTGCTACTGCTACCACTGATACTGCTATTACTATTGCTACTACCATTTCCACTAATATTACTATTATTACTACTAGTGTTACTGCTATTACTATTATTACTACTACTAGTACTGCTACTGCTACCACTGCTACTGCTACTACTATTGCTACTACCATTTCCACTAATATTACTATTATTACTACTAGTGTTACTGCTATTACTATTATTACTACTACTAGTACTGCTACTGCTACCACTGCTACTACTATGCTACTACCAGTTCTATTATTATTACTATTATTACTACTACCATTTCCACTACTATTACTATTATTACTACCAGTGTTACACTGCTATTACTATTATTACTACTACTAGTACTGCTACTGCCATTAGTGCTGCTACCACTGCTACTACTACTACTACTATTGCTACTACCATTTCCACTACTATTACTATTATTACTACTAGTGTTACTATTATTACTATTATTACTATTACTATTATTACTACTACTAGTAGTGCTACTGCTACCACTGCTACTACTATTACTATTGCTACTACCAGTTCCATTATTATTAGTATTATTACTACTACTGCTACTGCTACTACTAGTACTGCTACTGCTGCTACTACTACTATTGCTACTACCACTTCCACTACTATAAGTATTATTAGTACTACTGCTATTGATACCACTGCTACTATTACCATTAGTGCTGCTACTGCAATTGTTACTATTACGACTATTACTACTACTATTGTAAATTTCACTATGTATACAGCCAACGTACCACAGTTCTCTCTTATGGCCGCCTTCAGATTTCTTACTATTTCTTCTATCTCGAGATTAGCCGTTTGACAGTTTGATTTAATAATACAGGTCATCATTATCTGTGATAAGCTAAAAAAAAATAGTTATGTTTATTTATTATTTGTTATGCTGCAAAGACATTCAGAGAAAGACTTAAAACAAATTTTTTTTTTTTTTTATAAAGAATGATTATGTGTAGTTACATTTTATATCTACAAAAATAATACCAATCAGTTAATTTGTAAATAAAAAGAGAAACAAATAATTATCAAACGAAACAAAGATAAATATAAATAAGAATAATTTAAAATGAATGAATAAATACATGAAAAAAGAAGAAATAAATAAATACAAAGTTATACTGTTAGGATCTTTCGTACCGGCATTTTGCATTGCTTTCTAGGCCAACTTGCTTTGATACCTGTGAAAGGTTTGTTTGACACTTTTTCACTGCTTGAGGATCACATAAACAAAAAGCGAGGTGTATTGTTACTGAAATAAACACATTTGTAATTATGGTTATTCAAATTTTTCATTAGAACTCTGACAAACCGCCATAACATGCCACGTAATAGAATTATCACTGTTTATAAAAATACGATTAACGTTATTATGAATTATCTCTCTCTCTCTCTCTCTCTCTCTCTCTCTCTCTCTCTCTCTCTCTCTCTCTCTCTCTCTCTCTCTGTGTGTGTTATGTGTATGTGAGAGAGGAATGGTTCAAAATGAAAAATATATTTCAAAATAAATAATTATATTTAATGCACAAAACATTTTATTGGTTTTCTATTTAGTTGTTATAATTCTTTATATTCGAAAGAACACATTTTGTAAACAGACTTCGTCATAGAGATATAGAGATATCTGAGCGTTAGTGCGCCTGCGCGAGTTTTGAATATAATAACAAATTAACTGATACCTGACAAAATACAGAGAGCTAATAGTATCTTCATCTTACTTTGTACCTAGTAAATAAAAGGTTATGAATAACTGAGTGCAATAAACGATTTATTGGAATATCAATATTTTTTAAAAGATAAAAGAAACATTTTCCGAATAATGTGAAATAATTAGAAAAACATAATTATATATATATTATTTTTCTGTTATATGTCTAATATGGAAAGATCGTTAAAAAACTGTGCTAAATGAAAATTAGTTTTGTTAAAGAAATGAATAACATAATAGTGATCCTAAGTAATACCACCTATTCTTATCTTATACAGACTCACAATGAAATGAAAAAGGAAAAAAAACCAACATAACTGACGTCTGTTAATATATTACGTCATTTCCTTTTACGTTAGATCTCCTTACTCTCCAGTGTACTCTTACGGTAATTGCCTTTCTTGTAGCACGTTTTTCTTTCTTCTGATGTTCAGTGGAAACAGATTTGAAGAGTTCGACAATTTAAAAAAAAATATTACTATTATCGCGACTATACTGTCCAGCAGAAATATTACTGTACTTAATGGTATCATATAAAAAAAATTAATAATAAAACAAACCTTTCAAATACCTTGTTAAGACAGGAAAACACACACACGCACACACGCACACACACACACTCGCACACAAACACCAAATAAAAAATAAAAAATCCTTTACAATTATGCTGAAGTGTATACATTGAACCGATTCAAATAATGTTACATCAAAAATACTACTTTTATGTCAAAGGTTCTTTATTTTTATTTCTCTCTATTATGTATTTATTTAAAATAATAATAATAATAAATAAATAAATAAATAAATAATCCGTCATCACGGTAAATATAATTCTTTGTAATGTATTATATAGTAATACAATGCTGCATCTTGTCAGTAAAAGATGGATGTTTCATTTCAAGTGAACTGTCGAGAAATTTTCTTGAGAAATTCTAAGAGAAATAGTGATTTCACGATACTTCTAGTTTCACAGAAAGCAGTATATATATATATTCTGTTAAATGGATTTTGTAAATGCTTTTTTTATATCCAACTTAAAATTACCATGTTATTATTTATTATATAATGACAGACGAAATGTAAGAAATCATTTAAAACACAGAATCAACAAATAATGATAATTAGCAAAAATTATATTTAATTATAAAGATGACATTAACCGAGTTTTCTTATTTAGTTTTATTTATATAGTTGTCTTTGAACAGACATCGTATTGAATGTCGATTTTGTCTATGTGTCTAAAATGATGAGCGCGATCATTATTCCAATCCAGATCAGGAACTGAGGTCTGAGTGCCCGCTGCTCACCTGGAAATACAATTAATATTTAGTCCGATATTTTAATATTAACATTTATTGACGATACAGCAGATATATTTTCACAGACTAGTTCAGGAAATAAACCAAGATGTACAGAGAGGAAATTGAATTCGACGATGTCAAAAGGACTGTTGTAATCGAGTGACAGAAATAGAAATATTACGTTACGAACAAAATGTGCAATAAAGGATAGAACTTCGATGTAGATTGGTAATTATTAGAATCTGTATTATAAACGGTTTCTTATATCATTTTTGTCACTACATATATAAAATGATCCTTGAAAAACAAATTATCGTTTTCCAGATTATGAAATAAAAGTGAATACTATAAAAGGTTATATTTTATAATGTGTGTGAGTGTGTGTGTGTGTGTGTGTGTGTGTGTGTGTGTGTGTGTGTGTGTGTGTGTGTGTGTGGACGTTTTAAGATAATTTCTCGACAGATTACTTGAAATGAAAGATCCATATTTTACTGAAAAGTCGCAACATAAAATGTATCAATAATAAGTTAAATGCACTTGCTATATTTCCTAATGATTATTTTCAAACTAACAAACAAACGTATAAAGTAATGCAGTAGGAAATTAAGATTAGAACCTCATGTGACATCGTTATTAATTGTTATAATCAAAGACTGGACTAAAGAAACAGAACAATAATCAGAGAGTATATTGGGCACATCTAGTTGATTTAATAGCAAGGTTTTTTTTAACCTTAAGGATAATTAAACACCCCTTTCAAGAATCTTCGAGGTAACAAAATTATTTAAAACCGCCTACCTTTGCTGTGTGCAGGAGCTAACTCGCTCTCACCTGAAACTGATTGTTATAATTATATTGATATGTAGTTATGTTTTTATATGTGTACGTATGTGTTTATGACTGTATGACTGCCTCTCTGTATACTTGTATGTACATATGTGTATGCGTCGGTGTATTTTAGTAATATGTATGTCTGTATACATGTACGTATCTTTCTTTTATTTATATATATGTATGTATGTATGTATGTATGTATGTATGTATGTGTGTATGTATGTATCTATATATGTATGTATGTGAAGTACACTGAATATATATAGTTGATTTCTATGTAAACCAGAATTAGAAAATGACATGCATTAGTAAAGAGGCACTGTATTATTGCTGTTAGAGCAAACTGGCTGAAGTATCGCTAATTATTATTATTATTATTATTATTATTATTATTATTATTATTATTATTATTATTATTATTATTATTATTAATTAACTTTAACAATCTCTGGGGCATAGACACATATGTTTCTTTGAAAGTCGATTCTGTCTATATGTCTAAAATAATGAGCGCGATCATTATTCCAATCCACATCCAGAACACAGATCTGGAAGCCTGATTCTCAGCTGTAAAACAAACATAAAAAACTAATTAGTATTAATTAATTCGTTTTAATGTTATCTGTTAAATGGGAGCTAGCATAGAGACTTGAAGTGCTAATACAGAAATAAATGTCTTGAAATAGGGCAGTGTTTCCCAACCGGGGCATCTTCTAGGGCTCCGCGAGAGATGACGTAAAAGCAGAATTTCCTTTGGTTGCAACATTTTATTACAATTCTCAACTTCGTACCTCTGTGAACAAGCCTTTTCCTGTTTCACACTAACTGACTAACGGTAAGAAGTTATGTTATAATATTAATATATTATTTTTTGGACTTCTGTTCCTTTAGTTTTGTCCTTTTTTTTTATTTTTAACTGGTAAAATAAAATAAATGTGTGTGGGGTGGGGGTGAGGCACCGCAGGATATTAAAAAATGTTATAGGGCTCCGCAAATGATGAAAAGGTTGGGAATCACTGAACTAGGGGGTAAAATGGATTTCTACGTATCAGATGTAAATTTTAAACATTAAGTATCTTCTGGTTGACATAGTGATTTAAACCACCCACCTTCGCTATGTGCAGCAAGGGTTTCTTTACTTTCGCCTGAAATATTATCGGAAATAGATTTATGTATGTATACAAATATGTATTCACATACATGCATACACAATTGCATGTATACAATCCTACATATATACATACATACACACACACATAGAGAGATTTGTATATTTGTATCTGTGTGTGTATAGATATATGTGTGTGTGTGTGTGTGTGTGTGTGTGTGTATGAATGTATATAAATGTATGTTTTATGTATGACTGTGTAAGTGCAATACTGTATAATTTAGTTGATTTGTAGCAAATAGCAATTGTCAAATCATTGATAAGAACCATCGAATTTTTATTGTTAGTACTAAAGGACTTATCCTTTACAAATATTTTCACTCATATAAAACCATACAAAGAGAATAATATAGTATCACTGTTAATACTACTATTACTCCTACCATTACTACTGCTATTACTATTGCAATAACCAATTCCGCTACTATTACTATAATTACTACTACTATTAATACTACTATTACTACTGCCACTACTACTGCTAGTACTGCTCTGCTACTACTATTACTATTGCTACTATCATCGCTACCATAACCATTATTATTTATTATTACTACTATTAGCACTGCTACAACTAGCAGCTACCACTGCTTCTACCAGTACTATTATTGCTACAACCACTTCCACTATAATTACTACTGCTGCTACTGCTACTACTACTACTAGTCCTGCAACTGATACCACTGCTCCTACTACTACTACTACCACTACCACTGCTAGTACTGCTACTGCTACTGCTACCACTGCTACTACTATTACTATTGCTACTACCATTTCCACTACTATTACTATTATTACTACTAGTGTTACTGCTATTACTATTATTACTACTACTAGTAGTACTGCTGCTGCTACCACTGCTACTACTATTACTATTGCTACTACCATTTCCATTACTATTACTATTATTACTACTAGTGTTACTGCTATTGCTATTATTACTACTACTACTAGTACTGCTGCTGCTACCACTGCTACTACTATTACTATTGCTACTACCAGTTCCATTGTTATTAGTATTATTACTACTACTGCTACTGCTACTACTAGTACTGCTACTGATACTACTACTACTATTGCTACTACCACTTCCACTACTATAAGTATTCTTAGTACTACTGCTATTGATACCACTGCTACTATTACCATTAGTGCTGCTACTGCAATTGTTACTATTACGACTATTACTACTACTATTGTAAATTTTACTATGTATACAGCCAACGTACCACAATTCTCTCTTATGGCCACCTTCAGATTTCTTACTATTTCTTCCATCTCGAGGTCAAATTCTTGACAGTCTGATTTAATAATACAAGTCATCATTATCTGTGATAAGCTAAAAAAAAAAAAATAGTTATGTTTATTTATTATTTGTTATGCGACAAAGACAATCAGAGAAAGACTTAAAAGAAAAAAAAAAAAAAGAAGATTTATAAAGAATGATTATGTGTAGTTACATTTTATATCTACAAAAATAATACCAATCAGTTAATTTGTAAATAAAAAGAGAAACAAATAATTATCAAACGAAACAAAGATAAATATAAATAAGAATAATTTAAAATGAATGAATAAATACATGAAAAAAGAAGAAATAGATAAATAAACAAATAAATAAATACAATGTTATACTGTTAAGATCTTTCGTACCGGCATTTTTCAGTGTTTCCTAGGCCAATTCTCTTTGTTGTCTGTGAAAGGTTTATTTGACACTTTTTCACTGCTTGAGGATCACATAAACAAAAAGCGAGGTGTATTGTTACTGAAATAAACACATTTGTAATTATGGTTATTCAAATTTTTCATTAGAACTCTGACAAACCGCCATAACATGCCACGTAATAGAATTATCACTGTTTATAAAAATACGATTAACGTTATTATGAATTCTCTCTCTCTCTCTCTCTCTCTCTCTCTCTCTCTCTCTCTCTCTCTCTCTCTCTCTATGTATGTGTGTGTGTTATGTGTATGTGAGAGAGGTATGGTTCAAAATGAAAAATATATTTCAAAATAAATAATTATATTTAATGTACAAAACATTTTATTGGTTTTCTATTTAGTTGTTATAATTCTTTATATTCCAAAGAACACATTTTGTAAACAGACTTCGTCATAGAGATATAGATATCTGAGCGTTAGTGCGCCTGCGCGAGTTTTGAATATAATAACAAATTAACTGATACCTGACAAAATACAGAGCGCTAATAGTATCTTCATCTTACTTTGTACCTAGTAAATAAAAGGTTATGAATAACTGAGTGCAATAAACGATTTATTGGAATATCAATAATTTTTAAAAGATAAAAGAAACATTTTCCGAATAATGTGAAATAATTAGAAAAAAAAAATAATTATATATATATATATTATTTTTCTGTTATATGTCTAATATGGAAAGATCGTTAAAAAACTGTGCTAAATGAAAATTAGTTTTGTTAAAGAAATGAATAACATAATAGTGATCTTAAGCAATACCACCTATTCTTATCTTATACAGACTCACAATGAAATGAAAAAGGAAAAAAACCCAACATAACTGACGTCTGTTAATATATTACGTCATTTCCTTTTACGTTAGATCTCCTTACTCTCCAGTGTACTCTTACGATAATTGCCTTTCTTGTAGCACGTTTTTCTTTCTTCTGATGTTCAGTGGAAAGAGATTTGAAGAGTCCGACAATTTAAAAAAAAATATATTACTATTATCGCGACTATACTGTCCAGCAGAAATATTACTGTACTTAATGGTATCATATAAAAAAAATTAATAATAAAAAAAACCTTTCAAATACCTTGTTAAGACAGGAAAACACACACACGCACACACGCACACACACACACTTGCACACAAACACCAAATAAAAAATAAAAAATCCTTTAAAATTATGCTGAAGTGTATACATTGAACGGATTCAAATAATGTTAGATCAAAAATACTACTTTTATGTCAAAGGTTCTTTATTTTTATTTCTCTCTATTATGTATTTATTTAAAATAATAATAATAAATAAATAAATAAATAAATAAATAATCCGTCATCACGGTAAATATAATTCTTTGTAATGTATTATATAGTAATATAATGCTGCATCTTGTCAGTAAAAGATGGATGTTTCATTTCAAGTGAACTGTCGAGAAATTTTCTTGAGAAATTCTAAGAGAAATAGTGATTTCACGATACTTCTAGTTTCACAGAAAAGCATATATATATATATATATATATATATATATTCTGTTAAATGGATTTTCTAAATGCTTTTTTTATATCCAACTTAAAATTACCATGTTATTATTTATTATATAATGACAGACGAAATGTAAGAAATCATTTAAAATACAGAATCAACAAATAATGATAATTAGCAAAAATTATATTTAATTATAAAGATGACATTAACCGAGTTTTCTTATTTAGTTTTATTTATATAGCTGTCTTATTTGAACAGACATCGTGTTGAATGTCGATTTTGTCTATGTGTCTAAAATGATGAGCGCGATCATTATTCCAATCCAGATCAGGAACTGAGGTCTGAGTGCCCGGTGCTCACCTGGAAATACAATTAATATTTAGTCCGATATTTTAATATTAATATTTATTGACGATACAGCAGATATATTTTCACAGACTAGTTCAGGAAATAAACCAAGATGTACAGAGAGAAAATTGAATTTGTCGATGTCAAAAGGACTGTTGTAATCGATCGACGGAAATAGAAATATTACGTTACGAACAAAATGTGCAATAAAGGATAGAACTTCGATGTAGATTGGTAATTATTAGAATCTGTATTATAAACGGTTTCTTATATCATTTTTGTCACTACATATATAAAATGATCCTTGAAAAACAAATTGTCGTTTTCCAGATTATGAAATAAAAGTGAATACTATAAAAGGTTATATTTTATAATGTGTGTGTGTGTGTGTGTGTGTGTGTGTGTGTGTGTGTGTGTGTGGACGTTTTAAGATAATTTCTCGACAGATTACTTGAAATGAAAGATCCATATTTTACTGAAAAGTCGCAACATAAAATGTATCAATAATAAGTTAAATGCACTTGCTATATTTCCTAATGATTATTTTCAAACTAACAAACAAACGTATAAAGTAATGCAGTAGGAAATTAAGATTAGAACCTCATGTGACATCGTTATTAATTGTTATAATCAAAGCCTGGACTAAAGAAACAGAACAATAATCAGACAGTATATTGGGCACATCTAGTTGATTTAATAGCAATTTTTTTGAACCATAAGGATAATTAAACACCCCTTTCAAGAATCTTCGAGGTAACAAAATTATTTAAAACCGCCTACCTTTGCTGTGTGCAGGAGCGATCTCGCTCTCACCTGAAACTGATTGTTATAATGATATTGATATGTAGTTATGTTTTTATATGTGTACGTATGTGTTTATGACTGTATGACTGGCTCTCTGTATACTTGTATATACATATGTGTATGCGTCGGTGTATTTAAGTAATATGTATGTCTGTATACATGTACGTATCTTTCTTTTATTTATATATATGTATGTATCTATGTATGTATGTATGTATGTATGTATATGTGTGTGTATGTATGTATCTATATATGTATGTATGTGAAGTACACTGAATATATATATAGTTGATTTCTATGTATACCAGAATTAGAAAATGACATGCAGTGATAAAGAGGCACTGTATTATTGCTGTTAGAGCAAACTGGCTGAAGTATCTCTAATTATTATTATTATTATTATTATCATTATTATTAATTTTATTTTATTATTATTATTATTATTATTATTATTATTATTATTATTATTATTAAAAAAGTAAACAGTCACAACAGGTAAAGCCGGACGTACCACAGTTGTCCTTGATGGTCTGCTTCACTTGTGCAATTAACCCAAATAGCTTGTGAAACGTTCTACATTCCGCTCTAATCAGGCAAGCCATCATCATCCGAGCTAAACTGGAGTAGAGTTATGTTTATATTATTCTTTGTTATGTGGGAAACACATTCAGTGAAACTGTGGTTTAACCCAACAACAAACAATAAGAATAAAAAAAATAAGTAAATAAATAAATAAGATGCGTCTAAACCTGTGTAGAATATATACATATAAAATAAAAACAACATTAATAAAGTAAACAAACAAATAACTATACCGACAATAAAAGACATAAATATAAATAAGAAGAATTTAAAATAAATGAATAAATAAAGAGATATATCTATCGATAAGCAGACAAACACAAATACAAACACAAATTATCATAAGCCGCCGAGCTATGCTGAAATATACTTATGTTTATTTTATTAATGTGTTTTGTCGCAAAGACTTTTAGTGAAAGAGAAGAAAATGTGGTTTAATACTATTAAAGAAAATATATCTATCTATCTATCAATCTATATATGTATATATATATGTATGTATATATATATATATATATATATATATATATGTATATATATATATATATATATAAACATTAATCAATTATTCTTAAAAAATAAACAAATAACTATACAAATAAATGAACAAACAAATAACTATACAAATAAATAAAACCCTAAATATAAATAACTAGAATTTAAAATAAATGAACAAATAAATAAATGAATAAATAAATAAATGAATAAATAAATAAATGAATAAATAAATAAATAATGAACTACACTACTACGCTACTTTCGTGTAAACACACCGGCACTTCTCTGACTTGCTTTCAGTTGTTTTTGCCAACTCCTGCATCATCTTCTTATAGCAAAGATTCACTCTTTCTATATCACATTCACAAAAGACCAAGTGTACTGACACTAAAATATACAGTCATGTAATTATGGTTGCGCAATCTTTTCTTTGGAACTGTACCAGACTACCAAAATATACTATATAATAAATTTTATTCCGGTTTACAAAATTTTATTGAAACTATAGGAATCTCTCTCTCTCTCTCTCTCTCTCTCTCTCTCTCTCTCTCTCTCTCTCTCTCTCTCTCTCTCTCTCTCTCTCTCTCTCTGTTTGTGTGTGTGTGATTTAGAAATTATGCAGTTATAAAATATATTGTCACTTAAATAACTATAAGAATTAACGTAAAAGTGAAATATTATGATTGAAAATGAAACTGAAATATAAATAAATAAATAAATAAATGTTTTAAAATAAATAATTACATTTAATGGTAAAACATTCTATTTCTCTTGCTAAGTAATATATAATGTTAATGCTGCAGAAATTTGTTTAGTTATTATCATTCTTGATACACATATAACAGATTTCATGAAATGACTTTAATATAAATTATAAATATTTCAATGTCTGTGTCTGTGTGCAAGAGCTGAATATAAAAAAAAAAAAAAAAATTAAATAATACCTGACAAAATGCAGAGAGCTAATAGTATCTTCATCTTACTATATACCTAGTATATAAAAGGTAATGAGTCAGTGATTTATCATTTTTGTCATTTAATGCCGATGTGGGACAGGGCCGTTGGTTTGTTTAGAATTTTCATATTACAGCTAACACAAAGGATCATACAAATAGTAATAAATGAATAAATAAAAATTCAAACGTGGGTTAATTTCGTGTCATCTAAGTAGGGATGAGAAAGATATTCAAAACAGCCTTCTGATATTTTTTGTTAAATATTCTATGTCTAATCAACCGATGCCAATTGTAGGAATTAATTTCTAAATATAACTTGGAAAACAATAAGACGTGAAGACATTTCATGAAACTGATAAAACTAATAGAAGTTATTTTAACTTTTTAACCAAAATAGAGAATATAAAAAATTATTCTAAATATAGTAAACATTGCTGAAATTCCGGACGCTAGAGCTCGTGTTCGAAGGTCAAGCCACGTTAACGTCCAGGTCGCTTGCGCCGCCACTACTAGCTACTCTGTTTACAGATTGATTTAGAGTGCATTGTTGTTTGTAGATTTTCCTCAAACTGAATCAGATCAAAATTAAATACGTATATTTTCCTCAGATTATGAAAAGAATTATTTTGGCAGCTGTCAGTCGCAACTAATCTAAGCAAATAATGGTCATGATATATTACCCAGTGGCACTAATTCTCTCTGACCTGATATATGCATAGACACAGATAAACAGGCAACAAAACGATCCTGTTTAATGACGTCTGTCCTTAAATTACGTCATTTGCTAGTAGTTCTTTTTTTTTTTTTTTTTTTTTTTTTTTACTATACTTCTCTCGGGGAGGGGAATAATAATAATAATAAATAAATAAATAAATACATTTTTTTACTGTTACAGGTTTGAATGTCAGTGAGCTTAAGAATGATTTATTTTGTTCTTGTTTTTTTTTCAAATGACCATTATAAAAACTAATGTGCAGCCATTATCAGGGATTAGATCCACTTGCCCTAACAGTGTTAGTATTACGATAACCACCTTCATTTTATTATTTATGATAATACTTGCAAAAAGCGTTATATATTTGAATGACATATTTGTATATTTCAGTGTCAATACACTTGGTTCTTTGAAAAAGTGATCTAAAAGCAGCAAATAGGTGCTATAAGATGTTGAAGGATTTGTCAAATGCCAATGGAACCAAATCAGAAAACTGCCGATATTTTTACACGAAACTGACATACCAGTATAACGTATAATAGATTTTTATTTATATTTGTATTTATGTTTCTTTGTTCATCTATAGATATATCTCCTTATTTATTTATTTATTTATTTATTTATTTATTTACTTATTTATTTATTTATTTATTTATTTTAATTTTAATTTTAATGTTTTTTGTTGTGATAGTATGAAACAACAATTTTTTCTCTTTCACTGACAACGTTTGTCGCATAACAAATAATAAAATAAACATAACTATACTTCAGTATAGGTCGGGTAATGATTACCTTTCTGATTAAAGCAGAATGCGATACTTTTCTCAAGATGTGTGGATCACTAGCACAACTGAAGCAGTCCAGCAAGAATAACTGCGGTTGGTCCGTCTTTATACGTAGTGGTTCTTGACTTTTAGTACTGCTACTGCTACTCTACTACTACTATTACTACTACTACTACTACTCTACTACTACTACTACTACTACTATTACTACTACAACTACTACTGCTACTACTACTACTACTACTACTACTACTACTACTAATAATAATAATAATAATAATTAGCCCATTTGCACTAACAGTAAGGAAACAGTTTTTCTTTACTACTGCATGTCATTTCCTACTTCTGGTACTTAGAAATCCAATACATATATATATTCATTGTACTTCCCATACATTTATGCAAAAAAATACATACATGTATATATATTCATTCATACATACACATATAATACATATATATACATTCATAGATGCATACATATATATACATTCATAGATCCATACCCACATACATATTTACTTAAACATATGCTGACACACACACACACACATAGATATATGTATGCAGAGATACATACTTACTTACATAAACATATACATACACTTATAAATTAATACCTACATATCAATATAATTATAACAATCAGTTTCTAATAATATTTGAAATTGTAACGAGACATTTAAGGCACTTAGCAAAGGTAGGTGGTTTTAAATAATTATGTTAACCAACAGATTCTTGAGAATGTTATTTAAATATGCTTACCGTTTAAACTTTACTATTAAATCAACTTGATGTGTCTGATGAACTCCCTAATTATTGGTTTCTAAAGATCAGTCTTTGATTGCAATAATTAATAATGATGTACATGCAGAGGTAATCTTAAGGTCCAGCTTTATTACTAACAATGCTGATTGCTAGGTTTAAAAATAATCACTAGGAAATACAGCATATTCATTTAGATAATTTTTAAGATGAAATACGTCTACGTTGAAGTTGTTCTCTTGTATTACGCATTTTGCTCGTATTGTAATATGATGTCTTTTAATTTCTATTTCTATCGGACACTTAGAATCGTTTTCTGATATCACAGGGTTAATTAATTCGCTGTACAACCATTGGTTCTATTTTGCACTAGCCACTTTAAGACTATTAGTTAATTTTTATTATATTCAGATACTGTACAC
The DNA here is from genome assembly GCA_012295275.1 of Chrysomallon squamiferum. Lineage (NCBI taxonomy): Eukaryota > Metazoa > Mollusca > Gastropoda > Neomphalida > Peltospiridae > Chrysomallon > Chrysomallon squamiferum. Next base: position 13,927,298 of record CM022667.1, on the reverse strand, counting down.
AGGTACAATTTATAACACCGTAACAAAGTAATGTTATGAAATCTGTTTTATGTTTATCAAGAATGATAATAACAAAATAAAATTCTGCAGCAGTAACATAATGTATTTTTCAGCAAGACAAATAAAATAAGTATAATTATATAATTTGTAAAACAGAGAGAGAGAGAGAGAGAGAGAGAGAGAGAGAGAGAGAGAGAGAGAGAGAGAGAGAGAGAGAGAGAGAGAGAGAGAGAGAGAGAGATGTTTGCTCTAGCTTGAATATGTTTCCAGCTTATTGAAAGATTTATCTTTCTAGACAAGTAATTTGTTTAGACATTGTCTTGAAAGCTCTGTATGAGACAGTAACCACGAAATTATCAATTTTATAAACATTATCACATGCACATATATGTAAAGTACGCAGTTAAAATATCTAACAAATAAAAAATAAAAAATGAATGATTTTTAATAGTTATCTTTAATTAATTTTCAAGTGATTTAAAAGGATCGTATTATAAACATACACAAAAGCTATCTACAAAACCACTTAAAATAACGAATCAGAAATACTGATAATTAGAAACACTAAGCTTGAGACTAATTATTATAGACATTTTATATTTTATTTTTTTTTTTATTTTATTTTATTTTTTATTTATTTATTTATTTATTTTTGATTATTAACAATAACAGTCTCTGACATTTGCACACAGAAGTTTCGTTGAATGTCATTTTATTTGTTTAAAATATCGAACACGATTATCAATCCAATCCACATAGAGAACAAAGATCTACGTGCCTGGTGCTCACCTGAAAAACAAAAATTTAATCACTTAATACTTAGTGGTTCATTTTAACATTAACAGTTATATGTGATAAAACAGATAGATTTTCACAGGCTATTACAGGAAATTAACCAATTTGTACACACAGAAATATTAATCCTAGGATTACTAATCGATCCCTTTAAGCATAATTAAATACCCCTTTCAAGAATCTTCTAGTTAATATAATTATTTAAAACAACCTACCTTTGCTATGTGCAAGAGACATTGTCCTGTCTTCTGAAATATTATTAAAAACTGACAGTTATAATTACATTGATATGTAGTTATGTTTTTACATGTGTATGTATATGTTTATGTAAGTATGAATGTATCTCTGTATACATATATATGTGTGTGTGTCAGCTTATATTTAAGTAAGTATGTATGTGGGTATGCATCTATGAATGTATATATGTATGTATCTTTTCGCATATATTTATGGGAAGTATACTGAATACCTATATTGTTGATTTTTAAGTACCAGAAATAGGAATTGACATGCAGTAGTAAAAAAGCATTGTATTATTATTATTATTATTAGTAGTAGTAGTAGTAGTAGTAGTAGTAGTAGTAGTAGTAGTAGTAGTAGTAGAGTAGCAGTAGTAGTAGTAGTAGCAGAGTGGCAGTAGCAGTACTAAATAGATAGGAAACACTACGTATAAAGACGGACCAACCGCAGTTAAACTTGATGGTCTGCTTCAGTTGTGATAGCGGTCCAAATAGCTTGAGAGAATTTTACAGTCTGCTTTAATCAGACAGGACATCATTTCCAGAGCTGTACTGAAGTATAGTTATGTTTATATTATTCTTTGTTGTGGGAAACACATTCAGAGAAACTGTGGTTTAAAAATGATAATAATGAAATAAACTTACATAAATAAATAAGATGTGTCTATACCTATGTAAAATATATACCTATAAAAACAACATTAATAAATTAATGACTTAATAAACCCAAAAATAACTGTACAACCAATCAAAAACGTAAATATAAATAAGAAGAATTTAAAGTAAATGAATATATAAAGAGATAGATCTACAGATAAAAAAAAAAAACATCAATACAAATAGAAATAGAAATATATTATAAGTTATACTACTGTGCCACTTTCGTGTAAACATACCGGCAGTTTTCTGATTTGGTTCCGTTCCCACGTGACATATCGTCCAACATCGACTTATAGCACCTATTCGCTACTTCTAGATCACATTTACTAGAGGCCAAGTGTACTGACACTGAAATATACAGCTATGTAATTATTGTAGTGCAATCTTTTCTTTAGAACTGCACCTGACCCCCAAAATATACTATATAATAAAATTAAAATAGTTTACAAAATTCTTATTGACGCTATAGGAATAATCTCTCTCTCTCTCTCTCTCTCTCTCTCTCTCTCTCTCTCTCTCTCTCTCTCTCTCTCTCTCTCTCTCTCTCTCTCTCTCTCTCTCTCTCTCTCTCTCTCTCTCTCTCTCTCTCACGCACATCCCCACACATTTTCTGTCTTTGTCATAGACACATTCTCTCTCTGTCCTCTCTCTCTCGTTAATTATAAAAATTAACATAAAACGAAAATATGATTGAAAATGAAACTGAAATATAATAATTAAATATTATAAGATAAATAATTACATTTAATTTACAAAACATTTTATTTGACTTGATGAATTACACATTATGTTATTGCTGCAGACTTTATATTACGTTATTATCATTCTTTATATACCTACAACACATTTCTTAAACAAATTTGTTACTGAAATATAAATTATAGATATTTGAATATTTGTACCTTTGTGCAAGATTTGATAAAAATATTAAATGATACCTGATAAAATGCAGAGAGCTAATAGTATCTTCATCTTACCTAGTATATAAAAAGTAATGACTCAATGAGTGATATTCAAGATTTTACCAATTATTTTATTAGCTGCGAATTATGGCATGGCGACTAGTTTGTTATATTTTAGGGTTTTCTTGCTAGAAATAATATAAAAGAAAAAAAAAAAAAGAAGAAAAAAAGATGGAATGATTTCATTTCATCTAAGTAGGGAAGCAAAAAAAAAAAAAATAATAATAAAATAAAATAAAATGTAACAACTTCAAAACAGCTTTCTAATAGTAATAGTAATCTTAAGAATTTTATGATTATTCACCAGCCGCTGATTAATAGGAATTCATTTCTTCTGATTTTAAACCTACCTTTGAAAAAGTAAAACGGGAAGCCATTTCATTAAATTGATAAAATTAGTTGCAATTATCTTATTTAAAAAAAATTTTAAACTGTAAGTATATACACAATAAATAAAGTAAAAAAACAAACAAAAAAAAACATGATTTCCAAATTCAACAATTTTACGTCCATTTTCTGTACTTTTTTATGACATACACTAATAAAGGTATGGATTGTTGTTCATATTACAAAACCACGATGTAGAACACCTTACCTAACTGCATTTTTACCATAATCAAACTTTTCAAACTGGTAATTCTTGGGCCGACGCATTTAGTCAGTGTTAAAACTAGGTCACGTAATCTGGATGACGTCATTGGACGATGTCCACATTTACAAAACAACACGCGATTACTGTAGCTTCTTTTAAACAATATTTATTTGATTATAAGAAATTGTTGATAGTACTCTGTATAGCTGATACATCTAGAAATTTTTGTTTGATTATCTTGAAAATTAAAGGAAATACTGGCCATTTGTTGTTGTTGTTGTTTTTTTTTCACATTCTGTTATTGCTAAATCACAGAGGAATTAAAGGCTAAAACACCAGGAAAGAAAATGCGATTTTTGAAGTTCTTTATTTATTAATATATTTTTATCATCTTGGACGGATTTATTATTTCTTTACAACTCATTATAATGAAATAGGAAGTTCTGAAGTCTGATCACGTTAATACGTTTTTATAATATACCTAATTAGCAGTCATTCGCAACTCATCTAAGAAAAATATTAAATAAAGCACCTGCTTATAAGGACTAGAACTAAAGTGCAAGGAAAGAATAGGATAAAATTAGTTTTGATTGTAAATAATAAAAATAATAGTGACATTACCCACCAGCACTAATTCTGATCTCGTATAGACATACCGAATAAAATGGAGCAATGTACCTCCTTAATGATGTCTGCTGTTAAATTACATTTCCTAAAACCTTTTACTAAGTAAACCTGAAAACATTCTCTTCTTTATTTGTTTTCCCGTCGGAATGATGATAATAATAATAAGAAGAAGAAGAAGAAGAAGAAGAAGAAGAAAACGAAGAATAAATAAAGAAATGGGTTTTGGGTGTTGTTTTTTTAACTATCTGTTGTATTTTCGAGGTGATACACCATAAGAATATTGGAATGGTCGAATCCCTGTCAGTGCAGGATCTGCTAAAACAGCACAAAATAAATGTCTAGGTAGTGGTATGACGAATGGAATAATAAGAGAGAGAGAGAGAGAGAATTTTAATTTTATTTTTATGTACCTTATTTCCACAATTGTGTGTGTACCTTGATTTACGAGCTCGTATCTCAATTTGCTCGTATATCAAATCAATTTTCTCAACTGCAATTAATTGAAGTACCATTAATTCGTTCCAACCCCTCAGAACATCTTTTTTTTCTTTTTTTTTTTTTTTTTTTTTTTTTTTTGTAACATTTTTAAATAAGGCAAATATATTTATAAATGACAACTATTGTATAAAAACAAAATAAAAGAGAATGTAAAGAAATAAATTGGTTTTATAAGTGTATTTATCTTGGCGATCAGACAAATTATTTTAATGCCTTTGGCTGCAGTTACAACCTTTATCGATTCAGTCAGCTTTCAGTATAGTACATATCATACGCTCGTACTGCCTAGCCAAGTCGACTACGTGCACACCTCGCTCATGTTTTTCTATGTTTTCAAGCTTTAATTCAATGTACATCATCCGCTTCTTCTTCTCAGCACTGTCCTTTGCACTCACTTTCTTGGGATCCATGATCACAAAAAAGAAATTTGGCAAAATACTGCTCAAAACAAAACAGATATGCTTCCGCGCCGAGGTAACCACGTGAAGTAAACAAATGAGATGCTAGCCGGATGTTGCGTTGTTCGTTGCGCCAACATGCGGCGGCGTATCTGAAGCTCAATCGTAACTCGGATTTTGGCTCGCAACTCAAAGCGCGAAGAAACCGTATGTTGGGGCACTCGTAAATAGAAGTATAGATAGATATATACTTTCTTCTAATTTTATTTTTTTATATACCTTATTTCCACAAAATATTCTTCAAGAACAGAAGCTGGACTAAAAATAGTTTAAATATAAATAAATCATTTAAAAATATATTTATAGTTATAACATCGCTGTCCTAATCCGTTAATTGTTTATTTTGGCAAAAACTATGCAAGACTTTAAGGTCAGTAAAAGATGCATCTTTCATTTCAAGGAGGTTTCCTAGACATTGTTTAGAAAAGACTAGGTGAAACAGTGATTTCAAGAAATCTTTAGTTTTACAAACAGTAGCACATACATATGTATGTAAACTATGCAGTTAAATAAACCAACAAATAAACAACAAATATGACTTATTAAATATTAATATGCTGTTTTTTTAATGTTACAGAACTGCAGGTCAGGTGGCTCAAAAAATTTTTATTTTTTTTCAAATGACCTTAATTATATACCATTGCAGTTTATTTAGCAAATAAATAATAAATTAAATAATAATATGATGTTGCCTATTTCTCACTGAAACATTGATCTTTTGTTTCATGTAATTTGTCTAGACACTCTCTAGAAAACTGTATATGAAGGAGAAACGTCACGAAATCACACATATTATGCATGTCAGGTGGCTCAAGATCTATTTTTTCAGATGACCTTAATAAACTCTAATGTTTTAAGAACACTAGCACATACATATAATGTGTAAAGTATGCAGTCAAAACATCTAACAAATAAACAAAAAATATTAATGGTTTTAAATGGTTATCCTTAATTAACTTTTTAACTGACTTTAAAACTGGAGGTTAACTGATTATTGTTATTTATTTATTTATTTATTTTTTTTTTTAATTAACAATAACAGTCTTTGAGGTTTCCACACACAGTTGAATGTCGATTCACTCTATTTGTTTAAAATGACGAGGGCGATTATCACTCCAATCCACATCGAGAACAGAGATCTACGTGCCTGGTGCTCAGCTAAAAAACAAAAATGTAATCACTTAATACTTAGTGGTTCATTTTAACATTAACAGTTATATGTGATAAAACAGATAGATTTCCACAGGCTAATTCAGGAAATAAACCAATTTGTGCACAGAGAAATATGTATCCTATTATATCAGAGGATGACTCTAACCGATCGACAGAAATAGAAATTAAAAGCCATCATATTACAGTACGAACAAAATCTTCAGTAAAGGAGAACAACTTGAACGTAGATTAAAACGTGTCTATAATTATCTAAATGAATACGCTATATTCCCTAGTGATTATTTTTAAATCTGGCAATCAACATTGTTATTAATAAACATGGACCTTAAGATTACAACCGTAATTGATATAATTATTGATTATTAAATATAAAAACTGATCTGTAGAAACCAAAAATTAGTGAGTACATCAGACACATCAAGTTGGTTTAATAACAAAATTTAAAACTTAAGCATAATTAAATACCCTTTTCAAAAATCTTTTAGTTAACATAATTATTTAAAACCACCTACCTTTGCTTTGTGCAAGATGTGTCATTTTCTGACCTGATACATTAGAAATTGATTGCTGTAATTATACTGAAATGTAGATATGTTTTTATGTGTGCATGTATGTGTTTATGAAAGTATGAATGCATCTCTGTATGCATGTATCAGAGAATGTTTTAAATAGGTAAGTATATTTGTATGTATAGTATGTATGCATGTTTGAACCTCTATATATGTGTGTAATTTTTCCATATATGTATAGGAACTACACTGAATATATATATACAGTTGAATATATATAGTAACCAGAAGTAGGAAATGACATCCAGTAGTAAACACTCTATTCTTACTGTTAGTGCAAATGGGCTGGATTATTGCTCAATATTATTCTAATTAGTAGTTGTGGTGGTAGTAGTATAGTAGTAGTAGTAGTAGTACAATAGCAGTATTAAAAAGTCAAGAATCACTACGTATAACGGACCAACCGCAGTTATTCTTGATGGTCTGCTTCAGTTGTGATAGTGGTCCTGACAGCTCGGGAGAAGCCTGGCATTGTGATTTCACCAGACAGACCATATTCATCCGAGCTACACTGAAATATAGATATGTTTATTTTATTATTTTTTATGTCGCAAACACATTTAATGAAAGAGAAGAAACTGTGGTTTAATACTACAACAACAAAAAGTGAAAATATAAATAAAAATATAAAAAAATTAAAATAAATAACTAAATAATAGGCTTAATGCTGATAAGGAATGAATGAAAAAAAATATATAATAATAATAATCAATTGTAAATAAATAAATAACATGTGTCTATACCTATGTACTGTATAGATCTATAAAAACAACATTAATAAAAAATAATAATAATAAAAAATAAACAGATAAATAACTATACAACTAAATAAAAACAAATATAAATAGATGAATTAATAATAAATGAATAAATAAAAACAGAGATCTATAGATAAACAAAAAAACATACCGGCAGTTTTCTGATTTGGTTCCATTCGAATCTGACATATCGTCAAACATCTTCTCAAAGCACCTATTCGCTGCTTTTAGATCACATGCACAAAAGACCAAGGCTACTGACACTGAAATATATAGCCATGTAATTATGGTTGCGCAGTCATTTCTTTAGAACTGTACCAGACTACCAAAATATACTATGTAATAAAATTATTCCAGTTTACAAAATTCTTGCTGAAACTATAGGAATAATCTCTCTCTCTCTCTCTCTCTCTCTCTCTCTCTCTCTCTCTCTCTCTCTCTCTCTCTCTCTCTCTCTCTCTGTGTGCTTTAATAATTATACTGTCGTAAAAATATTGTTACTTAATTAATTATAAGAATTAACGTAAAAGTGAAATGTTATGATTGAAAATGAATCTCAAATATAAATAACTAAATATTTTAGAATACATAATTACATTTAATTTACAAAACATTTTATTTGTCTTGATGAATTACACATTATGTTATTGCTGCAGAATATATATTACGTTATTGTCTTTATATATCTACAATACATTTCATAAGCAAATTTGTTACTGAGATATAAATTATAGATATGTGAATGTACTTTTGAGCAAGATTTGAATATAATAAAAATAAAATAAAAATGATACCTGACAAAATGCAGAGAGCTAATAGTATTTTCATCTTACCTAGTATACAAAAAGAAAGAACTCAATGAGTGCGATAAACGATTTATCCTTAATTTGTCATTTAAAAATCATTGATACTCAAGATTTTACCGATTATTTTATTAGTTGCGGATTCCTGCGTGGCGATTGGTTTGTTTTGTTTAGGGTTTGCTTGCTAGAAACAATATAAAAGGACCATTAAGAAAACAAACAAAAAAAAAAAAAAAAGAAACAAACAAGAAAACTAAAATGATTTTATTTCATCTAAATAGGGATGCCCTAAAAAATTCAAAACAGCCTTCTAATATTAATCTTAAGTATTTTATGATTAATCAACAGCCGTTAATTAATAGGAATGTATTTCTTCTGAATTTAAACGTAACTTGGAAAAAGGTAAGACGAGAAGATATTTCATTAAATTGATAAAATTAGTAACAATTATCTTAATTTTTGTTTAACTAGAGCTGAAAGTATATGCAAAATACAATAAGCAACACAATAGATTAACAAACGAAGTAAATAATAATAATAATAATAATAATAATAATAATAATAATAATAATAATAATAATAATAAACGTTTTATTAACTAAAGTAATTGAAAATAAAAGAACAAGCAATTAACAAGTACGTTATGTGGATTGTGTAAATATTGCTGAGATTTCGGAAACATAACCTTCTGTTCAAAAGTCAAGTGACGTCACTGATCAGGTCGCTTACCCGTCCACTTCCAGGTGCTCTGTTTACTGGAGGTATTGCAACATAAGGGTTTTAAAGTTCCAAATTCAATAATTGTACGTCCTTTTCTGTACCTTTTATGACGTAACACTAATAAAGGTATAGATGGTCGTTCATATTACAAAACCACGATGTAGAACACCTCTCCTAATTGCATTTTTACCTTAATTAAACTTTTCAAACTGCATCATTTCTTGTGCCGATCCGCATTGTCAATCTTAAAACTAGGTTACGTAATCTAGATGACGTCATTGGGCTACGTCCGCATTTACAAACCACCTCCCCATAACTGTAGTTTCTTTTAAACAATATTTATTTGATTATTAAAAATTGTTGATATTACTCTGTATAGCTGATACATCAAGAAACTTTATTTTTGATTATATTAAAAATTAAAGGAAATACTGACCAGTTTTGGACGTTCTGTTATTGCTAAATCTCAAAAGAATTAAAAGCTAAAACATTAGAAACAAATGCGGTTTTTAACACAATGAACTGTACATAATTGTTTAGAACTCTTTATAATGAAATAGGAAGTTCTGAAGTCTGATCACGTTAATATTTTTTTCATAACATACTTCATTAGTGTACCTAATCTAAAAAAAGCACCCGGCAACAGTTATTTGCAGCTCATCTAAGAAAAATATTAAATAAAACATCTGCTTAAAACTAGAACTAAAGTGCAAGGAAAGAACAGGTTAAAATTAGTTTTGATAGTAAATAATGAACATAATAGTAGCATTACCCACCAGCACTAATTCTGATCTCATGCAGACATACAGAATAAAATGGAACAACGTACCTGCTTAATGACGTCTTCTGTTAAATTACGTCATTTCCTAAAACCTTTTATTAACTGAACCTGAAAGCTTTCTCTTCTTCTTTTGTTTTCCTTTTCTTATTCAGACAAGTCGAATTGAAAATAAAAATAAGAAGAAGAAAAAGAAGAAACGAAGAAATAAAGAAAATTATATCTTATTCTTTCGTTTTTTGGTGTGTTTTTTTATTTTTATTTTATTTTATTTTATTTATTTTTCTACTATCTGTTGTACTATGCAAGGTGATACACCATAAGAATGTTGTAACGGTCGAATCCCTGTCAGTACGGGATCTTCTAAAACAGCATAAGTCAAATGTCTAGATAGTGGCATAACAAATGATTGAACATATATATATAAACTCACAAACACACACACACACTTTATTTTTTTAATTTTTAATTTTTTTTATTTCTACTTTTAATTTTATATGCCTTATTTCCCCAAAGATATTCGTCAAGAACAGAAGCTGGATAAAAACATTTGACACCTAAATAATTCATTTAAAAACATATTTATATTTATAACTTCGCTATCCTAATCCGTGAACTGTTTATTCTGGCAATATCTGTGCAAAACTTTAATGTCTTGAAAATGAACACTGAATATTAATATGCTGCTTATCTTGCCCACTTCTCAGCAAAAGATGCATCTTTCAGTTCAAGGAGGTTTTATAGACATTGACTGAAAAGTCTAGATGAAACAGTGATTTCAAGAAATCTTACAAACAGTATCACATACATATGTATGTAAACTATCCAATTAAACAAATAAACAAAAAATATGACTTATTAATTATTAATATGCTGTTTTTTTAATGTTACAGAACTGCAGGTCAGGTGGCTCAAGAATGCTTTTTATTTTTTCAAATGACCTTAATTATATACCACTGCAGTTTATTTAGCAAATAAAAAATAAATTAAATTATAATATGATGTTGCCTATTTGTCACTGAAACATGGATCTTTTGTTTCAAGTAATTTGTCTACACACTCTTTAGAAAACTGTATATGAAGCAGAAATGTCACGAAATCACACACATATTATGCATGTCAGGTGTTTTAAGAATACTGGCACATTCATATGTGAGTGTGTGTGTGTGTGTGTGTGTGTGTGTGTGTTAAAACATCTAGCAAATAATGCCAAAAATGATCTGCTTTTAAATGGTTATCCTTAATTGATTTTTCAAGTGACCTTAAAGCTGGAAATTATTTTATCTGATTTTTGTTTTGTTTTTTTAATGAACAATAACAATCTTTGCCGTTTGCACACACAAGTTTCGTTGAATGTCATTTTATTTGTTTAAAATAGCGAGCGCGATTATCAATCCAATCCACATCGAGAACAGAGATCTACGTGCCTGGTGCTCAGCTAAAAAACAAAAATGTAATCACTTAATACTTAGTGGTTCATTTTAACATTAACAGTTATATGTGATAAAACAGATAGATTTCCACAGGCTAATACAGGAAATAAACCAGTTTGTGCACAGAGAAATATGTATCCTATTATATCAGAGGATGACTCTAACCGATCGACAGAAATAGAAATTAAAAGCCATCATATTACAGTACGAACAAAATCTTCAGTAAAGGAGAACAACTTGAACGTAGACGTATTGCAAATTAAAACGTGTCTATAATTATCTAAATGAATACGCTATATTTCCTAGTGATTATTTTTAAATCTGGCAATCAACATTGTTATTAATAAAGCTGGACCTTAAGATTACAACCGTAATTGACATAATTATTGATTATTAAATATAAAAACTGATCTGTAGAAACCAAAAATTAGTGAGTACATCAGACACATCAAGTTGGTTTAATAACAAAATTTAAAACTTAAGCATAATTAAATACCCTTTTCAAAAATCTTTTAGTTAACATAATTATTTAAAACCACCTACCTTTGCTTTGTGCAAGATGTGTCGTTTTCTCACCTGATACATTAGAAATTGATTGCTGTAATTATACTGAAATGTAGATATGTTTTTATGTGTGTATGTATGTGTTTATGAAAGTTTGAATGCATCTCTGTTTGCATGTATCAGAGAATGTTTTAAATAGGTAAGTATATTTGTATGTATAGTATGTATGCATGTTTGAACCTCTATATATGTGTGTAATTTTTCCATATATGTATAGGAACTACACTGAATATATATATACAGTTGAATATATATAGTAACCAGAAGTAGGAAATGACATCCAGTAATAAACACTCTATTCTTACTGTTAGTGCAAATGGGCTGAATTATTGCTCAATATTATTCTAATTAGTAGTTGTGGTGGTGGTAGTATAGTAGTAGTAGTAGTACAATAGCAGTATTAAAAAGTCAAGAATCACTACGTATAAAGACGGACCAACCGCAGTTATTCTTGATGGTCTGTTTCAGTTGTGCTAGTGATCCTAACAGCTTGAGAGAAGTCTGACATTGTGATTTCACCAGACAGACCATATTCATCCGAGCTACACTGAAATATAGTTATGTTTATTTTATTATTTTTTTTGTCGCAAACACATTTAATGAAAGAGAAGAAACTGTGGTTTAATACTACAACAACAAAAAGTGAAAATATAAATAAAAATATAAAAAAAATTAAAATAAATAACTAAATAATAGGCTTAATGCTGATAAGGAATGAATGAAAAAAATATATATATAATAATAATAATCAATTGTAAATAAATAAATAACATGTGTCTATACCTATGTACTGTATAGATCTATAAAAACAACATTAATAAAAAATAATAATAATAAAAAATAAACAGATAAATAACTATACAACTAAATAAAAACAAATATAAATAGATGAATTAATAATAAATGAATAAATAAAAACAGAGATCTATAGATAACAAAAAAAACATACCGGCAGTTTTCTGATTTGGTTCCATTCGAATCTGACATATCGTCAAACATCTTCTCAAAGCACCTATTCGCTGCTTTTAGATCACATGCACAAAAGACCAAGGCTACTGACACTGAAATATATAGCCATGTAATTATGGTTGCGCAGTCATTTCTTTAGAACTGTACCAGACCACCAAAATATACTATGTAATAAAATTATTCCAGTTTACAAAATTCTTACTGAAACTATAGGAATCTCTCTCTCTCTCTCTCTCTCTCTCTCTCTCTCTCTCTCTCTCTCTCTCTCTCTCTCTCTCTCTCTGTGTGTGTGTGTGATTTAGAAAGTATGCAGTTATAAAATATATTGTTACTTAATTAATTATAAGAATTAACGTAAAAGTGAAATGTTATGATTGAAAATGATTCTGAAATATAAATAACTAAATATTTTAGAATACATAATTACATTTAATTTACAAAACATTTTATTTGACTTGATGAATTACACATTATATTATTGCTGCAGAATGTATATTACGTTATTGTCATTCTTTGTATACCTACAACATATTTCATAAACAAATTTGTTACTGAGATATAAATTATAGATATGTGAATGTACTTTTGTGCAAGATTTGAATATAATAAAAATAAAATAAAAATGATACCTGACAAAATGCAGAGAGCTAATAGTATTTTCATCTTACCTAGTATACAAAAAGTAAGAACTCAATGAGTGCGATAAATAATTTATCTTCTTTTTTTTTTTTTTTTTTTTTTTTTTTTTTTCTTTAAAAAAAAAAATATATATTATTGATATTCAAGATTTCATCGATTATTTTACTTCGTTCAGTTACGAGTGCGGGACAGATTTTGTTTTGCTTATTGTTTTCTTGCTAGAATTAATATAAAAGTAAATAAATAAATAAAAACTTCCGATATGTTAAGCAGAGATAATAAAAATTCAAAACAGCCTCCTTACATTTGTTTTAAATATTTAGGAGCAATCAACAGCCGCTAATCATAAGCAACCAATTTGTACGTTTTTACATGTAACACTGGACAAAGTAACACGCGAAGACATAATTCTTAGTTAAAGTAGAGAGTATATACTAAATGTAATAAGCAACACATCAGATTAATAAATGTTGTAAAACAGCATTTTATTAACTAAAACAGTCCAAAATACAAGAACAGGCAGTTAAAGACAAATTATATTTTAAAAAAAAAAAAATTAAATGATACCTGACAAAATTCAGAGAGCTAATAGTATCTTTATATTACCTAGTATATAAAAAGTAATGACTCAATGAGTGCGATAAACGATTTATCCTTAATTTGTCATTTAAAAATCATTGATATTCAAGATTTTACCGATTATTTTATTAGTTGCGGATTCCTGCGTGGCGATTGGTTTGTTTTGTTTAGGGTTTGCTTGCTAGAAATAATATAAAAGGACCATTAAGAAAACAAAAAAAAAAAAAAACAAAAAGAAACAAACAAGAAAACTAAAATGATTTTATTTCATCTAAGTAGGGATGCCCTAAAAAATTCAAAACAGTCTTCTAATATTAATCTTAAGTATTTTATGATTAATCAACAGCCGCTAATTAATAGGAATGTATTTATTCTGAATTTAAACGTAACTTGGAAAAAGGTAAGTTGCGAAGATATTTCATTAAATTGATAAAATTAGTAGCAATTATCTTAATTTTTTTTAACTAGAGCTGAAAGTATATGCAAAATACAATAAGCAACACAATAGATTAATAAATGAAGTAAATAATAATAATAATAATAATAATAATAATAATAAAACGTTTTATTAACTAAAGTAATTGAAAATAAAAGAACAAGCAATTAACAAGTAAGTTATGTTGATTGTGTAAATATTGCTGAGATTTCGGAAACATAACCTACTGTTCAAAAGTCAAGTGACGTCATTGATCAGGTCGCTTACCCGTCCACTTCCAGGTGCTCTGTTTACTGGAGGTATTGCAACATAAGGGTTTTAAAGTTCCAAATTCAATAATTGTACGTCCTTTTCTGTACCTTTTATGACGTAACACTAATAAAGGTATAGATGGTTGTTCATATTACAAAACCACGATGTAGAACACCTCTCCTAATTGCATTTTTACCTTAATCAAACTTTTCAAACTGGATTATTTCTTGTGCCGATCCGCATTGTCAGTCTTAAAACTAGGTTACGTAATCTAGATGACGTATTTGGGCGACGTCCGCATTTACAAACCACCTCGCCATAACTGTAGTTTCTTTTAAACAATATTTTTGATTATTAATAATTGTTGATATTACTCTGTACAGCTGATACATCAAGGAACTTTCATTTGATTATATTAAAAATTTAAGGAAATACTGGCCCGTTTTTGGCACCCTGTTATTGCTAAATCTCAGAGGAAGTAAATGCCAAAACATTAGAAAAAAAATGCGGTTTTTAACACTATGAACTGTACATAACTTCCTTATTTATTAATATATTTGATCATCTTGGATCATTTTATTAATTGTTTAGAACTCTTTATAACGAAATAGGAAGTTCTGAAGTCTGATCACGTTAATATTTTTTTCATAACATACTTCATTAGTGTTGCTAATCTAAAAAAAGCACCTGGCAACAGTCATTTAAGAAAATTTTTAAATAAAATATCTGCTTAAAACTAGAACTAAAGTGCAAGGAAAGAATAGATTAAAATTAGTTTTGATAGTAAATAATGAACAGAATGGTAGCATTACCCACCAGCACTAATTCTGATCTCATGCAGACATACAGAATAAAATGGAACAACGCACCTGCTTAATGACGTCTGCTGTTAAATTACGTCATTTCCTCAAATCTTTTATTAACTGAACCTCAAAGCTTTCTCTTCTTCTTTTGTTTTCCTTTCCTTATTCAGACAAGTCGAACTGACAATAAATATAAGAAGAAAAAGAAAAAGAAGAAACGAAGAAATAAAGAAAATTATATCTTATTCTTTCGTTTTTTTTATTTTTATTTTTTTATTTGTTCTACTATCTGTTCTACTATGCAAGGTGATACACCATAAGAATGTTGGAACGGTCGAATCCCTGTCAGTACGGGATCTTCTAAAACAGCATAAGTCAAATGTCTAGATAGTGGCATAACAAATGATTGAATATATATATATATATATATAAACTCACAAACACACACACACACTTTATTTTTATTTATTTTTATTTTTTATTTCTACTTTTAATTTTATATGCCTTATTTCCCTAAAGACATTCTTCAAGAACAGAAGCTGGATAAAAACATTTGACACCTAAATTATTCATTTAAAAACATATTTATATTTATAACTTCGCTATCCTAATCCGTGAACTGTTTATTCTGGCAATATCTGTGCAAAACTTTAATGTCTTGAAAATGAACACTGAATATGTGCTGATTATCTTGCCCACTTCTCAGCAAAAGCTGCATCTTTCAGTTCAAGGAGGTTTTATAGACATTGACTGAAAAGTCTAGATGAAACAGTGATTTCAAGAAATCTTACAAACAGTATCACATACATATGTATGTAAACTATCCAATTAAACAAATAAACAAAAAATATGACTTATTAAATATTAATATGCTGTTTTTTTAATGTTACATAACTGCAGGTCAGGTGGCTCAAGAATGTTTTTATTTTTTCAAATGACCTTAATTATACACCACTGCAGTTTATTTAGCAAATAAAAAATAAATTAAATTATAATATGATGTTGCCTATTTGTCATTGAAACATGGATCTTTGGTTTCAAGTAATTTGTCTAGACACTCTCTAGAAAACTGTATATGAAGCAGAAACGTCACGAAATCACACACATATTATGCATGTCAGGTGTTTTAAGAATACTGGCACATTCATATGTGTGTGTGTGTGTGTGTGTGTGTGTGTGTGTGTGTGTGTGTGTGTGTGTGTTAAAACATCTAGTACATAATGCCAAAAATGATCTGCTTTTAAATGGTTATCCTTAATTGATTTTTCAAGTGACCTTAAAGCTGGAAATTATTTTATCTGATTTTTTTTTTTTTTTTTTTTTTAATGAACAATAACAATCTTTGCCGTTTGCACACACAAGTTTCGTTGAATGTCATTTTATTTGTTTAAAATAGCGAGCGCGATTATCACTCCAATCCACATCGAGAACAGAGATCTACGTGCCTGGTGCTCAGCTAAAAAACAAAAATGTAAGCACTTAATACTTAGTGGTTCATTTTAACATTAACAGTTATATGTGATAAAACAGATAGATTTCCACAGGCTAATACAGGAAATAAACCAATTTGTGCACAGAGAAATATGTATCCTATTATATCAGAGGATGACTCTAACCGATCGACAGAATTCGAAATTAAAAGCCATCATATTACAGTACGAACAAAATCTTCAGTAAAGGAGAACAACTTGAACGTAGACGTATTGCAAATTAAAACGTGTCTATAATTATCTAAATGAATACGCTATATTTCCTAGTGATTATTTTTAAATCTGGCAATCAATATTAATAAAGTTATTAATAAAGCAGGACCTTAAGATTACAACCGTCATTGACATAATTATTGATTATTAAATAAAAAAACAGATCTGTAGAAACCAAAAATTAGTCAGTACATCAGACACATCAAGTTGTTTAATAACAAAATTTAAAACTTAAGCATAATTAAATACCCTTTTCAAAAATCTTTTAGTTAACATAATTATTTAAAACCACCTACCTTTGTTATGTGCTGCATATGGTTTTTCCTCACCTGATACATTAGAAACTGATTGCTATAATTATACTGAAATGTAGATATGTTTTTATGTGTGTATGTATGTGTTTATGAAAGTATGAATGGATCTCTGTATGCATGTCTCAGAGAATGTTTTAAGTAGGTAAGTATGTTTGTATGTATGTAGGTAAGTATGTTTGTATGTATAGTATGTATGCATGTTTGAACCTCTATATATGTGTGTAATTTTTCCATA
This sequence comes from Chrysomallon squamiferum, assembly GCA_012295275.1. NCBI lineage: Eukaryota > Metazoa > Mollusca > Gastropoda > Neomphalida > Peltospiridae > Chrysomallon > Chrysomallon squamiferum. Next base: position 13,909,739 of record CM022667.1, on the reverse strand, counting down.
TATCTATAGGAAGTACACTGAATATATATATATACAGTTGAATATATATAGAAACCAGAAGTAGGAAATGACATCCAGCAGTAAACACTCTATTCTTACCGTTAGTGCAAATGGGCTGAATTATTGCTGAATATTATTCTAATTAGTAGTTGTGGTGGTGGTAGTATAGTAGTAGTAGTAGTACAATAGCAGTATTAAAAAGTCAAGAATCACTACGTATAAAGACGGACCAACCGCAGTTATTCTTGATGGTCTGCTTGAGTTGTGATAGTGGTCCTAACACCTTGAGAGAAGTCTGACATTCTGATTTCACCAGACAGACCATATTCATCCGAGCTAAACTGAAATATAGTTATGTTTATTTCATTATTTTTTATGTCGCAAACACATTTAATGAAAGAGAAGAAACTGTGGTTTAATACTACAACAACAAAAAGTGAAAATATAAATAAAAAAAAAATAAAAAAAAAAATAAATAACTAAATAAGAGGCTTAATGCTGATAAGGAATGAATGAAAAAAAAATAATAATAATAATAATCAATTGTAAATAAATAAATAACATGTGTCTATACCTATGTACTGTATAGATCTATAAAAACAACATTAATAAAAAAAAATAATAATAATAAAAAATATACAGATAAATAACTATACAACTAAATAAAAACAAATATAAATAGAAAAATTTATAATAAATGAATAAATAAAAACAGAGATCTATAGATAAACAAAAAAACATACCGGCAGTTTTCTGATTTGGTTCCATTCGAATTTGACATATCGTCTAACATCTTCCCAAAGCACCTATTCGCTGCTTTTAGATCACATGCACAAAAGACCAAGGCTACTGACACTGAAATATATAGCCATGTAATTATGGTTGCGCAGTCCTTTCTTTAGAACTGTACCAGACCACCAAAATATACTATGTAATAACATTATTCCAGTTTACAAAATTCTTACTGAAACTATAGGAATAATCTCTCTCTCTCTCTCTCTCTCTCTCTCTCTCTCTCTCTCTCTCTCTCTCTCTCTCTCTCTCTCTCTCTCTCTCTCTCTCTCTGTGCTTTAATAATTATACAGTGGTAAAAATATTGTTACTTAATTAATTATAAGAATTAACGTAAAAGTGAAATGTTATGATTGAAAATGATTCTGAAATATAAATAACTAAATATTTTAGAATACATAATTACATTTAATTTACAAAACATTTTATTTGACTTGATGAATTACACATTATATTATTGCTGCAGAATGTATATTACGTTATTGCCATTCTTTGTATACCTACAACATATTTCATAAACAAATTTGTTACTGAGATATAAATTAGATTTGAATATAATAAAAATAAAATAAAAATGATACCTGACAAAATGCAGAGAGCTAATAGTATTTTCATCTTACCTAGTATACAAAAAGTAAGAACTCAATGAGTGCGATAAATAATTTATCTTCTTTTTTTTTTTTTTTTTTTAAAAAAAAAAAATATATTATTGATATTCAAGATTTCATCGATTATTTTACTTCGTTCAGTTACGAGTGCGGGACAGATTTTGTTTTGCTTATTGTTTTCTTGCTAGAATTAATATAAAAGTAAATAAATAAATAAAAACTTCCAATATGTTAAGCAGAGATAATAAAAATTCAAAACAGCCTCCTTACATTTGTTTTAAATATTTAGGAGCAATCAACAGCCGCTAATCATAAGCAACCAATTTGTACGTTTTTACATGTAACACTGGACAAAGTAACACGCGAAGACATAATTCTTAGTTAAAGTAGAGAGTATATACTAAATGTAATAAGCAACACATCAGATTATATACAAGAACAGGCAGTTAAATTGTAAATATACCTGACAAAATTCAGAGAGCTAAACACAATAGTATATAAAAATTAATTTAAATTTGTCATTTAAAAAATTGATAAATGATTATTTTATTAGTTGCGGATTCCTGCGTGGCGATTGGTTTGTTTTGTTTAGGGTTTGTTTTGCTAGAAATAATATAAAAGGACCATTAAGAAAAAACAAAAAACAAAAAAAGAAAAGAAACAAACAAGAAAACTAAAATGATTTTATTTCTTCCAAAGGGATGCCCTAAAAATTCAAAACAGCCTTCTAATATTAATCAATTTTATGATTAATCAACAGCCGCTAATTAATAGGAATGTATTTCTTCTGAATTTAAACGTAACTTGGAAAAAGGTAAGTTGCGAAGATATTTCATTAAATTGATAAAATTAGTAGTAATTATCTTTCTTTTTTTTTTTTAACTAGAGCTGAAAGTATATGCAAAATACAATAAGCAACACAATAGATTAACAATCGAAGTAAATAATAATAATAATAATAATAAAAACATTTTATTAACTAAAGTAATTGAAAATAAAAGAACAAACAATTTTTATGACGAAACATAAACACTAATGACGTCACTGTTCAGGTCGCTTACCCGTCCAACGGGCTCTGTTTAGATGGTTGTTCCAAATTCAACAATTGTACTTCTTTTTCTGTACCTTTTATGACAAAACTAATACAGGTATAGATGGTTGTTCATATTACAAAACCACGATGTAGAACACCTCTCCTAATTGCATTTTTACCTTAATCAAACTTTTCAAACTGGATTATTTCTTGTGCCGATCCGCATTGTCATTGTTAAAACTAGGTTACGTAATCTAGATGACGTATTTGGGCGACGTCCGCATTTACAAACCACCTCGCCATAACTGTAGTTTCTTTTAAACAATATTTTTGATTATTAATAATTGTTGATATTACTCTGTACAGCTGATACATCAAAAAACTTTCATTTGATTATATTAAAAATTTAAGGAAATACTGGCCCGTTTTTGGCACCCTAAATCTCAGAGGAAATAAAGGCTAAAACATTAGAAAAAAATGCGGTTTTTAACACTATGAACTGTACATAACTTCCTTATTTATTAATATATTTGATCATCTTGGATCATTTTATTAATTGTTTAGAACTCTTTATAACGAAATAGGAAGTTCTGAAGTCTGATCACGTTAATATTTTTTTCATAACATACTTCATTAGTGTTGCTAATCTAAAAAAAGCACCTGGCAACAGTCATTTGCAACTCATCTAAGAAAATTTTTAAATAAAACATCTGCTTAAAACTAGAACTAAAGTGCAAGGAAAGAATAGATTAAAATTAGTTTTGATAGTAAATAATGAACACAATGGTAGCATTACCCACCAGCACTAATTCTGATCTCATGCAGACATACAGAATAAAATGGAACAACGTACCTGCTTAATGACGTCTGCTGTTAAATTACGTCATTTCCTAAAACCTTTTATTAACTGAACCTGAAAGCTTTCTCTTCTTCTTTTGTTTTCCTTTTCTTATTTAGACAAGTCGAATTGACAACAATAATAAGAAGAAGAAGAAAAAGAAAAAGAAGAAACGAAGAAATAAAGAAAATTATATCTTATTCTTTCGTTTTTTGGTGTGTCTTTTTATTTTATTTTATTTTTTTTTTTTTTTTTTTTTTTTTGTTTCTACTATCTGTTGTACTATGCAAGATGATACACCATAAGAATGTCAGTACGGGATCTGCTAAAACAGCATAAGTCAAATGTCTAGATAGTGGCATAACAAATGATTGAATATATATATAGATATATATATATATATATAAACTCACAAACACACACACACACTTTATGTTTTTATTTTTTTTTTTTTATTTTATTTCTACTTTTAATTTTATATGCCTTATTTCCTGAAGCTGGATAAAAACATTTGACACCTAAATAATTCATTTAAAAACATATTTATATTTATAACTTCGCTATCCTAATCCGTGAACTGTTTATTCTGGCAACATGTGTGCAAAACTTTAATGTCTTGAAAATGAACACTGAATATATATGCTGCTTATCTTGCCCACTTCTCAGCAAAAGATGCATCTTTCAGTTCAAGGAGGTTTTATTGACATTGACTGAAAAGTCTAGATGAAACAGTGATTTCAAGAAATCTTACAAACAGTATCATATACATATGTATGTAAACTATCCAATTAAACAAATCAACAAATAAACAAAAAATATGACTTATTAAATATTAATATGCTGCTTTTTTTAATGTTACATAACTGCAGGTCAGGTGGCTCAAGAATGTTTTTAAATTTTCAAATGACCTTAATTATATACCACTGCAGTTTATTTAGCAAATAAATAATAAATTAAATTATAATATGATGTTGCCTATTTGTCACTGAAACATGGATCTTTTGTTTCAAGTAATTTGTCTAGATACTGTCTAGAAAACTGTATATGAAGCAGAAACGTCACAAAATCACACACATATTATGCATGTCAGGTGTTTTAAGAACGCTGGCACATTCATGTGTGTGTGTTAAAACATCTAGCAAATAATGCCAAAAATGATCTGCTTTTAAATGGTTATCCTTAATTAACTTTTTAACTGACTTTAAAACTGGAGATTAGTTGAGTATTGTTATTTTTTTTTTTTTATTATTTTTTTTTTTAATTAACAATAACAGTCTTTGAGGTTTGCACACACAAGTTTTGTTGAATGTCATTTTATTTGTTTAAAATAGCGAGCGCGATTATCACTCCAATCCACATCGAGAACAGAGATCTACGTGCTTGGTGCTCACCTGGAAAACAAAAATTTAATCACTTAATACTTGCTGATTAATTTTAACATTAACAGTTATATGTGACAAAAAAGATAGATTTTCACAGGCTAATACAGGAAATAAACTAATATGTACACTCAGAAATATTAATCCTGTGATATCAGAGGATCGACAGAAATAGAAATTAAAAGACATCATATTACAATACGAACAAAATGCGCAATACAGGAGAACAGCTTCAACGTAGATGTATTTCTACTTAAAACGTGTCAATAATTATCTAAATGAATATGCTGTATTTCCTAGTGATTATTTTTAAATCTAGCATTAAATCAACATTGTTATTAATAAAGCTGGACCTTAAGATAACATCCGCATGTGACATCATTATTAATTGTTACAATCAAAGACTGGTCTGTAGAAACCAAGAATTAGGGAGTACATCAAACACATCAAGTTGATTTAATAGCAAAGATTAACCCTTAAGCATAATTAAATACCCTTTTCAAAAATATTCTAGTTAACATAATTATTTAAAACCACCTACCTTTGCTATGTGCAGCAGACATATTTTTTTCAACTGAAATATTATTAGAAACTGACTGTTATAATTATATTGATATGTAGGTATGAATGTATATAGGTACGTATGTGTTTATGTAAATATATGTATGTATCTCTGTATGCATGTAAATAGATATGTGTTGTATATGTAAGTATGGATGTGTGCATGTATGTATGAATGTAAATATGTATGTATCGTTTTGCATATATGTACAGGAACTAACTGATTATATATATAGTTGATTTCTAATTAAGAGATGTAAGAAATTACATCCAGTAGTTAAGAAACAGTATTCTTAATAAATATTATTATTTGTAGTAGTAGTAGTAGCAGCAGAGTATCAGTAGCTGTACTAAAAAGACAAGAATCACTACGTATGAAAACGGACCAACCACAATTATACTTTATGGTCTCCTTCAGTTGTGGTACTGGTCCAAAAATCATGAGCGTTGTTTCGCAATCTGTTTTAACCAGACAAGCCAGCATTTCCTTAGCTAAACTAAAGTATAGTTATGTTTATTTTATTATTTGTTATGTGGGAAATACATTCAGTGAAAGAGAAGGACCAAGGTTATATAATAATAATAATAATAATAATAATAATAATAATAATAATAATAATAATAAAATAAATAAATAAATAAATAAATAAATAAATAAATATAAATATAGAATAAAATAAAAATATAGAATAAAATAAAATACTAAAATAGACTTAATATTGACTAGGAAAGAAAACAAACGTAAAAAAAAAGAAAAGTAAAACAAAAATAAAAACAAAATAGATGTGGCTATAGATATATATCTATAAAAAAACAACAATTTGTATCAATTAATTACTAAATAAACAAACAAACAAATAACTATTCAACCGAATAAAAATATAAATACAAATAAGAAGAATTCAAAATAAATGAATAAATAAATAAAGAGATATGAACAAACAAAAATACAAATATAAATGAAAGTCTATTACAAACAAAAATACAAATATAAATAAAAATATATTACAAACATAAATACAAATATAAATAAAAATATATTACAAACATAAATACAAATATAAATAAAGATCTGTTGTAAGTTATATATAACGCTATTTTCGTGTAAACGTACCGGCAATTTTCTAATCTTGTTCCATTCATTTTTGCCAAATCCTGCAACATGACCTCATTGCATCTTTTTGCTCCCTCTACATCACATTTACAAAAGGCTAAGTGTATTCTTACTGAAATATAGGAATTTGGAATTATGGTTGCGCCAGTTTTTCTTTACCAAACCTCTAGAACAAACTATGTAATACAATTAGTACAGTTTATAAACTTTTTATTGACAATATAGAAATAATATCTCTCTCTCTCTCTCTCTCTCTCTCTCTCTCTCTCTCTCTCTCTCTCTCTCTCTCTCTCTCTCTCTCTCTGTGTGTGTGTGTGTTTTGTGTTTTAGAACTTATACAGTTATAAAATATATTGTTACTGTAATTATAAAAATTAACTTAAAGGTAAAATATTATGATTGAAAATCAAACTGATAAGATATAATTAAATATTTATAAAATAAATAATTGGATTTAATGGCAAAAAGATTTTATTTCTTTTGGTGAATTACAAATTATGTTATTGCCGCAGAACTTGTATTTTGTTATTATCATTCTTTATATACACGCAACAGGTTTTGTAAACTGACTTCGTTACGGAGATATAGAGATGTTTAAATGTTCTTCCTGGCTGTAGGATCTGAATATAATAATAAAAAATTAAATGATACCTGACAACATACAGAGAGCTAATAGTATCTTCATATTACTTTGTATCTAGTCTAAAAAAAAAAAAATAATGAGTCAGTGAGTTCGATAAACGAGTTATTGAATATCAATAATTTATAAATAAAAAAGAAAATTCTTCTGAATAATGTAAAATAATATTTTGTTAGGGGTTTTTTTCTGGTTTTTTTTTTTTTTTTTTTTTTTTTTTTTTTGTTACAACTAATAGAAAAGGATCGTTAAGAATAAAACAGAAGGAAACACTGTGAAATAATTTCATGTCACTATAAATAGAGATGACAAACAAACAAAAAATTATTCAAAAAGCCTTCTAATATTTATATAATCTAATTATCTTAAGTTTGTTTAACTAATGCTGAGAGTATATACTGAATACTATAAGCAACAAAACAGATTAATAAATAAAATAAAATAAAAAAAGAAGAATTTGTTAACAACAACAAAAATTTCGAAAATGCTAGAACAAGCAATTAACAACTAAGTAAGTACGTGGATTATGTAAACACTGCTGAGATTCTGGTCACATGACCTCATATTCAAATGTCATGTCATGTCATTGTTAAGGCCTAAGGGCTGCATCTATTAGGTGCCATTTTTCTGTGATGTATTGGAGTACACTGTTGTCTAAAGAGTTTCCTCAAACTGCATCAGATTAAAATTAAATATGTATAACTTCTTCTGATTATGAAAATAATTATTTTGATACGTATTTTCGGCTGAAGTTCCCTGGTTTTACAGCGGATAATTTTAAAATTTTGGGCTTTGAAAACAATGTTGTTATTAGTGTGCCTAATATAAGAAAGCATCCTCCAACAGTCATTAGCAACTAACCTCCTATGAAAAATATTCAGTAAAACATCTGACGAAAAGGATTAGAACTAAACTGTGAGAAAATAATTGCACTAACTGCACTTAAACAGAGACATACACACAGAAAAACAGAGGAAAAAAGGTACCGGCGTAATGACGTCTGTTGTTAAAATTACGTCATTTCCTATCAGCTTTTATAAACGAAACCTGAAAACTTTTCTTCTTTCATTTTTATTTAAGACAAAAATAAGTAAATAAATAAATAAATAAATAAAAATTCGTATTTTTTTTTTTTTTTTTTTAATCGTTATCTCTTGCAAAGTGAGACATGATTCGCAAGTTGGAATGTTCGAATCGTTGTTAGTTTTATATATACCTTAAATTAGGGAGTTCACTAAACCCAGATGACGTTACGCGAATTCCTTTGTTTTTACTAATCATTTTCAATTCAAATTGTACATAATGAGCTTTAATATTATTTTTTTTTATTTTTTATTATTATATTATTTTTTTTTTCGACCAATTAAAAATAAACCAATGAGCATTCATTTTGAAGGAAAATCCTGTCTGGATTACGTGATCATGGTGAAAACAACGTCAGAATTATTGTTTTCCTGTAATCGCTCGAAGAAAGAAGCAGAAACGAAATTTACTTGGAATAAATTATAATTAAATTGATATCACTATTCCTATTATGTAAATAAATGTCTTCTGAACAAGTATATATTAGTTCTAGATCAAATTAATGTTGGGCTGAAGTAGTACTCTTTTTGATCCGATATGCTTTATACCCTATACAGTACATAATCATTTATCTTTATCAAGTGGGGATCAACTATATATAAATTTGTTTTCAAATGTTACGGGAGCAATACATTATTTTCACTTTCTGTGTTGAGAGATGGGTGCGTGCGTGTCGATATTATATGCAAATAATGTCAAGGTTACATTGTATAATAAAATGTTGATACAGGTAGACTATCACTAATCTGGCATCATCGGGACCTGGAGGGTGCCGGATTAGCCATTAGGTTAGAATACACCAAACCCATTAGCTAACCACCTCATCTTAAAATTAAAATATCCCATAAAACAGCACAATTTGATTAATAAAGAAAAGAAAATTATCAGATAAATTCAAGCAAAAAATGTAATGAAATACGGGCACAGGTATACTACAAATTAATTCTGTTGACTTACATTAGATCATCACTGCCACTTCCAAAGTGGCATTTACATGTCTTGAGGTGGAGGGTTGTCAAGGTTCTCATCATCATCTTCTAAGGTGAGTGAGATATCAGGAACTGATGGTGACGGTGGCAACATAACTGGGTGAGCAGCTGTTGAAGGCAATAGATGTGCATATGATGAGGAGATGTCAGGATTACCATCTGAGTGAGCAAGTGTTGAAGGCACTGAATTTTCAATTGATGTCTTCTCAGCTACACGCTTTGTAGCCAATTTTTTAAAATATATCTGGCAAGCTGATCTGTTTCATATATTTTGGTCTTTCTTTGATTAGTTTATCATGCAGCATGTAAATATTCACTATTTCTTGCTCAGTTATAAAACTGCGCTGCTCTAAACCTTTTAGCAGTTCACCTGTCAGCTGAATTAACCGATCAATAGAAACTCTTTCTGCTACATTATCCTCATTTCCATCACTACTTTCTCCTTCACTGGTTTGTTGCTCTGGACTTACAACCATTCGTACAATTTCTGAGTCCATATAAATGACAAACAACAGATGCACCGTCATCAACAGTCATGCATTCTTCAGTGTTATCTTCATCCAGCCTAGATGCAGCAGGATTGGTCAGATCACGAACAAAAGACAACAGATCATCTATATACTGTTTCTCCTTTGAAGACCTAATTTCTATAACGTTTTGGTTCCCGATTTTCATCAGGTGTTGTTTTATATGTTAACCCTGGCCACAATTTGTGCCATCCATGTTTCAGTGAAGCAGGCTGTACAGATTTCCAAGCAACACAGTAAACCACAACTCTCATATTATAGTCACGAATAAACTCACGTACAGGCTTCCCAGAGTTAACTTCACTCAGCAGGCGCCTCATAAAATGAGTGCGATACTTCGACTTTAATGAATGTAATATGCCATTGTCCAGGGGTTGAATCAAGGAAGTGGAAAGATGGAAGATAGATACCGAAAACATTGTTCTTTACCAGAAATTCTGCTTTTGGATGAGCGGAGCAGTTATCTAAAATAAGCATTATCTTACAATTACGGCCCAAGCCAACAGAGTCAGAATGAGCTCTTGCTTCGGGGACAAAACAGTTCTGAAACCAATCCAATAACAGTTCAGTTGTTATCCAACCTTTTTCGTTAGCACGGTAATTTACAGGAATCTGTGTCATGCCTTTGAAAGCTCGAGGACGTAAACTTTTACCGAAGACCAGTAAATTACACCTGCGTGTTCCTGCAGCATTGGAGCAGCCCAGCACAGTAACACGGTCTTTCGATGCTTTATAACCTGTCGACGATTCTGTATCCTCCGCTTTCAGTGTTCTTTTGGGTGTACATTTCCAAAAGAGTCTCATCTGCGATATAAACCTGGTCAGGACTTAAATTTTCATCACTGACCGACTTGGTGAACTCGTCAACAAATTTTGTAGCTGCTTCATTGTCATCTGATCTTATTTACGTAATTACTAGCTCACTTTTTCTAAAAACAAATCGGGCATTTTAGCATCTTTGATTTGACGTAGCTCATAAACTCCTTATCCAATTTAAAAATTCAAAGTGCTAATTGTTTCCTTTTCTTTTTTTTTTTTTTTTTTTTTTTTTTTTTTTTCTTGAGGTCCTTCTTCAAGTGATATATTTAAAAATTAAATTCAGTAATTTTGAAATTTTGAGTGTACTCCCTACTTAAATCCACAAAGACATTCTACAAGAAGAGAAGCAGGGAAAACATATTTGCCATTTAAATAACTGATTTAACAAATATATTTATATTTATAATCTCGCTGTCTTAATCCGCCAGTTGTATACTTTGGCCACATCTGTGCAAGGCATTGAAAGTTAACATTAAAGTATTAATATGCTGCTTTTTTAATGTTATCCATTTGCGTGTCACTAGGCAAAGATTGCATTTTTTTCAAACGGCAGACCATAATGAATTTGTGTGCTGCCATTCTCATAGATTAGATCCATTTGCCCTCACAATGTCAGTATTGCGATAACCGCCTTAGTTTTTGAAAAGTCAAGATGAAAAAGTTGTTTCAGTTTTATAAAGTGTAGCATATATATATAACTAAGCAATTGAGCCATTTTACTTTTAACCATTATTCCAACAATTTTTAAATGGATACCCTTACCTCTATTGTTATTTTTTTTGTTGTTGTTTGTTTTTTTGGGTTTTTTTACAAATCATTTAAAAGGATCGTAATATATATAGACAAAATCTATGTACAAAACCATTTAAAATAGACAACCAACAAATACTAATAATTAGTAATATTATTTAATTTTTAAAGCTGGAGATTAACTGGTAATTATTACTTATTTTTGTTTCAATTTCTTTCTACTTATTTTTTTTTATTTTTTTATTTTTTGGTCTTAATTAAGTATTGCAGTCTTTGAGGTCTGGACACACAAGTTTTGTTGAATGCCATTTTTATTTGTTTGAAATAACGAGAGCGATCATTACTCCAGTCCACATGGACAAGTGAGATCTGTGTGCCTGGTGCTCACCTGGAAATACAAATTTAATCAGTTGATATTTAGTGCTTTCTTTCAATTTTAACAGATTATATGGGATCAAACATACAGACTTGAACTGGCCAGTGCAGAAACGAACCAATGATTGAACATTATTAATCCTGTGATAGCAGAAGATGACTCTAATAGATTGATAGAAATAGAAATTAGAAGACATCGTATTATAATACGAACAAAGCGTGAAATAACGGAGATCATCTTTGGTGTAGATGCATTTCGACAAAAAATGTGTCTATAATAATATAAATGCACTTGATATGGTTCCTAATGATTGTTTTCAAACTAACAATCAAACTTTGATGGTAATACAGTAGGAATTTAAGACTACAACTGCATTTGACATCATTATTAATTATTATAATAAGAGATTGATGTCTAAAAACAGAACAATAACTACGGAGTACATTTGACACATCTACTTGATTTAATAGCAAGGTTTTTGAACTTTAGGGATAATTAAACACCCCTTTCAAGAATCTTCATTTTAATATACTTATCTAAAACCACCTACCTTTGCTGCTACGTGCACGAGAGAATTTTTTCCTCTTAACTGAAATATTATTAGAAAATGATTTGTATAATTATGTGTGTGTGTGTGTTTTTATAATTATGTGTTTATAAATGTATATGCATATGCATGTATGTATGTTCCTTATTTTGTTGTTGTTATTTTTCTTATTTTTCTTATATATATATATATATACCCACAGAAATGGAATAATAAAATATCGCTAAATATTATTATTATTATTAAAAAATATTTACAGCAGTTTTTCACAATACTCTCTTTCAGAACTTCTACTGTTCCATAAAACAGTGAAGAAGACAAGCATTTTGCTTTTACCAGGCACGACGCATATACTCGTGATAAACTGAAGTAAAGTGACGTTTATTTTATTATTTGTCAAACACATTGAGCGAAAAATAAAGTGACGTTTATTCTATTATTTGTCAAACACATTCAGAGTAAAATAAAGTGACGTTTATTTTATTATTTGTCAAACACATTCAGCGAAAAATAAAGTGACGTTTATTTTATCATTTGTCAAACACATTCAGCGAAAAAGAAGAAAATGTGCTTTAATAATAAAAATTCGTAATGATGATTTTAAAATTTGAAAAAGGATAACATATTAAAAAAGAAAGTTTAAATGAGATGTCGTCGCAGCCTGTGTAGAGTATATATGTATGGATGGAAACAACATTAATGAATTAATTACTTAATAAATAAACAAATAACTACACAAACAAACAAAAACATAAATATCAATAAGAAGAATTTAAAATAAATGAATAAATAGAAAGATATATAAACAAACAACCTTAAATATATATATATATATTATAAGTTACAGTATTTATGTTATTTTCGTTTAAACATACCGGCAATTTGCAGATTTGCTGTCATCTGATTTTGCCAAGTCCTTCTTCATCTTCTTAGTGCAACGTATTGCTGTTTTTATATCACATTTACAAAAAGCCAAATGTATTGTCACTGAAATATACAAATATGTAAATATATTTCTGCAAACTTGTTTTCAGAACAATTGCCAACTACCAGAACATGCTATATAAAGAATTAGCATACTCTTTAAATTATTTTTATCGCGAATCTCTCTCTCTCTCTCTCTCTCTCTCTCTCTCTCTCTCTCTCTCTCTCTCTCTCTCTCTCTCTCTCTCTCTCTCTCTCTCTCTCTCTCTCTCTGCACGTATTTTAGATATTATAGAATTATAAATCTATTATTATGAAAACTCAAACATAAAAATAAAATATTATGATTGAAAATCAAACTGAAATATGAATAATTAAATCGTTTAAAATAAATAATTGCATTTATTGTACAAAACATTTGATGAATTACACATTATGTTATTGCTGCAGAATGTATATTACGTTAGTGTCTTTATATACCTACAACACATTTCATAAGCAAATTTGTTACTGAGATATAAATTATAGATATTTGAATGTCTGTGCAAGATTTGAATATAATAAAAAATTAAATGATACCTGACAAAATGCAGAGAGCTAATAGTATCTTCATCTCACTATGTACCTAGTATATAAAAGGCAAAGCGTCAATGAGTGCGATAAATAATTTATCTTTTTCTTTTTTTTTTCATTTAAAAATTATTGATATTCAAGATTTTATCGATTATTTTTTCTTCATTCAGTTGCGAGTGCGGGACAGATTTTGTTTTGCTTACTGTTTTCTTACTAGAATTAAAATAAAAGTATCATTTTAAAAATATAAATAAATAATTAAATAAATAACTAACTAAATAAATAAATAAATAAAATCTTCCGATATGTTAAGCAGAGATAATAAAAATTCAAAACAGCCTCCTTACATTTGTTTTAAGTATTTAGGAGCAATCAACAGCCGCTAATCATAAGCAACCAATTTGTACGTTTTTACATGTAACACTGGACAAAGTAACACGCGAAGACATAATTCTTAGTCAAAGTAGAGAGTAACACATCAGATTAACAAATGTTGTAAAACAGCATTTTATTAACTGAAACAGTCCAAAATACAAGAGCAGGCAATTAAAAACGAAATATTTGGTTATATAAATACTGCTGGGATTTCTGAGATATGTTCAGATCGCTTATTTTTTATTTATTTTTTTAGATGTATTGGAACACTTTCTGACATACAGATTTTCGTCAAATTGCATCGGGTAACTTTTCTTCAGATTATGAAAAGAATTATTTCGATGCATATTTTCAAACGATATTCCGAGGTTCTTCAGCGGATAAACTTAAAAATTTTAGGCTAGGAAAGCAATATTGTAATGTTTCTATTCTAAAAAAAAAAAAAAAAAAAAAAACACCAAGTACTTGTCATTCGCACGAGCAGCAGAACAAGAAATCAAAGAAAAATATTCAATAAATAATCTGCTGATAAGGTCTAGAACTAAGCTCCGAGGAAAGAATAGGTTAAAATATATAATATCATATTACCCACTAGTACTAATTCTGATGTTGTAAATTTTGTACTTACAGACACAGAAGAAAAAGGGAACTGACGTCTGGTGTTTACGTCATTTCCTGACAGCTTTTAATGAACTTTGAACAATTTTAATCTATTCGCAGAGCTCTGCGTATTTATTGAAAGTCGTACCCTAGATGAAAATAGGTTGCAGTATATCTTTAATAAATAAAGAAATAAAAATGAAGGAATGAATAAAGAAATAATAATAATAATAATGTGACTTTCAAACAGCGATTAATTCTTCTCCAAGACGATGTTTGCTATTAATAATCACTGATGTGACGTATGTTGAAAATAACAATTAAATTTATTTCGAAAGTGATTTTTATTTATTATTATTATTATTATTATTATTATTATTATTATTGTTTGTTTGTTAGTATTATTTAAACTAGATTCTTTCGACTGAAAAGTAGGACAAAAAATAAAATATTGAATGAACAAGCAAGAACATTTATTAAGGATAGGCTAATAATATCGTATTATTATTATTATTATTATTATTATTATAATCGTATGTAAGTTCCATTTAAGTGTTTCCAACTTTTGAAGTGAAACTCCAGTTTTTATTATAGTTTTTTTTTCCCAAGTATTTTATTATTATTAGCAGTAGTAATAGTAGTAGTAGTAGTAGTAGTAGTAGTAGTAGTAGTAGTAGTAGTAGTAGTAGTAGTAGTATATTATATCTAGGATATTTATGTTCAGAAACATTTTCAGGCTAAAAGTTGCACAGGGATGAAAAGTCCATTATCTACTGGCTGAATTATGACCCTGTACGAACAAAATTCAATTTATTTCATCACCCACACCCACACACACACACACACACACACACGCACGCACACACACACATACAAAGTGAGAGAGACAGATTCGTGCACTGGAGAATTTGACATCCTCGTCAGTCTGTAACGTTTTAAAAATCTGCAAAAAACGCACTCTAGTTCTGCCATTATCATGGAACGAGATCCACTTGCGTTCACAATGTCAATATTACGATAAATAACCATCTTAGTTTTCAAACGATTTTCTTTTTTCGGATGCTTATTTTAAAGCGACTTGAAGTTTTCGGTATTTTGTTGTAATAATATTAGTGTATCTAGACAAAATCTTTACATTTTATCGCCGCAATCATGCCCTGTTGAAATATTAGTATGCCTAATGTTGCCATTCAAATGTTCAATGCATATATTGTTATTTCTATATATATATATATATATATATATATATTATATATATATATATATATCTGTTTATCTTTCTATATGTGTAGCATTGCAGCTAAACTATGTAACAAGCAAATAAAAATACGTGACTTGTCGTAATAGTCAACATTATTCCAACAATTTTTCAATGGAGATCCTTAGTTCGTTTTTCAAATGATTTAAAAGGATCATAATATAAGAAACCATTTAAAATGCAGTCAACAACTGATAATTAGCAATATTAATTTATTTTAAAAATTTTAAAGATAAGACTGATTACTTGTTTTTTTCTTTTTCTTTTGATTTTTTTTTTTTTTTTTTTTTTTTTTTTTTTTTTTTTTTTATTTGTGCACAAAATTTTGTTAAATGTCTATTCTGTCTATTTGTCTAAAATGACAAGCGCTATCATTATTCCAGTCCACATGGAGAAGAGAGATCTGCGAGCATGGTGTTCACCTAAAAAATAAAAATTAAATAAGTTAACACGTCAGTTGTTCATTTTAATATTAACAGTTACTTGGGATAAGGGAATATTCAGATGCAAGAATGAAAAAAGTGAAGAAAAAAAAAAAGGTTTTCTCAGTATAAAGTGATTTTTAAATTTTTAATAAAATAATGCGTGTGAAATATCTCCAAGTGATTATTTTTATTTCTTTATTTTATTTTATTTTTATTTACTTATTTATTTATTTATTTCTTCTTCTTCCTATCGTTATTATTATTATTATTATTATTATTATTATTATTATTATTATTATTATCTTTATTTTAAACCTTTTATTATCTTTCTATTATTCGTTTACTTATTTATTTTTTATAATTATTATTTTATTTATTTATTTTATTATTATTATTATTATTTTTTTTTTTTAAGTAAAGTTGAACAGAAGATCATACAGGAAATAATATATTTAGCTAACTTTTACGTAACAGCAATGCTACATATATATATATATACACATATATACATATATACATACATACAAACATACATACATTCCATATATAAAGTATTCTGGCCTTTTAGATCTACGGCGTATTACTAATATTACAATTTTAGCGATCATATGACTGCATTTAGTAGCAAAGCTATCGGTCGCCAATGGTACTCGCAAATAATTTTGCAGTAGCGAACAAAGGTAAGGATCTCTATGTTACAATATTCAAATAACTGAATGATGCCATAATTACCTCCCCTGAATTATCTGATTGGCTGAGAACGAGGCTATCTTTTTCTTACGTCATTTTTCTTTGACGTCTTTTATTTGGAATCTGAACAATCCAAGTAATATGGTCATTTATTATATTATTATTATTATTATTATTATTTTTTTTTTTTTTTTTTTTATGATTTTCTTTTAAAGTTTATTGTATTTTATTTGAAAGTGAGATGCTTTTCTTTTTTTGTACAAACGTTTATATTTTACTTATCATAGGTGTATTGGACTTTGCAAAAGAAAACTGTGTTATTAACGTTTGTAAATTATTTGTAATATCGGAATAATATATTGAGACGTTTACTTTATTTACTTTATTCGCCTTTACGATGTCCCGCATTTGTTATTCAAACGGCTGCTAGACATATCATCCTAGTTTTGTTATGTGCTCTGTTGTACAATACGTCTGCATCTAGCCATGCTAACGGCCGCCAGAGACGTTTGCTACCATTTTTTTTTTTTCTTCTTTGTTGTTGTTTTTTGTTTGGGTTTGTTCAGAAATAGTAAATACCCAACCTGAAAATTACTCAGTGTTTAACAGTAGAATGAGACCATATATTATCAACATATTTTGTAAAGATAAATCCACATAAAGACGTAAATGAAAATCCGAAAAACAAAGCGACGCAGATGAATAGGTAAACATGAGAACTGAATGTTAGAAAAATCGTGAAAAAGAGAAGTAGTCTCATACCCTAAATAGATGACTTAAATGGAACATTTAAATCAATCATCTTTCAGGTTGACCTTTCTCCAAAACTTTAAAATTGCTGTCTTCTGATTGGATTTTTTGACAACTTTTAAACGTTCTAAATGTTTGAAATCGTTGATATTTATTATTATTATTATTATTATTATTATTATTATTATTATTATTATTATTATTATTTTTTTTTTATTATTATTATTATTATATATATATATTTTTTTTTTAGTTATCTTCAAAATTGTTTAAGCTATGTGACTGAATTTCTTCTGATTTGTAAAGAATACATTTTTGATTGACAATAATTAAACAAAATACGTTTGCATCGCTAATTTATCGCTTCACGCCAAAGAAAACCAATTTTCGTGTTACGCTTATTTTACATATCGTGCTTACAGAACATCGAAGCTTTAAAATATTCCTATTATGAATCAGTACGTCTGTACAAACATGCAGCTTAGTAACTAAGTTCATTAATATGAACATATCTAGATATCAGCGTTGAACCTTCAACACAGGGCCCTGTTAGCAGCATTTCAGGTCCACTAGCAAAGCCATTTACTAGAACCCCTACCCCTTGATATAACCGCGGAAAATGAACTGAGAGGTCGTATAAGGACTGCAAGGATGCTAAACCAGTGCGGTCCATGCGGTTATTGTTAACCGTGATTGTGTCTTAACACGACATTGATACTACAAGCGTAAAACGTTTCGCAGACTTTTGAAACGGGAGCATTTTCGGGCATAATTTCAAAACGCCAACTAATAGAAAGAAAAAAAAAAAAAAAAAATACTGGGACATCAACTCAATATGGAAAAATGTTGTTGTTTGCTTTTTTTTATCTGTTTGTTGGTTATTGTTATTTCTTCCTTCTTCTTCTGTTTTGCTTCAAACAAACTATCAAGCAGACAAATCTATGATAATAAAATAGATAACATTTTTTTTTTTTAACCTGGTATTGTACATAGGCATGTGCGTGCTTGTGAATGTGTCTGTCCATAATCTTTCTTTCTTAAAAAAAAAAGAATAGTAGTAGAAGAAGTACTAGTAGTAGTAATTAACTGATATAAAACTGTTATTCTACAATTTCAGAAACAGAAGGTATGTTTTAACTGGATGAAGAATTCAAAGGGATATGGAAATCAAATATTTTGTTGCCATTGCTGTCCTTTCCGGTTAATGTTACAGATTTTATTTCTCCATGTTTAGTTTGTGTGTATGCGTTTATTTGTTCTTCTGTGTGTATGTTATGTGTTGTGTATCTGTGTGCGTGTAGTCGTCTGTGTGTAGTGCGGAAGTATGCTTCAATGTTAAAGACAATATTTTTTTTTCTATCAGTTCACTGTTTAAAGTTTTTAATTACTGAAAGGATCATAGGAACCACCTTTTGTTTGTTTTTGTTTTTTTAATTCTTGGATATGCTTTATTATTCTATTTATTATTTAATTTATTAATAAAAAAATATATATATATATATATATATATATACACACACACATTATTTCTCTCCTTTTTTATTTCATTTATTAAATATACTATTTTGTAATTTTTTTTTTTTTTTTTTTTTTTTTTTTTACAGCTTCAGTATGCTATGTGAACTGTCAAAAATGTGAATTTTTTGACTCAGTCAGGTGTACCTTTAATTTTCTCGAAAAAATCTCGTCAAATGACACAAACATTAAGGAAAAATGCAGGTACATGTGTGCATAAATATATCAGTAGTTATTCACTGCAGACAATATCCAGCGATTGATATATCAAAACATAGAGGTATGTCTCATTCAGCATTCGTCTGTGAAACAATCGTTTCTTGGCAGATCTGTTCGGTAGCAGAGCTCTTGGAAAGGAAACGTCACACTAATATTTGTAACAACAACAACAATAATAACAACAAGAAAAACAACAACAACGACGACAATAATAATAATAATAAAACATATATTTAAAACATTTTATATACTTTTTTTAATTTTCTTTTCTTTATTTTCTTTTTTCTTTTATATTAGTTTTTTTTTTTTTTTTTTTTTTTTTTCGTCTGGAATATTCTCCATTTATTTCTGAATCCTACCTTAAAAACAAGATAATAGGATCTTAATGAAACTTATTTTTGAACGAACAATAAAACGGTGTGCATGTGTATCTGCGTGTGTGTTTATTTGCAGATTAATAAAATAATATATATATATAATAATTTCATCACAGTGAAATATACAACACATTACCCTGTTTACGGGCCTGGCCTCAAGAGCTAACAGTTCTCTTCCATATGGCTGATCAATTAAATTTTCGAAAACTTCCATTTCGTAGCATGGTATAAAGCCCAGAGACAATTTCCAAAGTCTGACGCATTGCTGCATTTTAAATAAAAGTTTATTTATTCGATGGACGTTTTGTTACGTTCTTAGCTTAAACTGCTTTTGTGTGTGTGTGTGTGTGTGTGTGTGTGTGTGTGTGTGTGTGTTATATGAATGTATCAAATGACTTTATATTGCAGAGCAGTAAATACTTACATGACCTGTATAACAAGAAGTTCCTGTGGCGACCACTATGGCTTTAAAGGAACAATCGCAGTAGCCAATGATTACCGGTCTAAAAACTGTGGTATGTCCGAACTTGCTTTATTTCTATTACTATTTGTTTATTAGTTTTTATTTTGTTGTAGTTTCTAGTCTACATTTTTTTTTTATTCTGATTCCTTTGTGGTTCATACTTAATCTTTCATTCTTTCATTTTTTCTTTCATTTTTTTTTTTTCATTTTTTTTATTTATTTTTATTTTAATTTTTTTTTTTTAATTCTTTTTAAGTTGTCTACGTAGCTGCAAGAAGCAATAGTGGTAAGTTTACACACACACACACATATATATATATATATATAGAGAGAGAGAGAGAGAGAGAGAGAGAGAGAGAGAGAGAGAGAGAGAGAGAGAGAGAGAGAGAGAGAGAGAGAGAGAGAGAGAGAGAGATTGTTGGTGTGGATGTTTTAGTTTTATATTTATTTACAATCATGTGTCGCTTAACGTCCTAGATTAAGTGATGTTAAATGAATTGAACCCTCTCCAAATATCACATCGAGACCTTTATATTACGTGTAAATTGGAACATTGCAGCGTATATATATATATATGTATATGTGTGTGTGTGTGTGTGTGTGTGTGTGTGTGGTCTTAAGCAGTACACTACAACTACAACTAATCACAAAACATAAAGCATTAACATAGGCAATTCTCAAATCTGTCATATTATGGATAACAGTATTATTTGTTTTGTTGAAGAACACGTAATTCTTGCGTGATCACGCCCTTTCTAAAGCCACCTACATTCGCTACGTCTAAATGGATTTGTTTGTTTCGATTGTTTATCGCCATTATTTTCTTATTATTTTTAAAGGCTGCAGAAATATATGGACTTTTTAGCGACACATGACTGTATTTATTTATTTTGTTATTTTTATTTACTTGCATAATTTTTTTTTGTTTCTTTTTTTAATTAATTTATTTATTTATTTATTTATTTATTTATTATTATTATTGTTGTTATTATTATTATTTAATAGATATTTTTCTTCTTTTTTTTTTCCCCCTACAGCTGGAAATAAAGAACTTGTTAATGTACTTCTCATAACCATCTCTGTCTTACTGGTGAAATAGAAAGAAAATACTAAAGGACCCTGTACTGGACTTAATGACCGCTAAAAAATATAAAAAATAAAATAAAAATAATAATAATAATAATAAATAACAGTAATAATATTAAAAATAATAAAATTAACATCATACAAAATATTAACGTAGAATTTCATAACTATTTAGTCTTAGTAACAAGCAGAAATATTGTATGTGTATTATAGCTATATATATTATAAAACTGGTTATATATTATTGATTAGTGAAACAGTGAAAATATAATAATAATAATAATAATAATAATAATAATAGAGAGAGTGTTCAAAAGAAAAGGCTTAAATTGAGTAAAGTCAGACTCGGGCCAAACATCGAGTTTCAGCATAAACCCATGCATACATAATTCAAGTGTTTCATTAATGTTATGACGTACAGACATGCCAACGAGAGAAAAAGCTAATCGTATTTACTTATTAATAAATCAATTATTATTATTATTTAAGAACTGATTATAAAATTGAGCGTTATTTATTTATTTATTTAATACAGTTCAGAATCCCATTACCGAAATGCTTGGGACCGGAAGTGTTTCGGATTTTGTACTATAAAGAGATAATCGGAGAATGGGATCTACGTTTAAATACGACTTCCATTTTTATTTAATTCAGAGCATATACAAGTATTCTTGAGGATTTTTCAAAATAATATTTTAAATAATGTGGTGTATAATATAAAGTGTATGTACGCAGAGCAACCCGAACACTGTAAAATATTACTTCTACTATTTCGGATAAGGGATCCTCAGCCTGTTTGTGTAGGAGATAAAAATATTTCTAACATACAAGTCTGATATTTCCTCAACATATAATTTAAACAATGTCCAAATTGTTGTTGTTGTTGTTGTTATTATTATTAATATTATTACAAAGACTACTACTACTTTTACTATTATTATTATTACTGATGAGTTTATGACGGTTTGGGTTTTAATGTTTCTGTATTGTATTATGACGCTATTTCTGAAATTACTATACTACTGCTACGCCTACCAGTCTATTACTATTATTTTAAACTGATTATTTTCGTGAGCTATTTATATTTTAATAAAACCTGCAAGTCTGCAGTGATTTTGACTTCTTCAGTTTTGTTATTAATCGACTGTTTCGTAAATTGTAATAGAATTTTTCTTTCTGAAAAACATTTGTTGTGTTGTCATTTCAAACCTTTTCAGCTTTCTCTCTAAGCCATTCATTCTGTTTATAATGATATTACCTGAAAAAAAAAACCCATCACTGCTGCTTTTGGAATTACCATCACATCATCGTAATATTCATAAAGATTAATATGTATTACATACATCTCTTAATAGTAAGCAACAACAAAAATTAATGATCCAGTATTTTTTGTCACTTAAAAATAAATTATCAGTGCACTTTTTCAGTTATTAATACAATCACTGAACGGATTATTGACTTCGAAATATATAATATAATACTTATCTTACCAGTTACAGGAACCGTTTTCTTTATCGTTTGCAAGACAAAATTTTAGATAACGCTATGCCTTTGTGAGTTCGTGTTGCTATGCGACGTCACCGTGTGAAACCAATGATTAACGAAAATTTACATCACCAGTGTTCGTGACATATTTCTTTTTAATCAAAGCATATCAAATTAGTGATGTCTAATGTAGAAATAGTTTGAACGTTGTAATTATTATTATTATTATTATTATTATTAATCTGCAAATAAACACACACAGATACACATGCAGAACATTGTATTGTTCATTCAAAAATAAGTTTCAGTAAGATCCTATTATCTTGTTTTTAGGTAGGTTTCAGAAATAAACGGAGAACTAGCCTTACCGAGCCTTAGAAATACCAAAACGCACATCCAAATACTTTTTTTTATTAGCAAAAAAAAAACACACAAAAAAACAACAACAACAAAACATTCAGTTAAAGCGTATAAACTTTCCCGGACTCTCACAATATACATTAATTATAGTTAACCAATAAGAATGTAAGTAAAGCTATCATAATAATTAATTAGAATGCTTGGTATTAACTCGTAGAATAGAAAACGGCCTGATTAATGACAGACGTAGAAATTCTGCGCTGCTGTTTTTATTTTATTATTTTTATTATTATTATTTTTTTTTTTTTTTAATAAATTTATTTATTTATTTATTTAACTTTTTCTTACATAATAAATTATAATAAAAGAAGTAAAATGGAAAGAATACCTGACATCGACTAGGTTCATCCTCCTGATACATTGTCAGTGTTGGACAAAGGATATAATCCCTTGATCTGGGTGAATTTAGCAATGGCGTGCAGAGGTCTGGTGCTTGATTGTACTGCACCAAAGATAAGGCCTAGTACTGAGAAATATTATGAGAAAGGAAGATATTTTGAATATGTAAACACAGATGAAATATAAAATAAACAATTTAAGTATAAATCAACCAGATTGGTTAAGTCCTTTTTGGATGCTCAGAGCCATTGCAATTTAGTATCACTGGCCCATATAGGGTTCGATCTTAGACGGGACAAATTACAATAAAAACAAGTTCAGTTCAGTTTGCACATTTTCAGAGGCTACATTGACTGTTTTAAACTCATTTAGATTAACATTCATTTGAACAAAGATATTTGTTGTGTTGTTGTTCAGTTTCGAGCTTGAAACTTTGTAGCTTATCCTCTGTGTGTGTGTGTGTGTGTGTGTGTGTGTGTGTGTGTGTGTGTGTCTTTGTTTTTCTTTAATCTGTTCTTATTATTCCGGCTTATTAAATTATATTGTTTTGTAATCGACTACTTGTGTTTTATAATTATAGTGCTCTAGTGGTTTATTTTATCAGGGAATAATTCTACGAACATTGTTTTGTATACTGCAAGAATCATTAAAACTCTAACAATATTTAAAGGCTGTTGTGAGATCGTTCTGACAAATCAATCCACTTCCGGTTTCGTTAGCTGTTTTCGACGGGAATTGAGTGTTAATAATACAGTACATCATGCTTATTTTTTCTAGAGACAGAAATATGTGAACACGATTTAAAACTGCCAGGCAACAACATTCTGCATTATTGTGTTAAATACATTCTAATTTAAAGCAAAGTAGTGAACACCCATTACAGAGCGTACGAAGACTTGTTACCATTTCAGTGTTCACGACTTTTGAAAATTGAAATACTTCAAATAGTATTAAATTCAGACTTTGTCAACATGTCGGACAAATTCGAAGCCTTGGAACAGCTTTTAGAACTGTTTATTGAGAACACTCGACAGATGGGAATCATTGTCAGTGATTTTCAACCTCAGGGTCAAAATGTCCTGAATCAGAAAATGTATGTATCATTACAATATATTTAATATTATACACCATAAATTAACCATTATAACGATAGCTTTGAGGTTTGGTCTTCATTAAAATTATTTTGAAAACGTTATGTTCGAACCACTTACATTGTGTTATAGAAATCGTGTAATTTATACATCATGAAAAGATTAAATATATTATGTAGGTAAATTGTAATGCAAATCCATTTTGCTGCCAACTTTTGGTTCAATTTTAACCAGCAGCTTCATTATTAATTTCAATCCAGTTTAAGTATGATTGTTTTTCTTAGCAAAATTAGGAATATGTTACTAGAAGTCTTTAATTTGCTATCATCATGATCCAAGAGTATTATTTTGGTTATTAAACATATACGTGATAACTGTATTATTGCCATTAAAAAACAGGCTGTCATTTATCCACTGTAACCACAGTGCTGCACCAGATAAACAGTAAATTTTCAGACCTGTTAACTAAAATCAAAGTATTATTATTACTATGATTATTATTATTATTAGACACTATTTATTTATAGTTACAGTTAGAAACATAACAAAAATTATTTGTTTTATTATTACTTTTTTTATTTTCAGTCAAACTATGGTTACCGAAATGCAAGAAGTAGACAAATTTCGTTCACAGATGCAGGATATTCAGGTGCCACTGGAAGTGTTTGAGTGAGTTTTATTTTATAATTTAATATTCAATAAATACTCATGTTACATACTGATATACCAGGACAGGGCAGTGGTCACACTGCTTTTGAGCAATAAACAAATGTGTACATTTCAGAACTTAAATCATAATATAATACCAATTCATTTTTCATTAAAAATGTAACATGAACACTTTTTAAATGCAGTTTTTAAATTGTTGCTTTTTTAATAATCTGCTTATCAGTGTTTAATATTTTTTGTTGAAGATATTTAAAAATAATGTTTTTTGGTTGTTTTCTTTTTGAATAAATAATCTCAACAGATATAAACCATTTTTTTTTTCAAATCTATTTCTTTTAATTTGTTGTATTTTATTACTAAAAACGTGAACTATTTTTCTTGTTATCAATCAAATCTTTATTTTTTTCACAAACCATTTCAGAATTTATCAACTTTCAGTTATTTGTATCCACTCTTTATTTATTTATTTGTTATTATTTTTTTTTAATGTATTTATTCACTTTTAGTTACATTGATCAAGGCAAGAACCCAAACCTGTACACAAAAGACTGCCTGGAGAAGGCACTGGCAAAGAATGAACTTGTCAAAGGAAAAATGGATAACCTCAAGGTAATGTTACATTCAGACTTTTTTTTTTTTTTTTTTAAATAATCATCAAAATATAGATATATCTATAGTATTGATACTCAGTTCTACTTGCCTGTTTTGCAACATTATTTAAAACTGAAGATATAAATGAAGAACAAGTATCAGAATCTAAATATATCTGGCATCTAAATTTTCATGAAGTAATAATAACAACAAAAATAATAATTAAATGTAAAGCAAACTTGCTTGGAACTATATAAATATTAGCAAAAGTAATTTTTCTGTATACGTTACCCCAAATACATCACACCTTTTGATTTGTGGTAGACAGAAAACTGTCCTGATTGTAAAATAACCTAATTGGACACAAGACACACATCTTGTAGTTGTAACCAATCCTAGGTTCTTCCAGGATTCACAATCACTGATTCAAGATGAAATGACTTTTGTTATAAATGCTATTTATTCTCACATACCATAATCAGTCTTGTGAATGTCCTGTCTCTTAACTAGATTCAGCTGCCAAACATTTTTTTTTTTAAATTTCATGAGCAAGTCATCACCCCCATCAAAAAAAAATAATAATAAAAAGGGGTTTTTTTTTTTTTTATTTTATAATGCAAAATGACCATCAAATATTTAATGCTGTTTAATTTGAAGCTAACATTTTGCATTAGTTTTGTCTTGTTACACATGGAGCAAAACATTTCCTTTCTATTACCACAAAATAATGAAACTTTATATTTAACTGTTGATTATTATGCTTATTTATTTAAAAATTTTTTTTTTTTTTTTTCAGCGATTCAAAGCGTTATTGATTGTTGAATTAAACAAAGTGTTTCCCAATGAGATGAACATGTACAGAGCTGTAAAGGGAGACGATCGTCCAACGTGACAGTTAGAGAACTCATTTGGACTGAAGTCTGAAAAAACTGACATAATCCTAACTCAGTAAATGTGACTGATAAGTGCAAAGAGAAACTGACAAAACTCACAAAGAAATTAATTTAAATATTTATTTAAAAAACAACAACAGTTTGAACATTTTTTGTGTGTGGAATTGTTCAGGATAAGTCATTTGGCACCAGTGAAAAAAATTAGGTTTTTGGGCAGAGGTATTGTTTTGTAAAAAAATTCCATGCAAAAGACAAACAGGACAGAGTAAATATTTTGTTGTACATATATGCTATATATCTATACAAAAAAAAAATGGACAAAGATGACTATGAAAAAACCATTTTGATACATATTTTTTTATTTTCCAATGTACAAAATGAAATGTGGAATCCTTGAGTCATTGATATTCAATAAATAAGTAAATATATAACCATCAGGTTTTTGTTTTTGTGTGTATGTTTTTTTTTTGTTCATTTTTTATCAAAAATATTTATCTCGATTTTGAAACAGATTATACATTTTCACAATATTTAAAATCAAGTTCTAGGTTTAATTTCCTATTAAGAAATTCATCTGCTTTTTTTAGTCTTCTTCATGTCCAGACGTCTCTTTTCTAAATCAACAACCTGCAAAAGAGTATTAAAAACAAGTTTTTTAACTCGTAAATAAAGGGCTAAGAAAAAGAAATGAGAAATAATTTTTATATCATGATCCAGTGATAGGTGTTGATAAAAACGTCCTTCAGTGCCTTATTGGACTAAAACCAAAGAGAAAGGATTTTGTTTGTGTTATATTCCTGTTTTACAGGAGCCTTAGTTTATTAATCCTTTCCTTGCAATAAGCAGATATATCCATTTCAAATCTTATTACCTTTAACCCCATGCTTGAACATTGTTTGTCCCAGAAGCAAAATTATATGTATTCTATTTTTTCGGTGTATAATTAACATCGTTATGGGAATGACTGTTAAATTTAATTATATGGTAAAATAGTTAAAATTCTAACATATAACAATAACCTGAGTCACTTGTCCCTCGGCTATCTGTCTCATTTCTTTACTCAGATTCCTGGAATTGGGCAAAGTCTGCAAAAGAATAAAAAAAAAATATATATATATTTTTAAGAAAAGTCTATTAAAGTAAATGTTATTCTTATAGTGGCACACAGTATGCTACTATAATTAGAATACTGTAGACAGTATAATTTGTTTGTATTTTAGTGATACTAATAGGTGAGGTTGCAAGTTAATAATTTATTTATTTTTTACAAATAGAGTAACATTAAAATCATTTCATACAAATTTTCTGAGTTACATATATACTGGGTCTTCTCGAACTATATGCCTATATACATTGCAGGCTGAATGTACGTAAACATCTCCCTCATTGATTTGTTCATTTTAACAACAATTTTAATAATTTAGTATTTGAACACGTCTTTGAATGAATCCAGAAACAGTTTTCTTGAATTTCTATTTAGCTTATTCAAGAAAACGTATTCAAGCAAGTTACTCACCCTGACAAAAAACTTTGTAACTTGGAAAAGTTTTGTTTCACACTGTTTGTAAATAATTTCATCTTTCTTTACTCCATGCTTCAGAAGTACGTCTGTTACGATTTGTTCCAATTTCTGCAAGCAATATATTATCATGTATGTGTGAATCTAAATATTCATATATATATGCACACATGTACACACAATAGATTTATAAAGTAATAAATGAACCAATCTCTAACGTTTTAGAATGATAAAAAACATTAACAACACGTTTTTTGTTTCAAAAATCCATGATACATATGATGATTATCTTAAAAGTTTAGCACCAAGAGGATGTTCTAACAGACTGACCTTTGATAAACTAAACATGGAGTTAAACCATTAAACTACAATACACCAATTTTTAATTATTTTAAACCCCATCTGTTTGTTTTAATTCATAACAAGAGGTTCTCATTTTTTCCAAAACATTCTGAAAGAAAATGTGAACTAGAGTTCACACAGCTAGTGCAGCACAGAATTATCATAACTTTACTAAAACATGTGATGTCCCAAAACTCAAATTTCCTGAACCACTTTGAAAAATCTAGTACTACACTCCAAATATTTCAAACATCTTCATTTCATTATTAAATATCTCAGGTTCGTGTTATCTGATTTTGGTTGATTTTTGAAGCTGTAAGATTTAGTCTGTGAGATTTTCTTTTTTTACTTTCTTCTCACTTGTCTGACTTCAGAGAACAATGATGATCATGAAACGGTTATTATATTTGAAACAAGACACTTATTTATTAATTCATTTTGTTTACAGAAAACAAAACGTAACCCACAGTCAAATTAAAATAACTAAAAACTGAAGGTAAAAAAACCTAAAGAAAAACAATACTTTTCAAGACATTTTTTTAGCTACTGGAAAGAAACTGATGATGAATTTCCAAAACTCTGCAATGTTTTTAAGACTGCACCCGAACCTAGATGAACACCAGTGGTTTCATACACACCTTTTTGTGCCTCTGAGACCTTGATTGTTTTTCCAGCTTGGCTTTGTCTTCCTTTGACATTATCGCGTCTGCTTGTTGCGCCGATTCATTTTCTACCTGACACTGTGCACCCTCGGGTGATCTCTTGCGTTTATTTGGTCGTGGAAGAATTGTTGTAGGTCTTGAGGCATCAAAACTGGACGTAGGTTTCTTCCGGGGAGACCTTCGAAGATTACAACCTTCGTCTACAGGTTGAGTGTGCAAACTGCTTGACGTGCTTTTTCCTTTGTCTGACAATGAACTGTAAAAAAAAAAAAAATGTAAAAAAAATATATAGAATTTATATTATATATTAAAAATAAAAATTATGAAGATAAGCTAATTTCAAGTAACATTATGTGAAGATAAGACTGTAAATAAATTCAGACTTAAATAGCAAAGAGTGGATTTTAAAACAGAAATGAAAATTAGAATCAAACAGCATTAACTTGATAACTCAAGTGTGTAATATTTTTTTAAAAATAATAATAATAAAATATATTGTCATGCTTTATTATTACCAAAGAACAGGCATGTGCCAAAACAAAATCCCTAAAAACAAAATTAAAACAATATTAATTTTGAAAATATGCAAAAAGTAAACTGAAGCAATTTGTAAAAGCCAACAGATGTTGAATAAGAAAATAAAAAGAACGCATATATTAATACCTTGAATGTTGTTCATCTTTATTCCAAACAGACTTTAACTTTCTTGAGGATCTTCTGTTTGGAGAAAATAAACGTCTGTCTTTCTTGTTACACACAGCAAAAGTCGAGGATCCAGTTTTCTGTAGCGACAAACAAAATCCACGGGTCTCCTGTTTTTGAAGTTTGTCTCGTATCTTGGAATAATGCTTGGCATGCTGTTCATCTTTCTTATTCCGATTATAGCTGGAAAAATTCAAAATATCAGTTTTTACAATTTATTGGTGATAATTTTATATATCAACATATATTATATAAATTTATAATTTATAGGAATAGTTTTAAAAAAACATAAAACCACATTCGAATTGCTTATTCACTTGTATTCAATTTGTAAAAAATATTTTACATTATTGTTAATTTACTTGATTGTTATTATTTTTTTTTAAATATGTATGCATGCCTGTGCCTTTGCTTAACTGTACTTCCTAGTAAATGCAGCAAGAAATATTTTATGGGCATCTTAACTTAGAAAATTCTCTGATAAAGCATGGCTTGGAATGGGAATTAGCCTAACTGACATCCAAGCAAGGACTGAACCTCATCCTACACTCTTACAAAGGCATGTTAGTGTTTACGGTGCCTTTTTAATATATTTCTGATAGAATTATAATGAGAAACCTTCAAAAAAAAAAAAATCATCTTTAACTTACTATACATCATGATACTGACAATCTTTGCATTCAGGCCACTTCAAATTAGCATCTGTTTCACTGGATATTCGCTTCACTCTTCGGTTAGACTGCTGCGAAAGAAAACAATAAATATAATTTCATTTTTTTTGTATAACTTTTTTTATTTTTGGTATTTTAAATTTAAATTGTAATATGATGTCAGAATTAAATGTGGTTATATTTATTTATTTTAAACAACATGTTATTTCGTGTTATTTACCAAGTTAATCAAAATTCAAATGACATTAAATAACAGTAATTATGGTCTTTGATGAAAAATATGGTGCCTATAAAAAATTCCATTTTATAGCTTTTAGAGATATAATGTAGAACTAGCAACATTTTATGAAAAAAAAGAATAAGAAAAAGGAAAAAAGAAACATGAATGAGATTCACAGTGTGTGTGCAGCATCTCAACCATACACTTATATATTGCCTCTATGTATGTGTGTATATATTTATGAATGTGATTTTGACTGAAATGTTATAAATGAACGTACACATAACAATTTACAATTTGCTTACAGTATACATACATGATTATATGTAACCATCTCACTACACACACAAACACATGTACACATACACATATGAATAACAATGTTGTGAAACAGTTCAAACAGTTTGAAAGATTATATCGTTACCAACCTTGAACATTTCAGTAGCGATGCACTCATATATGTATATAATATAAATACACACGCACACACAGAGATAAATAAATCACACACAAGAGCAAAAGATAAGATTTAATCAGCAACTTACCTGCCTCACAGGTGATAATGTATCAATGGCAGCATTACCATCATGTTTAAAACAGTGCAAAAAATCAGCAGCGTCAATCCAAGTGACAGCTGAAAGTAAAAGGTAAAATAAAATGTTTTTAAAAATCTTTCCTAGTAATCATATCTAGTCATCTGTATAGTATATTATACTAAAATACAACACTGTGGTCAAGTATATCTTAATTTGATAGAGCAATACATTAAGGTGAAATTTGATGTGTTTTGTGATCAATATTTGATTTTATACAATAAACATATAAAACTAATATCCAGTAATATTAAAATGAGTGGAGATATTAAAGAAATGTTTGTTCATTAAATTATTGATTCACTTAAATATGGTGTGGCACGCACACACAAAACTCTACTAAACAGTAACAGAACTTCACATAATGGCTGGAGAAAGTGTGTTGTTTTTATCTTGTACTATCCTGCCAACACAAATTTATGTTGAATTAATAATCCAGAAATGCCAGCAAATGAATATCAGTTGAACATACTAACATTCTCACACTATTACAGAACCATTTAACACCAAAAAAAACAAAAAACCTGCTTATACCGATTTATCCTGAATCAATAATTAAAAAATATCAGTGGATGAATCAAAGGATCAATGAACATCACAGTTCAGCACAAAACATTTATTCATCCATTCATTCTATAAATAATCAGAGTTGAGAAACGTACATTCGTCTGAATGTAGTGGAGAAGACAGCATTGTGCTGTCTGACGACTGGAACCGTCGCAGAGTCCTTTTCTGATTCTCCTCATACTGCAGAGCCAATCTTTCCGGCCATTCCAAAGGCTCCACTTCATAATCTGTATTACATTAAGAAACAAATATATATAGACAGTGAGATATCTACAACAATGCTGATTAGGTTTGTTTGTTTTCCAATCAGTTTTATCTTGTCGGTATTCCATCCATGTTTAACTGTAATGACAAAGGATGACTGTATGCACAGTCTTGTTAATGATAAAGTCAAATCTGATCAGGCAGTGGCTGGGTTGGAAACATGACACAAAACCAGTTTAATGATAAAAGCCAGGTTTTATTGTGTCATAGATTTAAAGAGAAATTCATTTTGTAATATAAACAACATAAATACATCACGTTTTGCTTTTTCCATACCTCTTTTAAGATTTTTAAAGCTCCTTTTCATCATATTATAGTTAGCAACCGTATTTAAATACCAGCACAAAAAAGCATTCAAATATGAAGCAAGATTCATTTTTATAAATGTAATTAAATTGAAATAGCATTGAAATTTCTCAAAACTGGAACCTCACTAAATTAGAATTTAAAAAAAAAAATGTTTTTATTTTATTCTTAAAAGTAAAGCAGGATTTACACAGCATCTTGGATTTATCAAGTATCTAAATGTAAAAACCTCAGTAAACCAAACATCCTTCAAAATCAAACTTAAATTTTTTTATAATCCTGATACTTTTTCATTTTATGAAGTTTCAACATACAATACTATACATTAAATTAGGCCAGTGTATATTGAAACGCTGAAGACCAAAACTGCAATATTATCTTAAAACTATAAAAATACCAGTAGATATTTAAAATGCATTCTTATATAATTGTGAAATTCTATTTAATATTTACCCAGCACACATGATGAGCCCTCATTTTGGTTTACTTCTGAGTTAGGGGATGTGACAACTGGACAGTCTTTCAACACTGCAGTGAGAAATTCATCTTGTATCTCATCAAGAAATTGGAAGAGTTGTTGTTTAGTTAGAACTGTCGATTGTCCATTTTCCTCAAGTGTTTCTGAATTATAAACAGAAACATTGTACATATACAGACAGAATGAATGGATGGATGGATGGATAGGTAGATAGATATAAATGGATAGATGTTTGGATGGACAGAGATATGTAGACAGATAAATAGACAGATAAACAGACAGGCAGACAGAAAGAAATGGATGGATGGATGGGTAACTATATAGATATGTAGAAAGATATATCAATAGAGAAAGAAAGAGAGACAGACATGTAGACAGATACATAGATGGGTAGATAGACAGACAGAGATTAACAGACATATAATCAATTATATTAGATTAGACAAATGATACAAAAAAAAAGCAAAAATCTTTCTTTCTGAAATAGGCATAAAAATAAATGATCAGAAATAAAAGAAACATTTCAACTTTTTAAGTACATAACAAGGTACTTGAAAGAAAAAAGAAAAAGGGAAAAAGAAAGAAATTTGAGAAAAAGAAAAAAGAATACAGGATAGCAATCCAAAACCAAATAATGTAATAATAATTACTCAGCCAATCCCTCAAGTTCATCCATCTGCAGTCTGGTCAGGGAGCTGTGAATTTCCTGCAACGTCACATCACTTATCTGAGGTAAAGTCTTAATAAATTTGTTCACATCAAATGTTGTTGAATGTTCTTTCATCCTTCCTGCATTACACTGCACATGAGTTCTTGACAGTCTGAAAACATCAGTGTTGAAAAGCTCAGGGTTAATGAAGACAACAGCTTTCAAAGTGTTTGAGTCAGCAGACATCTCGTTTTTCATTAACAGCAGACGTAGAAATGTGCAGCCTGGGAGAATTTCCTCCTCAGTTTCTGGAACAGGATAATAAAAGATGACAGGAATAAATGTATGAGTGTGGAAAACATGCAGTTAAACATGAACAAACACACACACACACACACACACACACACACATATATAAACAGACATACATACCCAAGGCACACAGATATACAAATATAAGCATACATACACATATCTATTATTTATTGAAGTTTTATTTATATGTATTAATGATATTCAATGTGTTTTTATTGTTTCTCTTTTTTTTTTTCTTTTTTTTTTTTTATAAATGTTTTGATTCTCATGTATGTAATTATTAGGGAAAAAAATAAAACTAATTTTTAATTTGTGGCATTCAGAAAATCACAATTCTAAAAACAAATTAAAAACAAAAAGAAAAAAATATATATATTCATTTTGGCAGTAAAAAAATAAATAACAAATAAATAAGGGAACTGTTTTGTTTCTAATTAATCTGTTTCATAATTATAATAATTTCATTTCTAACTAAATTCTACAAAATAATTTAACTGCTCAAACCTTGGACATTCGAAATATCTGCCATGATACCTTCTTTCCAGCTGGTTGTGTTCATCTTCTTGTCTGCACAGGTTGGTACAACATCATTAGCAAAAACTGCTATCCTAGCAACCAGGCCAACCTATAATTTAGTAAACATTGTTACTTGTTAAACAGGAGAACCTCTATTGACTAGTAGGACATCAGTCATAATTATCTTCCTTCTCTGAACCTTTAGGAACTGCTTTTGTAGCCATAACACAATGAGTCAGAGCCTCTTAGTGTATTATAGTACATCTTCGTCAGTCCAGAATTATGACGAGGTATTTTAACACTTCTGTCATAGTTCTAATTTCTGCTGTTATTTAGCAATACCCACCTCAGTAATGAAGAGATAAGGTACAATAATTTATGAATAAAGTTCTTTAGTAAATTCCATTAATAATACATTATATAGTATACATGAAAATACTTTAATGATCTGTGGGAGGTACAGAATGTGTAGTATTTTGTTATTCAGTTTTATTATGATCAAGAAGAAGAGTATGTATTGTTTAATTATAATAAGAATATGTGGATGTTTGTTGTTTCAATGCTTTAATGTTTTATTTCATGATTAATTCCAGAGATACTTCTCAAAACAGATACTCACTAAACCTGAGTTCCTCAATCAGTAGACTATTTATTGTGTACCAAAATGTAAAAGCAGAGTAAATCAAACTCGCCTTCAAACTGAATGGTTTAATTTGGTCCTGACAAATTTTGAGAATTCTCACTGTAAAACCTCATTAAAACAAGCATTCCTCCAAACCAAACTGTTTACATGGTTTTACAGTGAAACCTCATTAAACAGACCACTTCTCAAAACAAATTTTACTTGTTTTACATTGAAACCTCAGTAAACAAAGCACCTCTCAACATTAAACTTGTTACTTGGTCCCTACATTGTATGTTTGTGAGAAATTTTACTGTATATTTTAATAGTACTGATTACCTGAATGTTTACCTACCTTGTCCAGACTGTTAACATACTGAATGAACTCCTTTGAATGAACATGGTCGCTTTCTAAATGTCTGTTTTGTCAGGAATTATAACATTCTCATGTATTAGTATCAATAATTTTGTTAAAAATGTTTGTTACATGAAATTCACATTTAAATATGTAAATAACAGAAAGATAAAAAAAAAAAAAAATTGTTTTACAGATTTTTGAATGAATTTGCAGTATTTTCTTATTACAAACCAATTCTAAACATTTCTCTTTGGAATTTAACATTTTCCTTTTAATTTTTCATTCTTTAATTATTGTTCAGTGGAGCAAACTAATTATAAAATTAGTCTTTCCTCTAGGGAATTTTATTTTTCATTAATTATGTTTATATTAAAGAAAAACATTTCAAATGATATACAAGAGTTATTATAAAAGAGTACTTTTAATCTTTTAAAGATAACCACATTGGTTTTATATTTTTTTTAAATATTTATTTATTTATTCTTCATTTTATTTCACATATTTATTTTTATTTGATTTTGTATATATTTTAAAATACATTTTTACCTATTTATGTTTAACAAATAATCAATCAGAGTATCCCCTTTTACATAATATATAGTTCAAAATTAGGATGAACTACTATCACTATATAACACAGAAGAAAATTTAGTTAAGGATACATTAAAACAGAACATGGAGACATCAGAAACAAAGGAACAGTTCTGATATCAATTTCATCAAGAACCTCAATCATTCGTCCAAAATGTAGATGTTCAACTTGATCCTGAAAGAAAATATTATTGAAAAATACTTTTAATTTCTCAACAATTTTAATTATATTAAATATTTGTTTTATAAAGAAAAATGTGTAATATACATGATCTAAATGTTTTACTTGTAGCTAGCTACATGTCAGAAAACTATAATTACTACTACTGATGCTGCTGCTGCAACTACTACTACTACTACTACTACTACTACTACTACTACTACTACTACTACTACTACTAATAATAATAATTTAATGATTAAGAATATAAAGAAATTTTAAATTCATTTCTGAATGAGTTACATATGATATTTAAACCAAATATTTTAAGTAACTGTTAAACACCAAAGTGCATATTTTACATATGTTCATGTAAATTTAAATTATACTTAAGTTTCCTTAATTTAGCTATGTTTATAATGCAAATAACAAATTAATCAACAACAGGTATTTTGGATTAGTCTAGACAAAAATGTATATGTAATCAAACTCACCTGGTTTTGTTGATTATTTCTACAGCTGATTGTTGAAAATAGAAAAGATTTGTCATCACATGAAATGCTGAATCCAGGAAAGATAATCCCATGTCCTTCCTGTTACAACAGATAATAGTTTTGGACAATTCTTTTTAAAATTATAATAATACAAATGATGCCACATTAATTTAACCAGTGTTTTGCCAGTACTTGCTTAATAACCACAAGAAAAAATAAGATTCAGTTAATAAAGGCTGAGAATCCATTATTCAAAATGTTTTTCAAGCAGCCAAAATGATGGGAGGTTGTCATTTTTTGGATGGTTTATGCAAACTTTATTAAAAATATTGTATAAAAGTACCTGTAGGCTAAGTGTTTAAACTGTATATCAAGTGTAAAAATTTCATGTTCAGACTTGGTCAGGCTAATCAAAAATCAGAAAGAAATTCTGAAAGCTGACATTTCTGGCCAAAGGCATTTTAGATGTTCAATCTGCACTCACTTTGTATTTTATTACTAACAAAAATTTTGATCAGAACAGTGTAAGCTTTTTTTATCCTATTATTAAAAAAAAAAAAACACAACGAAACAAAGAAATAATATTCTCACAATTTTACTGGTCAGTGAAATTTTTCCCCTCCAAATTCTTGACACGAACGTTAGTGACTGGATATCAGGAATGATTTGACAGTGACAGGTATTAATAATACACTGAACACTGTCAGTTATCTCCCCTGAATGAATCACCATTACTTGAGCATTGTGCCAATGAACTAGTCGTATGACTGCCCCAAGAGTAGGTAGAAAGCTAAAAATAAAAACACAAAATATATTTATTAAATAGCTGCAATAACATTTTTAAAAATTATATTTATTAACAACAAAACTATTTAAATTTTAAATCAGTTTTCTTATTTATTAAAGTTTCAGAAATATTTAAAATGGACCGAGACACAAAACATCATATGGAGAGATCCCTAGGAAAAAAAAAAAAAAAAAAAACCCACAGAAATTTTAATTAATAAATTAAAATATATAAATTATAAAATTTTCCCTATTTATGAAAATGTAAAAAAAAAATGTTTAAAATGATCAAACAAATGTCTGAATGACATGTTCAAATCAGAATTAGAATAACATATTTACTTAATATATGTGCTTATAACAAGTAAATTACATAATAATGGTAATAAATTAATAAAAAGCTGATAAATCATGAAATAAATTTTACATTAAAAGATAGATAATTACATCTGCAAATATACATGGTATTGCTTTCCAAAGGTCAAACAAAAAAATTATGAATGATCTATGTAATACTAATTCATTCTTATCTTTTTTTAAAATAGATCGGTTTATTTGATACAATGTTCCCTTTTCTTCTTCTGATTTTCACTAATGTCCTCTTAACAGAAATAAGAAATTAACAACAGACAAATCAATTTAAGATTTATGACATCAAATTTTAATTACTAATATCACACACCTTTCATGTTCTTCTGTCAACTGTGGATGAACCCATATTAAATGAACAGGAATGCCTAAAAAAAAAAAAATAATAATAATAATAATAATTTTAAAATAACAACTAAAAATATCAAACAATTGTAATGAAAGTAAATTTAACTTCTGTCATTTATTGCATGTCTAAAAATTACTTGTATAAAATATTGAACCTGAATTTTTAAAATTATTATTTTTTAAATTATTTATATAAAAAAAAATCTAAATACACACACACACATACACATGCAAAAAAATCTAACACACACACACACACACTTTATCTCCATCTAACCTGAATATGGCAACAGATCAGCAAGTTGATGAATAGTTTCTGCAACACTTACACAACTGAAAATATGTTCATACAAAAATTTCATGAAAAATCTAGAAAATCATTTGACATCCACAATCTTATACCATTCTACCATTCAGATATTAAAGAACTACAAGCTTTCAAATCAAAAATAAACTTTAATGATATTGGCATAATCAACTAAAATAATAAATATGTTTTGTCCACATTTGGTATTTTTTTATCAACTCTTTCACTTTGCTAATAATAAAGTAGGACACATTACAGTATATAAAATTTCTATAAGTTATACTGTGATCTTGTTAATGTCATATTATTTTCTGAGATTTTTTAAAATTTTATTTCAATGAGCTGGTTTCAACATTAAGTTGTTTGTTTTACCATTCACAAGTACAGTTCAAAAAATTTCAAAAAGTAAATATACATATATTGAATAAATATTATTTCCAATTACACATCAATTAATCATCTGATTTTTTAACAGTAATTCATATGTAAATTAAGAATAATAAAACTTGTTTTCCCCATTATAAGTAACATATATATATATATATACACACACATACACACACACGGTAAGAAGAGAGAAAAAAAATTATATTAATTCATGTTTCTAATTTATTTTATAATTGTTGATGTTTTAATTTAAAGGTTATACTTTTGTTCTTCTCCAAGTTGACTGTTGTCAGAATCTAAAGATTTTGTTTCCAAGGCAACAAGAAGATCCTGGAAGATAGTCCAGTCATTTCTAGGCAATGAAGGGCACTACAAAATAAAAAAATAAAAAAATAAGTAAATAAATAAATTAATTAATTAATTAAATAATAATAATAATAATAATAATAATAATAATAATAATAATAACTGAAATATATAACATGAAGACAATTATATTTACATAAGCTTAGAGTTGGATAATCCATGGGCCTGTATTAATGAATAAATGTTCCATACCAGACTAAAATGAAATTATTCTTCAAAGTCTATCTTTTCACAATTATTAAATAAAATATACATATATGATGCGATGGTCATCTGTTATCAAGATTTTCAGAAATTTTTTCAGTAGAAATATGTTCATTATGTCTCAAACAAAATTATCAGTCTCTGTAACTATGAAAAAAGTATTATGCTCATGGTATTCTGATAATGAAATATGTGATAATAATACTAATACCCTTACAAGGTATTTCTGGTTGAAATTTTCATCAACTAAAATTATGTTGCCAAATATAGCTGATTTATCATGTAATGATGATGAAATAGATCCCAGTATTTCCAAAGCTGCAGAACTCTCATCTAATAAACAAATAAATAAATAGTAATAGTAGTAGTAGTAGTAGTAAAACAACAACAACAATGTTATTACTCTCACTATAACCGATATGCATTTCATATGAATTCAGAACTTTCTCAAACAATAAAATTACTCAAATTTAATACTTGAAAATATAAAAATATTTGTTTACATAAAAATATTTTTGAATTATTACAAATATAAATAACTTTTGTTACTGTTCAAAAATTATTTATATTTGTAAATTTAAAAATATTTTAAACCTTAAAATAATTTTTGATAAATAATGCCATAAATAATTAAATTATATAATTTATTAGCATTCATGATTCATATATTTTGTTTTCATAAAATGAAAAGCTTTATATATTTATTATCAGCTGGGATTCTACTGAATATTTTCTACGATTTGATGTTTTGTTGTTAATCCAAATAAACTAAGTTAACGACTTAAAAGAGTAAAAATATGTTTATTTTATAATTTAATTAATTATTATCTTTTTTCATAAAATTTGCTTGTAAGAAGGACAAATCCCAATATTCAGTAAAATCCCTATAAGACATAGATATTATATTTGAAACCAAAAAAATTAATTTAAAAAAAATAAAATTAAAATCTCAATTTCTAATCAACTTTAAACTATCTCAACTCTAATAATTGACAAGTGAGTCGTATAATAAATGTTAAAGTTTTATTTATTTTAATTTTTTTTTTTTTAAATTCATCTGTATTAATATCTCTCATTATTATTCCCGATCTACGAACCTTTATTTATAAGAAGAATATAGGCAGCTTCCATCAGAATCACAAGAAATTACTTGCTCGTTTCTAGCAAAATAAACAATATAAATCTGTAACACCCGCCATTTTTATTTCGTACATTCCGCCCTTTGAAGAATATCCGTAAAAAGACCGAAATCAAATCATATGAAATTGTTTCAAAAGCATCTTCTCTAAGTCTAATTAAGCTAGGAAAACTACTTAGGAATTTAATTAACTAAAATCGTGAGAAAAAAAAATAATAAGAAGAATAATTAAATTAAATATGCATTCAATGCTTTTTTAAAATGTACTTATTTAATTATTTATTTATTATCTTTTATTATATTTTTATTTGTTTCAAACTCTTTTTTTAACTCGATTTTTCATGCGCAACAATCATAAATTTTAAAATAATACAATTTAAACGAAAATAAATTCAATAAGTTACACGCCGCTAGAGGTCGCTTTATTTTCTGCTATAAATATGACGTCAACAATAGATTATTTTGCTTTTTAAGAGGAAGGTCTTACTACGGTGAATTAATTACTTTCCAAACAAGTCACAAACGTTTTGATATTCTTTTCTATATTATTTTGATGAATCGTCTAAATTTTGTCAAAATTATTTATTTATTTATTTATTTATTTTAATTTTAATTTTAATTTTATATTAATAATAATAATCATTATTGTTGTTGTTGTTGTTGTTGTTGTTATTATTATTATTTGTGTTGCATGCGCTGACTGGATTCATTACAATAATATCGTTTTATTTTCTATTTCAGGTACTTGGTTCATACTGTTTGGAGTTAAGAATAAAATATGGAATAAATATCATTATATTTGTGTTTAGGTAAACCAAATAAATTACGATAAACAGGTGATCAGAGATATGAACAGACAGAATCATAGATAGTAAGGTTTGATAATGAATAGATTATTAAGTTTAAACACACAGAGTATGGCACAGAGACAATAGGTAGATGATGGATAGTTATTTACATAGGTAAGTACACAGACACAAATATACATAGGGACAGACACAAACACATGTGCAGAAACGCAGATAGATGGAAGGGTAGAAAAACAGAAAAGAAAAACTAATGAAGAGTTAAGACAAAGCAACACTGTTTATTTAAATATCTCTCACACGCACAGACACATATACACACATTTTCTGTTGGTTTTCTGGTGAATAGTTCTCTTTTTTATTATTATATTGTATTAAATTTGTTATTTGTTTATTTATTTATTATTGTTTTGTTTTGGGGAGTTTGTATTTATGTGTATGTGTGTGTTTGTGTGTGTGTGTGTGTGTGCTTTTTGTCATTTTGTGGGGCTTTAATGATATTGTTTTTTCATTTTAATGGTGTTGTTTTTGTGTTGTTTTTTTTGTTGAATTTTTTTTTTTTTTTTTGAATTTTGTTTTTCTTATTTTTATATTTTTATATTTTACGTGTTTTTTTTTAATATATATATATATTATTATATATATATATATATATATATTTTTTTTTTGTATTTTATGACAGTTTTTGCATTTCTCATTCTTTTTTATTGAACTTAATGTAATAAATAACCCTTACAAGCATGCTGTATTATTGTTATACTTAACTACTTACCATACTCTGATGTCGAATTAATCAAACAGAATGTTTTCACCAACTATTCATATATTATCAAATGTTTATAACTCTGTAAGAATTCAGACAGTTAAAAACAAACTTGGAAAGGAATAAATCCATTCCACAACGCTCCTTAAAATGACAAAACCGTTATTTCTCATTTATTTGTTGATTTATATCAAACTATTATTTGTTAGTGTATCAATCTGCGAAGGCGCCGGTTGGTGCTAGCCAATAAAAAGTAATATTTATTTTATTGAACACGATGTGAATTTTATTCCAGTGCAAACACGATTAGCTTCTTCCTGCCAGGCACGAGTGTCAAATCGTTTTGAAGATCTAAATGTATATCACGTCTGCTGATATGAAAAAAGCACAAACATCAGAATTTGTTTTAAAAATAAACGTACAAAAGTCAAGAACATAAATTAACAGATTAATTTGCCACTGGGTTATTAACTGATCTTTACCGGGTATAAAAATAAATAAAAAGTTGAGAAAACCGTTGTCATTTGCCTATTTTGATTTGATACAAAAGCTTTATAATTTCTTTATTTGCATCAATCTAAAACAGGGGATTTTCAGTAGATCTGAATTCATTTAACGAAATTTTAACAGTTATATTTTGTTCGAAAAGACGTATTATTGAAAATATAATTTGAAAAAAAAAAAATATATTTCAGAAATATAAAATCTCATTTTCAGATTTCAATTTTGTTTTTTAAAATGGAGTTTTATCGTGTTAGCTGGATAGTAATTTCAATATTTTCGGCGGTTTTTCTGCCGGTTTTGGCAGATCATTATCGTTCAGCTTACGGTCTTGGTGTGCCGCAAAAAGATAACAAGCTTCAAGTAACGCCAAAGCTGATCATTCCGAATTCTGGCGCCCTGTTGTGCACGAGAAAATGTCTCTCTAGTAACTGGTGCAAGTCGTTCAACTACAACCCTGACGTTGGATGCGAGCTACTAGACACCTACTTGTGTGAAAACAACACCGCGTTAACACCAGCTACTGGATACAGCTACTACGACGTCGAATTCAATGAAACAGTTGAGGTTAGTCGCGTTTATGTAAGAACAGTTCAAAATATTAAACTTCATATGCATGTGTGGATGTGTGTGAAAAAAAAGAATTTTGCAGACTATTGCAGATTATAATTTATTCTTTATGAGTGAGATAATAGTAGTGGTAGTGGTAGTTGTGGTAATAGTAATTAAAGATGGAGCATTGTGTATCATATATATATATATATATATATAGATAGATAGACACATTTATTAGGTGTCACAAACCTATATGGTTTAAATAATATATATAAAAAATATATAATAATAATAATAATAATAATCGAATACAAGTTATATGTCTGGTGATTTAATGATAAATTTACATTGTTTCAATAATGGCTGGTGATCAGTAAACACAAAGTTATGTGTTTGCATCGTGGTAGAGAAAGGTGCCAACAGGCAGTGACCGGTTTCAGCTGGCAACATTAATCATACTAGAAAATTAATCTTTTTAAAAAAACATTTAGAAAATACAGTATAGTAAAAAAATAAAAAAATAAAAATTAAAGATCTGTTGAATTTCCAAGACTTTACTAATTCTCTTAGACGTATTCTCTTTC
This sequence comes from Chrysomallon squamiferum, assembly GCA_012295275.1. Lineage (NCBI taxonomy): Eukaryota > Metazoa > Mollusca > Gastropoda > Neomphalida > Peltospiridae > Chrysomallon > Chrysomallon squamiferum. Next base: position 13,865,800 of record CM022667.1, on the reverse strand, counting down.
CAACCAGTGCCCCAGAATGAGTTACGTGAAGCCAAGGTTGTTTTTTTTTTTTTTTTTTTTTGTATCAGATCAGTCGGGAGTTTCATATAAAACATCCATTGCTGAATACATTTTATTATTATTATTAATATTATTATTATTATTTAAATTAACAGTATATATTTCAGGTAATCGAAGAATTCAGAAATCGAGAACGATGTAAACAAAATGGAATATGTTCTCCAAAATGTGGTATGTTACTTAACTAAAGATTTTTAAAATTTTACTACCATTATTATTATTTTTAAAAAAAAAAACCAAAAACCCACCTCAAAAATGATTTGTGATCTACTTAGTATAACCCTTTCCAAGCTAACGCTAGTAACGGTATTATTAAATTATAAAAATTCTTGTTTTGGCATAGAAATGAATTTTCAGGAACGACGAATGAAGCAAAAAATGTGTCTTCAGTCAAAAATCGCAACTAATTGGAATTAATGCATTTTACTTTATTTTTATTTAATTTTTTTTTTTCGACAATAATTAAAGTACATTTAAACTTATACGGATTCATAACTTCAGAAAGGTGACCAAATAGCTAGGTTTTATTATAATGAAAAAACTGAATATCTGTTGACGCGACAAATATAAATAAATAAATAAATAAATAAATGGCATAACATAACATAACACAAGACAACATAAATACAGAAAATGTTCCCCTTTCAATCTTACAAACATATGGTTAATTTAGTGAAGAAAACCTGTTAATTTTTCCCTCCCACCTATTGGGAAATTTCTTTCCATCGATGATGACTAAAACTTATAAATCTATCTGCAGGTTGCGAGTGGACGGATCAGTTCATCACAATTAATGGCAATTTCATCTCTGGTTTCACAGACGGCAGAATCCTGTCTGTGACGTACGAACAATGCTTAATCGCATGCAGAAACGAAGCCACCTACGTCTGTAAATCCGTCGACTACGACACTAGCACATCGACCTGTTATCTCTCACAGATAAACAAGGATGACGAACCACAAGCATACAAAATTTCAAAGACGTACATCTACGGTCACCGTGTTTGCAACTAATAGTAGTAATAATAATACTAATAATAGACACAGGTGGCAAACAAAAAACACTGTCGATGTCAATCTGTCGGAAATGACGTCATGAATTGTGAAATCATTATTACGTCCAGTAATGGTTACCATACCAAGAACGAAATGTAAGTAATAGCATAAGATTATTCAAGAATTAGAAATAAAACATTTTGATAAGGAACCAAAAATTCTGGCAATGTTGAAAATGTGGAGGTTCAAATTAATAATAATAATTATTATTATTATTAATTTGAACCTCCATATATATATATATATTTGGTCTGAAACTGCTACAACAAAATTAAATTGTTTCATTAATATACATATTTAAACACATTCTACAATGCTCCCTGAAGATTTGAATAAAGACAAACATGTTACTTTTTTAATATTTTTTATTTTTAAATACAAAACGGTATGACCTCACAAAAACATTTCTAAACTGTTGGTAGTTTTGGATCTTTTTTTTTTTTTTTTTTTTTTTTTTTTTTTTTTTTTTTTTTTCTTTAAGCAATACTTGCAATGAATATAAAAAAAAAATAAAAAATACTAAAATTGATAATAATGTTTTTAATATATACTTTTTAAAATTTGATAACCAATATAATAATAATGCATCTATCAAGATTAATTACACAATTTTTAAATCACATGTGTTCCATTGATATAGTTTCAGGAAAAATACAAACTTAATTTTTATCATGTAATATAAAATGATCAAATTAACTGAAATTGCAAGTATAGAGATTCAGAATAATTACATAGTATTAAAAATAGATATTTATTTGCTTTTGATATGTTTACATGCAATTTAGAAGCCATTACACATGATTATTTTTGCTGTTAGCATTAAAAGCAAAACATTAATACTAAATAAAAAAAAAGACATAAAATGCACCAAAAAAATTCAATTTTAACATATACACAATGTATTTTAGGAAAAAATAAAATTTAAAAACAACAGAACACATAGCACTAATTAATATTAAAAAATAAATTTCATATGGCAATTTTTTTCTTTTTCTTTTATCTTTCTTTAAAAAAATTTTAAATGAGTATTTTTTTTTTATCAACATTTTACATAATGTAAATTTATATATTTATTTAATATATATTATGCAATCACTGAAAATTATTTTTCAAAAATGACACAAATGTCTGGGTACACTAAATTTTTCTTACCTGTGAATTTGAAAAACATGAAATTTTATAATCCAAGATCAGTTTATAAAATTTGTAATACAAACTTCTATAATCTGTATATAATAATAAAAATATACTGACAAAAACAAAATCAAAAATATACACAGAATGGTTATGCATTCAAGAAATAAATCGAATTTGCTTAACAAATCTCAAGCCAGTTCTAATCAAATGAATGTAAAGTAAAATGAAAAATACATCATATAATCCAAACACAACAAACAAACAAAATTTAGCTTATTGATTATCATGATTATTAAATGTAATACAAATTGACGTTTGCGTGGTTTAGTTACTTTTCATTTCAAAATATATTCTCCATGCTCCTTTTGAAAATATTAATTTTGACAAACTACAATAATTAATTTAGACCTGTTAGACTAGCATGTGGATTAACCAAAATATGGTTCTCACAGATTAGCATGAATATTCATTGTGTAAAAAACAAAACAACAACAAACAAAACAAAGAAAAACAAAAAATCAACTTAGTTCTTGTTCAGTAGTGGAGTTATCATATAAAAAAGAAAAGACAAAAATTGAGAATATAATTATATTTGTGTTGTAAAATAATAAGCAGACCCTCACACAATTAACCATATCTAATACTAACCCACAAACCTTAATGAGATCTGTAAATATTAATCCTTAGATACTTAACCAGATCTGTAAATAATATTAATCCATATATTAAATGCCTGTAAATAATATATAAAAAAGGCAAGATATGTAAATATGAGATTTTCATTTCCTCTGTGACATCTAAAATCCTAAGATATTTTTTATTATTTTTATAAATTTTTTATTTTGAAGAAATGTATAATTCTGAGTTAACACAGTTACGTAGCACTATTTTGGTAGTGTATTCTTTGTTCAAAACAAAAATAATCAAGAGAACAGACCCCAAAATGTGTTGCGTATACAGAGAACAAAAAAGAATAATAATAAGACCCTTCATCGTAGAATTTTCAGACTAAGTAGCCAACAGAGAAACTTGAACAACTAGATGTAAAAGGACAAACTGTAAAATTAATTCAGTTAAATGGTAGTTCATGGAGAAAAAAATTTACTGAAGTTATTTCCAATTGAGTTTCATGAAAATTATGGAACAAAATAATTAATACATTTTTGTGTAGGTGTTTTGTACTTGCCAACATGAATTTTAAATAAATGTAAAGTCTTTAAAAAAAAAAAGAAATCGGAAAAAAAAAATTGTTTTGTAGGTATAAACTGTATGAGAAGTAAACATTATCTTACAACTTTTATGCTGTATAAACAGCAAAATAACAGTGGCTATATTAATATAAGAATAGCAAAAAAAAGATATATATATATACCTTATTTCAAGCATCTACTGTAAAAAAATAAAAAAGTTTTGATGTGCACATTAACAGACTAAACTAAAATTAACAAAAAAGACAAGATTTAAAACACTTAATTATTTCCATGATGGTAACAAGATGTCTACTAAGTTTAGTGGAATCCTTCTAACATCACATCACTGGGCATCGTTACAAGGTTACCATGACGACCAACAAACACATGATCACAGACTATTTCCTCTTGTACAGTCAGCGTCAAACATCAGTTTACTTGGTGACCTGGTGGATGGCATTGGCTAGGTAGCTGACATTGCCTGACGTCACACCAGCCACAGAAATTCGGCCATCTTTGGTAAGATAAATGGAGAATTCTTTCGTAAGTCTTTCAACCTGCAATAAAAAAGAAAGGAAAATAATTTTTTGCCATTCATTTTTCTTAAAAACAATTAAAAATATATTTTAAAAAATAATAATAATAACAGACCTAGTTAGATTTACACTGAAGAGTTAATCCTTTATTTTTTATGGAACAGCTTAAAGATTTATTTAAAATAAAAAAACCAAAAAAAAACCCCAGTATAAATAGTTACACCAAGATGAAGAAAAAAATGATTTTTTTTTTTTTATAAATTACTCTTTACATGTTCAGGGCATATCATAATTATGAAGTAAATTAAAATCAGTAAATAGCATGGGGATTGCTGTTGTTTTATTCTATACCAAGTGAATAAGAGAAAAATAAAGGAGAGACAGAAGAAAAAGGAAAATGAGAGAACAAAAAATTAAAGAATATACAAGTCTGACAAATACAAAATATTTATATTATTTCAAGTTTAAATGTACTAAAGTTAATCTGAAAAGATGAAAATATTAGATGATGATATAACATTTTAGGGTTACAAAAACTTTAACAGACCTGGTCTGGTTTGAGTCCAGTAAAACAGAACATTCCTATCTGATCTGTGATGTGCTGCCAGTTGTGTGATGATCCTTCTTTCTTCAGACCATCAACAAGCATGGTTCTCATTCCAATTATACGATCAGCCATTCCTTTCACATCCTTCAGCCTATAAACATTTAAAAAAAAATAATTAAAAAAATATATCCAATGGCTTAGTACATCCTTTTCATAATTAAAGGTTGTTGTATAACACCAAGTTCATATTTGTGTAATATTTTTTCAATGATCTGATTTTATTAATAAACAAGGATGGAAACTGCTGCCTCAGTTTTTTGTTTTCAGGTTTGTATTATCATACTTTATTGTTAATAAGGATTGGGTTCCCCAAATTAAATAACATGTTTATCATTTCATCAGTGGTTTCTAATGTAATAAGTAAGGGAAATAATGCTTGTTTTCTTTTGCTGGCTTTATTTTATAATCATAGTTTATTGTCAGTAAAAATCAGTTTCATGAACTTATTCATGTAAATCATTTTATACATACAATGTATTAAACATTATTAACCATCAATTCTATACAGCTTTATGAATCAGATGACACAAAAGTACTTGGAATGGTTAAATATATAATAAACAATACAACATCAACCACGATTTTATAAATGTTATTCAAATCTACTAGATAAAGCAGGCAACACACATCAGTACAAGCAGGTTTTTAAAAAAAGGAATATTTAAAATATTTTCTAGCTGTAGCTGTCTCACCATTCTTGTTTCAGTTCTGGAGTGTTGAGGATCTTTGAAACGATTCGGGCGCCATGGATGGGGGGGTTGGAGTACATGGGTCTGATGAGGATTTTCAACTGTGACATGACGCGCTCCATCTCGTCAGATGAAGAGCACACGAGAGTGAAAGCTCCAGCTCTCTCTCCTGATCACATCAAAGTAAGGAGAGTAGGAGAAACGAGGAGAAATAAAGTTCACAAGAAAACACACACACTTAAAGATTCATCTGTAGATACATTAATTTAAACACTGATATATGTATGCAGTGAAAAATGCATTCAGTGATAATTACTGAAAACCATACACACCCACACCATTTTACTATTTATACAAGTATTTGTTACTAAATTAAATTACATTTGATTTCAGATGTATTTATACTGCTCCATAATTTCATCAACAACAAAAATAAAATTAAAATAAAAATAAACATGAAAAAAGTATATATCACAATTAAATTGACTTTTTAATGGAAACCAAATGGTGCCTATGGAATGAAACAATACCTCAGAAAAAAGGAAAACTCACCATATAGACCCATATTTTTGGCAAATGACTGACAAAGAGCAAGTGAGTGGCCATCTTCAATAAACTGTCTGATAGCAAACGCGTCCCTCGTACAGTCCCCACTAGCAAAGCCCTGGTAGGCCATGTCAAAGAACGGGAAGTGTTTCTTCTGTTTAATAATCTGACTTATCTCCTTCCACTGTTCTGGCTGTAACAAAGAAGTGATGCATTATTTTATCATCTGCTGTGATTTATAATTAACATACACACCAAAAATTACCATACTTTGGTACTGTGTTAAAGTAAAAACAAATGAAGCAGCAAAATTCACAGTAATTAATGTCTGCATGATATTGGCTGGTAAGATCAATAAATATATTTTCCTGGAATTTAATGTTCTTAATGTATATTTTTTGGTTTGGATTCTGAAGGCTTTCGTTGTAATGAAGATGCTTTATACAGAAAGTTTCATAATTTCTTCTTAAATAAAATAACTTATCTTGGATCAATATTTTTTCAAAAGTTTCATATTTTTATCTTAATTAAAGTTCACTCCCTCTTGGATCTATACTCTGGGAAAAAATTAAAGATATTCATAAAACTTTCTGTATAAAGTTTATACTTTTTATGGTAATTAAATTCATTTACCCTTGGTCCATACTTTTTCAAAAATAAAACTTTCTGAACACAATTTCAGATTTTTTGGTTTTAATTAAAGTTAACTTACCCTTGGATCCACACCAGTTGGATTGTGGGCACAAGCATGAAGAACAACAACAGACTGGTCTGGCATGTTCTGAAACATTTAAAAACAAAGTGTTATTCATTATTTAAATTTTAACCAATACTAAATACTTTTTTAAGTATTATTACGAATACATAAAATTATTTTATAAATTGCAACATATAATAAATTAAAATTAAATGGAGTAAGGAGAAATGAAAAATAAATGTTGATAACCCTTTTATGTCAGAATGCCAAAATAAAACATATACTTACCTAAACAATTAATAGTTTTTCAAACTTAATTTATATATCATTGACAAAACAAATACCTTACTGAGGGATGTAATTTTTACCTTTTATGTATGCAAACTGCTGATAATTTAATAAAATCTAGATTAACAATTTTCAATAACATATGAAATAAAAATTAAGAACTATTAAATATATATATAATTTTTTTTTTTTAACTAAATATCATATTAGAAATTAATTTGCTAACCTTGATGTCCTCACAAGCACCATTGAAATCAAATCCATTAGTCTTAGCATCAAAATATCTGTATGGCTTGACATCAAGACCAGAATGCCTGAATTAAACATACATCAAAAATCAAATTTCAAATTTAATTTATATATAGTTTTTACTCTCAATATTTTAAGTTTGTTATTTTTTAATTTTTGTTGTTGTTGTTGTTATGGTATTATTGCAGCTATCATTTGTATTTATATTACTGGTGCTGTGCTTATTGTTTTTATTGTTGTCACTATTGCAATTACTATTCTTGTTTTTGTTTTAAAAAAAGGTATTTTGTTTTATGGCTTTTATAACAATTAAACATTAAGTAAAATTAACAATGAAACAAGAAAAGAAAAAATATCATTACTTAAAAATGGGTGTGTGATTACCCCAAGTGGGAGTGGGAATGAAGAAAACCTTGCTGGGTTGGTACCACTTGGACTGAAATAAAAACATCAAATATTAAAACATTGTAATATATATATAATACTGAATTGTAAAATTTACAAAATCTAACCACTGCTGTTAGTACATTGTAGCTTAATCAGACTTGTTCTCCTTTTAAAATGTAATTTACAAACCAAATTAAATTCTGCATTTTAAATGTTAAATTATTTTTTTTTCCATTCTGGATATACTTTAATATACTTTTATGTAAATATCATGCAGTAATTTTTAAATTTTTCCATTTGAAATTATCTGAATAACAATAATAAAAAAGTCATTTGTTAAATGCTTAACATACATCTTTCTTGCTTTATTTTATTTAATTTTTTTGGTAAAAGAAAAGAAGTTTTATTTAAATATTTTTCTATTTGTACCTATTTCTGTTGTCCAATAAAGATAAAACAACTTAATCCTCAGGATGATCAACTTACAAAAAATGCTGCTCCTATTCTTAATGATCCTGTTCCAGAAATACCCTGAACTGTGGCATTCTGTAAAAACAATATTTTATAATTGAATTTTTTTTAATAATAATAATAATAATTAAAATAAGAAAATTAAACCAAAAAAATGTTTATTATCCATTAGTCAAATAATAACTTTATTATTATCCTATTTTAAAATTCTTTGACAAAACAAAATTATAGATTAGGTAACCACTAAATTTAAAAAAAAAAATTTTTATATATATAAAAAATAGAGTATGAATAACAAAACTTGTATATTCTTAAAATGTTATATAATTACTCTCACTAACAGTATCAAACAACAATGTTATGTGGATGTTTTCTATTTCTTTTTGAAGCATCAGTGTAACTGGTTACCATGTCAACAGGTTATCATAACAGTGAGTAAGAACAGACCAATAAGAAACTCTTTATTACAGACACTAACCATTGCTTTCCTGATGTCACCACTGCCCAATAACTGGTACATCAAAGACGTATTTAAAAATTAAAATATTTTGATAAAATTATCAACTAACCAGTTTGTTTTTGATGACACTGCTGTCATCTCCAAAAGCAAGTTTTGCTGATGCACTGCAGAAGTCAGCTATGCCACTGATAGAGGCGTATTCTTTGTCCATGTTTGCTTCCAGAATCATCCTGTCTGCCTAAAATTAAATACAATAACTGCAGACTAAACATCTTATAACTAAAGGTTATTACAGTATTAAATAAGGATGTAAATCTGTTATAAAAGAAACAATTCTCTAACCTTGCTAGGATAATTTTAGGTGAAAAACAGTTTTTAGTTAAAAGAAAATTAATCGTATTTATGCAAATAAAATAAATGCATTTTAAGTTATTTACTGGTGTAATAAATATGTACAATTTACTTATTCCAACAAAAATTACTGTACGTGTTTCTGAAATATGGAAAGAAATAAGACTAAATGGAAGAAAAATATTTTAAAGATGTATAATTAAATAAAATTTCCTTTTAATATTTCAGCTGATCACTGGCAAATCTAAAGTAATCTTTCATTATTTATTTTGAGTAAAATTATTTTAGACACAAATGAATTTAATAGTTAATCTGTCATTGTTGTTGTTGTTGTTGTTGTTGTTGTTGTTGTTGTTGTTGTTGTTGTTGTTGTTGTTGTTGTTGTTGTTGTTGTTGTTATTATTATTATTTATTATTATTATTATTAAAGCTTTTTTAGTTTAATTTAAGCCAACCTTCTTCACAGTTGGCAAGACAAAGGGTTTTCCATTGTCATCCCTGTACGCTCCTACTCCCAAGTTAATCTTCTTGGGATTTGTGTCACGCTTGTATGCTTCAGTAATTCCCAAAATTGCATCTGGTGGACCAAGTTCTACATTAGACCAGCATGAGCTACAAATACACAAAATAAATGGATTTAATACCATATATATATATATATATATATATATATATATTATATTTGAATTACAACAACTGTAACATTTTATTATTATTATTATTTTTTTTTTTTTTAATATCTAATGACATTATTTAATGATTTTTATTCACATTATAGCACACAGCTTTCATTAATAACTGTTTCCTTGAGCCTATGTGTTTATTAAAAATAAATGTGAATGCCATTTTTGAAAGTACTGTCATAATAAATTTAAATTTATCTTTTAGATAATAAATATTCTGGGTAAAAAAAAATGTTAAATTTTTTTTTTTTTTTTTTTTTTTTTTTCTTATTAGTTTTTCTTATTATTATGTATATATTTATTTAAATAATACATTTTTTTTTTTTTTTTTTTTTTTTTTAAATATTCATTATAATATAGATACACATAACTTAATTTGTACACTGAAACTATTTGAAGATAACAGGATATCCTGTTTTAGTGTTTATTACTTAACTTGCGAAAATCTGTACATGCGACTGTGTGTCTTAGTGTTTTATATGCAATAGCCAATGCTGTGAATGCTCTATAATTCGTAGAAAACAGTAACAAACCTTGATCTTACTGCAGTATTGAAAGTGTGTTTTGATAACACTTTTGTCAGTGAGCTGAAAATATAATTCTGAACTGCCATACTGAATTCCTACCACGTCTTTATGTTTTATCGCTCGCCGGTCCCAGAAAAATCAAGTTCAAGGTTTCCAACAAGGATACACTTCAAGGTCGCATTAACATTTGACCGACACAGTAAACTAGCAGTAAAGTATAGTGTATCCCTATTAGCGTATTGTAAACTACTAAGAACCAGTTAGACTGATATCGAAGTGAATATTACGTAAATGACTTTTATTTTTCAAAGATGGCAGCCTCCACAGAGAGGACATGAAATAGATTATAACGACATATTTCGTGTGTAATCAAAACATACATCAATGGCATTTTATTTTAAAAGAATATCTGTTAATAAGGTACGGTTAGAAAATAAGTTTATTTTGATCTGTTGTCTTATACTTAGTAATAATATCATTAAATAAAACGAAAGCCGATGATGTTTGTGTTTCCGATCTTACTTATTTTCGTCATAAATCAAAAATAAGTAATTAAATAATAATACATTTTAAAAAATTATACTAAATTAATTGAAAAATTAAAATAAAGAATATAAATATTTGTTTATAACTTTAAAAATATTAATTCTAAATGACACATCCAATAGAAAATGTATTTTATTACGATTAATAATTTATGAACAAAACAAGTAAGATTTAATTTGGAAAATGAGATTAATTTTATTTTAATTTCAGATAATAAGATCACTGATTCGTCACGGACAACTTGGCGTTAATGATGGTAGAAAACTTGAAGATAGTTTGGTCAAATTAATGAAAGTTAGGGAAGCATCTAAAGTATTCAGGTGACAGTTCTTAGCTAGACATAGAAATAATTATCAATAATTACATCAAATAATTTTGTTTTGGGGGATTTTTTTTTTTTTGTTTATTTTTTTTTTTCATGGCTGTGTAATAATTTAATATCAGATTTAATATTTATTCAAAATACTAAAAAAATAGATGGAATTAATATATATATATATATATGTGTGTTGTGTGTGCATAAAATGTTTGAACAGATGCTAGATAATTAATAGTATTCATTTACAGAATAAATGCATAAACAAAATTATTTATTTACTTATTTATTTTATATATTTTATTTATTTATTTATTCATTATTATCATTTATATATATATATAATCTTAGAGGGAGATTATATAATATTAGTGAATATTAGTAGACTGTTTATTTTTTATTGCCCCTAAAGTTGGCTAATATATCTTATGTATATAAATTATATTATACATTTATTTATAAATAAAATACTTCAGGGCATCAGAGCAACAACTTGAAATTAGAGCAGACAGCTTATCATCACTTGTGGGTGAAGGATGGGAAAAGGTCATTGTCACTGATCAGGTTGGTTAGACATTATTTATTTATTTATTTATTTATTTATTTATTTTATTTTTTTTATTTTTTTTTTTTTTTTTTTTTTGTTTGTTTATTAACACATAACACAGATCATTATTATTTAATTTATTGTATTTATGACATTAAAATTAAAATAATTCTGCACTGAATTACAAGGAAAAAACACTGTTATATACACGTTTTCATAATATTATCAATTCATTTTTATTATAGTTTTGTATTTAAAGACATTGATATACATTATCATTAGAAATATTTTTATTGTATACTTTTAATTGATTTTGTTTTTAAATTTTATTTTTTTTTTTTTTTTTTTTTTTTTTTTTCAATATTTTCAGAATAATAATGGTGGTCCTGAAAAAATTAGCCTGGATAAAGATTCTGTTCGTATTCAAGTGGATAGCCACGACTTCAGTCAGGTATTTATTTGTTTTATTGCAGTGTAACCATAAATATAATATTTTCAAATCAGATATATCTGAAAATTTATTTATAAAATTATATTTGTTCCCCAAATGTTTTTTTTATAAAATTATATTTGTTCCCCAAATGTTTTGATTAATTGATATCCATATATACACACCCATACACATATGCATATATAGTATACAAGTTACTTTAAAAAGAAAATTGATTATTTAAGATATAATTATTTTAAATAAGTAAAACAGCATGCCAAACATCCCCAGTATCCTGCACATCACAAATAAAACATCTAAATTTTTTTAACATTTATTAGTTTTAATATTTGAAATTTAAAAGATTTTGGGTTTTGGAAATGATTTTACTTTTAACCTCAGATAATTCATTCTATTTTTCTTTTTTGGGGTTTCTTCATATATATATATATATTTTTAATTTTTTTAATTTTTAATTTTCTATTTTTTTGATTTATTAGCATGTTTTGAAAGATATCCAGACATCAGGTTCACAGTATGGCTACAAAGATAACCAACCACCATCAGAAAATGTGCTTGTTGAATACAGGTGTATATCACACATCAGATTTTATCTTTATTATCAACATGGTCTATTATCATAATAGTATACATTATGCCAGATGATGAATAAAATGTTTCCACCTTTTGCTTTCAGTATAACATTTAATCCAAGTATTTAACATAAACAAATAATGGCTATGTCAATAATAATCATAATTTTTAGAACTTTTTATACATTTACATAAACATAACGAAAACAACATTTAATCAGATATTTTGGGTCACAGTGTCTAAATGATAATTTTCTATTTGTGGAGCAATTAATATATTTATATCTCACTTAAAATTTAAAAAAAAAATTGTTAATACCGATTTTTGAAATTAATCTTCAGTTCTCCAAACATTGCCAAGCCTTTTCATGCAGGTCATCTGAGGTCAACCATCATTGGCAATGTGATTGCAAATCTGTACGAAGTTCTCGGTCATAAAGTAATCCGTCTGAATTACCTCGGAGACTGGGGAACTCAGTTTGGTAAATCTTTACATCAGTTAGTCCTTTATGATGTCTGTGTGTCTGATATCCTCCTTCTCTTCAGTCTTTACTTTTTCCTTACTTTCTTCTTCTTTCCATCTCTCTCAGTTAGTCGTTTATTATGTGTCTAATATCCTCCCTCTTTACTTTTTTCTTACCTTCTTTCTGTCTCTCATTCACTCACTCCTCTCATTTTCATTCTCTCTGTCTTTTTCTTTCTGTGTCTCTGTTTTTAAGCCTCTGTTTCTCTTTCTTTCCTCTCTCTGTCTATATATCTTTATCTATCTTCCTTATTTGTTTTCTGTTTCTGTCTCTCTGCATTATTCCAGAATACAAATGTTCATTCATTCACCTTTATTACTGATTTTGTTTATTAATTATTTTCTTTTTTTAAGGTCTTCTTGCCACTGGTTTTAAGAAATACGGTCAAGTTGAAAAGCTGAAGAAAGATCCTATGTTACACTTATTTGAGGTGAATGTCTGTTTCTTTTTTCAACATCTTAAAATAATTTATTTCTGTTTAAGAAATAATTATTAAATATTAAAAAAAGAAAGAAAAAAAAGAAGAAAAAAGCAATGGTTATACATACCCATAACTGTTTAAAATGATTTTATATATACATATTTATATATTTTTTATTGCTACTGAATTAATTGAATTAATTGTTTATGAATATTTTAACACATTTTATTATTAATTTTTTTAATTCTTCTGCTAATAAGATATAAATAGGAAACTCTCTCTGCTACATAATTGATAGGTTTCTGATACAACAGCTACATGAAATGGTAAAATAGGAAATAGCCCAATGAGGATTTGAACCTGCATCTTATTAGTCATAAAATGATTATATACATGAACTACAGTATGCATCCTTTAGAATTTAATTAATGTTATTTCAGTCACTTGCGGCAGTTATTGAACTACAGACCATCTTGCTACTGTTAATTAAACTGAACTAAAATCTGTTACAGGTTTACGTGAAGATCAACCAGGATGTGTCGTCTGATGAAGAGTCTGAAATGAGAAGCAAAGCAACGTATGCAGAGGGCCTCCAGTTATTCAAAAAGCTTGAAGAAGGTACAGAAATACTGGCAATAATTCATATGAAAAAATAAAGTAATAATTGCTAGATCAAATCTGGTAATTCTAGTACTATAACAGTTGTTACCAATGTTAAATAAATCTACTATTGCCAGTACTAATACTGATACTACTAATACTATAACCACAAACACTACTACTACTGCTACTATAACCACTACTAGTGCTATTGCTACTGTTCTACTGCTCTAAGTCTATAGGTAGTGTTACGTCTACTGCTACAACTATTACAATCTCTTACTCTTACTACAGTTCCACTATTACTACAGTTATCACTACTACTACTGCTACTACAACTATTACTACTAATATTATTACTACAGTTGCAATTCTAATGCTCTGACTACTTCTGTTGCAATGACAATCATCATCACCACAATAACTGTCATTACCATTGCAACTTCTAAATTGAAAGTCTTTCAGATATGTCAAAGTGGAAATAAGGTAATGTCATCAAATAATTTAACTTTATATACTGCCACATAATTTATTTATTTGTTTTTCAGTACCTCTAATATAAACATCTAACCATTCAGTGCAAAAGTAATGTAATGACAAAAAAAAGCACAATAATTTATAATCCGAACAGTATATACAAAATCATTATATTTCACAAAAGTAAAGGACAAAAGCAATGATATTACAACAATGTGAAGATTTTTAGTTACTGCCATTTTTTAATCACTTAAAAATTATTTTTGCATGCCAAATTTTATTTACAGGTGATCCAGAGGTTGTGTCTTTGTGGCAGATGTTCAGAAAAATCACAATTGAAGAAAACAACAAAATGTATCAGGTAAACACAGGTAAACATTGAAGTTGATGTTTACTTTCATTTACCAATTCTTAATTCACTCTTATGAGACTAAATGCTCAACACAGATTAAAAACTGAAATTTATTTCCTGATTTTACACTAAATTACAAATGGCCAAAAACCCAAAGGGTTAAAAAAAAATTGGTATCTGAAAAGATTTTAAACTGTATATCTGGGATAAATATTTCAAATAGTTTTTCTTGTAATATTTAAAAAAAAACAAAAAAAACAGCATTACTATGATTAATTTTTAAAAATTTATTTTTGAAGAGATTAGGTATCAAATTTACTGAAACTCACATGGAGTCAATGTACAATGACAAGGTCAAGGTCATTGTAAAGAGACTGCAAGATGAAGGTCTGCTGAAATTTGATGAGTAAGATAATTTAACTTTTAGATGACAGCCATTATGTTTAGATAGTCCTTGTATATTATCAATATTGTAATGCTATCAAAAGAAAATATAATTTAAAATGTATCTGATGCAAGGTAAAGGGAAGTAACCACAAATAACATTCACATCTGTAAATATCTATTTGTGATTTCCATGTTTGCCTTGACGGAAACATCAGACTTGGAAGTAAATGTGAAATATTAAA